>OY856409.1:565467947-566667947 GCA_963693085.1 Alisma plantago-aquatica | reverse complement strand
AAAGTAGTCCCAACTCCCAAGGAGGCCCATGAGCAGTTAGGAGTAAAGGGCACTGGGGCTACTCATCTTCATCATTGTTGGATTCATTTTCCAGTTCCACTTCTTTGTATTCTTAATCATACTGACCACTAAAACCACCCAATTTGCTTAGATACATGAAGTTTGATCGAGGATGTGAAAATATGTTTTACACTTCAATGAGGTCCATTTTGTTCTTGTGCTATGAAACATGGCTATCTTCTGTATGAGTGTCCACTTAGGGTGCACTTTGTATGTTTGCATGGGTAGATGGGCCTGTTTGTATATGAATAAACTTTGGTCTGTTTATAGACGACGATATGCATGGCCAACTCATTTCGTAGAACGACAAACCTATGAAATACAAATAAAATTTCGATTCATTTGACATATAAAGCACTAATACAGATACAAATAGGGATACATATACAGGTATGGGATACGACGGTATTTAAAAATTTAGGTACAATAATAGATACGACAAAAATAATTTATTAATATATAATGATATACCTAATAAAAAAAAAAAGCCCATCGAGTTTCATTCAAAGATGAATATGAATGAAAATGGATCTTCTTGGATATGACATATTTTGATCTTTGCTTAGCCTCATGATCAACGTGCTGCATTTCAATTAGGCGTCTTATAATGAAACACAACAGGTTGTTCATGAGGTTGCATGGATTTTTTAGCAAATGTTTTTTACCCCAGTATATATTCCCATATATTCTCTGTTAACATAGTTAAAACAACATTCACTATTATCACCATTTTATGCTTCTGATATTATAATCACATATTTCTACAGAGGGCCAATAAAGTGGCACCCCAGCGGTAAAAGTGACAATGTTATACTGAGAGGTCATGAGTTCAAACCCAGGCGACGGGATGAATGAATCGCCAATTTAAAAAAAAAATAAAAAAAAAATAAAAAAAAATATTTCTACAAAGGTGCATGGTATCACACTTAACTGCGAGATTTGTGTCCTATAATAAGAGAGATAAAGATTAAACAGCAGAGGTAGAACAATTAGTGTAGATCTGATACTATGAGGAAGAAACAAAGATATATTTCATGGGGATAGACTATATAGTATATGACTTCGCATGAAATAAAACCTAAGAACTTGGCAACAAAAAGATCTGAGAATTTTGAAAAGAGTGAGACTATAAGAGATATTCATAGCAACATAATATGCGGTGTTGAATTACCATCAAAATGGTTCAAAATCCTAACAACAAGCACCCTAATGAGCTGATATCATCGACAACATATGACCACTATCATATAATTTAATCCATAGTCTAGAAAGGGTTTATTTTTTAACAACTAAGATAATAAAATAGTGCATCTATGGATTTATAAATAGCACTCAACCTGATTTCATTATTGTTCAAGCTTCTATTGTGATTTGTTAGCAAAAGAGTTTCAATTTTTTTTTTATATATAATATTAAGTTACCAGATCAATCTCAAGAATTTGGAACTAGCAATAAGTTACTAACAAGAAGTTATGACAAGTTACATTTAGTGACAAACTAACAATGGTTTTTCAAGAATGTCAACTTGGCTTATAGAACAGTATTGTCTAGATCCATAATTATCATACACTGTTGATATATGCTTATTTCCTATTTTTTATATCTCAGTATATCTTTCTGTTATTTCCCATTTATGTGGACCTTTCTTGTAATCGTTCCCATTAATATAAAATAAAGGGGACAACACTAAAGCGACCCTAGACACTTTTACGCTAACATGGTATTTATTGCTCCTGGATGCCGCACGTAACCTAAGCATTGACGATGCAAACAGTACCGGGGGCGTGAACAGTACCACAGTGTCGTACCGGTGTACAGTACCACGCAAGTAATGTAGCGACAAACAGTACCGAGCAAGTAACTAACGGCGAACAGTATCCGCACAAGTAATGTAGTGGTGAATAGTACCACACGAGTATTGTAGCAGTGAACAGCACGGTGCAACAAAAAACTGATTGCTACATGCGGAATTGAATTCTTCTCCGGGCTAGCTCTATCTTCTTCCGCCTCTCCAGGCTACGACCCTCATTTCTAGTTTGTCTTCCTCCACACAATCCCCTATGTGGTTAAGGAGACTAGATCGAAGGGCTGTTGATACGTCAGTTATGCATTATTAATTTTTCCACATGACACGTATCTCTTTGTCACGGGTTTCCACTTCTCCGGAGTGTATCTTCTCCACCGAGTTCTTCCTTCCGCCAAGTGATGTGTATCTCCTCCGTCTTGTTGGTCTATCATGGAAGACACAAAGAATACCACTACTATGGTGGTACGTAATGATCAATCACTCCATCAAATTAAACGACAAAAATATCTACTTTGGATGAATGCTGTGTATACTGTGTTGGAGTCCCGTGACAAAGGGAAATATGTGGACCAAGCTCCACCTATTGAAACTAGTAAGGGATATGCCGAGTGGAAACGTCATAACAGTTTAGTAAAGAACTGGCTATGGAATAGTATGGAATCAGATATTGCTGCAATATTATGGAACTAGATATTTAAAGAATGTTATAATTAATGGGAGGAGGGTTTTGTGGTCAAAGAAAATTGTTTGTGCTTGTTATTTCCTTTAAATGGACAAGAGAGTGGGAAGTTGGAACCGATAAAGAAAGAATATAGGTGGCTTTGATGGTATTGAAAATGTATTTTAAAAATAACAAGTGGGTGTGATATGGGGAGAAGTGGAGAGAAAAACGTGAGTGAGAGATGATGGAGAAGACAAAATAGGAGGCGCGTGTGTCAAGGGATTAGTTTGTTGATTGGGTATTTGGAAATAAAATGTGTAATTATCTTTGACCGTGACTTTATGGGAGAGGAAAAGCTAGGAGGTCCATGTTAAGAAATAAGTTGTGCGTTAGATACTTAGTGAGCAGTTATGGTAAAGAAATTTCTGTAAAGAATTATGGTAATAAGGAGTTAGGGGAATGACGGGATGAGGTGAGAGGAGTTACGGGAAAGATGAATGGACGTGTAGTGGAATGGAGCTTGAGAAAGTGGGGCGGGAGAGTTGACGGATGATTTTGAGAATTTGGAGAGAAAACTGATGATCGTGTGTATGGAAGGAGTCGGGTGGAGGGAATGAGTTACCCTTTGAGAGAATGAGGTGAGAATAGTAATAAAAGTAGAAAAAATTCTTGAAAAAGGAGAGAAGAGAGAGTGTTAAGGAGAGTTTGACATTTTGAAAATGTTGAGATCTGATTGGATAGTAGTGCCACAATTGTAATTAAGAAAAAACACACTCTTTATATATATATATATATAGGCTAAAAGAATTTTGTACCTGAGTACATGTAGCTTACATGTACCCATCTTCATTTATGATGATTGTACAATTTTACAAAACAATCCAACCGTATGGATATGATGTGTGCCCTTTAGATGTGTATAAAAAATCACCGCAATTTGATATTCGTAAGTCATCCAATGAAAGAAAATGTATGTTTTCTTATCGACGGTAAGTTGTAGAAATTGCAAATTCAGTAGGATGATATATGGATTATGGTTATGATTTTTTAAGCTCATCTAATCTATATAGAGTTGAATCAGTCCATATAGTTGGATTATATTAACATACTTCGAATGTGCCATTTTAATGATCGGTACATGTAAGTTACATATACCAGCCGGTACACACTTCCTAAGCCCATATATATATATATATATAAATACACTCAAGTAGTTTTTCATGATGCAATATTTTTTTTCAAAAATCTTACACGTTGATCTTCTTAAACATCTTGTGAATAGCTCATATACAAAATTTGAGCACATTTGGACATTTGTAGGTCATGTTATAAAGACCGTAAAAATTATGCATTTCAAATTAGTTTCACTCGTCGATTTTGTTGCCCTTGGATGAGTGACTTACACTCATCCAAATTGGCTCAAAATTTGTATGTAGCCTAGTTATAGTATGACAGTGAAGATCAATGGTTTACATTTTGTAAAAAAATAGTCTTGATATGCAAACACACTTGAATGTATTCGTGCGATCTGTACACTCGAGTGTATTCTAGCCTGACTCTCTCTCTCTCTCTCTCTATATATATATATATATATATATATATATATATATATATATATATATATATATATATATATATATATATATATAGTCAGGCTAGAATACACTCGAGTGTATCCAGAGCGGAATACACTCAAGTAGTTTTTCATGATGTAATATTTTTTTTAAAAATTGAATCCATTGATCTTCTTAAACATCTCGTGAACAACTCATATATAAAATTTGAGCCCATTTGGATATGTATAGCTCATGTTATGAAGACCACAAAAATTATACATTTCAAATTAATTTTGTGCGTCGATTTTGTTGCCCTTGGATGAGTGGCTTATACTCATCCAAATGAGCTCAAAATTTGTATGTTGTCTAATTATAGTATGACAATGGAGATCAACGGTTTACATTTTACAAAAAAATAGTCTTGATATGCAAACACCACTTGAGTGTAGCGTATGATCCGTACACTCGAGTGTATTCTAGCTTGACTCTCTCTCTCTCTCTATATATATATATATATATAACACATAAATATATACACATAATTTTGTATACATATCTATTTTTATTTTTACATTTATATATAGATGATATATTACAAGGTTCAGCTTAATATATTACTGTATGCTTCTACTAAAACTACATATACTCCCACATACAATCTTGCTTGCTGCATATACTCCGTGTTACCTTGTTTGTCTGTACGCCATTAACTGCTTTCATAGTAATGGTAACTGTTAATACACTGGTACTATGTGTAAATGTCTGGGATTTATGTGTAAAGGATAATAGCCTACCTGTAACTGTTTTGTGTATTCTTCCTATATATAGTATTCATGAGCGATGAGACAGACCGAGGGTTAGGCCATCTCCCAATAACATGGTGTTAAACTCATTGGGATTTGAACCCTAATCACATTTTTATGTAATAAGCTTAATTACTAGTAATCAACCTGCATGTCATGTCGTGTTGGTAAGTTTCGTGACTTGTTGTCATCCACCGCAAACGTCTTTTGTCACCCTCATCATGCAAAACCTCGAGTCATACGGATCTCTCGCTGTCCTTGCCCTGCGATCTCGCAATTTTCGGGTGAAGCTGCTGTTTAGCGGCCCTGATTGGTTCCTAGTCCAACGACTGGTTTGTAGTACCCACATCATGCTTTAGGTGTCTTGCCGCATGACTCGTACACCACTTCGTCTAGTTTCTTTTCCACCTCCTTGTTTTGTGCCACTAAAAGCCACTTATTTGTGGTTGTATTCCAATTGCTACCCACCGTCACATATTTCCATCACTGCTCCTTGTTGTTGGTTGTAGAACCATGACATATTTTCCTCTTATCGACTCTTGGTGGTCTGATGTTGATGCTAAACTCATGAGAGTGATACATCAGTCACTCTATCGGCTTGATGTTGCAGTATCCGGCTTCAGGAGTCTTAACCTCGTAAAAGTCGGATCATCCTTCTCTATGTCTCCATCTAAGTTGGCAGTCAACAAAATGGCTGATAAGAAGGAAGTATCCCTTATGGACAAGCTACAATCATAGTCTAAATTCACGTCATTACTGATTGAAATTTATTTTAGAACTCCAATTTACTGAGTCAAATTTTAATGATATTTTTCAAGGGCCATGGACGAATCAAATATCTCATGCATGGATCCTCCAGTTATCCTATGGCTCTGCGGTAATGGGAACAAAATGATGCAGATCTACCCTTAATGATGTGGAACAAAATGGACCCACATATAACAGACATGATCAATTACATTGAAACTTGCTAATCTCTCTAGATCACCTAGCTCTCATATAATCCAATAACGTGTCACTTATGTATGTCACGGAAATTGAGTTGTATAAACTTAAGCTAGGTGATTGGTCATTCACCCATTACTTTAGGAAGTCAAACGCCTAACTTTTGATTTACAAAACATGTTACTTTTTTCCGTTGATACCTTTTTTTGATGTCGAGCAACTCCTCCTGTGCAGGGCCACATTGGAACCACCCCAACAGAGTAAACCACGAGACCAAACACGTGGTGACAAGTCATCCTCGTGCTATGTCCAATAGCGATTGCTGACCCAAGGCTAGCCCCCGGCCAGTGTGTATGCAAGAGATTTTTCCTTGAAATTCGTTCCCAAGAGGATTCAAACCCATGAACTCATGTCTAATGGAGCACCTTGTTTACCAGTTGAGCCAATCTTGGCTTGCTCTTTCCACTGATACCCAATAGATGGAGCAAGTAGTCACATAGAAATCTATGGTAGTGATGTAGTTTTGAAACATAATTTCTAGACATAGACACGAGATTGTATAAAAAGTACATGTTGAGGGTGGGATGGGTCTCCATATCTTGTTGAGTGCATAGAGAAACAAAACTAATGAGTGTGTTGCAGACTTACATGTTACAAGTTACAACTCAGAGCTTACAAACTATAAGTTACAAGTTACAACTTACTAAACAGACATACAAGCTATGAAACTTTATATGAGTCTCGGAGAGTTGGGGTCTAGTAGTATGTCATACCTAGTTAGAACGGGGCAGGAATGGAAGAAAAGGTGAAGATGGGTTAGGGAGTTAGGGAAAGCACACCTTAGATTCAAGCAATAAAAACTCCGAATGCAAGAAATTCCACCAAAATTGACAAAGCACAATGTTGAGGAGCAACAACCCGCGGAACTGTGTTTTGCAAAACACAGTGGGTGTTTCAGACCTTTTTCACAAACCGAAAGTCGAAACGGGCAATTTGATGTGAAACCCTCACTCTTTTGTGAAATTTTGCACCACACTGCAATTTTTTTGTGAAATTGCCCCAAAACCTCTATGTAAGTGTGTTTCTATGTCTGGTGGCCACAAATATAAATTTCAACCTAAATTTGAGTGCATCCAAGAAGTTTATTTCAATCGGCTTGACAATTTCACTATGTTTTTCTCGCTCATAATATAATGCTAACCTTTGGAAGCATGGATACGGACACAGACACGGATACGGACACGGGACATGGGACACATCAATTTTAGAAAATATTGGACATGGACACGGTGATGGACACGCCAATTTCTATATTTATTTTAGATAATTAATAAGCAATATATATGCACATGAGAAACGGAAAATAAGACAATCTCATTTCATTTGAGATTAACCCAAAAAACAATTAGCAGTTATAAAACTAGTTGAAGAATAATATCAACAAAAGAGGTCATTTCATTTATGTAATACAAGTTACGAAAAAGACATGGAAGTACATCCATATTTCATGTGCAATGTCCAATCATGTAATAAGACTACAGAGAAATGGTGCTACTGCTACCCTTTGTCGTGTATTGTATAGAGTAAATAGTCCGTTAAGCTTCATCCTAGTCTCCTATCCATTACATGGAAGCTTAATGAGCAAGTAGCAGGTCCAATTGAAATATCAAAATTTGCACATGTATAAAAAATGAAATTCAAGTTAATTTTAATACTATTCTAAAACAATTTATTTAGGTGATAGCAATTAAGATAAATTCGCATTTGAACTTTTAAAAAGTGAATTATTGAGAAATGTTATAAGAACAAGGTGAAGGTATTAATGGGTAAGACTTAAGATAGAGGTTGTACTAAAACATTTAACAATATAGATAAGGATTAAAGGTTGATCATTTAACTTTGATACAGTTGATCAGTTGGGCATATATAAATGAAGGCCTTAAGCCCAAGAGTAGATGCAAGAGTCGAAACATTCGAAATAAAGTTCTGAAAATGTGGGTGCTTTACTTTTGGTATGGGCTTTAAATGGGTTGGGGCGTGTCTAACAAGTGTCCATAAAGTGTTCAACTATAAAAAAATGAAAAACATGTTGGACATGGCTGGAGAAGTGTCCAATACGTATTTAGGCGTGTCCAAGGAGTACGGGTGTCCAATATGTGTCGGACACGGGTACGACAGCAGTTTTGAAGTGTCCATGCTTCCTAGGCTCTACCTTTTGGCCGTCCTAATTGAGGAACAGTAAAGACTTCTATTTGGTTGTCCTTTTTCCCCCATGCTTTGTGAACTTTTCTTTTATTCCTTCAGTGAGATGCACTGTTTTCTAGCTTCGAGTATGCTTGCCTGCTTAAATGTTTAATGTCAGCTGACAACAGGGATATGCATCACCTAATTCAGATCGAAGGGACAAACTCCTTTCAAGAAGACGACAAGAGTACGTCGAATGTGTTGCCCAGTATTATGGTATTCCTGACAGTGAGCGTTCAGAAGATGAAATCACTATGCTCCGTCAGGTAGTGTCAGTTAAAAAGAGCTAATAAAATTTCTATAATAATGCCTATTATTTGTTATGTAAATATTATTGTTCATATGATCTTTTTCCTATGTTTCTCTTAGATTGGACTCGACTGTCCCAGAACTGTGCCTGATGTGACTTTCTTTCAGCAAGATCAAGTTCAAAAATCGCTAGAAAGCATCCTCTATACATGGTGAGATGCTTTACAATCTGAATCCTGTTTGAGACAGATTAAATTCAGTTGTTTTAACAATCATGTAAAGTCATGTATCATGGGCCTCAGTCAGTAGCTTGTTAATTACTGAATCCATCATAATATGTACTTTCGTTTTTCCATATATATGGGACTATCCACTTATTTCCCTCTCTTCTTTCTCTACATGGTATCAGAGTGGGAGTTCTGTGAGCCTTTGCTAGAGAAAATTCAAGAGATATAGATCAGATAGGGCAACTGGCACCGTTCTTCGCCTCTGGCGCGTGATGTCCATCTTGTTTCGCCCGCTATAATTTTTGTTACTTTGTTTAGGTAATAACTTGCCCCGTTTAGGGATTACAATATCCTTGATCTGTATGGCTTCCACGATAGCTTCGGGAATTGGGAAATCCCTTGCCCAGTCCTGACTGCCATGCCGTGCCACATTAATCCCCACGAGTTCGTTGTAAAATTTCTAATGCCTGAAGATCTTCTGATTCTGATACACCTATATAAGACAACTGAGAAATTGGAAGTGGACAGCTGGAATCTTGTTGATCTCATTTTTCAGGAGGCCGTGAGTCTCCAGCGGGTTAAGGCTCACTGGATGTACATTTTCTTATGGCTGATCTTACATAATATTCTTCGGAATTCTGTTCTACTAGGGGTTATCAAATATTGTGGAATGCATTAACCACATTCTTTTTTTACATTTTATCTTCCTTTCATGGTGTTCTGGATGATAGTCCAAATTTCCAGTTGAGGAGTTTTTAACAGTGTTTTTGGAGCCTGCCTCTGGTTGATTGATCAATTAATAATATGGGTTAATGTTATTGGGCAGAAGATGCCAAGTTGTTATGGCTGAAACTCAAAATGTGGAAGTAGGGAAATGCTAGATGTTTCCAAAGAATGTATAATAAACTTGTTGAATCAATCATACATGTATCATAATATCTAGTGGATTCTTGTTTGAGATATAAGCATCTACGTCCTGTTTGTAGATTGTATAGGCATACAGTAATGAAACATACACTAACTAGTGATCTTTAAATTTGATCTTTTCGCTCGCTTGCCTTGTATGTGTTGGTTTGTTATATAGATATGCTGCCAGGTTGTCCAAAGGAAAACTGCTTAGCACCATGATTTTGTAGAATTTATAATTTTCAGATGTGATACAGACTACAATTATTTAGATATTGCATAGCAACCGTCTCAGTAACTATGTATAGCCATAAGAATGCCATCCAAAACAACCTGCAGACAATTTTAGGTCTCCAGATCTACAATTTTATCTTTACAATATTAAGATTATAATCTATATAGCTTTTATTTGTGCTAGAACAAGAACCGAAGATGGCTGCACTTTCCTTTTTCTCTTCACTATTATAATGAGTTCTTTGGCTGTCTTAAGTTGACAATCACTTCAACTACCTCTTGAAATGTGTTCAGGGCTATTCGACATCCAGCAAGTGGATATGTTCAGGGAATCAATGATCTCGTGACGCCTTT
This sequence comes from Alisma plantago-aquatica, assembly GCA_963693085.1. NCBI lineage: Eukaryota > Viridiplantae > Streptophyta > Magnoliopsida > Alismatales > Alismataceae > Alisma > Alisma plantago-aquatica. The sequence continues at coordinate 566,657,901 of OY856409.1, read as the reverse complement.
TTTGGTAGTATTCCTGTCGGAGCACCTTGATGATAGCATCGATACATGGCAAATGTCCAATCTGTCTCCTCAAACTATATCAAATGTAGAAGCTGACTGCTATTGGTGCCTCTCAAATTTGTTAGATGGCATGCAAGACCATTATACATTTGCTCAGCCAGGAATTCAGCGTCTTGTCTTTAAATTGAAAGAGCTAGTCAGGAGAATAGATGGTATCGTTTTTTTGTAAATTCCTTTGTTCTCCAATCAAGATTGTTGCTCTATAACTGTCTACTTTCTTTGTCATGGTGGAAAATATATTTTTCTGTAAAGTTCCAAGTGTATTTCTTCAAGCGATGAATTCGTTAAAGAACTGTTAGCATTTCAACATGTGTGGGAAATGTTAGCATGCATTTGATTTGATCGATACATATATAGTATTCTAGTAAACTCCAAATCAGATTTGTCAAATTCCTAAGAAGTTCCAACATCCAAATTGCATTATTTCAAGTGATGAATTGGATAAAGAACTAATCAGCATCTCAACTTGTGCAGGAACTTTGAATATTCATTTGATTTGATCTATTGTACTTATATAGTATCTTTGTACTCTCCGAATTCGATTTGAACCAGACCGGTGAGTGAACTGGTCAAACTACCGGTTCCTAGTTCACTGATCCTAACAGTGGCCCGACCAATTCAACAATTACATTACAAATATTTCATTTGAACCAGGAAATATGGATAAAATAGAAAAATAATAGTTGAAACTTATATAACCCTCTATATCAAACAATTTAAACAATAATCTCTAGGAGGCTTAGAAAAGATACAAATAAATCTACAAATTCACCAAATTAAAAACATAAAGGTAGTTGATATAACAAAATGTGACTTTACAACAGATTGCAATTTTATGATTACGGTTAAATGGCAATTCTAATTGCGCATATATACCAAGTTACAAACAACATCTACATAAGTTATATGGCATAGTTCTGGCTGGTTCTCAGGGAAAATGGGTCTGGATGACCAGAACCAGTTCTCCCAATAGTTCCTGGTTCAACCGGTTGGATCAGCCGGCTCAATCTGATTCTGACACACTGCTATGAAATAATTTACTACAGCACAGACTGCTAAAGTGGTGTTTCCAGGATGTGTCAACCATGCTTGGGATGCAAAAAAGGACCAAAAGGAATCAGACCTGTACTTGGTCATGTCCAAAACGTTTTGGGACGTGTCTGGCCAAAATGTCTCTGAGATGGCCATTAGCACTATATCAAGTGTCTGATTCCTAGAAAAGAACCAACACCGAGGCCTAGGTAGTTAAAGTGAAAGCAGGATTAAGGCAAAAAAATTAATATGAATATTTGCACATAAGTTTCAAATGTAAGATACACCAAAAGCAGAACGAAAATTCGTTGTTGCTGCTTTTCTTATTTGGCTTTGGGACTTTTCACCTGACTGTCTTTGAATTGAAATCATGTATGCTACTATGCGTCTTGAAGATACATGTCATCGCTGGTGGATTAATACAATGAATATAATGTCTATATATATGTTAGTTTCATGATCATTTAGGTCCACTTGGAAGAGATATACATGGAGAAATGAGGAAGGATGACAAATAAAAGAAATTGGATGGAATTGGAAAAGGAGGCAAACAAAAAATAAAAGCCTTTTTTGAATTGAAGGGAAGGGAAAACTAATAAAAGTACAAATTACCCACCGTATAAGACTTATTTCATATGAGTAACATATACAGTTCGGTACATAACCTCACCTATCTTGCTTTCTTTTATTCTCTTTTTGTCTTTTGCTTTACAAAAACTTGCACATTCATCTCTTTACCTTACTTCCATGAATTCATCCAAACACCTGAAAGAATCGTCTTTCTCAAATTTTCCCTCTCCTCTTTAATTGCTTCTAATGATTGCTAGATCTTTGCTTTCGTTTTTATCGTGTATTTTTGCCTCTGTTTATATTCCTTATTTTGGTACTAGAACCTGTTTCAAGACATATGGAGGAGCAAGGCTTGGAGTTCCTTCAATTTGCTTTTCGATGGTTCAATTGCTTGCTAATCCGTGAGGTATCATTCTGTATTAACTTGTTCTTCCATTTCGTTCCTGCACATATAATAATCTAGCAAAGTATATCTACAGATACCTTTCCATCTGGTTTCGCGACTATGGGACACATATCTTGCTGAAGGAGATGGGTTGCCGGAGTTCCTTGTATATATATTTGCCAGCTTTCTTTTAACTGTATGTTTCTTATCCCATATGAACTATTCGCTTATTTCAGCCATTTCTGTTTTCTGTTCGTTTTATACCTTTATTGCTGTTGATAGTAATGACAACTTCCCTTAAAAGAGTCAACCACAAATGCACCAGACTTCTCTCTGGTTTTATGATGCTTTACCTTGTAATGTTTGCTTGATTTGATTAATGCATCAATGACAAATTTAAAGATAGTTTAGGAAAAGTAAGGTTGATTCTCACAAATTAAGGATTCCCTTCCCATCTGTGATAGATATTAAACTGGAACGTTGAATAGGTTCTTCATCCGATTAATAACTAAGACGTGACCAATGAACAGGTTTTTAGTCATTAAAGAATTTCTCTCAAGGAAACTATAAATGCTATTCTTATTCTTGTATATCCTTTCAGTCCATCTTCGCACCATAACTAAAAACGATTTTCAGTTTTCTTGCACAATACAAACTTGCACTGCGATTTGAGCATTATATCTTACTAGCTTAGCTATGTCCAATACGGAATATGCAAATGTGTGATTTAATTGTCTGGGAATAGATTTTTTTGTTTTGTTTTGAGAAATTTGCTTTCTGAAGGTGGATGATCCTCAATTCACTAAGATGAGAATAAACATAGAAGAAATGCAATAAATGAAAATCCAGACTCCTATTACATAAAGGCCCTACTGTTCAGCATCCCTTTCTACCAGCAGTAAATCTCCCCAAGACAAAATTCTTAATGGCACTCCTCATCACCTCATGCAAGAGGTGTAAACTATGAATCTTTTCTGCTCTTACCACCATGCTTCTGAAGAGTTCTCTCCATTATGAAGTCCCTTTCTTTACATAGAACCATCTAAATGTAGCCTCCCCAAAGTGAGTGGACAATTCCACATCTCCATTGAAGATAACCCATGTCCTTAACAAAACATTTATCGAAAACACAGATTTTGGCATTGTTTGGGAATAAGATCAGTTGCACTCACTACAGCCAGCCTGTGAAAAATTCTTAATAATATAGGAATGCCAGAGTAAGAAAATAGACATGCAAACAATGAATATGCTGCTTGGTAGAGCGAATAGGGATAACATGAAATAATGTAATGGTGGAGTAGTATTGTTGCTGCTCGGTAGAGCAATTAGGGAGTTAAAAAAGAAATGATGTGATGGTGGAGCAGCAGTGTTGCTGCTTGGTAGAGCTATTAGGGGAAAAACGAAATAATGTGATGATGAGTTCAAAGCATTAACATGGCAGCATGTTCCTGCTTGGTTGAGCCAAAAACAAAAGGAAAATTATATATAGAAAGTGGAGCAGCATGCAACATCAACGTTTTGCATGGTGGAATGATCATTATCATGTAAGCCTCAATCCCAACCATGTTGGGGTTGGCTAACATGGATCCTCTTTTTCCAATCTGCTCTGTTATGGGTCATACTCTGATCAAGATGTAAAGATTCAGAATCTCTCTTTATTAGCTCTTTCCAAGTTAATTTAAGTCTGCCTCTGCTTCTTTAAGTTGTGTTTGACTCAATAACCTTGCTTCGAATATGTGCTTTGTCAGTTGTTGCACATGTCTAAACCATCTTAGACGACCTTCACGCAACTTGTCCTTGATACTCATTAACCCCACTTTGTTTTTGATATAGTCATTCCTCAAATGATCTTTTCTCGTCTTCCCACGCATCCATCTCAACATATGCATTTTGGCCACATTCTTCTTGTTGAGACTTTGTTTCTTTAATGACTCCTATATAACATGGCTGGCCGTATAACTGTTCTTAAAACTTGCTTTTTAATCTCCATCTTCTGGTCACATACTACTCCAGTTGCACTCCTCCACTTTAACCATCTTGTTGCGATCACGTGACAAACATCATCTTGAACCTCACCCTCGCTTTCAATAATCGAGTCCAAGTAACGAAACTTATCACAATATTGATACATCCATTCCATCCAACTTGACCCACCATTCACAATTCTAGATTGGCTGAAATTGCAATGCATATATTCGGTTTTGCTTTAACTGATCATAAATCTATTATATTCCAATGCATTTCTCCAAAGTTCAACTTTATCATTCAATATTTCTTTTCTTTCATCAATCAACACAATATCATCAGCAAATACAATGCACCAAGGGATATTATCTTGAACATGTTTTGTCAACTCATCCATTACAAGAACAAATAGATAAGGACTGAGTGCCGATCCTTGATGTACCCCAACAGTGATGGGAGAAATTTGTGTCTCTCTCTCCTTCAGGAGTCCTAACACTTGCAGTTGAGCCATCATGCATGGTGGAGCCATGGAAGAAAAAAAGAAAAGACAAGATTGGTTGAAGAATAAGAACATATAACAAAAAGAAAAAAGGAGGAAGGGTAAATATGAGAAAGAAAGAAAATAACAAAAAAAAAAGAAAAGAAAAAGTGGAGCGGCATGCAGCAGTAGCGGTCTGCATGGTTGAACCATGGAGAAAAAAAAGAAGATATTGGTTGAGGAGAAAAAATAAATAAAAAATGTTTAGACCAGGCATATGTTCAAACTAGCAGACCAGTTGTATGCTCAGACCACACAATTTAGGTTGATCAAAATCTAGTAGACCAGGCATATGCTCAAACTACACAATTTAGGTGTACCTAGGCTTCGCCTAGGCGGGCGCCCAATACCACATAGATAAAGACTACATTGAGCGAATTGAACCTATATTAGACGCTTAGGTTTGGACCCTCTTTTTGGTATTTGAGTGTCCACACGAGATGCCTCTAGGAGACTGATGGAGATGATGGGAGCCTGTCTCTAAGGCTCATTTGTTGTACGATCGTATCCATGGATATGAGGATACCATGTGAAGCTATAAGAGAGAACGAGGCTCTTGGAGGATCTGGTCTTAATATGTTACCCTAACACTGGGCAAGGGACCAATGCTCCAAATGAACGAAATAATTGATGAGCTTCCCTACCAAGCCCTACAATTGAACTCTTATGGCAAAGAAAAGGGCACCCAACAAATGGTGCTAATTTGTCCCGAAAAAGGGCCAAATACGTACAATCTTAAGATATATGTGGAAGTTGTCTCTCTCTTGCAGTTCTGCATCCAGCAGCTGGTGCTTATATCTCAGTATATTGTCTTAAATCTCTCTAGTCTGGTATGTTCTGGTATTGATCAAGATATACCAGTTTCTGAACCACTGGAGCTGACATATGCCTATATATCAACCTAATCGAATAAGTAAAATATTCTTGATGATGCAGTATACCACCTTATATATTAAAATCAAATAATCAGATTTGTCATGAAGTATTCTTGATGCATTCCAGGGTTTATGTGCTTATTTCATAAATTTGCTTTACTTAAAAGAAATATGCATTGATACCTCCAGCTGAAATAGTTCTAGGCATCTAAAAGCTCGAAATGGTGGCTAAAAGATGAACAATGTGTCTACGTATAGATTTTTTTGTTCTAGCATGGGTTGTTGGACTTTATAGCTGTGGCAGTAGTATTCCTGCCTATGGCTACACAAATTTCTGATACTTCATACCCATTGCATTCTGACAACAAAATTAGCTAATGAATTAATTATTACAGTGGTCAGATCAGCTCAGAAAGCTCGATTTCCAGGAGATGGTCATGTTCCTTCAACACTTACCCACCCACAACTGGACCGATCAAGAACTAGAGATGGTCCTTTCTAGAGCATACATGTGGCACACTATGTTCAACAACTCACCGAGCCACCTAGCCAGTTAAGTACGGCTGTTTCTGTATTTTGAAGTTTGTTCCTGTGTTCCTCCCTTTCCTGTTTAGGAGGTTTCATTTGTTCTATTCATATGCAGAGTACAGATGAGTTCTCCTGTTGTAATATTTGTGTATCTCTCATTTTAATGCGTGTACCATATGAACACTGGCTTTGTTATTCATTAGTGCTAATATTTATTATCAAGGACTGCCTTTGGCCAATTATCTTACAAGGATGTTCAGAACACATTTGTTTCGTTTCTTATGAATCTATATTTCTGTTGTCTTGGACCATTCTGCAGTTTTTCATCTGACTTAGAGGTTCCGATCGGTTTGGTGTAAGTCATAAGTTATGTGAAACTCATTTTTCAGAAACTCTAGTTCAATTTTTGGAACTTAAGTTCCACTCACTTCCATGTGATTGGTTTGTTCTAAGTTTAAATACAGACTTGAAAAATGTTGTTGATTTTTATTTTGTAATAAATAATGACGGCAAAGACACGAAGAAAGAATCATATTCATGAATAATCATAATATTTTTTAACCATAGTAACCTCAACAACCGGTAATGGTACAAATGTCGCTCTATATTTTTTTAAAATATTGTTAATAATTTTAAATAAAAATATAGTTGTTGAAATCACATCACAATATTTTTATTTCACTTTAGAGTATTGGAATAATATCTACATTTTATGTGAATGTAAATATAAGTTTTGGTTCATCATTGTTTAAAAATGTATCATATGAAAATTTTTGGTGTATTCTTCGCACATTTATAGTTAATTATCATTTTTCACATCATATTGCTTAAACATGGATAATAAAAATATGTTGGATAATTTTTGTCACATGGTGCAGTGTGACTATTTTTTTTATATAGTTCGTATATTTTTTTTAGTTTAGAAATCACACTGATAATGGTGGTTATAGTGTAAAATATTTTACATAGCACGATTATAGTGTATAAATTTTTTCATATTATGTTATTGTTTTGGCAATAAATTATATCCACGCCGCTAACATTTCTAATCTAAAATATTTTACATGAAGAATGAAAATTATAACTGTATAGAAAATGCATTAGTTGTTATGGAAATTCCGCTCTTTTTAAGAAGGAACTCAAGAACTTTGTTTTGTATTTAAGTCTATAAGTCATCAGAAGTCATGGAATTCAACTTTCAACACTTATTGTAAACTAATCAAGGAAAACTGCTTAAGGAACGACATTTCATAAATTTTCCGAACTAGTGGTTACATATGCGCCATTTGGCAGGTCTACCGAGCGCCATTTGGTGTATGCGTTCTATAATTGTCGATTGCGTATAATTATACTAGTGGTTACATGACCCCTCACGTCTACTACAACTAAAGAAGTGCCATGAATGTAAGTTCTAGTCCGTAGAAATGGGTGGGTGGGTGGGTTGAATTTAGATTGGATAATTGCAAGTTTACGGGACAGAAAGACGCGATTCCAAACGGGTTCAATAAAATGAATTCAGACCTCACCCAGCAGGTTACCGGTGTTAGCATAAAACGTGATACGTAAACATGTAAAGCTTAATCATGTGTACGGTTTAAGATCTTGATCATAAACTAGTCACTATTGAAGTAAAACATACCCGTAGACATGGTTGAATACGGTGGTGAGATCTGCGGAGGTGATCTTCGGAGAAGTCCACGCCCGTGTTCGTCGTTCGCCACGAAAGACGTCTTCTCTCTCTTAGCCTATAGCCGTCAAGTGTGTTTTCCGTAAAGTGTGATTAACCCTAAGAGTTGGATCTCAGGGTTATACTTATAGGCAGAGAGAGGGACGGATTTCCTGTATCCTTTAATCGCAGCCGTCCATCAAGGTTGCCATAATAATAGGAAAAGACTTCTAATAAAAACCCAATTCCTTTATCAATTCCAACCGTTTCCTATTAACCGCAATTGTTATATGGGCCACATAATGAAGATAATTAATGAATTTCGGAATACCAACAATCCCACAATAATAAGGATTGTGGAGTCCCAAAATATTCCCCAAAATATTCCAACAGTCTCCCACTTGGTCCATATGACAATTCTTTAATGGTGCTATATAGGAAAAACATAAGGCGCGCATAAATGCTGAAATAATATGCATAACGGGTTTACTTTTATTACATTGGTTAATGTGAATTATTGATGAGAGTCATAGCGGTTCTACATTAATTAAAGAACATAGTTCCTTCCATGTACCACTGACCAACAATCACATTAAACAATTATGTATAGCGAAGCAATCATAAATGTCCCCTTAATGTCTTGAAAAGACTATTTCTGTTATCATATATTGCAATAATATGTACATGATCAAATCATACTATGAAACAGAAAAATTCAGAAGTTCCAATAATGAGTACTCAAATAATGTCATTACAAAAGCACATAACAATCCACAAATAAAGAAAAGCTAATGGTTATCCTCAAGACCCATGGTTTCTGCATGCCGCTTAAATGTCTTGGGAGGTAACCCTTTAGTAAATGGATCTGCTATATTTGAACACGTACAAATGTGCTCAATTGACACCCTCTTCTCCCGAATTTCTTCTTTAACTGATAGATATTTCATCTCCATGTGCTTTATGCCTTTAGAATACCTATCATTCTTCGAAAAGAAAACTGCTGCGGCGTTATCACAGTGAATTTTCAGCGGCCTAGCAATAGAATCCATGACTCTAAGCCCTGAAATGAAATTCCGCAGCCATAAAGCTTGAACTGTAGCCTCAAAGCATGCTACAAATTCAGCCTCCATGGTGGATGATGCAATAATGGTTTGTTTGGCGCTCTTCCAGGAAATAACACCTCCAGCTAATACAAACACATAACCAAAAGTGCTTTTCCGAGTATCCACACATCCTCCAAAATCTGAATCTGTGTAACCAATCACTTCAAGGTGATCACTATGTCTGAATGTGAGCATTTGTTTCTTCGTTCCCTGTAAGTACCTCAACACTTTCTTTGCCTCTTTCCAATGATCAATGCCTGGATTGCTTTGATAACGACCCAACATACCAACTGCAAAACTGATATCAGGTCTAGTGCAAACCTGTGCATACATCAAACTTCCTACAAGAGAAGCATAAGGAATATCTTTCATTCGATCACGTTCTAATTCAGTTTGAGGACATTGACTTAAGCTGAACTTATCCCCTTTCTGAATTGGAACAACATTAGAATCACATGACGCCATATTAAATCTTTCCAAAACTTTTTTGATATAAGCATTTTGAGACAATCCTAAAATCCTACATGACCTGTCACGGAATATTTCTATTCCTATCACATAAGAAGCCTCTCCCATATCTTTCATTTCAAAGTTTTGAGAAAGAAAATCTTTGGTTTCACGTAATAAACCAAGATCGCTGCTGGCAATAAGAATATCATCAACATATAGAACCAAAAATGCAAACTTACTCCCACTGATCTTTAGGTATATACATTGATCAACAATGTTTTCTGTAAACCCAAAGACCGTAATGGTATTGTGAAACTTAATATACCATTGACGTGAAGCTTGCTTTAATCCATATATTGATTTCTTTAATAAACATACCATGTTTTCCTTTCCATCTATAATGAAGCCTTCTGGCTGAGCCATGTAGACTTCTTCCTCTAAACTCCCATTTAGAAAAGCTGTTTTCACATCCATCTGATGTAACTCTAAGTCAAAATGAGCTACTAAAGCCATAATGATTCGTAAAGAATCCTTTTTAGAAACTGGAGAAAATGTTTCATTATAATCAATGCCTTCTTTTTGATTAAAACCTTTGGCTTCAAGTCTGGCTTTATGTCGTTCGATTTTACCAAGAGAGTCACGTTTGGTCTTAAAGACCCACTTGCACCCGACTCTCTTATACCCTTCAGGTAAATCGGCCAACTCCCAAACTTTGTTTGTAGCCATGGAGTTTATTTCATCACACATGGCATTAATCCATTTTTCAGAATCTTCAAATTTTATGGCTTGTGAATACGTAACCGGATCTTTATCCATCCCCATATTAAATTCACATTCTTGTAAATACAGCAAATAATAATCCGAAATGGCTGATTTCCTGCTTCTTGTAGATCTCCTTAATTCTACTGCAGGTGTTGCATTTACATTCGGTTCAATGACGTTATCAGGTACATTATGGAGTGCATGATCATTGACATTTTGTTGTACATTGTTGATTGGATCAACATCATTAGGTGGAACGGTGTCAGTCGAGATTGAGGGCAAGGGGATTGGTATAGGTGCCCTTATTTCTCTAATGATTACTTCTCTAAATTTATCACTCCCACTGATTTCGCCATTCTCAATGAATTTAGCATTACCAGTTTCTACAATTCTAGTAGTATGATTAGGACAATAAAATCTAAACCCCTTTGATCTTTCAGGATACCCAATGAAAAAACCGCTAATGGTTTTTAGATCGAGTTTCTTCTCATGTGGATTATAAATGCGTGCCTCTGCTGGACATCCCCATATATGTAAATGGCGTAAGCTGGGTTTCCATCCCTTCCACATCTCGAAAGGTGTCTTAGGGACAGCTTTACTGGGAACCCGATTTAAGATATACACAGCAGTCATAAGGGCATGCATCCACAAAGATATGGACAGATTAGAAAAACACATCATACTCCTAACCATTTCTAGAAGTGTACGATTACGTCTCTCAGCTACACCGTTCATCCACGGGGAACCGGGCATTGTGTATTGAGGGACAATTCCTATTTTTTCTAAGAGTTTAGCAAAAGGACCAGGACGTTGTCCTGATTCATCATATTATCCATAAAATTCACCACCTCTATCAGACCTAATGATTTTCACCTTTTTACCTAATTGCCTCTCAACTTCAGTAATGTAAATTTGAACAGCATTCACAGATTGAGATTTATCATGCAAAAGGTAAAGATAACAATAACGTGAATAATCATCTATAAAGGTAATAAAATATTTTTCTCTACCAAAAGATGGAACATCGAAAGGTCCGCATATGTCTGTGTATGATTTCGAGTAGTTCAGTGCTTCTTGTGGCTCCTTTCTTGGTCTGTTTGGTTTGCTTACCCTTAATGCAATCCACACAAACACCAAAATCAGTAAAATCAAGACTCGGAAGAATCTCATCTTTTACTAAATGACTAACTCTTTCTCTGGATATATGACCCAATCTTTTATGCCACAAAAACGCAGAACTTTCACTCGACCTACTTCGTTTCAAACCCACTTTAGGATGCAAGGTAACACGAAGCGATTCAGAAAATGTATCATCAAGAAAAATTTGATATAAGCCATTAATCAAAATTCCTGAACCAAACAAACAGTTTTCCTTAAACAAACTGAAACGTCCACCACCAATTTCTAATGAAAAGCCATCATTATCAAGTTTAGAAATGGAAATTAAATTCCTAGAAATGGAAGGTACATAAAGAGTTTGCTCCAGATCTAAATAAAAACCAGAGTCTAATACTAAACGAAAAGTGCCAATGGCTTCTACTGGAGCTTTCACTCTATTTCCCATGTAAAGATAGGCTTCATTTGGACTTATGTTCCGGGTTGTAAGGAATCCCTGCATCGAGTTTGAAACATGAACATTAGAGCCAGAATCAATCCACCAAGTATTACAAGGTGCTTCTACAAAGTTTGATTCGAAACTACATACAAAAGCCAAAGGCTTACCTTTCTTTTCGAACCATTCTCTGCGCTTTATGCAATCTTTCTGAATGTGTCCATGCTTCTTACAGAAGTGGCAATTATCATTCTTCCTTGCTTTCTTAGGTGCAGATTGGCCTGACTGATTGGATGGACTAGTCTTAATGCCCTTCCAATTTTTCTTACCGACTTTGTTCTTCCCGTACCCATTACCATGCATGTAATTTGCCTGAGCAACATGACCATTCTGCTGCTTAATTCGAGCCTCTTCCTGAACCAGTTTATTGGTCAGTTGATTCACATTCCACGTATCCTTAATCGTGTTATAGTGAATCTGAAAAGGACCATACTGGGGAGGCAGCGAGTTTAGGATGAATTGGACTAGGAACGAATCCGCAACAGTCATGCCCAATTTACCTAATTTTGCAGCCAGATTAGTCATATCAAGTACATGTTTCTGCATAGTTTTGGTACCATCATAACGGGCAATCGTTAGTTCAGCCATAAGTTTTCCAGCAATTTCTTTATCAGCAACCTTAAAGCGTTCAGTGAGTATTCTTAAGTATTCCTTAGCAGTCAGATCTTCACTTTCAGAAATAGAAGACTTGATATTGCTAGCAGTGGTTAAGCGCATGAATTTCAAGCAAAGTTTATTAGCTCTAGTCCATGCATTAAAAGTTTTGATCTCACTTTCTGTTGAGGTAGTAGTAATATCTACAGGCTTGTCTACTGTAAGTCCTGAGTCAATCTCAAGTACACCCAAGTAAAATTCAACATGTTCTTTCCACTCGGTGTAATTAGTCCCATCTAGTTCGGGAACAGAGTTGACAAAAGAATTAAGACTAGCGGGTTGATGAACTGCATTATAGAAACATGTTCACGATAATTAATCTTTGAGGTGTAAACACATATAGACAAACATGACTAAGGTTTATGCATAAACGAGTGATTTAAACTAATAATCAAAGCAAGTATGGTATCTGTGGATATCCTATACCGACTTAATTACAAAAATAAAGCAACTCCGTAATAGTTATTTTACTTTTAATGCATTGACTACCTGTGGGTAATACATAATGCTAGTAAATAACCAACAATAAGTTTACTTAGTCGATATTCATTGCATTCTATGAGTCCACTGTGGTGAACTTCAAACAGTTATATGAACATCATATTCTTAAGAAAAGAAACATTCACGAACCGAAGTGAAATCACTGTGGTGATTATCAAAACAGTATAATGTGAATATTGCTCTTAAAGCATATTTTTCCATATATATGACATATGAGTGAACAAACAGGTAAGGAAAAAACAAATTTTAACAGACCGGAACATGATAGGATAAAGTTCCAGGATCATTCATAAGGTGCGGAAACATCTAATAAAAGTTTTAATATCAATTTTATCCAACAATTATGCCAAAAAAAGGCCCTGAAATTACTTAAAACGTGATTTTGAGGGTCTAAACGGCCGAATTTGGCTAAAAAATGAAAAGTTTGTGGCGAAGCGACAAATTTTGAAGATCTCGCCGTTTCCAATCAGAAAAAGTATATGTGCGTTAAAATCTGACACTGGTGGCCAAGATTGTGGAAAATTGATAAAACTGATATTTTCTCTTAATTAGGACTATGAGTATGATCTTAACGAAGCGACTGATACCACATGTTAGCATAAAAATGTGATACGTAAACATGTAAAGCTTAATCATGTGTACGGTTTAGGATCTTGATCATAAACTAGTCACTATTAAAGTAAAACGTACCCGTAGACATGGTTGAATACGGTGGTGAGATCTGCGGAGGTGATCTTCGGAGAAGTCCACGCCCGTGTTCGTCGTTCGCCACGAAAGACGTCTTCTCTCTCTTAGCCTATAGCCGTCAAGTGTGTTTTCCGTAAAGTGTGATTAACCCTAAGAGATGGATCTCAGGGTTATACTTATAGGCAGAGAGAGGGACGGATTTCCTGTATCCTTTAATCGCAGCCGTCCATCAAGGTTGCCATAATAATAGGAAAAGACTTCTAATAAAAACCCAATTCCTTTATCAATTCCAACCGTTTCCTATTAACCGCAATTGTTATATGGGCCACATAATGAAGATAATTAATGAATTTCGGAATACCAACAATCCCACAATAATAAGGATTGTGGAGTCCCAAAATATTCCAACAACCGGCCACCCGCGGGTGTCCGTACAATGTGTTCAACAAAAAATATACTTTACAAGTTATTCTAACGGTAAAAGACGAGCATTCTCTCGTCTTTTACATGAAATGTAGCATAAAACCCCAATTATTATAGATTGTTGCTATTAAACAAAAAAAATATGTTGTTCAATATATATAACTATTTAACCACATGTATTTTTTGGGATAATCTGATGTATGATTATGCTCGACAAATTAGTAGTAACTTGTAATACAACTCAATGTTAAATTTGATAGAGCAATTAGATAATGTAGTAGATGTAAATATGTTCCCCCCAAATATCTCTTTGTGAGATATTATCTTTTATTAAGCAAGTTTGAGTTTCAATTTGAGTTCGTTAACAATTCATGGATAGTTGTAGATTATCATATTTATTTTAAATAGTAGTATATCATATATATATTTTTATATAATTAATCTAATTAAGAGGGTCATCTGTGGGTGTTGGCGGCCATCTATGAAACCCGAACTAAACGGATGCGTATGAATTTAGGTAACTTTTAGTGGATAGCATATTTTATCATCTAAATCCGACTCAAACAGGTTGAACCATGGGTGTCCGCGGATTTTAACCCAGTTTGACAAGTCTAATCCATTACAACTGTTAAAATGGTTTCATTTGGTTGGGCTACTCATGTTCGTAAATCTTGAGATCTTGGTTCACGCTCTATGTTTTGGTTCCAAATTTACTGTTCTGATATGCTGTTCCGGTACTGTTATATTTAATTTCTACCATGAAACACCCCATTAATTTTTAAAAGTAGGTCTTTGGGATAAATGTAAAACTAGAACTAGATGCAACTGCAAGTTGCAACAGCAGAGGGCCTATGTTTAGGGTCTGCTATAAAAGTTTTTGAATGTTATAATGATGGCCCGGATGCATGCCATCGTATGCTACAGGGACGTGCCTTTGACGTTGTGTGAACTGCATGGTATTGTTTGAAAATAATGCCAACGATTCAAAGCTGTATATGCTCATTTTTGAGCCACCAAAATTATCCCATGCCTCAAAAAGCTCAGGAGGGATCCGCTATCGTCCCATGCACCGTCCATTAATACTAGCAAGTCAAAGCTGCTGAGCGCACTCAGTTTGATATGCCACAACTGTCTCGCACACGTGTGTGTATGTATCTTAAATAAAACCCTATAATAGAGGGTAATTAAAAAATTATATATATATCACTTACAAGGTCGACAGTGAGCGAGTGAAATACTCATGTCAACCACACAAGTGTACCACGACCAACATTAGGCCTAGGTGCATGTATGGGTGATATCAATTTACACATTTACTCAACACAACGCCTACTTGAGGCCTTAATGTACACATGCGAACCGGGATATATCTGCCACCACGAATAAACATGTGACTAGATTGATTCGATACTCATACTACGAAATGCTTGACAGCTTTCTAATAACCAAAGCTTATCATTTTCTAGATGAGCAATCTTGGTATTTTGGTCGTTGGTATATGCAGTTTCAGACTTTTGAGCCTCTTTAAAATAGTATCTAACACATATATAATCATTCAATTATGTATCCTTCACATCTTGGAAGGTTATGGAGTCCTCATCCTATAGAGAAACGAAGCTCTTATGCCACAAATTGCATTTAATGTCTGCAACATGAGGGAGATCGGGGGAAGGTTGTTTCCTCTAAAGATATTCCTCTTGGAGCCATAATTAATGAACTTAACGAATCGAGATGAAGGTTTGAATCGTAGTCACCTTCAAGAAGCTAGTTTATTAGGAGGTTATGTTGAGGTTGTAAGACCTCTTGGTTGATGCTATATAGTTCTTTAGTATAGCTTAGGTAAAATAACATAAGTATGGAACACCGCTTCATAGGTGCACTAACTACAATTGAAATCGATTTTCAAGTTGAATTCTTAAAGATACTAGAAAATTATAGTGCAAACATAGTATCAATGTGTGAAAAAATGATTGACACCTAGCCTTAAGGTTGTAGTTTCAACTAAGATAAGAAGTTGACATTCACACATCACAACAATGTCTTCATTGTTACAAGGCTGATCCCACCAATAAAACATTTAGAAATCTTACTTAACAAGGTGAAATTATCGTGTCTATCACACCATCTTGTAGAGGTTTACAAATATTAGCAACTAATGAACATGTCGAATATTGGTGTTAAACACAACACATATAGGAATCAAAATGTGGATTAGGTTGTACAATTGTAGTGACACCTGATCGTAGGATTAACAAATAAACACGCCCTAAAATGATGTCACCCAATAAACAAGACTTTATTAAAACCATGACCGATCTTGAGTGGTTGACTAACTACCATGTTAAGTAGATATCACTATATCCCCCTTGATTATTTAAGATCATTATCAAAAGTAAGTGCTATATGTCCATAATGTCAACTCACATTTCATAAGCCAAACATCAAGCCGAATGTGGGCACCATACACCTTATACTAATATTACACAAAAAGGTTGACATCACATGTTTTATGTTTATAAGATTTACATCCAACATTACAAATTTCTGAGTTGTAAATACATCATTGGAAGACACTATGTACTGGACCTGACTATACATGGACGACTGTCTACTACATCGAAATTAACGATTCACACCTCAATGTGAGTTCTTCCTCTACTACTCTTGCAGAGAAGGAAACTTTTGACTAGGGTAACAACGTGGGAGTTGTTGAGATCCTAAAAACATTAGAATCAAGAGCATGAATGACAATACCATCTAGTGATGAAACTCATTAATACACATAAGTATGCAATGCTATGTATTTTAGTTAAGCAAGTAAGTAACATGGATATATCATCTCAAGAATTTGTCTGGGCATTAGAAGCACAAATAATCAATATGAAAGAAACATGCTATACAAAAACTTGTAATCATTTGCTTAACTTTTCCCTAATAAACTTGGAGTGAACCATCCAAGCTACAACTATCGCATAAAGATCAACACAACCCACCATATAAGATAGTATGGTCGATGATCCCACAAAGATCTCGATACACGTCATTCTATACAGGTACATTGCATTATAGGGGCTCCTCATCCTATGACCTATAAAAAAATTATGTTAGTCTTAGTACTTAGGAACCAACAACTTATCATATCACATGTAAACATCATTGAGGGATGTTGATGTTAAGCTTCATACCACCCAAAGTTATTGGACTTGGTGAGTGTGACATTACAATCTCATTCCACTAATTCATCTAATTAGTTGGACATTTATATCAAAAGGTGAGTGTGACAAAGTCATCCTCACTCATATAAAGTTGATCTCAGGGAGTTAAGGGGAGTCCATCATGATGATCCTCAACCTCCTTATATTAAAAATCATTCAAATCCAAGTAACATCTCATGATTCTTAGATCTACAAGTAGACACATGTTTCTTTCCTAAATTCCAACCAAAAGGGAAGGTCTACAATGCACACGACATATTAGCTAGAATGAAGGACTTGTTTGATATCAAGTCTAATTGCTAATGTTTTTGTATTCATTTATATAAACATCATCTATATTTAGAATAATTATAAGATGAAAACCTTAATTTGATGATCATGTATCACATAATTAGCCAATGTCCTCATATGTGGCCATTCTTATGTAAACAATATGTATTACATAAAAGGATCAAAACCATCATTTTGTTCAAGATTATCATGAAAATTTTAATAGCAAAATGACTCAAGAAGTTTCATGAGAAATTTAAATTATTTGAGCCCAATTTGATTGAAACATGTATTTAAGCCCCTAAATTGGCATGTTGAGGTGAAATTAATCTAAATCATATCAATATTGCTAAATGACACATACTTTCTTGGTCAAATAAGAATGTGTGATTTTGGTTATTGTAAAAGAGCTACAATAAATTTCAAATTTGTATGATTCATATCCCAAATCCACCTAAATTTCAAATGTTTATAATACTCAGTTTGTTGATTTTACTTGATTAGTTCACTCACATGAAGAAGAAAATTGTTCTATAGTTCAAGTATGTGAGGATCAAATCCCTAGATCCAAAAGATCTCTAAAATGGACTTCTTCCACTAAATCCGTAAGAAAGAAATCAACTAGGAGAAATAAGGAAAATAGAAAGTTTGACATAAAAAACTAAGGGTTCTTACTAGGGATTCAATAGGATTCTAGAAAAGAGGGTTTATATGATAGAAAAATAAGATTATAATCATGTGGCCATTACCTTACCAATGTGTATTTTTCTTTGGTCAGCTTTTGAAGCTTAGCATGAACCCACAACCTTACTCCAAACACTTCTTTCCAAAAGGAAATTATGATTCTTAAATATAGAATGGTGATAAAGAGTTTAGGGTTGATATATGGCTATATAGTGAGAATTCATGCAAGTTTCATGTAAACCATTGATGTTCATTTTATACATTTATAGGACTTAGTTTCTTGAAGGCTTTAGTCAGTTGAATAGATAACTTAGTCAACTATGACTAGGGATGGTAGAGTTCCCAATCAATTGACTAGCAAGCCTACCCTCGACCTCTAGATGTCCCTTTAGTTGGTTATCTAGTGCAATAGTTACTTGATTAGCGACCCATCATAGAGATATATAGGTAATAATATGATTGTTGATATGCCAACCAATTTCAATTAGTCAGTCGAATAAGGGCTAGATCAATCAATTAAGACTAGGGTCTTATCCATTTCAACTAATATCTAAATAAATAGTAGGACGGTCCCACTAGTGACCTCAAGAGTATCTAAATTGTATTTAAGGTTCAAACCGATACATATCTATTTCATTTATTGAGGAATCATACAAGGTGGCAGTTATAATTTTTTCATTGAGTTTTACATGTATAAAAACCAAAATACCCAATAAACATAATTGAGCAAAAATCAAGTTTCCATTTACATTCAAAGTAGGAGACTTACATGCACATCTTGATCAAACCATTGCAAATAGCGAGTGGCTAGACCAATTCCCTGAGGTGCCAATAGAAGTCCTACCGATGATAGGATTAGATCACACACCTTTGCTTATCTCAACACAATATCACCACAAGAATAGGCAAATAATATTTCGAACAAAGAAGTCCTGGCATCACCATACATATTTTACAAAATTCATTCAACAAGCCTAGAAGAAACAAGGAAGTTAAACAAGATAGTAGAGAAGTTTAATACACTCGCTAAAAAATGGGATCATGAAGTCAGGAAAGAAAAGTTCAAGGAAAAGGAGAGAACCATTACAAAAGTACGTGAATTGGAAAGTGACATGGAGTATTATCGCACTGCAAATTCACCAGGAATGTAATTCCTAGTGTTTATCAAAACCAAAGTGCAATAATACCACCCACAAGTAGACAAATCTTATCGCAGTATAGTTGAGGATCGAATCCCACAAGACAACTTTTTTAAGAACTATCTAATCAAAGTAACATAACAAGAACTAATATTTATCACAAAAGTTGAGATTGGTTTGATTAATATATGATTGCAAGAATAAAAAGAGCTAGATTAAGGTTCTAGTTATCAATGGATGGAAACACTAGGGTGGAACTGGGTTTCACCGCTCCTACTCGAATATGTGCAATCATTCAAATCCAAACCTGTATGAAGATATGATTGGAGTTATGTAAGTTTCTCTTTTTGGCGTCAAAAACTTGCATGAGTAGATATCCCTGTAAGCTCGATGTCTTGTTACTTACGGATCCTCTATCCACTACTCCAGAGACTTTTTGTCGGAAGTTTTTGTCAGGGTGTCAACCAAAACTAATCGATATTCAAATCTTAAACGTTGAAGTTCTCGTGGTAAAAGATTATAATAAATCACGTAAAGCGGGTGATCAATACATAAAACATGCAATAAATGATTGGCTATGAATCATATGAGTTTATATAAGAATTGGAACATGAATGAAATTGCAAGAAACAGGTAGTGGGGCTAGTCTCCACACCCCAGTAAAGAGATTACTCCCTCGACATGACGAGATTAATATCACTAGAAGAGGAGGAGGACACCATCATTGTCATGATGGTAAAAGAAGCGGCTGGACATGGTGTGTGAAAATGGTCTTACTTCCTTCTTTCTCTTTCAGGTATTAACCCTGACTTGCAACAGAAGTAGGGGAACATACGACAACTCAGAGAAAAGAGATTGATCACCTTGGAGAAGGAGGATCGACGACTTTGGAGTTTCCGAATAAGGAGATTTGTCGATCTATGCTGGGGGTTGATAGGTGTCAACCAGCTACATCGATATGACTAGCTTGGTCGAAAGGTCTCTTCCTTTCTCTAATCTCAGTGGTAGTGTTTCAACATTTCTATCTCTCAAAAATCTTAGATGGGTTGTACAGCTGCGCTGGGGAGCTATTTATAGGGTCAAGGCTATCGACCTTTTGTGTTTCCTATCGGTGTCGACCAATTTTCATCGGTGCTGATCTATGGGTCCATTGGTCAATGGGACTGTCGAATCATAGGTGCTGATGCTTGGACTTCCTTCCATTGGTTCTTGGAGTCGATGGGACTATCGACCTTGTGGGTCGACAAGACTGTCGTTTGAAGTTCGATTGGCATTGTGGCTGTCAAGGAGAGTGTCGACAATGTTATGTCGATGACTTAATTTCTCGTCGACTGAATAAACTGATGATTCTGTTGAGTAGGGGGGTCGACTGAGGTGTCGTCTTTGATCATCGATGAGTCTGAATGTCGTTCATCTTGGATGTCGACCAGGGAGGTCGACAAGGTTGTCGAGCATTTATTGTGTCGAGTAGGGAGTTCAACAGAGGTGTCAACCTCTTGTATGTCTTGATTGCTCATCAATTTTAATGTCAATTTGTATGTCAATCGACATGTCGATTTTGATCTTGGATGCAATTTTTGTGTATCAATCTGCCTTCTGAAAGTGTTCAAAATCCAACTTTCCATGAGGAGCTAGCCCACACCCCGCAAGAGGCATCCTCTTCTTGACTCCCGCCCACTGAAGGGCAACATGACCTCCTAGGCAAACTTGCTCTAGAGTGATAAAATTCAAAATCTACAAAGGGAGTCGAGAAATGTATCAAATTCCTAAAAATTAACATAAAAACCTAAGTAGATCAAAACAGAGCTATTCTAATGAAAACTAATCTATATGAATGCTAAACTAGATTGAAAATGCAACTAAAAATGGGATGAATATGCATTCATCAAAAAGCATACATGTGATGGGATATAATAGTTATATAGACTCACTGCTTTGGGAAATCAGACAAAGATACAAGGGAATCCTAAGAGAAGAGGCTATTGACTATCAAGAAAGATCGAGATGTACATGGATGAAGTTGGGGGATGCAAATACAAAATTCTTCAAAATTTTGTCAGGGCTCGAAGAAGAAGGAATACTATCACAAGGCTACAATATGGAAATGGTGAATGGATATAAGACAAACAAGCCCTTGAGAAAACAATATAGAAACATCTTAACGAGCTCTTCATAGAACATTATGTGGAGAAGCGACTAGACAAATGTTTGCAATACACTGGTATGCTTCCCAAACTCAATGATGATACCATAAACAGACTCAGATCAGAAACAAATGGACTTGAAATAGAAAATGCTCTGATGAAAATGGCACTACCAAGGCCCCTGGGGTGGATGGACTAGAAACTAGTTTCCTATAGGATAACTAGGAGTTGTTAAAGTGCCAATTAACTCAATGATTATAGATGTGTTTTTAGAGGAGGTACACTACTAGAGAAAATAACACAATTGACAATGACACTTATCCCTAAAGTGAGAAACACTACCACATGCAATCAATCAAGACCAATACCACTTAATAATGTCAATACCAAGCTTATTTTCAAGATAATTTTGGAATGACTTAAACTATTACTTCCAGAGTGGATTTCACCTTTCCACTCAAGCTTTGAACCTGGACAAAAGATATCATACAACATAATTTTGGCTCAAGAAATAGTACACTCCATGTATACTAAAAAGTGAGGGAAAAAGTGGATGGCATTGAAGGTTGATCTATCTAAGGCATATGATAGACTAGGATGTCCTTTCCTTGAAGACACATTGGCCCAGACTAAGATCCCAAAATCTACGATAAATAGTATGATGTAGATACTGAAAATGGAGAGATGATAATTATATGGGAATGTGAACTACTCCAACCAATAACCCTATCAAGAGGTGTCAAGTAGGGAGATCCAATACCACCTTATATATTTGTAATATACCTCAAAAGATTGTGTCACACCATTGAAGGAAAGGTAGCACCAGACAAGAAGAAACTCTTCAAATGTGGTAGAATGAAAGTGGTAATATCACATTTATGTTTAGTTGATGATATAGTCTTCTTCAGTAAAGCAACGATGAACCAAGTCAAACATATCATAAGATGTATCAAGGAGTTTAGCAATGCTTCATGGCAACAACTGGCTAGAGAGAAATCAATCATTTTCTTATCTACAAATATGCCCAACCCTTTGCAAAGATGGATCAACAGATCAATTGGGATCCAAGCTACCGAGAATCTTGGTACACACCCGGGAGTGACCATCATACATGGGAGAGTCAAATGGAATAGTTATGCATACATACTAGAAACAAATGAGACTACACCTATTAGTATGGGCAAGGTGAATCTTTTCTGTGGTAAGATGGATAATGCTAGAACAATCGATGATCAACATGATACCAACCTTTACAATTCAAACTAAAAAGATACCACAATCAATATGTGGTGAAACAGACAGGTTGGTAAGACGCTTCATCTAGAATATAAGCACTGATAAACATGGTATGAGCAAGTTCGGCTGGGCAAAAGTCATAGCAATAATGAGGGAAAGTGGACTAGGCATACTGTAGCCGAGCTAAAAGAAGATTTGCTAATGAAGATCACATGTGACTATGTCCAAGGAAAGGATAAATCGTGGTGCACAACCATTCAATAAAAATATGGAGGAAGAAAGGGTAATGGTGGTGGAGGATCAATGATATGGAGAAGAATCAGGAGGTAGATGGAAATAGTTCTAAACAACAAAAATAGGTGCATAATGGATGGCCAAGCGACCCCCTTATGGACTAAGCGATGTGTCATGTAGAACCATACTTGAAGACATCACTGACATGACTGTGGCGTCTCTGAAGCTAGACACTGGTGAAAGGGACACAAAGTTTCTAAGTGAGTGGTTTATATAAGAAACCTCATAGAAAATCATTGACACAATCCCTACCAACTTAAATGCTGGGAGAGATTATTGGATATGGAATAAGGATGTAAAAGGAATACTGATTATGACATCAACATATGATGAAGTGATCAAGAACATGAAAATTTCTAGTCTAGGGAAGTGGCAGGCCAATGAGGGTTACACTATTCCTTTAGAACTCTATGCACAATGGAATTATGACTAAATCAAGATGATTTAAGATGCAATAGACTGATAGCCTGATTTGTGTAGAATGCTTCAAAGTAGAAAAAAATTGTATTGTAGGCATGTAATAGGACTATGATAGGCCTTGGGTGGGAAACATGAAGAATTTTCTTTGAGCCTTGGAGCTTAAGGAATGGCTCAACATATCACTGATAAGAGGCAAGACAGACTAGTGATGGCGAGAAAGTTCTCTTCGGTGTGCTGGATACTATGGAAGAGGCAAAATGAGTAGATATTTGAGAGGAAAAGAAGTTACAAAGAGACACTCAAAGTGCAAATAATCAAGCTACATGCACAATGATATCAGGCATATTCTAATGGAATTACCACTGGCAAGAAGAGTAAAAGAACATCAGACAATGAAGAAAGGTGGATACCACTATAGAGGGGAGATATTATTATCAATGTGGACATGATAGAAAATAGAATGAAGATGACACAAGTTGTGTGTGCAGTGGCAATGAACTCGCTGGGTGATTGGCTAAACGCTACTTATAAGGAAGTAGTAAAAATTGATACTCTCAATGGTGAGCTTCTAGCGATACATCATGGACTATTATTGGCGAGGAAGTTCCCAAGAGTAGTATGTATCATACAATCTGACTCAATGCTCTCACGCAAGCCATGGAAACAACTACAAGAAGAGTGGCGGAAGTATGGACCGAATTGTGGAATCATTAGGGGGGGACAATAGAAGATCAATATAAAATCAATCATTTTTAGGAGAAGTAAGTCCAACACTCTAGCTGACAAACCAGCTAAGATGATTTCAAAGACTAGAGAAGGAGCAGGAGAAGTGGTATGGTGCCCAAATGAGATCAATGCCATCTGCATGAATGACAAAAGAAGCTACATGATACAACTAGACATTAACAAACTTGAAAGAGATCCTTTAGCTAATGAGGAAGTTCAAGGTGTTACCAGAGTCACTCCTACAGTGGACAAGCGGGATGAATAAGGAATGATACATGTACCTAAGAAAAAGTTCCATTTACATTAAACCCAATATATACACCTAGGATATATCAAGCATACTTTTAATCTCTAGTATTAAATACTAATGAGGCATAAATCATAAGTAAATCTCATATGAATGTGTTACAAGACAAATTATGGCTAAAACATAGATAATGACCTCACAACTCATCCCTCCACATAGAATTCTGCCCCCAAAATCCTAGAATATAGATGTGTAACTGTGATGCAAATCCTCCTCCATTTTCCTTATGGATTCCTCAACACCATGGTGTTGCCACAACACCATAACTTAGGGTATCTCACACTTCCTCAATTCTATATCTATACAAGAATTGCTACGTTTCTTCTTTATATGTGACTACTATTTATTAACTAGCTACATATGCTACCCTATTTCCAGATGACACTTTCTCTACAGTGATACACAAAAGACACTGTACAATTCTTCTAACTTTGGTAATAACTCTAACCTATATGATACATATTCACCACCCTCTACTATAGGGCATGGATCCATATACCTTGCAACCAACTTACCTTTTTTTCCATACCTAAATATTCATGACCACAATGAGAACATTTAGATATACCAAATCTTATACCTAACCCAAGTGGTCTATGACTTTATTTTCATAACATTTCTATTTTTCCTATGCTTCTTTTCTATTGTCTCTTGTACCATATTAGTACCCAATAGATATATTAAACCAATTTTAAACCAAGAAATTGGTGATTTACACCTCCATATAAGGCTTCAAACAATGCTATATATGTACTTATTTGGTAGCTGTTAGCATGGTACATGACATCGACTTCATTTTGAATTTGAGAGGTATGGAAGTGGATGTTTGAAAAAACTTCAAGTAACCTTTGAGGAAGTTGCATAGGAAAAAATAATTCAAATAAGCTACAAAATATTGAGACTTCAAAGGAAAACAACATAAAACATCACATTATAACACTATTATAATTTCACTTTAAAATTAGCAAGATAAATTGTATGAGTTTTATGAAATACCCAATTGATAAATAATTGAATAAGCACACTTAAAATATTCATTAACATCCATGAAATATTTGTATTATTTAGAATATGAATGAAATATGGGACAAATACATTTTTTAAATGAATCTATGTTAAATCTATCTATACAAATTAATCCAAGGTCAATTAACTTAAATATATTTTGTTCCACTTGTTATATGCCATTGTGTAGACTGTCTTGGTATATCAAAGATGTCAACTTATGATATTACTAAGTAATCTCAAGATAAGGGTTTTGACTATAGGTCCATCTTGTGATCTTGATGGTCCACTAATAAATTGTAGAGATATAAGGATAATATTGAGTTACCATAAGTCACTCACAAATTATCAATCAAACCAAGAGATTAGGTTTTGAGGGATAGTGGTATATAGGTTTTGGTATGTTACACATGCTATTAGTTGATTGACCATTCAAATATTGTGTTTAACTAATGAGTTAAATTAGTTGACTAGAGAGTAGAAAGGGCCGATAGTGACCCTCAAGCCCCTATCGGCAGCGACCCAACTAGTCAGTATGACTATCTATCCAACCAAAACCAAGTCCTTCTCTAGTAGTCAACCTCATTAGGAACTCTATCTCATGAATATATGTCCGACTAATGGACATGAACAAAAATCTCAACATATTGATAGGAAATTAAGTCACTATTGTCCTAGACCTAATTAGTTACTGGACCAATTATTAGTCATATGAACAAGGGTCAAAACTCAACAAAAACCTATTTAATATCAGACAATGACCTAGGAGAGTCCCACTAGTGACATTGAGGGTCTCTCAACACTAAGGTCCAAAACTCCCAAAAAATGATTTTAAATTTTAGAAGAAACATCATATTTCACTAAGATAATTTTAGTAATGTTTTTTTGAGAAAACCAAATTAACTCTAGAAGTCAATTCACTCACGATTAGGGTTACAATCATACCAAGCCCAAACATAGTACATGTAAAGCATGACTTTTATATGAAATATAAATCAATGAGATCAGAGCAAATCACATAGTTAAGGCAATTTAACATGATTAGGTCTAAAGTGGGGAACATGGCCTCAAGAACTACTAAAATAGAATCACAAATTTTTGTTGTCTTCAACATAGAAACACCAAATCCATTGTTATATTGTACCATTTTTCACTAGAATATTAGTAATGACTATAATATCTATACTAATTTTGATGTTCCACTTTGACTTTTTAACAAATTAGGCATCTGGCTACATGCTCCACCACATATCAAATTATCCCTAGAAACCAATACAACACATTTAGTTCTTATGCATCTTTCTACTTCCAATATGCATGACATACATCAAGGAATGTTCTTCTCTCAATAACATATTCCTCAAGTTTCTTTGTCAGAACACATAATCTCTTCCAGAATCAGATTGCATTATCATCTTATTCGTGGAAATTGTCATGGTTTCCTTATTTGATCACTTTTTGTAAATTTGTATCATCATGTTTATCTCTAGGTATCTCTAATATGACGACCTAAGAAAGGAAACCTCCATATATATGTTCTGATGTCTAGGAGATACTTACATATTCCTCTTATTACATGCCATAGAATACAATTGCATCATCCATGAAATTTTATTTCCTTGTTTGGTAATTTGTTACGTTATGATAGTCTTTTTCAAGATCTAGTAATTTTATCTATTTCATATTTAACTCATATGAAAATATGTTTTTAAGACTCTTATGATTGGTAACACTCTCACACTATT
Organism: Alisma plantago-aquatica; assembly: GCA_963693085.1. NCBI lineage: Eukaryota > Viridiplantae > Streptophyta > Magnoliopsida > Alismatales > Alismataceae > Alisma > Alisma plantago-aquatica. The sequence continues at coordinate 566,630,905 of OY856409.1, read as the reverse complement.
ATCGATAACACCATTGCCTCTAACTGTATATCATGTTTAGATAATTATCTTCATGTTTCTTAAGTTGTGTAGATGTATAAGATACCACTCTAGTTCTTCGTCAACATGCATACAAGTCCCTTTCTAGAAAGTCACAAGTGACTATATAACCTTCCCATGTTTTTGAAAGAGCTGTTATTTTGACAGTGATCATGCAACACCCCAACTGTGGAACATCACACAAATGCAAAAAACTTGAAAACAAAAAGACAAAGAAAAGTTAAATAACATCTCTAATCAAAAGGAAAATAAAAATTGTATTAAATTTTTGAAAAAAGATCGTAAAGGTCATGGGAAAGGTATGTATGTTCATTATCAATAGGTAATTGTATAACCTTTATTAATGGTGACTAAGTTCACCACCTATTATAAAAAACATCTACATGTAAATATTAACAACATGATAAATATGTGCAAGGAATACAAGCACAAACACTGAGTTGTAGACACATCAATGTATAAAACATCATTACTCAACCTAAGTATATAGGGATGAGTCTGGACATCTTAAAAATGTTAGCCGCTCACTTTCTACTATTGCCACCCTTCAAAAGGTGTCTCCTTACAATTATATAGGGATGAGTCTAGACATCTTAAAAAATGTTAGCGGCTCACTTTATGCTATTGCCACCCTTCAAAAGGTGTCTCCTCACAATTAAATCCTTGGGTAAGAGGTTGAACACCTTAAAAGGGGTGGTAAATAGCAACAAAGATACTCATACCCCAAAGAGAGATTAATCATATCTAGATAATTCTAAATATGCAACCTACTATAACAAATAATATAAACTATTCAATAATCATCAACAACTTCCTATAGCTATATCAGTGCACTAAAGAAAATATGATAATGACAAACCATATCAAAAAGGCAATAAAACATCATAATGTGAAGCACAAAGGTAACTACACAAGTAATTCTATATGATCTGATTAAGTATTTTATCATTAAGCCCCAGGTAGTTGGGACGTACCATCCAAACTATTGGCTAGCTATTCAGAATTCTCCTAGTCCGACATGGAGGATTTAGTCGCCATAAGATCCCTCCCCGACTCAATCCACATTAGTATAATGAGCAGTATCTCATCGATTTACAGCCTAGACAACAAGACCATGTCCGTCCTAGGTACACAATTCATGACACCTATTATATCACATGGATAAGAGTACCCACATATCATTAGATCACATTTTTTCTCGATCATAGTGGCATGACTACCACATACAATTGGAGGTACTGTCTTAATTACACTGATATATTAAGAGAGTTCATGGATCTGAGGAACCATACCTCATATGGATTTTTAGTCACCACATATGTTTAGCTATGCACGACCCTAAGTTCATTTTCACCATCCTACTATAACTTTAAGGATACCTATTTCACTAGCTTGAGTTCTGAATACTAGGATAGTTACATGTCAGAGGGCACTACATGAATTAGGGTTTGACTAGTTAATTTATCCTTCCATTCATATTTCATAAATAGAAAGGGTAGAAACATAACATATCACAATTTTATAACACTATTCAAACTTTAAAATCCTTAAAAGCCTTAGAAAATCCTGGGACCATGTTAAAAAAAGCTACACACATAGACAAAACCTCTATTTTTGGCCTTACAAAGACCATGCCTTCAAAAGGGATCAAAATTCACTTTAAAGGGTAGTACTCTCTTATTGAATCATTTAGAAACCATCATGCATTATTTCATCCACATATTCCATAGTTTGCGAGAGATATAACAGAACTAGTGAAAATGTCTAGAAAGGCAATTTTGGGGGCAAAAGATATAACAAGTTTAGAATTTACAATAACATGACAGTTTGAAAGCCTATAATTTTTTTTTCTTAAACAACATGATATATAAAAAGGGTAAAACACCCAAACTTCTTTAGTATCTTGTCCAAACGTCCCACAAAATGTCATTTCTAGCATTTTCAGCATGTACTATGAGAGATTAAAGGTCACACGTAGGATTTGCATACAATGAATATGAAATTGAGGCTAAATCACCCACCTTCCATGAAGAACATGATATCCAAAAGGTAAGACGAGCTAAGTCTCCAAAGAACCATTAACAAACCATAAAACATCCTCTCTAGGAAACTATAGTTCAACTAGGGTAACAAAAGTAAAAAGGAAAGATCTTTAGTTGAGGAGGTGGATTGTCTACCATGTTTATCCAAGAACAATTACCAAGAGATTAGGGGAGAGAAGATGAAACATCAAAAGAAGATAATAAGGTTAAAACTTACATGCTTTAAAGGAATTAAGCCTTAGGCAATGAGCTTCCATCCATTCCTTCAAACAAGGCTAAAACACCAATTTGCAAAGCACGTGGACACACTATAACTTTGAGATCCTCCTTTTATTGATATATTATATCTCTATCAGCTCAAAATGATTCATATGAGCTTTAAGAATGATGTAATCACATATTTATAGGACTAGGGAGGTAAAAAGTTGCACAATGTTGACTAAATAGTGCCCATCTGGCTAAAAGGACAAAACGATAACATCCAAGAATTTGATGCATAAGATAAAATGTTCTTAAAAGGAATGATTGATATACTCATACTACCAATATACACCTCTTTTTTAGGTATACGTCAATTGGTATTCAACAAACTATTTCTGGCCCGGAGTGGTACTACTGTAGGTGACATGTCTAGAAGTTGAGCCCGAGTTGCGTGTGAGTGAGGACAAAGCAAACTTTCTAGGATAATGTTGCTCTTTGGGGCCAATAATCCTTATTAAAACTCTAGAAGAGCCACGAGAAATGGTCCCATGTGTTTCAAATGGTATCAAAGCTAGTTCCCCTCAAGTAGGTGGGGCCCACATTGACATTTGGCATTGTAGTTTTGAGCCGCACAGTCCATCATTGAGGAAGATGCTATCCATCGAGGCAAGATGGATCCACCCTTAAGGTAGCATCCATGAATGGAGTTGGGCATGCATGGTCCATTCTGGGTTTGCATTGTAATGGGGAAGAAAGGATGAGGCCATAAATTTGAGCCTTGGTGAGGATGTTAAGAGTTTAAGTGGTGGAGATTGTAGCATATCATGATTTAAGGCTTCAAATAAAATGATCTGAAAAGGAATGATTGGACTACCCATATCACGAAGGTGCACCTCCTTTTTAGGTAGTCCATTGATAAGTATTCTAGAGTTCAACGTGCTTGTCTAGGAATAATACTAGGATGTTAACCTATCGAGAAGCTTAAGATGAGTTATGTGTGAGTGAGGATAAAGAGTGAAATTGAGACTAGTGGTGTTAGGGCCAATCATCATTCAAAAAACTATCTAAGCTCCCTGGGTGGTGGGCCTGAGTGTTATAAAAATTTGCATCTAATATGCCCACATCAGGCTTCATGAGTGCCATCTAGATAGGCCTCAACAATCAATGGGATATAGTTCAGAATTAAGGGAAAATTGGCCCAAGTTCATGGGAACTTGCTCGATTTGGAAGATCCAAGCCCAACTAAACCCACCTCAACTGGGGAACCCACCCTCAAGTTGGTCATGTTGAACATGAAACCAGACCTAGTCCACCACCCAAAGCAGACCAAACTACCTCACAAACTTGGACGAGTTTAGCACGAGCTCATACCAAGTTCACACAAAGCCCAGACCAAAAGACCACCCAAATTGGTGGATTTTATCTGATATCATCCGAGTTCAAGAAAAAAGAACCCAACTCAAGTTGGTACAACTTGGCCGAAGTTAACCATCCAAGACACAAATCACTAAGGAACCAACTCATTTAATTTCCATACCAAATTGGCGAAGTTAAATATCTGGAAGCCTATAACAAACTCCAAGGTAAAAATGACCCTGAACCAAAGAAACCAAAATCTATCTTGGCCTTACATATATGTCACATGAATAATAAAACATATGCGTTATTTTTTCTTATCCTTTTAAGGTTATTACATATTCAAAATAATTCAAGATTTATTTTGATAAATCTAGAGATTGAGGCTAACAAAGAGAGATTTAGTAATGTTAGGCTTGGGGTTTATAACAAGTCCCTCCTAACATGATCCCCCCAAAAAAATCCTTAAACAAATTTAGATACTTTTGATGCATCTCATCCTCTAACTCCTACATGACCTCCTCAAGCCATGATACTACCACATATTCTTAATAAAGATTATATACTTCTTCCTCAACTTTTCCCCTCACATGTCTAAGATTAGAAATGGCCAATTGACATAATATATCCTTTGAAATATGGAATTCCTTTGCATGAACCATCTGTTCAATATCTAGATGAAACTTCCCCAACATAAAAATTTGGAAAATCTTGTGCAATCTTCTCAATTATGGCAACAACTCTAGAATATAGGCCACTTCCTTGACACGTTTTGGGATAGGATAATGCCCCATAATTCTTGCTACAAAATCTTACCCTTCTTCCTAAATCTTAAAACACCCTTCCAAGATGATGCATTTTAAAACACATGATATCGAACCTAGATTCTAGTGGTCTCATGAGGTTATCAGAGTACAACTTTTGTCTAAATGCACTACTTTCAACTATTACTTGATGGTCTTTACCTTTGAAGTCATATGTTGCACTAACTCTAGACCCAAGAACTAAGATTTGAACTGGCAATTTGACATAAGAAAATTCTTTGCAAGATGGAACTCCTTTGTATGAATTGTCTGTACACTATCTGGATGACATGTCACCAACATTAAAATGTGGAAAATGTTGTGCAATATTCTTAACAATGGAGGAAACTCTAGTATGCATGCCAATTTCTCGACATGTTCTATGATTTTATAATGTCCCATATACGTAGGAGAAAGCTTAACCTTCTTCCTAAACCTTAAAACACCCTTCCAAGATGATACATTTAGCAAACATGATGTTGAACCTAGATTATATTAGTCTCATGTGGTTATCATAGTACAAATTTGGTTTGTATGTAATACTTTCAACAATTTCTTGATGCTCTTTATCTTTTGAGTCAACCATTGAACTACCCATAGACCCAATTGCTGAGATTCACCCATCTCATACCAACAAAGAGGCAATCTACAAGGCCTATTGTACAAAGCTTCATAAGGTGCCATGTCTATAATATTCTAGTAGATGTTATTGTAGGAAAACTCTATCAAACACTGATGGATATCCCAATTATCATGGAGCTGAAGCACACCAGACCTCAGAAGATCTTCTAAGTTTAAATCATCCTCTCTAACTGAACATCTATATTTGGATAAAAATTCAAACTAAATTTTTATTGTTTGCCTAACGCTTGGTGTAGATGATCATAAAATCTACTTTTGAATTGAGGTTATCTAGAAAAAATGACACTTGACAGTGTACCTTACATGCAAACAATCTTGTACACATAGATTTGAGCTAACTTCTCATTATAGAAATAGTTCTGATAGATATAAAGTGAGCTGATCGGGTAAGACAATCAACAACTACCCATATGGAGTCGTACCCCTTGGCAATCTTAGTGAGACTAACCATGAAGTCCATAGTAACATGGTCCCATTTCTACTCAGTAACATGAAATAACTACAACTACAATACATGTTCATGGTTTTTGAACTTCACCTATTGACAAATGTGGGACTTGTCCATGAACTCTACTAAGTCATGCTTCATTCAAAAACCATTATATCTTGGTACTGCCAAGATGCATAGTGTACATCAAGGAATATGCTTCTTCAAGAACCATGTCCCTCAAACATCCAGCCTCAAGAATAACCAACACAACATGGAAACTCACTGGAATATCATATGACATAATAAACTCACACTTTTTGTCATTGAGATCTAACCAAATATTCTACATGTGACTGTCCTCTGTGCATCTTCAATATGTTCTATTAGAGTCAATTTGATCTGCAACAATGCTAACATGGTTCTCATCAAGGAGTTTTCCATTTGAACATTCATCTAACAAAGAGACACCAAAATGTCCCTCTTGCCACATTCCATAGAGAATAACTACACTTTATATATGAGACAAGGAAAATATGACAATATGCTCAATTCATCAACAACACTATTTCCCCTTCTAGGTGATGATCTAGGGTACAATTGCAGTCCTTGATCAACTACAACCATATCCTGTTCCTCATGTTCAGATCCTTCTATTGAAAGATGTACTTCAAACTCGTGTGATCTATAAGATATGACACTTCTATCATAAAGGTAGTGCCTCCATGTCTTCATCGCTAAGACTACAACTGCCAACTCTAGATACTTTAAAAAGTACTCCTTTGCTTCTTGAGCTAACATGAAGTATAAGATCTTGTGTTCTTATCTTGCATCAACACAAAACATAACACTTTCATTGAGTAATAATAGAAGATGATGTAACTCTTCTTTTCCTTTGGTAGAACCAACATAGATGTTGAAGTCGACTTCTCCCTTAATATCTAAAAGCAACACTAAAACTTCATTCCATATGAAATGCACGTCATTTCTAGCTATCCTAGACAATGATAAATATTTAAAACTAAAGTTCCTGATAAGCCATCTATAGTAACCAACTAATCCAATAAAACTTCTCCATTGGCATATTTATTTCTCCCACATCAACACCGTCTCTATCTTCATGGAATCCACACATACTACCTTATCAAATATGACATATCCAAGAAAAGATAGAATTTATCCCAAACTCACACTTTCTAAACTTTGCATAAACCAATGCTTCCTCGAAAAGTAAAAATCCACACAAATATGCTTCTCATATTGTTCTCTATCCATGAGTACATCAATATGTCATCTATGAACACCACCACGACATGATTTAGGTACTACATGAACACTCTGTTCAACATAAAATCTATACGAGTACTGGTTATCCCAAACTACACAATCACAAACTTATAGAGATGATACATTAGGTATGCCTCCTCATTGATCCTTAACTGGTGGTATATAAATATCATATCTATCCTAAAAAACAATGTACCTTTCTTCAACTAATCAAACATGTCATCTATTCTCGACAACATGTACTTGTTCATTATTATAATTTTATTCAACTACCTTTAATCAAACACAACTGCTAGATTCATACTTCTTCTTTACGAACAATACATGATCACCCCAAGAAGACATACTTAGATATATAAACCCTTTGTCTAAAAAATCATGAAGTTACATCCTCAACTCCTTCATCTCAACTAGTGCATTTAATATAGTTCTTTATATATAGGATGCATACCAGGTAGTATATTGACATCAAAATCAATAAATATAGAAAATGGAACACCTAAAAACTCCTCAAGAAACACATCCTCAAATCTCCACACAACATGGATTCTATATCTTTAGATTCTTCATTTTGGTATCTACACTGTCTACTAGAAAAGTTGCACACCCCTACCTTAACGTGCTCTTTGCTATAGCGGTAGACACTAAACATGTAGGAAGTATCTTCCTATCTTTTGAAAGTCTAAGAGATATCCCATGCTTAAACTCCACAACCTTACACCTATAGTCCAAAACCATCTTATACTTATATAGGCTATCCATCCCTATAATCACAATAAACCCATGCATATCAAGACGCATGATATCCACTTGATTGTTGTGGTCTAATAAACAAAGGACACAAAATGTAAAAGCCTCCATAAAAACCATGAAACTCATCAACAAAGTCTCAAAAATATATCATCATATCTCATACTTACATGCATACAATGTAGAGACATCACTTCTCTGATGATAAATGAGTGTGTTACACCCGTGCCAACTAAATATGATAAAAAGACAACATGCTTAAGTAAAAATGAAAACAATGCCATTTAACCTATTACGGACCATGGAGAGATGAGTCATGGTATAGGCTTTAATAGTTTTCTGTGGAAAGTCATGATCATGGAGGCTGGCCCTGATGAGCCTACTTGTGATGCATAGACTTGTGCTTTCCCAGATCTGATATACTATTGCATTTGTGGTCATGGTCTTTATTGTTCACATCCTTGCACAACTAGGGATAAATGTCCTCACATGACCACATTGACCAGACTGGTATCACTACTATTTAGAATGACTATCTATTCTTGAAATGACACAGATCAAAGTGGTTGTTGCTTTAGACCCTACATTTCTTATAATACTAAGGCCTAGAAGTACTGTCTATGACATGGAACCAAAACTCACTTAATTTCCTTGGATGGTGTAAAACCTTTCCCTATGCCATTATTAGGTGGCCACTATGGCTATGTCTAAGTTCTTAGTTTTGATGTTGCTTGTCCATAGTGAAAGTACTGTTATTATTGCTTCTGTGGTGTCGATACTTTGGCCTCATAAAACTCCGATAATGGATATATGATTTGAGATGATCTACTCCTTGATTGATATTCATGATAAGCTGACTTCTTCCTCTCAATCCTCTTGTCAACTTCCACACAGGATGAAAACTTTTGACATATATGAAGAGTATAGTCTGGTTTTGCTAATTCCATAGTTGTCTCAACATATGTGGAATTCATGGTGGGACAAATCTTAATGTGACACAACTCGTCGTTAACTAAGCGGAAGCGATCATTAACAATGGATTACTGAAAATCACTAAAATTAAAACCATTTACAAAGAGATCCAAACACAAGAAAACTCTTTTATCAAGAGCCAATGTATTTTATTTACATCTTGGTTCATGAGTACATATCCTGTACCATCCATTCTCGAGGGTTACAAGCATCAACTGCTCTATTAAAACTATACACAGGCAACATAAGAACCTTGAGGCATCAAACCAAAATCTCAGATCAATTAATTAAAAGTACTAACTACTAACTCCGAGGACCTGAGAGTACATAGATGACACATAGGAGTCTCTATACAAAATATGACAACCACTGCCTCCACCTGGAATATCATTGCTGTCCCTGTTGTTGCTTCTGCTGCTCTTCCCTTGCTATAGGATTTCTACCTGTTCTTCCTCATCCACCTAAAAACGTTGGATCCTACGAGGTGAGACAATTGAAATTGTCCCAGCGAGAGATATAACTCTTCGCCAAAAATATTATTATTGCGGTTTAATAGAATAAAACTGAGCAGATGAATCATATATATATTCAACAGTAGATAAATCAATGTCTAAACAGATTAGAGTAATATTCTTATTCAAAGCAGTTCAGTTATAACTTGATAAAGCATCATGTCACTTATCCAATAAGGAATTGAAGAACATGTATAACCTTTATCCATCTAGAACATGCTAAGCAAGGTAACATCAACCAATGATTCTCATATTTCAACCTTAAGCAAATATGCTACATGACTGATTACATTTTACAATCATACTTAAGCCCTGAGGAGATGAGGTATACCGCTCATACTCCAACCGACCACTACGAAGTTGAAATGGGTACCATACATAGGTCAAGGAAGAGCCATATTTCTATGACCTCATCCTCCTCAGTCAGTGTGAGTACAAAATGCAGGACATCTTGTATCTCTACTAAATATCTTTCCAGCGAATACTGGAAACTTCGCTATAGAGTTACAGTGGTGGCTGTACTCTCTTCGCAATTGAGAGATTTCATGTTTATCTCACATCGATCCGGCATTAACATCATCGAGAGATTCATGATACATCCATCCCGGTAGTAACATTATCGGGAGATTCGTGATACATCCATCCCATCACATATAATGAAGGATTGAGAGATTTAATGTTTATCTCAAATCAATTCCTCATTAGGGCATAAGGATATTCACACCCATAACCCTCACATACTCAACAGTATGCCCTCCATGAGATCCCGTGGGAAAACCTATTTCACCATCACCAACTATTGGCGATGATGGATCTATGGCTAGGGATCTACATGATAAGATTTCACTTGATTAATTAAGTATATTACCATATTCTTTTAGCATCAGTCAGGTTTTCAAACATAAATTATTATAACAAATGATACAAAGAATGTGTAATACTTCTATCAAGTACATTTCGAAGCTTTATAAAATGTTGGGATCTCAATCCCTTATCACATCATGGGCATTCTCATCCCTTAAACATCTCATCATCATGATTGTGGAATATGGTATTCAAACTCTCAGTTCATCAAAGAACACTTGTTACCACTTATCAGGTAACTAATACCTTCAGGTCATCTGACCAAGGTAAACATGATACTTGCTACACAAGCATCTCACATGGCTCTTCAAGGCCCATTTAATTTCTTGTTACCTCTTACTAGGCAACAAAGCATATTATGGATCACAAGGCCCATAAAACAATTTCAATAGTAAAACATCATAGCTCATACCTAGCTATGCTCAACATCTCATGATACCTGCATAGTTAGTATACATGATAACAATTATCTCAATTACATATCAACACTATGCAATGTAAGGATAGCATCACTATTCCTTCATTAGGGTTAGGGTTTCCCAATTCATATCAATTAGGGATACTCATCCCATTACCCAAATTTAGGGTTATGGTTTATCATCATATTACCCAAGATTAGGGTTTCATGCACTATAATCCAAAATTAGGGTTTCACATACCTTCACCCTATATTAGTGTTAGGGTTTCCCAATTCATGTCAATTAGGGATACTCATCCCATTACCCAAAATTAGGGTTATGATTTATCATCATATTGCCCAAGATTAGGGTTTCATGCACTATAACCCAAAATTAGGGTTTCACATACCTTCACCCTATATTAGGGTTAGAGTTTCATATAGCATTACATAGCATCACCCTAGATTAGAGTTTTGCATCACATCACTGCATTAGGGTTTCACATGGCATCACCCTAGATTAGGTTTTCACACATCATTATCTTTAATGAAGGTTCCTTATAACTTTTCCCCAAATTAGGGTTTCATGTAACGTTACCCGAAATTAAGGTTTCATGAATCATCCTCTTAAATTAGGGTTTTTCATTATATTACCCTGGATTGGAATTTCTCATATCATCACCGTAGATTAGGGTTACACCATTACCCTAGATTAGGGTTTCACCTAGCATTATCCTAAATTAGGGTTAGGGCTCATCAACCTTCTTGATTAGGGTTTCATGATCTTTTTATCAAGGATCATACCCAAAATTACATATTTTATTCATGTTGAAAGTGTTGAGGCTTAACCACTACATGATTATTATACATGTATGAATTCCTCTCTCTCATCCTCTCTAGGATGTTGATTACTTCAAGCTTGATTAGAATAGGTCAACTCTTCATTCAAGTACATACATTTAGAGTTAGCATAGTGTATTAAGATATTGCTTCCATAAGCATCAAAGGTTAACCCCTCTAAGGGTACTAATCACCCTAGTACCTTAAAGGTACAACCATTGTAATTATATTTGATATACAACATTAACAATCATAGGGTTAATTTATTTTTCATCACATTAGGTCTTCAAATGATTTTGGTTACATTGAACCTCCAAACGGTTTTGACCCCTCAATCTCCAAACAATTTTAAAAACGTTTTCCCTCCAAACGGTTTTGAAACCATTTGCGCATCTAAGGTTGAGACCGTTTGCCCTCCAAACGGTTTTGAAACTGCTTGGGCACTCAACCCTTGAAACTGTTTGATCATATGTACATTGAAAATGATTGGACCCATCAACATTTGAAACCGATTGGATAAATCAACCTTGAAACCGATTGAACCTCCAAACGGTTTGAGATCATTTGATCTCAAACGGTTTGAGGACCATTTGATTCTAAATGGTTTCAACACCATTTGGACTCAAATGGTCTCAAGACCGTTTGGTCCAAACTACCTTGAAACTGAAAGGCTCATTTAGGTTTTCCTTCAACCAATCAATTAGGGTTTGCTTCATTGAATCATTCATCAATTGGACTATTGATAGTACATAAAATTATAACCCTTGGATCTCCAACCATCCATCACAGCCCTTGACCTCCAAATGGTTTGGAGACCGTTTGGCCTCCAAATGGTTTGAGACCGTTTGCACCATCAACCATGAAAATGTTTGAATCAATTTAGGGTTTCTTCAACCAATTGATTAGGGTTTGTAATTAATGGATCATCCATCACTGTAACCATTGCAATTAGATCAATTGGAACCATTGGATCTTCATCCATCCATACCAACAATTGACCCCAAACAGTCTTGAGATCTTTTAACCTCAAACGGTCTTGAGACCGTTTGTCCCTAAACGATCTTGAGACCGTTTGGTCATCAAAATTGAAGACCATTTGCTCATGATATTTATTGAGGTGTGTGCTAAGATGACATCATAATCTTCAAGCTTCAAACTTTCAAAAAATACTATGATTCTTATGGTGATTTCATCAACTAATCAAAAGGAATTTTGGGAAAGAAGAAAAATTCAACATATGATGAAGAAGTGAAATCAATAATAACATTTAAGGGTTCAAGTTATATAACCCACCTTGAAAGTTGAATCCAAGCTTCAAGATTCATGTATTTAATGGTGAATGAAGCTTTCTCAACTTCCCAAGGTCCGTCCTCAAGTCTTTGAGTGAAAAGAGTGGCTAAAGTTGAAGATTGAATGGAGAAAAAAAAGAAAATAAGCATTGCATTTCGATTTCCACCATGAAATCAAGGTTGAAGATGATTAAGGAGCTCACCTACAGGTTGGGGTACGTCCTCCTATTGCTCCTAAGCTCCCTTGTGATTGGCCAAAGCAAGGAAAGAAAGAAGAGTCGAAAAAGCCTTTCATGTGGTGACAGAATGGAGTGTATATAAGGGAAATTCGAGAGAGAAAGTGTTATAAAAATCCTTCACTTCCCTAAATTGGTGCCACTTATCCCCCTAACTTACTTGCATAAGAAGCCATCATCTCCCATTCGAAATACTCTTCTTTACCCATGAATTAATAGAAAACAATTAAGCACCTTAAACAATATAATAATAATATCCAAAAATTAGTGGATATTACTTTTTCTTTAACTAATGTGAGTGGGCTCTCCACTTACTTTAGATATTTCGGTTCCATTGCAAAGAAAAAGGAAGTCCATACTTATATAAATTCAACCATCACATTTTTGGTTGAAGGGCACTTCCATTAATATATTTATTTTTGCATTAAATTGAATTAGGGTTTCAATTATGCTTAAATCTTGATTATTTTAATATCAAGATTCTCTCTCCCCAAAGAGATTCAAATGAGACACCCCTCTAATTTTGTTGTCTCTAATTGATACCAAGAAACATCAGGGACTCTTTATAAGTGGTATTTTGCATATTGAACCCTAGGTTTTGGGGTAAATTGCACATTACACTAAAACTAGGTTTTAATGCACAAACATTGCTTAATAAGCTCTTTCTTGGTGCTCAGCTTCCACAAGACATACCTCCACATCATTTTCATTCTTATGATGCTTCAACATTTGAGGAACATTTTATCATTTAACATTTGCAAGTTAACCCCTCAACTTGGGTAATTTGCACTTTAGCCCAAAACGGGCAAAACATTGTTTTCACATTATTCAAAAAGGACTAAAATTGAAACATAAGTTCCTCTTGAGCCTTAATTACTTTTCAAAAGATAAGAGCAAGCATATAATTATCTTTTCTTAAACAAAACATCTAGGGTTAAAGCATAACCTAGGTCAGGGATGTTATAAATTATCCACCCCTAACATGGATTTCGTCCCCAAAATCATCAAGAGAAAAGAGAAGGGTACTTCCTCCTCATCTCTTCCTCTAGCTCCCACGTAGCTTCTTCAATTCCACAGTGATGCCAGAGAACTTTCACAAGACATATGTCTTTCTTTTTCAACTTTTTAATTCTTTTATCAAGGATCATCACATGTCCTTCAACATATGATGTATCATCATTTAATTCTACCTCTACAGGTTGCAAAACTAACTCTGTGTCAGGATGACACTTTCTTAGCATGGAGATATGGAACACTGGATGCAACTTATGCAGCTCAGGTGGCAACTCCAGCTTATAAGCTACCTTTCCAATCCGTTCAATGATTGGATAAGGCCCCATAAACCTGGGAGCTAACTTTGCCTTCTTTCCAAATCTAAGGACACCTTTCCAAGGTGACACCTTGAGATATACTTTGTCTCCAACTTGGAATTCTAAAGGTCTTCATCGTTTGTCGGCGTACGACTTCTGTCTATCCTGTGCAGTCTTTAATTGTTGTTGTATTATTTTAATCTTCTCAATTGTCTGTTGCACTAGCTCATGACCCAAAAGTTGATATTCACCTATTTCATACCAACATAAAGGAGATATGCAACGTCTACCATATAATGCTTCATATGGTGCCATATCAATACTGTGCTGATAGCTATTATTGTAAGCAAATTCTATCAAGCTCAAGTGTAGATCCCAACTTCCTACAAACTGAAGGACACATGCCCTAAGCAAATCCTCCAAGGTTTGTATGGTCCTCTCAGATTGTCCATCTGTCTGTGGGTGAAAGGCAGTACTAAACATTAACTGCATACCCAAAGCTTTATGGATTCACTCCCAAAAATGACTCGTGAACTGGGGACCTCTATCAGAAAAAATAGTAGCTGGAACCCCGTGCAACCAAACTATCTCATATATATATATCTGTGCAAGCTTCTCAGCTGTGTAGGTTGTTTTGATAGGGAGAAAATGTGCTGTCTTAGTCAACCTATCAACTATCACCCATATAGAATCATGACCTTTAGTTGTTCTAGGAAAACCAACCACAAATTCCATGGTCACATGATCCCATTTCCACTGTAGTATAGGAAACGGTTGCATTGTTCCTGCAGGCTTTTGATGTTCAACTTTAACCTGCTGACACACCGAACACCGTATAACAAACTCATCTACATGCTTCTTCAATCCTGGCCACCAATACATATCCTTCAAGTTATGATACATTTTGCTGCTTCCTGGATGCATTGCATACATAGATGAGTGAGCTTCCTCCATGACTAACTTCCTTAAGTCATTGACATCAGGTACTACCATCCTACCATGGTAACTGACTACCTCATCATATGAATCATGAAAGCCATCCCATTTCTCACTACCATACTCTGACCTGCTCTACTGAACCAGAATATCAGCTTGTTGTGCTTCTTTAATCTACTGTCTCAGAGTAGGTTTCACTTGCATCTCAGCTAACAGCCCGACTAACAACGATACCTTAAGCTGTATATTATTTTGCCTCAAGGAGATAAGCATATCTCTTTTAAAGCACACTAAGGAGTTTAACTGTGCTTTATCTAAGGCTGGTGATGATGATTTCCTACTTAGTGCATCAACCACTACATTAGCCTTCCCTCGATGATAATCAATTGTACAATCGTAGTCCTTGATTAACTCCATCCAGCGGCGTTGTCTCATGTTCAACTCATGTTGTGAGAAGATATATTTTAGTTTCTTATGGTCTTTAAAAATCTAGAATGTTTCTCCATAGAGATAATGTCTCCAGACCTTCAAAGCATGGACCGCAACAGCTAGATCTAGATCATGTGTCAGATAATTCTCCTCATGTTTCTTAAACTGTTGAGAGGCAAAAGAAATCACTTAATTATCCTGCATCAACACACATCCTAGACCATTCTTAGATGCATCACAGAAAACTATGTACCCCTTCCCTTGCTCAGGTAACACTAGCACAAGTGCACTTGTTAACCTTTCCTTCAACAGCTGGAAAGAATGTTGACACTTGTCATTCCAGACAAAAGGAACCTCCTTCCTGGTCAACTTGGTTAGGGGTAAAGCTATAGAATTGAAGTTCTTAATGAACCTCCTATAATAGCATGCCAGTCTTAGGAAACTGCGTATCCCCATTGGTGTCTTTGGCTGTTCCCATTGTAGGACAGATTCTACCATCTTAGGATCAACACGGATACCTGAGGCATATATTACATGTCCTAGAAAAGAAAATTCTGGTAACCAGAACTTGCATTTGCTAAACTTAGCATACAACTTATGCTCTCTTAGCAAAGTTAAAGCCTGACGGAGGTGCTTCTCATGCTGTTGAGCATCTCTACTATAAACCAAGATGTCATCTATGAAGACTACTATGAATTGATCAAGGAATGGTCAGAAGATTCCATTCATGAGTTCTATGAATGCAATTGGTGCATTAGTTAGTCCAAACAACATAACTATGAACTCATAGTGACCATACCTTGTCCTAAAGGCTGATTTAGGTATGTCACTGTCCTTGATACGCAACTGATGATATCCCAACCTCAGATCTATCTTAGAGAAGATAGTTGCACTCCACAACTGATGAAACAGATCATCGATCCTTGGTAGAGGATACTTGTTCATTATGGTTACTTTATTCAACTGTCTGTAATCAATGCATAACCGCATAGATCCATCCTTCTTCTTAACAAAGAGAACCGGAGTACCCCATGATGAAGTACTCAGTCAGATAAAACCTTTCTCAAGAAACTCCTGCAGCTATTTCTTGAGCTCTGCCATCTCCGTAGGTGCCATTCTATACGGTGTTTGTGCTATTGGTTGCATGCCCGTGATTATATTAATCTCAAAATCAATCTCTCGGGGAGGAGGAACACCTGGAAGTTCCTTAGGGAACACATCTTCAAATTCCCTAACTATCAGAACCTCATAAAGATTAAAACTCTCTATTCTGGTATCTATCACATGTGCCAAGAATGCAAAGAACCCTTGTCTCATCAACTTCTCAGCTACCATAGCCGACACTAGGCAGGTTGGAAAAATCTTTCTATCCCCCTGAAAGATCCATGTATCACCATTGTCCGAGAACACATCTTGCTTGGAATCACAATCCAAGACAACCTTATACTTTTCTAGGGTGTCCATCCCAAGAATTATATCGAACCCATGCATCTCAAGTGGTATAAGATCCACCTGAATGCGATGTTCAGAAAAGGAAAGAATGCAAGGAGAACACACCTCCCGCAGCACTGCAGATCCCAACAAAGGGGTTTCTAATAACAAACTATCTGCTCTATGACTGACAGTCATATTATAGTCAAGGATCAATTCTCTAGTGATAAAGGAATGCGTATCACCTAGATCAATCAAAATAGATACGAAGCAGGATAAAGACATATCAGAAGGAAATAGTTCCATCTGACCTGTCATAACTCGAGGGTTGACTACTGCTTCAGGTTGATTCATCACATAGAATCTCTCCGTTGCTTGCTGTTGACCCTGTGCTCAGTTGTTGGGTGCCGACGAACCAGCTTGGGACTCTTTTCCATGTCCTCTAGTGCCACTTGAAAACTGTCACCTCTAAGAGCCTTACTGACTCTTCCTAGGAGGTTGAGTCACACTTACATCTCTAGCTCGACAATCTTTCATTAAATGCCCATCTTTCCACATATAAAACAACCTCTGCTCTCCCTATGTGGCCTGGGTGGTCCTGTTACTATTACTAATGCTGAGCTGTGGGCTCCCTATGGTGGTAAACTACAACCTCTACCCCTACTTGACGTCCAATGTGTCTGGGTATTGAACCTCGGTGGTGCTGTCGATGCAGAAAACCTTGGTTTCTTAAGACTCTCAGACCTCTGTCCTTGAAACTGTGTATACATCTTCTTACTCTTAGTCTGACACTTCTCAATTACTGACCTTTCTATCCATCTCACGGACTCCACGAAGGTGGCCAACTTTCTATCCATCTCACGGACTCCACGAAGGTGTTGAGATCTTTTAACCTCGAACGGTCTTGAGACCGTTTGATCACCAAACGGTCTTGAGACCGTTTGGTCATCAAAATTGAAGACCGTTTGGTCATGATATTTATTGAGGTGTGTGCTAAGATGACATAATCATCTTCAAGCTTCAAACCTTCAAAAAATACTATGATTCTTATGGTTATTTCATCAACTAATCAAAAGGAATTTTGGGAAAGAAGAAAAATTCAACATATGATGAAGAAGTGAAATCAATAATAACATTTAAGGGTTCAAGTTATATAACCCACCTTCAAAGTTGAATCCAAGCTTCAAGATTCACGTCTTTAATGGTGAATGAAGCTTTCTCAACTTCCCAAGGTCCGTCCTCAAGTCTTTGAGTGAAAAGAATGGCTAAAGTTGAAGATTGAATGGAGAAAAGAAGAAAATAAGCATTGAATTTCGATTTCCACCATGAAATCAAGGTTGAAGATGATTAAGGAGCTCACCTGCAGGTTGGGGTACGTCCTCCTGTTGCTCCTAAGCTCCCTTGTGAGCAGACAAAGCAAGGAAAGAAAGAAGAGTCGAAAAAGCCTTTCATGTGGTGAAAGAATGGCGTGTATATAAGGGAAATTCAAGAGAGAGAAAGTGTTATAAAAATCCTTCACTTCCCTAAATTAGTGCCACTTATCCCCCTAACTTCCTTGCATACGAATCCATCATCCTCGCCTTTGAAATACTCTTCTTTATCCATGAATTAAAAGAAAACAATTAAGCAACTTAAACAATATAATAATAATATCCAAAAGTTAGTGGATATTACTTTTTCTTTAACTAATGTGAGTGGGCTCTCTACTTACTTTAGATATTTCGGTGCATTGCAAGTCACAAGGACGTACATACCTATATAAATTCAACCATCACATTTTTAGTTGAAGGGCACTTCCATTAATATATTTATTTTTGCATTAAATTGAATTAGGGTTTCAATTATGCTTAAATCTTGATGATTTTAATATCAAGATTCTCTCTCCCCAAAGAGATTCAAATGAGATGCCCCTATGATTTTGTTGTATCTAATTGATACCAAGAAATATCAAGGACTCTCTAGAAGTGGTATTTTGCATATTGAACCCTAGGTTTTGGGGTAAATTGCACATTACACCAAAACTAAGTTTTAATGCACAAACATTGCTTAATAAGCTCTTTCTTGGTGCTCAGCTTCCACAAGCCATACCTCTGTATAATTTTCATTCTTATGATGCTTCAACATTTGAGGAACATTTTATCATGTAACATTTGCAAGTTAACCCCTCAACTTGGGTAATTTGCACTTTAGTCCAAAACGGGCAAAACATTGTTTTCACATTATTCAAAAAGGACTAAAATTGAAACATAAGTTCCTCTTGAGCCTTAATTACTTTTCAAAAGATAAGAGCAAGCATATAAATATCTTTTCTTAAACAAAACATCTAGGGTTAAAGCATAACCCATGTCAGGGATGTTACACTTAAACAACTCCACAAAATGATCTTCATCATTGACGATCATTGTCCTCTACTGAAAGTTCTCAAATTGGCACTATCTTCTCTTACAAATATGATTGTGAAAAGTTTCTACTCTCAAACTCCTTAAAAACCTCCATCCACGTGATACCCCTCTTGGCCTCTTCTCCTACTCCATGCTAGCCAACACTACCATGTAAGAGGTAGATAGAATTGAATCATGTCCTCTTCCAGTATGTCTAGGATCTAGAGTACATTATCCAACTTTGACATCCATAGATTAGCTTCTCCAAATTTTTTGTATGAGCATACTCCATAGCCCCAAACCCTGTCACCCTCTCAAAGCTATTTCGTAAGACATGAGAAGACTCAACATGTGGTGATGACACCTACATTGAAGGGATCCATCTCTTATCTATCATGTGCATGAAGGTAGACATCAACTACCTAACATAGCATGTTTAGATAGTTCAACTAGTGCCATAGGATTCAATGAAGATGGGGAAGGCTACGTAGTCCACATCTTGTGCATTCTCGAATCCTATGATCTCTTCCACTTCTCAGTTATAGATGGCACAAAGGTACTCTCTACATGCTCTTCATATTGTTCAACCATATCTACATAACCATAAATGACAATCATATCTTAAGAACACATAAGAATAACCATAAAATTATATCCCTATTACTCTAAGTAACCAAGTCTAAGATAACACCAAAAGTGGCACTGCAATCATGGAGCACCACACGGAAGTGAAAAACCCAAAAACAATATTATGAAATAAACATCATTAACATCTCTAACCAAGAAGGAAAATAAAACATGTAATAAAAATATGACACCAATGCACATGGATATTACATAATATGTGACATATTTTCAGTATCAATAAGAATCTGTACAATGTTATTGAAAGTGACTAAGGTCACCAAATGTTATGCAAAATAATTATGTGTAAATTTTTATAACATGAGCAATGTGTACAAGGCATACACGCCCACAAATTGATTTGTAGATACAATGATACATAACACAACCTGCTTGAGCCTGAGTATACAAGGACAACTCAAGACATATCTAGAAATGCTAGGAACACACCTTATGTAGTTGTTTTTCTCCAAAAGATGTCTCCTCACCAGTATACCCATGGGTAAGAGGAGGATCATAAAAAAGTGGGCGGTAAACTATGTGAGTAAGATCAATGAGCGAGACATAAATGATCTCTACATGATTTTAAATATGCAGGCCTACTATAAAATATGAAATAGGTGACTTGGTATTGAGAAGTAAATTGATAAAATTGTATCGGTTCAATAAAGAAATGCATAAGAAGGGAAAACCATACAAAAGGCATATATAATTAATAAAAGCATCACAATGTGAAGCACAATGGTAACTACAAAGTAATATTAAACAACTTGATTACATATTTTGTTATTAAGCCATAGATAACTGGCATGTACTGGTCAAATTATTGAATATTGATTTTTAAGTCAGTTTCCCACGGTAAATGATCTTAGGATGTTCTAATATCCATAAGACCCCTTCATGACTAGGCCAACATGAGTAGTACAAGTAGGGGCTCATCATCCTATGACATAAATAACAATATCAGGTCTATCTTGGGTACTCATGTGATGATTCTATCACATCACATGGGTAGGAATACATGTATATCATCATAACATGTATTTTTCCAAATCAGATTAGTAGGTCTTCATATACAAGTGGATTGATTAGAGTGTCAGATTGATTGAGAACTGAATTGATTGTGTTGTGCACAATCTGGACCACCAACCGACTGGTTCACTGGGTGAACTGATAGGTTCACTTAGACCAAATGAACAATGTTGGGTTTTCTCGATTTGTGAGAAAAGTTTTTCCTTTCACTTGTTCAATTTGATTGGGACAAGAATTAATATTTACATTAATTAGAAATAAAAAAGGAAAGTCAATTATAGGTAGGTCTGGGAAGTGAAACGACCGGTTCACTGGGTGAACCGATCATCTCACACTCCCAACCAACCGTTCACTAGTGAACCGATTGTCTCACACTCCCAAACAACCGGTTCTGTTATGAAATGACCGATTCTCCTGTCGCGGTGTAAATTGTTCATGGAAATTCCAGACCCTTCTACTCCCGCACAGATTGGGAACCCTGACCCTGCCCTCTACTATAAATAGAGGGGTACAGGGGGCTTCTCTAGAGATACAACTCAGAACATCAGGTTCTCTGCAAAGTTGTTGTCCTCTCTGGTTGTGGTAACTGAGAGAGCCCAAGTAAGTTCTACCAGTCTAGGGAGGAACAATGAGGGAAAGAAAATTACAGAAAATAAATTAGTGGTGGGAGAGTGTGTCAGTGACTAGTACGTTGATAGAAGAGGACAATTCCTTCTAGTACGT
Organism: Alisma plantago-aquatica; assembly: GCA_963693085.1. Classification (NCBI taxonomy): domain Eukaryota; kingdom Viridiplantae; phylum Streptophyta; class Magnoliopsida; order Alismatales; family Alismataceae; genus Alisma; species Alisma plantago-aquatica. Next base: position 566,609,382 of record OY856409.1, on the reverse strand, counting down.
CCTTCAAGATGACTAGAGTTTCTGGTAGTTTGTGTGGACTATCTATAGAGGCGGAAGACTTCTGCCGCTCAGGAGGACGACAGTCAACTGCAGTTCAGGTCAAGACCAGGAGCTTCCCAGACACTGTCAAAGACAGGTCATTGAAGACTGCACTTGCTACGATGTATAGTCACTGAGCAAGCCTCATGACCAGTTATATCTCGCTAAAACCATCCTTTACATTACATAGATATTGATGCGATCTGCTGGTTGTGGGTTTATGGTCAAGTAAAATTTTTATTTCCGCTGCCTACTCCGACCACGTAAAACCCAACAGTGGTATCAGAGCCACGTCAATACTCTATGTTTTGGGATAATCGATATGATCAGATTTTGATTTTTCCGTCTTTTATTTATTGCATACGATGTGAATATTTAAATGACTAATGTGAATATCCGATTAATACCACATGATTCTAAACTAATATATACATATATGATATGGTATATATGCAATCGATACGCGTCACCCTAAAATGGTTTTGATGGTGGATGTGTAGCATGGTTATGACCTATAAACCCTATGAACATGTGTGTGGTTGGTTATGGTTGTTTGCATCTTGATCTACACACTGATCCCTCTTCTTCTATTCTGAATGTAACTCAAGATAACTCGAGATTCTCTTCTACCTTTTCTCCCCTCGAATGCAACTTGAGGTTTCACAAAGATTATCTAAAATAGGATTAGCTTTATTTCTTGTTATGATGAAGACTGAAGATGACCGCTAGATGGACCGAGATGACCGATTGAAAAGAAGTTGGTGGACCGATGAGAAACCCAGACAACCAGACGAGTCGACCATATGGAGGAGCCAGATGACCGGCTAGAGGAGACCAACTGACCGGCCAAGAGGTGAGTCAACCGGTTCAAAGGTTGAAGCAGTCAATCCGGATTGGCAAGCATAGATCTTCATAAATTACATGTTGCATGTGATGTAGACCTTAGATGACCGTAGTTCCTTGTGGATCCAAGAAACTACAATAGGATGGCCATAATCATTACTTTATTGTTATTGCATGTTTTTGTTCGTGGGATATAGCGTGTATATGATACGTACCATTTTTGTGATGATTGGATACATATATGCATATATAAGCATATTAAAACCCCTCAACAAACATATTAAATTGAAGACGCCTTCCATAAGCATCACACATGAAAATCTTGATCGACTAAGTGTGGGCATGCCTTCGTGTGGTGCACCGTCTATCTCGTGGAAGTGTGACGGTGAATATGTGGGTCTGCCTTCGCATGGTGCATATTCATTTTATTGGCTTTTGGGTTGGACTTAACAAGGCGATCTTAATAGGATTAAGCACCTTGAGGTATGTAGATGTTCATGATAAAGAGTTGTGTATAACATCTATCAAGAGTTGTATATGATGCAATTGGCAAAAGTTGCCTACCTAAAAGAATCTAGTTGTGGGTGACAACCCTCACTGGTCCATAACTTAGAGGAAGTCAGGATCTTGATCACTAGAAGGTTGTACACTACAATCTTCTGAATGGATACATGAGGGTTATCAATTTAATCAAAATAGTGGGAGAGATAATTAATTAAAGACCTAATTAATATCATCAATTTTCAAATCAAATCAGAAGAGTTTTGGACTAAAATTGCAAATTTCCTTTTTTGTAGAATAAATGGCTACCAACAACAATCACTTTTCATTGTTATCGATCCTTGAGAAGGACAAGTTAAATGGGAACAACTTCTAGGACTAGTTTAGGACATTTAGAATTGTTCTCACTCAAGAGAGAAAGCTCTATGTCCTAGATAAACCAGAGCCAGAAGAACCCACACCCAACACACCAAAGGCTGAAAGGGATGCTTATAAGAAACATACTGAGGATGCCATTGATGTGAAGTGCTTGATGTTGTGCTCAATGAACTGTGAGTTGTAGAGACAACATGAGAACATGGATGTCATTGAGATGGTTCAACATCTCAAGAACATGTATCAAGACCAAGCATGACAAGAGAGATATGATGTATCCAAGGCATTGTTCAAGTGCATCATGACAGAAGGAGATCCAGTAGGTCCTCACACACTTAAGATGATTGAGTATGTGGAGAACCTAACTCGACTGGGATTCCCTATGATTTAAGAATTGGCTACTGATGTGATACTGCAATCGTTGCCAGAATCCTACAGTCAGTTTGTGATGAACTACAACATGAAAAACTTTCACAGGTCACTAACAGAGTTGTTGGGCATGTTGAGGATAGCCGAGGGCACATATGAAGAAAGACAAACCCAAATATGTGATGATGATTAGGAGAAAGAAGGGAATGTATAAAGTCAAGGGAAAGGGCAAAGCAAAGTAAGGTTCTGATGTAGATAGCACCTCAAGTCATCTTCAACTCTCAAAGCCAAGGGAGGAGTGAACAAGGGAGGCAAACGTCACCATTTTCATGAGCCAGGACATTGGAGGAGAAATTGCCCTCTCTACATAGATGAACTAAAGAAGAAGAAGGAGTGGATGGAAGTCTCCACCTCAGGTATCATGAAATAAACTTAAACTACTTCTTTATCTTAGGTATATGATACCAAGATATAGATCTGATATATATGTTGTGCATGATATGAAAAGTAGTGATGACCTTTATGAAAGGACCAAGAAGAAACACTCATCAACATTGGAGCAAGTGTTGCTTCCATAGATAGAAGTACCTTTTAGTTTATTTCAGCCCAAAGGGCATGTAATAGAGTTATGAACTGCTATTTCATTTTGCCAATAAATAGAAACATTTTATTTCTACATCTTGTAATGACAAGGATGTCTATCAATAAAGATTCATGTTTCAATTTCAAAGATATGATATTTTATGGCAATGCCTTATTTATCTTGTGGTATTTGATATGCATGAGATAAAATAAATAATACCTAAAAGTTATTGATGACTCAAACAATTAATTAGCATTATCATCTAAACAAATGAATGAGAAATTCATATCTAGCTAGGTTCTATGTTGATGGATAAACTAGACTCTCTTGGTTAATGGACCATTAAGAGATATGAATGTCTAGTTTATTGGGCATGATGACAAGTCAATCTTCACTAGATGTAGTGGGAGAATGACTATTCTATTAGGTATAATACATATTGATGCATATACATACCTATTAGAATAAATGTTAATACTTCAGATATGATATTTAATGAAATACCAATATGAATATCTTGAAATGTTCAAGAATATCATAAATGAAGAACAAACTTGGTAAACGTATTGATTTTTTGATACAATCAATGCGAGATACTTAAACCAAATGTTTGAGGACCTTGTGAGTAACTATGATAGTGTATCATAGAGAACTCATGATTAAGGCATAATGATGTCTAAATCAAAGAGGGAATCATACTCTAAACAGTAAGAGTATGATAATCAAACAAATAACTAATCTTCTAGAATTCTTTCAAAGAACACGCTTTACACTAAATAAAGGCATAGAGGGAGATTAAGAATCACAAGTGTTGTGGAATCTCAAATTCCTTATGTAACAAATACACCTCATCTCGTAGAAAACACCTTGAGCTTGATGGATAATGATACCCTACAAACTCAAATATGAAGAATTGGTGATATGATGATGAACCAATAATCTATCTAGATGATGTTGAGGAACCATATTTTGTTTTATGGCTTGAAGCCATAAGATTCAAAATGACTTCCATGTGAACCAAATAAGGTATGAACTTAATGGTAGTACTTATAGGGATAAAACCCATAAGTGAAAATGGGTCTTAAGAGTTAAGACTGACATGGTTGACATTTGAAGAGCTGATTGGTTGAGATAAATTCACATGAGTTCAAGGTGCTGAACCTGATGATTTTATTTAACCAATTGCCGTGGCTATAGGCCATAAAGGATCATTCTTTCTATTGGAACTTGAAGACTATAAAATTTGGCATATGGATATTAAAACCATATTCCTAGTAGGAATAACATGAGGCTATGTATGTAACACTATTTGAAGGGTTTTATAATTTCGTTAATGCAAATGCAGTCTATAAGTTACAAGAGATTAATCAATATGATTGATTAAATGCAAGCACTTCAGAACTGGAGTCTATACTTTGATTATATAGTCAAAAGATTTGATTGATATATCAAAATAAAGAAGGGATCTATGATTACAAAGATTTAGTGGGAGTGTATTCATATTCTACATGATGATGAGGAATGAAACGTTCTAAGAATAGAAACTGGTGTGGAAATACCTTCTTTAAAGGGAATAAAGAGAAATGTCCTATGTGATAGGAATAGAGACCTATAGTGATAGTTCTTGAAAGTCTCTTGACCTAATAAAGAGAGATCATACATTGGCTGTATGTACTGAAGGGTTCCATATGCAAAGATTCAATGGGAGAAAACTTGTCCATGTTACATGGAGTTAGTCTCTCAGATGCCTAGTATCCCAAATTCTTGTGAAGAATTGGAATACATAGATAGATGCGTTATACATTCACAACTGGATCTATCATGTATGTAATCATCCCATTATCTTGTATGTATCAGACATGACAAGAAAATATATATGCAGTCATCATCTTGTATATATTGGACATGACAATATGATATGCTCATCCAGTTATCTCATATGTATTGGACATGTGAAGTGGATGTATGTCTACTTCCAGTGAGAGTCACTAGAATACCATTTAAGTTTTGTTTGTGAAGGTAAGCCAAGCTAATATATAAAGGAAAGCCATACGACATCTACAAAGACTAAGGATCCATACAATTTTGGCAACCCAGCAGTTAGAAGTACAAAGATGTAATGCAAGAAAGATCGGATAAGCATAAGATGCTTCTGCCTGAATTCCTCCCCAACACGCTGGACAAAGCATCAAATAAACAAAATTCCTCCACGATCATGGGTATCACTTGCATAAATCAGACCCCAACTATTAGGACCGAAACAGACAGAACAACAGTCCTGATAAACTCCGCCATTCTTACACCAAAGATAAAGCATCAAAAGGCTGCCTACAATGTTTAAGAAGGCACTAAGATCAGCCGAGACCAAAAGCAAAGGAAAAACTACAGTCAAGACACAGACGACACTACAGAGACACAACACAGACAAAGAAACAAACAGATACAAGGCAATTTGGACATAGGTGGGTGAGATAAGAGAAAGCCAACGACCATTATCTGCCCAGAGCAGAATAGAGTTGGAGATGAGATGAAGAGGGGAGGTCTGCTAAGGGGAAAACCCCCACCTCAACCAACCGACTAGACCTTTCCCCCTACTCAGCATAGAACGTGAGTAGGACCAAGGACAGGCATCAAAGACGGAGGCCACCATCCCAACCTGGGCCCCCTGAAAGCCCCCCACACTGACAGAAGCAAAGGACTAGGCAAACCTAGCACACAACCAAGCCAAGACAACAGAAGCACCAACACAAAAGGAAGAAAAACAAATGGCTGCAAACAACCCCCGAACAACAGAGCACAACCTGCAGAAAAAACGAAAGAAGGGAGAGAGGACTTGACACAGCAGAGAGGAAAACCAGGGAGAGAGGCAAAACCACAGCCTCCGAAGGACTGTTTAAGTCTAGCTCTAGCACGATAGAGCCCCTCACACAACCCCTTTGCAGAACACCCCCCACCAGCGACAAGGAAACCAAATCGATGGAAACCGATTTGTCGATGATGGCGCCAGGGGAAGGAAGATCCATAGAGACCAGTTGTTACCCAACTCTGCCAGCCAAACCCGTGCGCACCGAGCAGGAGAAGCCTAGGGGGAGCGGGGTGGCGCCCGTCGGCGGCCGAGACCCCCTCCCCCAAGCTCACCGCCTATCCTTGAGCGAAACCTAATCGCCAGAGCACGGAGCCAGAGTGTGATTTTGTTGCCGATGTTTTTTTCCATAGTTGGGTACAAATACCATTTAAGTACTTGTGAAGTATTAATGGATTAGTTCTATGGTAATAAAAGGAAGAGTTGAGTGTAAATGAGTTACAGTGATGCAAGCTTCCAAAATAACAAAAATTGATTGCAAAATACAAAATATAAAAGTGATAATGTTTTGAGTAAAATTAAAATCCATTTAATTCTAAAAGGGAATGCCGACTATCCTTGTGTTATGAACAACATAAGATACTATATGGATCTAGAAGTTCATACAGATGACCTTATAGATATTCCAACCATTGATGACAAAGTAGAAATACTAAGTCAAACGATGGAGCTATATGTTAGGCAAGGAATATCAGATAGCATATTACAACAATTCCATCTCATACGAAATGTCGTACAACAAGGAGATGTGAAACATGCAATATACTGACTAAAGCAAAGTGTTGCTAACTCACTGGACTAGCACTAGCACAACAGAAACATGTGGGACTTGTTTAGAGATCACTAAGAATATGATTTGAAGGTGATTGGTTCTAAGTGCAAGTGGGAGTCTGTTGGTATGTATGCCCAGAGAGCCAATCATATGATGATTGTATTGGCATATGTTCTGATTGATTTGATAAATATCAAAGGCAAGATTCCAATTTATTCTAGCTCAATCAATTATGAGATATATGATGGAGCATAATGGATGTCTAAAGAATGACAATACTCAATGACGTATGTCTTTAGGTTGAGGACCTGAACAATGAGATCATATAGATGCTAAGAGTATGTACATTCTTGTTATGTCCCTAGTCAGATGCCATTGTGGAAGGTTGATAGAAAACAATGACACATCAAGACTAGAGTGTGTGTTGGTTGATGACAGTGTCTCATTAGTCATGATATATGATATCAAACCAAGCACACAGATATATGTTGGAGAATAGTGTTTCAGACAGACCACCATGAGAGTGACACATGGAACCATGACATGGTAGTCAGAATCATCTATCATAGTGATGGTGGTGATTGTGATTCTTATACCTAAAACCACTACACTCGTCGAAGGTGATTGGGTACACTTTGACATCATCAAATGCAATACTAAAACATGGGTTTTTTATAACAGTGATGATTGGGTGGATTTGATTCATGAGATAGACTGTGAGTGATATATATGGGATTTGTCCCTCCTAAGGGAGTATGATGTCCAAGCCACTTCATAAGCGAGACTGAGAAAGGCATGCACATGCACAAGTAAATCAATATATGATATTGATGTCACACATATCTCAGACAGTCTACTCTAGTTCAAGAAATATGAATGAACATTGAAAGGATGACAACTCCATACCTCGAGTTCATTCAAGATATCAGAGACAAAGGAATTATACATTCACTAGAACACCAATCACAGCCTGTAGGATTGAAAGTTGTTCTCCAACTTTCCTTTTCACTTAGGTAGCACTGATGTTTGACTAGGTACTGCTCTTTGCTTGTGATGTCATAAGCTAGTTATGGACATTCACTACCAATGTGAAATGGGACCTATAGGGTCACACACAAAGAATTAACCTAGAAGAGGAGTTTCCCATGAATGATGTTTGGATTGATTACTAAAGTATTTTGGTACTCAATAAAAGATTCAATCAATAGAATTGACTCAAAATCATCAAGTTCAAGTGTTGAGCCAACTGATTAGAGTGTCAGATTGATTGAGAACTGAATTGATTGTGTTTTGCACAATCTGGACTACCAACTGACCAGTTCACTGGGTGAACTGATCGACTCATGGTCAGTGAGATGACCGGTTCACTTGGACCAAACGAGCAGTGTTGGGTTTTCCCGATTTGTGAGAAAAGTTATTCGTTTCACTTATTCAATTCGATTGGGACAAGAATTAATATTTGCGTTAATTAGAAATGAATAAGAAAAGTCAATTATAGGCAGGTCTGGGAAGTGAAATGATCAGTTCACTGGGAGAACCGATCATCTCACACTCCCAACCGATCGGTTCACTAGTGAACCGATTGGTTCACACTCCCAAATGGCCAGTTCTATTATGAAACGATCGATTCTCCTGCTGCGGTGTAAATTGTTCATGAAAATTCCAGACCCTTCTACTCCCGTACAGACTGGAAACCCTGACCCTACCCTCTACTATAAATAGAGGGGTAAATGGGGCTTATCTAGAGACACAACTCAAACCATCAGTTGTTCTACAAAGTTGTTGTCCTCTCTAGTTGTGGTAACTGAGAGAGCCCAAGCAAGTTCTACCCATCCAGGGAGGAACAACAAGGGAAAGACAACTACAGAAAAGCAACTGGTGGTGGGAGAGTGTGTCTGTGACTAGTACACCGATAGAAGGGGACAAATCCTTCTAATTCATCCTTCAGGATGACTAGAGTTCCCAGTAGTCCGTGTGGACTATCTATAGAGATGGGAGAATTTTTCTACTTAGGAGGATGACAATAAACTGTAGTTTGGGTCAAGACCAGGAGCTGCATAGACAATGTCAAAGACAGGTGGTTGAAGACTGCACTTGCTGTGAGGTATAGTCACTAAGCATGCCTCACGACCAGGTATATCTCGCTAAAACCATCCTTCCCATTACATAGATATTGATGCGATCTACTGGTTATGGGTTTATGGTCAAGTAATTTTTTTTTATTTTTGTTGCCTACTCCGACCACATAAAACCCAACACTTCCTTGCATTATAACGTCCTCAACATGTACCTCTACAACCATGGAAGAAATTTTGTCTTTGTCAATAGGCTTTTGGTGATGATGCTTGGTGATCTAAAAACTCCAACCACCTTACTTTGCGTGCTTCCTTCTCTCCTCTGCCTCACTTCCTCGTATTGGCAATGTAGTTGCAATGCGCGTAGAAACTTGACTACCTATGATGTCTACCTAGCGCCTCTCTGTTCCTCATGACCAACATGGATGTTGAGCATTATAGACCTACTACGTTGTAGGTTGTCCTTTTCACTCAACTAGAATGTATATTTTTGGAAGGATAGAAAAAACCCCATTGAAAGTATGATATCTTTACAAAATTCTCCGTGGAGGTGTTAATCCAGCCTTGATCACAAAATACTATGGACAACCATGTTTTGTGTATTTTTAAAGCTTCAATAGGATACACATTGGTAACTTCATCTCTAGTAAATTTTTGTTTCAAAGACCTTCTAGTAATTCTAAGAACAATATAAATCCAATTAATACACTTTAGGATGACCCATGTGAGGCTTATAAATTAGTAAACCATGTAATAAATGGTTATATATGATTCGGTAAGTACATGAGGGCCAATATGTAAGATCAAAATTTTATAAACTCACTACCCACTAAAAGATCTCAGGACTTACCGTATGCAATATAAAATTATGAAATCTATATGAACTAGCTAATCAACTCTTAAAATGAATAATATTGTACTATATAATTGGACACATATATATTAGTATATTTACCAAGAGATCTCATGCATGTATTATTTACTAGACTCTCCTCCTATAATTCTAGTATTATAAAGACTAGAGTGTAATATGTTTGTAAGTACATTGACATTATATCTAAGCCTAAGAGTAAATTAATCACATACTAATGATGTGCCAAAGATACATGGAGACATGTAAGTTGTGAACCTAATTGTCAAACTAACATAATTTATTTAATCAATGAAACCTTAACTTTCTATCATATAGAATATGTTTTGGCACATCAATATATAGGAGTTATTGGATACCCAAGAAAGAGAATAACTCTAAGTATTCACAATATATCATGTTGAGAAAATAAAACCCTAGAAATGGTAGAGAAAACACCTTGGAAATAAATGAGTCATTGGAAATCAAATGGACATGTAATTTAATATCCATGCAATAGTCTCTAACTAAACAATGATATATACACACCAGATCTATGTTTATCTTAACAAGATTCAAATCTCAATATATCTTTAGGTGATGACCATTATGATAATATTTATATATACAAGTATAGTAGTAATGTATACATATTATATCTTTGGTTTGACTAACAAATCTAATGTATTATTAAAATGGAGATTGAACTTTAGGGACCAAGTATATAGATTTAGTCAAGCATTAGTTGTGAGGATCAAGTATGTGCAATCCCTATTTTATTTTGGACATTATCATGACAATGATATAAATTCCTATATTGATGCATTTATTTGGCTACCGTACCTTTTTCTAAAATCAAAGTTGAACATTCATGTTTACTTATTTGGAATATTATGAGCCTTTTCTACATTGAATTATTCTATTTAAATGGGTCCTTTGACCTCTCTTTCTATGATTTTTATAACTAATGTGATTATGACATGAATGATAGTCTGCTACTCTATTTGGGCATGCTAAATTATTGACTAGAATATTTATAATGATACTTATGTACAATCATACTTATAAAGGGTGCATGTATTTTACCAAGTTGTGTGCGCTTCCACCCTTACTTTTTAGGCCATGATATATGGTGTTTTGACCCTATTTTAGGTGTATTCATTATAAATTATTTATCCATACAAAGCTACTATTTATTTGGAAATTGTGAATGTTTATTATGGCAAGATGTTTCTTTTATCTCAAATAGTACTCTCCATATATATTATGCCCCAATCTCTTAATTTTGTTGTTGTTGAACTTACCTACTATTGTAAGGTCCTTTTTCATGGGAACATCCTTGTTATACTTTTAACCCAAAATAATGACCAAATATTGTTTACATGCACAAACTTAGTGTTCAATGATACATGCCTTTATTTCCTATTTTATGGGTGATGTTCCCCTTTCACCCAAGTGTAGGTAATTTGGAGGAAAAGTACTCAAGAAGATCATATTTAGTAATTTAAACTTGAAGACAACTCAAAATGTTCAGACTGCCCTTTGCAATGGGCCTTGCATGCTATTAGATTCATTCGATGTGTACCTTTTCACTTTTCTATACCTCATTTTATGTTAAGGAAAAATTGTATATTGATACACTTTGTAATGTTTATGTTTCTATTGCTTTCTCATTATCTTACTCTATGATTTATATAATTTGGGAAATAATGAAGTTCCTCCTTTCCTTGATATTCAGAATAAGCTAGTTTTATTTTGTTTGAAGGCTGGATTCACTATTAGGTCTCACTCTACAAAACATGGTATTTGTTAATGAGTTGACTATTTCAAGTTATCCTCAAAATTCGTTCCTTGATTAGGAAGTTAATGACCCTTTTGAGTTTGTCCATATACTTATTTCCTAGTAGTATAATACCAACCACTGTTTCAATCCCTGACTAATTTGGTCAGTTCCACTCCAAATTACTTATGTGGATGAGACTCCGTCTTTAGTAACCCTAATCACCACTACCCTAGTTATTGAGGTGAAAATAACTCTATGTAGGAGTTGACTCTCCTAATGATTAGTTTTCATATCCTTCTTTAGAGGGATCTAGTTTGACCAATATGATATATATATGATGACTTGAATAGTCATAGATAGGCTTAAACCTAGTTCCCCTATTCAATCCTTTTCTTTGTTGTCTTTCTAGCATGCCGTGACTACATCCAATTCAAGGAGTGAGCATTCATGGATAACAAGATTTGAACCCCGACATGATTTGGATTTCACCTCCATCATATCCATAGTATAATTGGTAAACCTAGTATTTTATATGATGAGAGTTCAGACCACACAAACAACCTTTCCTCATAGATACACTATATTTGTTATTTAATAGGTAATGGGAAAACCTCTAATGTTTTCCTATGACATTGTGATTATATGACTCCCCCATATCTTGAGATGAGGTAGTGTGGATTATGATTAGAGTGAAATAGTGAATGGTGGATGTTGTGTCTTCTTAGGGTTTGGTGGAGGTATACCATTCATAATAAGAAATCCTTCTCCTTCCTATTCTTATATGTTAGATATTTGATCGTATGACCTTTTTGGTGTTTGAAGAATTATACCCTCTTATTGGAATGAAGTGATGATAGATAATAGTGTAGGTGTTATGTTTTGGAAAGTGGCTGATTTGGTTCTCAAAACAATTTTTGCACCAATTTTGGATGTTCATCACAAAGATTCTTCTCACTAAACTTATTTTTGTTATGAAGTCATATGTATAAACAGACAAACTTTTAAATGTTGTCAATGGTTTTTGGAACCAAGTCACCACCACAAGAAAGTTTGATTAGTAGAGAAAATATTTAGTAAGGAACTCTATGACTAGCTAGATAAACCTTAAGAACCTAGGCCTAAGTGGGAAGTAGAGAGTAAGAAGGTGTTTTGGGTATAAACGAATTAGTTGATCTACTCTTATTTCCCCTCTTGATGGTTAGTTAGGATATATTTTTAATCCTTTTAAGGGGTGAAGTACTGATGCTTTATCCTTAGGAATGTAGCTTAAATTAAGACTATCTGAGGTAAATAGCAGTAGTAGTAAGCAATACATGTGTAACATCCAATATTAAGGCCATGGGTATGTATATACCACCTAACCATGGTAGATTGGCAAGCATTGCAAATTTTATCACCATGAACATTAATTACATAACTAAAATAAGTTTTAGAATTTATATTTCCTTATCCAAAATGGTGAATATAAGTAAGGGACGTTACTGAGTAAAAAAACACATCATGATAACTTATGGAAGTGATGTTGAGCATGGTAGTGGATGATAAAACCCCATCAATAACAAATACAACATTTTCAGGATAAAATTAGGTTTTGTTGTAACTTCCCTAGATAAACAACTTATATGAGAGGAATAATGGAGACTTGATAGATGGAATGATATAGTTCCACTTAAGAATTGAATACAAGTATGATATGGAGTGGTACACCATAATCCACTACATTTAAATAAGTAGAACCTATTACCTAGTTAGAAGGTATATATTAGTATAGCACGCCATGACAAGGTGGATTTTTGGGGTGAAATTCTCTGTAAGGGGTGGAGTTTTGTAACATCCTCAAATCTGAGTATATAGTCTAATCCTCCCATATTCTAGGAACCTATCTAATCGATAACAAGTTCCATTCCCTGAAATAGATTAAATTGGGATAATGAGTCTAGAATCATAATAATATGACAAATATCCCTTTCATGATGTTTTAGGACCACTTAAATATTTGAGTATTTATTTGGGGTAAGTGGCACAAATTTACCATTTAGTAATTCTTGAATCTACTTTGACACTCTAAAGTCTTTCTAATATAAAGTAAATAGAAAAATAGGAAATAATGCACCAAACTTATTTAGAAATGCATTAAGTATATCAATCAAGTACTTACCTTACATGTAATTAAAAAAATACCAAACATTTTTAAAAGACAACATTTATATTAAATTTGAGTTCCTCACACTTAATTAGTCTACCAACTAATTTTTGCGTCAATCGGACTTTGTTTGACCATTCATCTAATTAGTTGAAAAGTAACTTTAATAAAGCCATGCTATAATTACATTTAGGGCCATCATCCTCCCTTTGTCATGTGATGCCATGCTCCTTTGACACAATCAATGCATCATTGAACCTAGGGATTGCAACTGTCACAAACCAATTCTTTTTGTCTGCCTCCCTTTGATCTCTTATTCTTCCTTCCTCTTCTCTCCCTCTTCCTAGGTCTTTCTTTCTTCTCTTCTCCCTCTTCTCCTCATCTCTAGTTTTCCCCTCATCTTCCACTTCCTTGCTTCCATAACCCTAGCTTCCTCCTAACTCTGTCTTTCTCTCTTGCCCAAAATTGTTCGATGACATGCTTGCAATATATGAGATGTAGGTAGTTGCTCGACAGCCCCTCACTACCATTGATATAGGCCATGAATATAAGTCTCCTTGTCTCCCTCTCAAACATGCCACTACCACTCTGGATTGATCTAGGCCTCCATACCCCCTCCTAGACCCCTTCTTCTTCCTTCACTCTGTGCTCAACAGAGCCCTAGCTATCACCACCTGTGGCCATGCCTATGCTGGCTCTATCTAGCAACCATCGCACAGAGGAGTACCAAATTCATTCATTGACGCCCATGCATCTCAAAATCACCTTCCATCTACACAAACCAGGTTGTAGCTGCCAACTCTCCCTCTCCCTGGGCACCCAATGACCATGATAGCAAACCACCATAAGGCAAACCTTTTGCTCACCAATGGCCACCTCTATATCAAGTAGCCATGACTCTTCCTTCTTCTTCAGCGTTGGAACCATAGATACAACCTCCTCCTGAGGTGATCAGACACAACTTTGATAAATTCACATTGTTAGACCATCGACAACCTATAATGCCAAACACTCTCCCCCAATACCTTCCCAGTGAGGTGCAACCTATAGACTGCTTGAACACCATCTACAACACCACAACAACTACCGTACTCCTCCCTCTTCTATCTTCAATGCATGTCACCACTCACCACAGTGATCTTCTACCTCTCACGCCTTCACCCCCATTTCTTCTACCATCCATCTTATTGTGATCTATGCCTATTGAAGAAGTAGAACTACAATCCACGTAGCTGCCCTGACCACCTCTACATTTATTCCACCACTAACATGGAAACAAACAAACACCCACACACAATTCCTCTAGCCCATCCGATTCTTCTTGCTTGCATTAGAACCTCCTCAACATGACCACTACAACCATGACAGAAATTTTGTCTTCGTCGACAAGCTTTTGCTGATAAAGCATGATGACTTAAAAACTCCAACCACACTATTTCATGTACTCCCTTCTCTCCTTTGCTTCTCTTCATCCTGTTGGCAATGCCTGACCAATGATTGCGAAACCTTGACTGACTATGATGTCTACATTTCACCTCTCTATTCCTCATCAACACTATGGAAACTGAGCATTCTAGACATGCTACTTAAAATGTTATCCACTTTTCACTCACCCAAAATCTATTTGACCGAAGTATAGAAAAACTCCAATGAAAGTATTAGACATTTCCAAACTTCTTGGAGGAGCTATTTATCTAAACACAAAATGCTATATGGGTAGTGATCTTGTGTGGATCATTAAAGCTTCAACACGCTACATGTTGGTAACCTCATCTCCAGTAAATCTAGTTTCAAAGACCAACTAGTATTGCTAAGAACGATATCAACCTAGTTAATACACTTTAGATAGTCCATGTAAGGATTAAAATTAGTAAACCATGTTATATATGGTTATATATAATCATATAAGTACATCAAGGACAATATGTAAGATCAAAATTGCATAAAATCACTACCCACTAAAATATTTTAGGACTTAATGTTTGCAAAATAAAACCATGACATTGATGTTGACTTGCTAATCGACTCTAGAAAACAAATAATCTTGAACTAGATAATTGTAAACATATGTATATTAGTGTATTTACCAAGAGATCTCATGCGTGCAAAATTTAGTATACTCTCCTCCTATAATTCCAATATTAGAAAGAGTAGAATATAACATGTTTTTTAGTATGATATGCATAATATCTTATCCCAAGAGTAGTCTGGTCACATACTAATGATGTGCCAAATGATACATGTAGTTGCATGAGTAGTGAACCTAATCATCAAAGTAACACAATTTATTTGATCAATGAAACCTAGAGTTTTTATCATATAAAATATTTTTTGGTGAATTAACATAAAAAATTGGTTATTTGATATCCAAAAATGAGAATAACTTAAGAATTCACAATAAAACATGTTGGAAAACTAAAACCTAGAAATGATGGAGAAGACACCTTAGAATTAAATGAGTCATTTGAAATCAAATGGACATGTAATCTTATATATCCATGTAATATTATCTAATTAAATAGTAATATATTTAAACTAGATCTATCTTCAACTGAACAAGATTCAAATCTCAATATACCTTTAGGAGATCAACATTATGAGAATATATATATATATATATATAGTCAGGATAGAATACACTCGAGTGTACATATCATGTCATACACCCCAATGGTGTTTGCCTATCTAGGCCATGTTTTTCCAAAATCTAATCCATTGATCTTATAATAATAGGTCAGGTACAAAATTTAAACTCATTTAGATGAGTATAAGTCCCTCATCCAAGGAAAACAAAATCAACGCACAAAACTAATTTGAAATACATGATTTTTGACTCCTTTAAATGCACGACCTATAAGTGTCCAAATGAGCTAAAATTTATTATATAGTATGTTCTTATGATAATTAAAAAGATCAATGGTTTAGAATTTTCAAAAAATTATTTCATTTTCAAAAATGACTGAGGTGTACGGTGCCTTCAGTACGCTCGAGTGTACACTAGCCTGACTCTCTCTCTCTATCTATCTATATATATCTATATATAAATATATATATATATATATATATAAATATATATATATATATAAATATATATATAAATATATATATATATATAAATATATATATAAATATATATATATATATATATATATATATATATATAAATATATATAGCAATAATGCATACATATGTTATCTTTGGTTTCACAAACAAACCTAACATATTACTAGGATGAAGACTCAACTTCAAGGACCAAGTATATGGATTGTTCAAGCATTACTTGTGAAGATCAAGTATGTGCAATACCTATTTTATTTAGAGTATTATAATGACCGTGATCAAAA
The DNA here is from genome assembly GCA_963693085.1 of Alisma plantago-aquatica. Taxonomy (NCBI): domain Eukaryota; kingdom Viridiplantae; phylum Streptophyta; class Magnoliopsida; order Alismatales; family Alismataceae; genus Alisma; species Alisma plantago-aquatica. The sequence goes on along the minus strand of OY856409.1, from coordinate 566,592,841 downwards.
TTCTATATTGAGGAATTTACTTGGCTACAATCCCTCTTTCATACCAAAGTTGAACATTCATATTTATTAATTTGGAATATTATGAGCTCTTGTGTACATTAAATTATTCTATTTAAATGGGTCCTTAACCACTCTATCTTGCTTTTAATACTTGATGTGAATTATGACTGGAATGTTAGGCTTGCCACTCCTTTGTGCATGCTAAATGTTTGGATAGAAATATAGCACTATGATACTTATATATAACCATACTTATGATGGGCATGTGTATACCAGCCCGGAGTGTGAGTTTCCACCCTTAGTTTTTAGGTCATGATCCTATAGTCTGATTGCCTTATTTTAGTTATTTTAGTCTAAGTTTTTTATGCATGCAAAGGTATTGTAAATTGGAAATTGTAAATGTTTATTATGGAAGATGTTTCTTTTGCCACAAATATTAAACTTCATAAATATTATTGCTCAATCTCTTTATTTGACTCTTGTTGAAGTTACCTACTTCTATAAGGCCCCTTGTTCACGGGAACATCTTTGTTATATTCATAACCTATCCTACCTGAATGTTTTTATATGCAAATACCCAATATTTACTGATACATGCCTTCATTTCCTATATTATGGGTGATATTCTCCTTCCGCCAAGGTGTAGGAACATTAAAGGACAAGGACTCAAGAAGACCATATTCATGATTTTAAACTTGAGGATGGCTCAGAATGGTCAGATTTCCCACTATGATGGGTCTTGTATGTTATTACATTTATTAGTTGTGTACCTTTTTTAGTTTTATATACCTCCTTTTATGTTGAGGAATAACTGTAAAATGACACACTTTAAAATTTTGTAATAGTTATATTTTTGTTGCTTATTCATTATCTTGCTCTGTGATTTATACTATATGGGAAATAATGAAGTTCATCCTTTCCTTCATATTTGGGATAAGATGATTTTATTTCTTAATATAGTCAAGACTAGATCTTCTATGAAATCCAACTATTTACAATGTAGGTATAACATGCACATTATGGTCTAGTTTAAGGTCATGATTCAGGACCATAAATGCGAGTTCATTGATCTAGTTGCAGGTCATAGTCCAGGTATCCTGTCAGTGGACATACCTGATATTGACAAGTGACAACTTAGTCAACTTTGAAGAACTACCTCATTCGATTGGGCTTCGAAGGTAGGGCACCTTTTGAAAAGAAAAGTGATTATTCTCTTAGATACTACTTAGCAGATTTTTAGAAATAGCCCAACTTTTGAATTGTCATGAATATTTTTGAATGATTTTTTTTAAAAATTGGCGATTCATTCATCCCGTCTCCTGGGTTTGAACTCATGACCTATCAATCTTCATCATCACTTTTACTGCTGGGGTGCCACTTCATTGGCTTTTTGACTTTGAATGATTTTTGACTTTGAAAAATAGATTGATCTTTTAAAAAGAATTGTTTGATTTTTTGAAAGGACTATTAATCTGTAAAAAAATTATTTGATTTTTTCAAAAGGATGGTTAATATTAAAAAAGATGATGATATTTTTTGAAAGATGATTACCTTTAAAAAGATTTCTAGAAATTTGGAAGGATGGCTAATATTTTACAAAATATTTGATTTGAAAAGATTTTTAGTATTCTTAAAAGATTGTTGGATTTGAAAATATTACAGTCTTCTTAGAAGATTGTTGGTTTTGATTAGATTTTTAATCTTCTTAGATGATTTTTGGTTATGAATACATTGTTAAACATCTTACAAGATTGTTGGTTTTGAAAATATTATTCATCTTTTTATAATTTGTTTGATTTGAAAATATTGTTAGTCTTCTTAGAAGATTGTTTGATTTTTTTTGAAAGGATTGTTAATCTCTAAAAAGATTGTTTGATTTGAGAAAATTGTTAATCTTTATTAAAATTGTTGGTTTTGAATAAATTGTTATTCTTCTTAGAAGATTGCTTGATTTTAGAAGATTGTTAATCTTCTTAGGAGATTGTTGGACTTACAAATGAATGGGGGTAGCAATAATCTCAAACTTCTCAAGAGCTAAGGCAAGATATATGTATGGGAAGAAAATGACCCTCCCCTTTTAGCCCATGAGTTTAGATCTACATTATGTCCTCCCTCAAACATGACTAGCATAGGAGGGGTTGGTCCTTATCTTATTTATGGCTTTATGACACTTATCGAGCGGTAACTCAGTTTCAGAACTTGGAGGTTCTGCTCCCTATACACCTCTTAACTATGGTGGCCGTAATTAGTCACAAGTTCTAGGAGAGTGGGGTGTTTTCAAGGCCTTTGAACTTCCAATTTAACGTTGCACAAATACCTTTACTAATACCCCCATCACTTCCAAAGATTCAATATGAGGTTGAAACATGTTCCATGATGCATGAGTTTGTATGGGTGAAGAGTGCTAGTGTAAAATTTTAACGTTTGTAGAAGTGAGTCCGTAAAGCATGATATCCATTCATATGTAGATAAAGAAACGATAAAATATTTCACAAGAAATATCAGATTTTGTTTCCAACCCATGCCTGCTATTCATCTTTTCTCAAAATTTATTTTTTGATTAATTATTTTATGAAAAATATTAGAGTAAACTAAAAAGAAAAATGACACAAGGGAATCAAACATGAAACCCTAAAAAAGGAAGCATGAAACCCTAACAAAATAGGAAGAGAAAAGCAAAAAAACTCAAAATAGAAAAAGGGAAAGAAAACTATCATAATTGTCCAAGGGATGCATGAAAACAAGCCTGGTGGATCACCTCGATCCACGATGAAACCCTAAAAAGGGAAGTATGCTCAAAACCCTAACAAAATGGGAAGATAAAAGAAAAAACCTCAAAATAGCAAAAGGGAAAGAAAATTATCATGACTATCTAAGGGATGCATGACAACAAGCTTGGTGGATCACTTTGATCCATGAGCTAGTCCAGCAGGTCAGGGGGACATGCAACCCTATCAAAAATAAATTGGGTCAGAAATAGACATGAAAAAGCAAAACAATCATGAAGACGCACAATCTTTATGAAAGCAAGTTGGAATTTGATTCTGAACGTCTTGCATCCCCAATAGAATCACCAGTCTATATCACCCTACCTAAAAGAATATGGATGATTCTTATCCTTTTGGTAGTGGAACTTCATTGAGAGGTTGAACGGAAAATAAGGACATGTGCTCAAAATGTCCACCATATTTTTATGGAAAAATGAGAAAAAACATAATAAATTGTTGAAGCCATGGTGTAAAGTTGAGTCATCATCCGATTTAGATAAATAAGAAAGTTAAAAAATGGAACAAATTTAGAGAAATTAGATTCTAAAATCTTGTTATGAGTTGGAATGATTAGCACCCAAATCTTACCTGATAAAGTGGTTCCAACAATTTTTATGTGGAAGCAAACAAAAGAGCAATTCAGGACGATAAAAGAGAAAAATAAAATAAAATAAAAGTAAAAGACAAATTTTTATTGGTGGCCAGGTTTTTAGAGTTGGAAATGTCTGTGCCCTTTCCATAATTTTCCTAAAAGTCCTACATTTAGGTAAATTAGGGTCCTAATCACCTTAGGACCTCCCACCGTATGGATCCCTGATGGGTGATTAGGACCAACATGTAGCATTAGAGGATGACTATCATGCGTTGATCTAAGAAATACCTAATTTCATAACAACAGAACTTAATAAAAAAATAGAATAACAAAGGGGTTTAATCATAATATCAATTTAGATTACCATTTTAATGGCCTAATGGTGCTAATAGGACAGGTGGTGTCAAACAAAGGATCCTTTGGTACTGTGTAATGTAGAAGTAAAATATAGAGGTAGTTCAATTCTCGAGCTTCATGAGGTTAAAAAAGGCCCCCGAACATGATAGATATGGGAGGATATTCATAGGTGGATATGAGATTGGATGTTCTGGATAGAACCATATCAAAGTGGTGGAAAATCACCATAATGCACCACATATGTAAGACACATGGATCAAGGTGATATGCTATGTGACACATGGTGGAGAACTTGGATCTACTGACTGTCTTGGTTGGATAAAACTAGTTTCTCAATTTTCTAATAATTTGAGGAATATTTTGGATAAAATCTGAGAAAATTGCAAAGAGATAATTTTAGATTATCCCTCAGATTTATTAGGGAAAATCAATTGAATATCCACAGGGAAACAAAAATATTTTATTTAGGATAACTTGACTAGAAAATTTATGAAAAAGTTATTGTAGAAATTATAATTGAAGAGTAAATTGCACTTTTGGTTTGAAAAGAAGTCTTTTTTATATAAAACTCTTAGCTAGGTAAAGGTGGGTGAAAATGGGTGGATTCAATTTGTTGATAAATTTTGAAAAAATGAGAAAAATGATAAATGTGAAAAAATGAGTGAAATGTGGAATGGAGTTCCTCATTTGATAGAGAATTTGCATTAATCATGATTTTATAGTTATTGTGAAAAAATGGAGTGTCATAAATTGATCATGCTCTCTGGAAAACATCAAAACAAATGCTGTCCAATGTCATCATCAATAGAGAACATCCATGAAATGATTGGTACACGACACATGATTTCTATCGGCACTCAAGTGATGAAAACCCACATCTCATATAGCTAGGTGCTTCATAGATAAACAACTAAAAAAAACACAGAAGGTCACATCGGCAACCACCTCCTTCGATTATCAAATAACATGAGGGAAAAAACTTTGTAGATCTTCAACTAGAGAAAAGCCAAACACACACAAGCTGATGGAAAATATAAGAGCCTCCTTGGTTCTCAACTGAAAGAAAACTAGTCACACCTGCATCGGTCCTCTACCAATGGAACAGTAGACCACTTCCCTCAGTCTCCAACCTTTGAAAGGGAAACAAGGAATCATCTGATCACCTAAGTGAATCAACCAAGTTTAAGAAAGAGGGATAGAAGGAAGAAACATGCTACACACAAATTCCAAGTAAACCCTCAACCATGGAAAATTTGTACATAATCCCACAACCAACACATAAACAAACAAAATGCCCTAAACACACATCAACAATTATGTAAAAGGTGATAAAGATAATATAATAGATTAAGCGGTTAATCCATATTAGGGGTCTTATAGATATAAACCCTTAACTATAATTTTACCCCCATAATTCCTTAGCAAAAAGAGATGGGTATCTCGTATGCATCTCCTCCATAGGTTCCCAATAACCTCTTCTACAACCCGATGATTCCTTATCACTTTTATTATTACTATATCTTTCATTCTCAACTCTTGCGCCCACATTTCTAAGATCAGTATTGGAGCCTCCATACATGATATGTTATCAGAGTTGTACTTCTAATGGTTGGGTTTTCTCTATGGTTTTTGGATGGCACTTCCTTAGCATAAACACATGGAAGACATTGTACATATTCTAAAGTTTAGTGGCAGCTCCAACTTATAGATTACCTCCCCAAATCGCACAACTATATGATATCCTCATAAAACTAGGTTCCAACTTACCCCACTTGTCAAATCTTAGAACTCCTTTCCATGGTAACACCTAGAGTTAAAATTTATCCCCACTTGGAATTCCAATGGTCTATGGAGATTGTCTGCATACAACTTCTGTCAAGTCTGTGCCGCCTTCAACTATTTTCTAATCTCCTTGGTCTTCTCTATTGTCTATTGTAATAATTATAAGTCCAAATGTTGATATTCACCTTACCAACATAGGGGCAATTTACATCATTACCCATATAAAACCTCATAAGGTTCCATGTCAAGACTCCTATGATGACTATTGTTATAAGAAAACTCGATCAAGCTGAGATGAACATCCCATATTCCTTGGAATTGTAGAGAATTTCCCTCTACAAGTCTTCCAGAGTATTTATCGTCCTTTCCAATTGTTCATCTATCTTTGGGTGAAAGGATTTACTAAACTTCAGCTTTGTACCTAACACTATGTGCAATTGATCCCAAAACCTATTGTTGAACTATGCTCCTCTATCTGATACTATCATCACTGGAACACCATGCAACCACACAATTTCATGTATGTAAACACATGCTAACTACTCAACTAACTAGGTAGTATCATTGAGAAGAAGTGTGCCACCTTGGTCAACCTATCAACGACCACCCATATAGAATCATGTACTTTGGTTCTCCTAGAGAGACCAGCCAAAAAGTCCATGGTCACAGTGTCCCACTTTCATTATGAAATTGGTAGGGACTGTAGAGTTTCTATTGATTTCTAGTGCTCTACCTTGACAAACTAGACACTTCAACACAAACTTTTTGACATCTGTCTTCAACTTCGGTCACCAGTATAGATTCTTAAGGTCACAATTCATCTTAGTGTTACTTGGATGCATCACGTACATTGAAGTGTGCACTTCTTATAATACTATCTTTCTCAACCCCACATTGGGCATCTCCATCCATTTATGGTAACCAAAATTTCCTTTTTCTCACTCATGAAACCCTTCATGCTTTCCACTTCCAAGCTCTAAGCTGATATTCTGAATCACAATAACATTTTTTATGCAACATTGATCCATTGTATCAATGTAGGCTTCTCAAGTATCTGGGGCAAAAGTCTTCCAAGCATGGAGAATTCCATTTGTATGTTCATTTTCCATAGGGATACCAACATATCCCTCAACACACATGCCATTCAATACAACTACACAATCCCAACTTTATATGATGACGATGACCTTCTACTTAAAACATCTTCCATGACATTCACCTTTCCTGGGTGATACTATATTGTGTAGTCATAGTCCTTTATCATCTCAAGACACCTTCATTTCCTCATGTTAAACTCCTTATTAAAAAGTATTAAATATTCTTGTGGTTTATGAAAATCAGACAGTTATCCTCACACAAATAATGTCTCTAGATCTTCAATGCTAAAAATATTGTTTCTAGATCAAAATCATGAGTAGGGATGTTATCCTTGTGATTCTTAAGCTACCTTGAAGATAATGAGATCACATGTTTGTCTTTCATCAACATGCACTCAAGATCTTCCTTTAAAGCATCAAAAAATAGTATGTAGCCCTTCCCAGGCTCTAGAAACACTAACACCGATGTAGACATTAGTTTCTCCTTGATCATCTAGAAACTTTGTTGCTACTCCTCTGTCCTTACGAAAGGTACCTCTTTCTTCTTTCGTGTGGCCAATGGAAAGGGTATTTCCCTAAAATCCTTATTGAACTTCTTGTAGTATCATGTCAACCCAAGAATACTTCTATTGGCATCTTTGGTTGCTTCCACAAAAGGACCAACTCCACTTTCTTGGGATCTACACAAATCCCCTATCTAGATATGATGTGTCCCAAAAAAGACACTTCCATTAGCTAGAATTCACACTAGCTAAAATTTGCATAAAAGTGGTGCTACCTCAAGAGTCCCAAAATCAATCAAAGATGTTGCTTATTCTTCTCCTGGTCCCTAGAATAGATCAAAATGTCAACTACAAATATTACTACAAACTAATCTAAGTATTGCTTAGACACAAGATACCCCAGGTTCATGAAAGATGCATGCTCTTAGTTATCCCAAATGACATAATTACAAACTCATAGTGTCCACATATATTCTAGAAGGTTATCTTAGGTATGTCTTTAACCTTGATCCTCAAATGCTAGTATCATGATTGTAAATCTATCTTTAAGAACACCGTAGCCCCCTTTAGTTGATGAAACAAGTTGTCAATACTCAACAAAGGATGTTTGTTCCTTACTTTGACCTTATTCAACTTCCTATAACCTTTTCACAACCTCATGGTACCATACTTCGTTTTTTAAACAAAATATGTGCAACCCATGGGGACATGCTTAACTAGATAAAACCCTTGTCTAACAACTCATTTTTTCTGTAACTCCTTCATTTCTATTGGTGCCATTCTATATGGTGCTTGTTCTATGGCTATGTATTGAGAAGATGATTGATCTCAAAACCAATATGTCATGGAGGTGGAATGCCAATGAAATTCATCAAGAAAAACATACTCAAACTCTCAAACTATGAGTACATCATGCGTTCTGGGGCTCGCTATCTTGGTATCAACCACATGAGTTAGAAAATCCTCACAACCCTATCTCACTAGCTTCTCATCTATGATGGTAGACACCAAAATGTAGGAAGAATATTTCGGTCTCTTTGGAAAGTCCAAGAAACATATTCCTCCCAAAAATAAGCAACCTTGGACCTACATTAAACACCACTCAATATTTCTGTAAGGTATCCATTTCAGGGATGACTTAGAATCCATGCATATCAATTGTTATTAAGTTTGCATGAATTCAACGTTTAGAGAAGATGAAAATGCAGGATGGGCTTACTTCACACATAACTAAGAGATAAATAGAGGGGTATGAAGAAATAGAGGTTCATGCCAATGACTAACATGCAGATTACATTGAAAAATTACCTCTTGGGTGATAAACAAGTGTTTTGCACCCACATCAACCAAAATAGATACAATGCATAGAAGTAGACAAGTCAGAATGAAAAAGGTTCACCAGATCAATGACAACTTTATTGTTGACAACATCCTTGGGCTGGGTCATCACTTAGAAATGGTACTTGTCTTGTGATCTTCCTTTTCCTTGACCTCTACCTACAAATCTAGATGGTCCACCTTGGGAAGTTTTTCCACACCCTCTGTCAATGTCATTGTTATACTACTTCAAACTCAGCTAGCTCTGCCCTTGAGATTGAGATGACTCTTGGTTCAGCTGGGGATAGAATATCCTCACATGCCCTGATTGGTGGTAGTAGCAACACTTCTTCTGTGGCAAACCTTGTGGTCCTGTCATGGAGGTAGACCTAGAAATATATGTCCTAAATGGTGGTAGTCCTCTACCTTGGCCTCTATTGGGTGGCCACTATGATTTTTGTTGTTGCATCCTTGGCTTTGACATAGTCATGCTCTGATGTGTCTGTGAAAAGTGCAACCTTGACGGCCCTTGAAAACTCTACTTCTTGGATCCTCTTGAGAATTTCTCAAATGATCGTGCATACTTCCTCTTGGCATTATTTTCACAGATGCCAACAAATATCAACTTGATCCTCCTTCCCAACTCCACAAAGCTGTAAAATTTCCCTTGTAACCCCAAAGTTGACCCCAACCTTGCCAACTCAACTACAACATCCCAGGATTTGAGGCCTCGAATAAAATGATCTTATAAGGAATGATTGGACTACCCATATCACCAAGGTGCACCTCCTTTTCTGGGATCCCATCACTAAAGAACTCTATAGTTAAGTGTTCTCAGCTTGGAGTAGTATTAGGATGGGTGACCAGTCGGGAAGTTGACCCCGACTTGCGCGTGAGTGGGGAAAAGTGCGCAGTTAAGGCAAGTGGTGGTTTGTGGGGCCATTCATCATTCCTGAAAATCTACTAGAGCCTTGGGCAGTGGGCTCGGGCATTACAAATGGTATAAAATCCATAACCTCTCCAGTAGGTGGGGCCCACATGGGCATGTGGCATGCTAGTCTTGAGCCGTGCGGTCCATGCATGTTGGAAAGGATTGTCCATGGTTGATGTAGCCACCGTTGCACTGGTATTCTGTGATTGGGAGCTGGGTGTCCATGTGTCATTCTGGGTCTGCACTGAAATGGGGTGATATTATGAGGCCATATAGTTGAGCCTTGACGAGGACGTCAAGAGTCTAAGTGGGGGAGATTACAACATCCCAGGATTTGATGGCTTAGATAAAATGATCTTATAAGGAATGATTGGACTACCCATATCACCAAGGTGCACCTCCTTTTCTGGGAGCCCATCACTAAAGAACTCCATAGTTAAGCATGCTCAACTTGGAGTAGTACTAGGATGGGTGACCAGTCAGGAAGTTGACCCCAACTTGCGCGTGAGTGGGGAAAAGTGCACAGCTAAGGCAAGTGATGGTTTGTGGGGCTAGTCGTCATTCCTGAAACTCTACTAGAGCCTTGGGCAGTGGGCTCGGGTGTTATATCAACACTCAACCCCTTCTCAAAATGTTGGATGTTGTTTTCTTTGATTGGTGTCATGTAAGGACAAAATTACAACAATTCTTAAAAATGGGCACCATAATCATTCACTGCCATCACCCTTTTTCTAATTTGATCAAACTGCATGATCTTCTCATCTAGATAGGACAATGGCAAGTATTTGTTCACAAACTCTCTCCTGAAATCCATCCAGGAGTTGAATTCCCATTGCCTCTTCTCCTCCTTAGTGGCCGAATAGTGGACATCATTTCCATTTAAAAGATAGATGTCATGCCACTTTATCCTCATCTAGTATATCCAACAATCAAAAATCCTTCTCAACCTTCATGAGCTAGTGATCCGGATCATTCAGGTCTATTTTTCTCTACTACTCCATAGATCCTAATGATTTTTACCATTCAAATGTCTTGTTGGAACCATTTTACTCGACCTTCAAGGTTGGAGCCTCACACATCAAACTAGAATCACACCTACAAACCAAGTGAACATGAACAACATCTTTTCAAACATGGTCTAGAAAATTAGATGGATGGGCATTGTTGGGTCAAGAGATGTCAGCTTAGGCTAGTTAGGTTGTTCACGCCATTTGAGCTGGGCACTCTCTCCTCATGACTACACTTCCTCCAAGCACCACCTAGAAGAACGTAGCTACTCTTTGCATGTTGTTCACGATGTTCAACCATATCATCCTGAACAAACTGAGTTGGTGCTAGTTCTGATCCATCCACAAATCCATAGAGATCAAAAGTGTGTAGCATAGGATGAACTGTCCACAATGAGTAATTCAAGTATAATTATGTGGAGTCAATCAATGGTTCAATATGGTGGACTCATGATAACATACATGATAACCTAATCATATGTCCATATGGAATCAACGATTGAGGCTCTAATACTATAAAATTGTGATGACCCATTATAAATCACAAGAAGATTACATGGAAAAAATTTCACCAAGCAGCACATACAACATCAGACAAAACAAGTGGTTCTTACAGGAGTTCTCCATGTCATATTACACGATTCCAATAAATACAATCCTTTCCTTAAAAAATGTATGTCCTCCACACTCACAATATAACATCAAAATGTAGGAATATTAAGCATTACTTATGTGGTGTTACTATAAAACATCTATAAAAAATCCTACAAATAGCATAACTATAGCTCTAGAGGTTGTGTACACATGTTAAAACCTCAAATCATGAAACAAATACATCAAAACATTCTCGCTAGAACCTGAGTGTACATGGACAAAGCTAGGACTCCATTCCTGTAGGCTGTATCTCTTTATTAGGTCACACAAACATCATCGACCTCCAAGATACCTTCACACGAACATTGCCAACCTCCAAGTCTAGGGTCAGTTTCCTCCTTGTTGATCTTCTCTACCACCGTTGGGATAGTTTTGCGACTCACTTAAAAGGATTTGAAAACCACCGGGTAGGATCCCAAGTCCCAACTATATGATATAATGTTTAAAACATCTATTACTTACAATATGAAGAAATTCTTACAAGGAAAATAGTTAAATATTTAGAGATAGGGATCTATTAGTTTTCTTAAAGGTACACACCAACCATACCAAAATCATTACTACTTTGTAAGGATTTTGACAACATATACATTTCAATCCAATAAACATGCTTATCATTGCAATAGAAAATCCATGTTTAGTACCAAATAAACCTAAACATATATGATATTTGGTTAGAGTGTAATTTATATGCCCTAGGATGATTAAGGTGTACCACTCAGTCTACTGGCTAGATGCTATTAAGCCATTCAAGAAATTAGTATAAGATCTAAAAATATTTAGATTCCCAATGTCTCTCCACACAACCTCAGGTCGAAGCAAGGTAACCAAAAGTTAGGGAGCACACCAACTATGTATATCGTGGATATATGCTTAAAAGAGGACCGACTAATTTCATGAGCACCTCAAACACATAGGTCACAATGTCAATCAGAACACAGTGTCCTCCATATCATATTCCAACATATCATCTTATTTCACATACATTTCCAATGAACCATCATACTTTGTTTAGTTTTAACATTATTTCCAAGAGAGATAATGGAAGGAAAACATACTAGTATAAGTTTTAAGGTAACCCTCAACCATGGGTAGTTTGTACATAAGCCCACAAGTAAGGCACACCAAAAAGCACCCAAAAAATGCATCAACAAGCATCCATAAGGTGATAAATATAACATAAAAGATTAAGGGGTTAAGTAAGGTCAAGGGTCTTACATGATTGAGGCTTCCCAAACCAAAGTAATGTTGCTGAAAAATGACAATTTTAGGATAAGGGATGAATTAGGATGGCTCTAATTACACATGTGAAACCCACTATGGTCCTAATAATATTAAATATTAATCTAATGCATGCCATGGATTCATGCATTTGTCTAGTTTTGACTGAGTCAAGTGACTCAAAAATAGATTAAGAATATAAATTAGGGTCATGGAATTAGCATCCTTGATGACTATGTAGTCCTCTTAGGTTAGGAATATGATATCAAATTCTTAAAATGTTTGATATGCATAGTACTTACTTGGCATGTACTACTTGTTGAGATATTGTTTCATATGTTTATTTTTTATATGTATATCTACTTTGTGTTAAAACTTGAATGTAAATGATATATTTGATCATACATCCATAATGCACCTTCTTACAGAAGTGAGGACACATCTATAATGCACCTCATTGAAAGAGTAGGGATACATGTATGATGCACCTGCACAAAAGAGCAAGGACACATTCACTTTAGATCTTCTTGCAAATGTAAGGACGCTACTAGAGTGCACATGATCAAAGAACAAGTGACATGCATTCTAAAATCAAAAGTAAGGACATATTTATGCCGAACTTGCTTGAAAGAGTAAGGACACATGTGTTACAACCATGATTGTTGGATCCTACCCTTCAATGGTGTATTTTTGGGGAAGTAGTCACGTGTTGACCCTTGTGCTATACCACATATATGTTATAATGTAAACTTGGCGCAAAACATGATTTTTTATTTATTAGTAGAACTATGATGAAAAGTACTATATTTTTTATCTGAACTTTCAAGCTATTTTTATATGCACATTTACATTTCCATATTTCAATAAATATGTCCTTGCATGTATCACATGCTAAGCACACTTGTAGTTGACCCATATATATACACACTTTTTTTAGGTTCAGATATAGAAAGAGTATGGAGTAGATTGTAAAGTGACCAAGTGTTAGGAGGAAAGATATTATAGATCACATAAAGCTGTTCTACATGTTTCAATCATAAAATTTACCTTCAAGATTTGAGCCATTAATTCAATACACTTATGTAATTCCCTTATATTAGTGTGATGTATAAGTTGTTTGGTAAATTTTGTGATTGTTTGTGTGCAAGTCCTAGTAAGCCTTCACTATGTTCAATGTTGATGCCCTTAGGTAGGAATCTCAAGTTTGTGTTGAAATCATAGGTCATTACAGTATACATGGACAACTGTCTACTACAAAGACACCAAAAACTCAAACCTCAAGGTGAGTTATTGCTTATATTATACTATTGTTGGGGTGGAGACTCCTCACTGGGGAACTATGGGGGTTGTTGAGACCCTAAACATGAGTTTGAGGCAACAATCCCAGTGAATGGTGAATTTATATGTAGAAATATAAGTTACTCTATGTATTTTAACTAAATAGGTATGTACATTGCAATGTATATCTCAAATATATGATTGAATATTGGAAGCATACACAATCAACAAGAAAACAATATACAAATCAATTTCACAAGGTTTGTTATCATTTTATTAAACTTGCCCTGGTTGGAATGTACTGTCCAATTCATAACCATTGGATAAAGATCCACATAGCCCACTATATCATATCTTTTTGTTACTGATCTCACTAAGAGCTCACTAGACCTCAGTCTATGTGAGTATATAACACTGTAGGGCCTCATTAACCTAACACCTACATAAAACTAGGATCCATCCAAGTAAAGTAACAAGCAACCATGATCTCATCATACTAAATGTAAAAGTCATTAAGGGCTAGGTATGTTGATCTTCATATCAGCCAAAGTCATCAGATGAAATGAGTGTCTAGTGCCTAATGAATGCATGTTCATCCTAGTTTAGTTTCATTTTCAGCCTAGTGTGCATTGATTTTCCTCATCTTACTTTAGAACTAGCTTGCATTAGTTTTTTTTGAAAATATATTATTTTATAAGGTTCTCATTTAATTCCTTAAAAAATTTTCTATGACATGTTCGAGGAGTAGTGGTCCCACTAATCGACTAGCGACAAAACAAAGCTTTAATAAGTTGACCATATTTTCCATGATAGGTCCCTTCATCAATTGAGGATTTTCATCGATGGTTGAGTAGCCCCCGGGTGGATAGGCTTTCTCTAGATTAATCTGCTATCACTTCACACATGTAGAATTTTAATAGTAGTCAACCCATGGAACTCCCACCTATACTTGTATTTTGATCGAGATGCTGCATGCCACCTTCTGATGAAAACTTGGATCCATCCTCTAATGAAATCCCACCCACTCACACACTAATGGAACTGCCTTCCTATGGAACTTCAACTTCATCTACCGATGAAGTTGTCTTCCAATGAAAAGGATGTGCACTACCTATCGATGGAAATGCAACTTCCATCAACTGAAGGAACAAATGGACATGTCAATCGATGAAAGTCATGACATTATACATGGAACAACCCAAAAATCTTTTTCATTTATGAAAATGAAATAAATGGCAAACATAATTTGTCCATTTGAAATTATTATGTCTTAGAACCTATCTTGATCATATTACAAATAAATAACACAAAATATAGTCTAATTGTTAAAAGTATGTCACACTAGGGTCAATAGTGAAATTGACCCAACAAGTATCCATGGTTGGACCCATAAAACTCATGTCATCTTACCTCAATATTTTGTGACTTCCCTGGAATGTTGGGCCTCTAATCTTATCTAGATACTTAAAGTTAATTAGATATATACTTAACTTAATTAGGAAGGCAGAGGCTGTTTTCACTCTCAGAACTAGAACCCGTGTTGAGATTCGATTTAGCTATAGTCCAATTAGGTAACATATCAATTTTGGTTTTAAAGGATAATTCTAGAGACCTCAAATTAATTAGGGAAATAAGCATTAGATAATGAATCATTTCTTTTACACTTTTCTTTATATGTAGTTTCCCTATTTGGGATTTTAGATTGTGTCACGTGGCCTTTGAGTCAGACCCAAGTGGGATCCTGACTGAGAGTCATCTCCCTCGCCTATCCCGATCACTGTGGAACTCTACAGAGCATCAGGGATTTCTGCCCTTATCTCTCTCTCCCCACTCCATGAAATAAGAAAATAGGACTACTTTCACCAAGCCCATGTCTTTGTGAGCAGATTAATCCTAAACGTGATAGGGTTCAGAGCCCTGGCAGTCTTGGTTAGTGAAACCTCTTAGAGTTTCTCTGTGATTTGATGTCATCTAGCTTCTAGCGTGTCCATGGACCTCCAACTATACATTTAGAACATCTCAAACAATAATGTCATCTCTAGACTCGCTCCTAATTGCTAGAACCTTCCTACAGTTCCCAACGATCTTCTTTCCATAAACCCTCTTGTGGTTGCTCATCCATCTTCATCAGCACATTGACGCAGACCTACACAATGCTATGGAAGCCGCTGACAAGTTCCCTATACTCCAAAAAGCCTCCCCATACCTCAATTCTACTCTTTTAGCATAAGAGATCTAGGGTTTCATCAACCTCAAGAGATATTGGGGGAATTTCTCTCTCATTGGTAAGTGGATTCATGCACTCTGAGTGATAAGTATGGGTAAAGGGTTTCATATTCACTTATATTTATGAAATTCAATTACAATGATATCAAGTACATATTTTAATCAATACTAGAAAGATCAGTGCTTACAATTCAGATTATGAATTTTTAGTATATTGTTCTTATCTAAGATCATAATGATAATGTGCACATCTTAAGTCAAATTTAATGTTTCAAGTAATGATGTTCAAGAGTAATGTTAAGTACAATATAATTGATTCATGTTGTTTCTTCCAAGTTATTTGCCTTTTGGGCACACATCAAGCTCTTGAGAGCACATTTATTCATCAAGCTCATGAGAACAATGTTACAGATCAAGCCCTTGGGAGCAATTCTATTTATCAAGGTCATGAGAGCAATGTATTTTATCAAGATCTTGATAGAAATGATTACAAATTCAAGCTCTTGAGAGCAATGTTGTATATCAATCTCATGAGAGAAAAGTTATGTAAGAAAGAAAATATAGTCAACCTAAGATAATATTATCAATGATAAAGAGAAATATAGATAAAGATACATTTAAAGAAAAGTATTCAATGTTTATAATGTTTAATTCAAGTATCTCAAAAGTATAGTTTATTTTCAGATCATATAATGTCATTTAGTTCCACTTACTCTAATTTGGTTTCCATTTTTCCTTACATGTCTGGGGGCATGATGCCCGCGGTACGGAGCAATGTATAAGATAGAGCCATGTGAAGATCATACTATAAGGAATAGCCCAAGGTGTCTAAAGGTTTTGCCTAGTGGGGTGCCATCTACCTAGACAATCCAATTATTTATTTAGAGTTTTCTTCATGTTATAAGTCATGTTTAGATGTTAGATGATATATACAGGAAGTCAAATATATTTAGTTGCTATTGAACAATGTAAGAATCAATATAAATAATAATGCATGGTGCTTGTTTACTTTAATTGCAATGTTTACTATTCTTGTGACATCCCTTTGAACTAAAGTCCCTCGTGTTATATAAAACATGGGAGTTTCTTCCACTAATACATGTATGCTTAAAAGGGGTGTTACTATAATGGTATCATAGCCAATAAGTAGATGGCCGCCAGGCAAAAACCTGATTCATATGTTCTAACCCTAGGTATAGAGGAAGTAAGTGAAAGATATTGGAAATCAAAGTAGAGGTTTAGACAAGAGATAAAAGCTTAGATAAGTATTAAGGTTATGTGCCTAGATGTTTTGGACTTTTATGTTAACTCTAGAATTGTATATAGCATGTTCTCTCTTTTTTCCATGTGTTTGTTGCATGGGACACATGCTCATGGGGTTTTGTAGAGAGATGTTGTTACAACCCCAAATTATGGGTTCTTTTGGTGAGAAATGTAATTTCTCCTATTAAATATATTTGAAGAAATAATGATATAATTTGTTTGGAATAAATGAGTTTCGTTTACAATAGCCTTGTTGGTTGTTTTGTGGGCTTTATTGGCTGTTGGGCCCAATAACAAGAAAATTCAATTAGTAGATGACTAATTGAGAATTTGAGAAAAGAAAGATGTAGAAACATCTAGAAGGCAAAAGAACATAATCCAAAGTTGGATTTCGTGCCTCTTGGGTTCCTTGGGTCCCAAGGAGTCTAAAGTTGCAAAGATAAT
This sequence comes from Alisma plantago-aquatica, assembly GCA_963693085.1. Classification (NCBI taxonomy): domain Eukaryota; kingdom Viridiplantae; phylum Streptophyta; class Magnoliopsida; order Alismatales; family Alismataceae; genus Alisma; species Alisma plantago-aquatica. The sequence continues at coordinate 566,575,401 of OY856409.1, read as the reverse complement.
GCAATAAGAAAAGAAAAGAGCAATTAAATATTTCTTTATTAAGAAGGAAATTGGAGATACTGATAAAATATGGAAAATAAGTGGAAAGAGGTATGATTGAGTCATATTTGGTGGATTTTCGTATCCATAAGGTTTCTAATATTAGAAAGGAATTCCAAAAAGGAAAATAAAAAGAGTGATAAAGTGAAATCCTCGAAAAGAGATATTTTAATAAGAAATAAATAAGATAATGAGAAATAATGGATATAGATGCATCTAGAAGGATAATGAGTATCCACTAAAAAGGATTTCGAAATATTAGAGTTTCTTGGGGTCCAAGGAGCCCCAATGGAGAAAAACAAAGAGAAAATAAAAATAATACAAAATAAGAGGATAATGTGATGCATAATTAATGAATTTTGTGGTATTGTTAAAAAGAGGTATTTTCTACTATAAGAATTTATAATTTCAAGCCATTAAGGTTCCTTGAAGTCTAAGAAAATCGAAGATGATAAGATAATGGCAAAAGAAAGAGGAAATATCAATTAATTTGGTTTTATTAATGAATAACTTGCAAATGAAGAAAATGAGTTATTCCTTCTGTATTTTGGATCCAAACTTGGAATATAAGTAGATTAAGTCATTATGGACTTTCCTCTAAAATTTGAGATTTAAAGGATAAACGGTTTGGGAGTTATGAAGTTTGTAAGTTTCCTAAAGTGTGAAGGATAACATTAAATGTAGTTCTAATACGAGGCTTGATTGCCGTTGGATCCTCGATCCAACGGTGGCTGCTCTTTGATTCAGATTGGGAAAAGTAAATAGTAAACCATGGAATCAAATCTGTGAATCCACCTCCCTGATACACTAGGACTTTTGGAGAGTGGATAATCGTATTTGGGAGAGAAAATCATATTGGATAACCCCTTTTGTGCCCCTTTTTCGTGCGGATTTGGGGGTTTCCCCAATGGAACCAGACTCCATGGGAACTAGCCTACATCTAGCCTATAAAAGAGGGGATGATCCCCCTTCAGTGAGGCCGTAGACTCCTCCACGTGGTCTGCAACATCTCAACAATCTTCTTCATCATCCGGTTGGCCCTAACCCTGGTCAGCTGGCCATTTTCTCCTGCTTGACCGGTGCTCTGTTCGGACTGGGCAGATGCTCACATGTGGTGTTCCCGACCACCGGAGGCATAGGCAGGGGCTGCAAGCCTACTTGTAAGCATGGTGGGCTTCGTACAACTGCGCGAAGGTCCAGGGAAGGAAGAGAGGGCACCGTTGGAGGGGGTGGAGAGTAGGCGGCCACCGACCGTTCCAGGATCCCCTGCTCTGTAGAGGAAACAGAGGAGGACGGTGCAGGCTGCGCACAGGATGAAGATGAAGGGTGGAAATCCAGACCCGGGTGCTGGGTTAGGCGGGTTGGGAGGCAGGATCCGCGAGTCAACAGGTAAAGAGAATCACAATAAAAGAATAAGAAGGGACACATGGCGCTCGGTGATTGGCCATGGTAAGCAAATATTGCAAATTTCATAAATAATTAATGGTAGCTCAGACTGATACATGCATTATATATATTTTTCTTAGAAAAATGCGAGGAATCCATTAAAAATATAAGTAGAAGCTCATTCCTCTTGCAATTCGAAAAGTAGTGGAAGTTATCAACTTTAATGCTTTAATGATTAAGAAACCCTAATTTGAGATGATTAATGTATTTAAAAGGGTTTTATGGATGATCAAAGTTGATATTAACCTGTTAATTATAAAAAGGTACATTAAGAACAAAAAGGATGAACTTTGCACATATTGGTTTAATTTAGGATTCCATGTTCTTAAACGAGCTTTAATGGGCCTTGAAACCCTAATGTTAGTAATTGTGACTCTTAATGGCTTTAATTATTCAATTCATGGATAAAGATGAGATATGATGGTTCTAAGCTATTTTGAGTGTAAAGGTTCCTAATTGTGGATAAATAACCTTAATATGGAAATGAGGGTTTTCTAAAGGTTAAAGGTGGAATTAGTAATAAATAGAGATAAGTTTCTAATCCGGAAGGAACCTATGATGATAATTGGGCCTAATGATCTTGTCATGAATTAAAAAGGATAAAAATGGTAGTTTTAATGTAAAAGAGGCATAATGGACTTAATTGATGGCTATATGTGCCTTTAATCCGAAATTAAGGTTAAATGTTGTTAAAGGATAACCTTAATATCTTTTGTGAAGAATAGATGAGATAAATAGTGTGTGAGAGTATTTGTATAAAATTAGGGTTTAAAATAGGTAAAAATGAAGTGAAACCCTAATTGCAATGGAAACCCTAAAAGTGGACTAGAAACCCTAGGAAACGAGCTAGGTTTAATAGATCTTGATGTCATGATCAATAACAGGAAATTTTATGCATATTTTAGGATATCTTTGTGTGCTTGCTTGCTTGTTGGATTTCTTGCATTGATTGGATTAATTCTATCTCAAATCAGCCTGCCATGTATGTGGTTAAGTATGGTTAATCACATTAGTTTCCCGAAGAGTTTCCTGGATGATTCATCACATTGAATGCAACTTATCTATTTGGATATTCATACTTGCAAATCATAAAGTCACTATGATTATCACAATAATATTAGAAGTGTGTATTCTCGCACCTACATGCCACCCTAATGGTTGATGCCAGAGGTCAAGCCCAAGAGGGAAGACAAATGGGCAACATGAGTGGTGACCCCAGACACCAAGCTCATGATTGAGAAGGTGGTCTTTATATAATGACTAATGGGTACTATGAGAGGTGACCCCAAGTACCAAGCTCGGGATTGAGAAGGTGGCCTTCAGTCATTGGAAAAAGAGAAACCCTAAGGTGGGTATCCCAAGGTTAGTGCAAAAGCAATGGAGAATGTCACACTAAAAGCATAAATTGGCTTGTTAATTAACTTGATTATGATAATTAGATTGTTAGCCATATTTGTGAAATTTTGGTTGTCCCCACATACCGACATATTCTTTTATGCTGACCGACATTTTGGTTGTCGGCGTTTTAGGTACAAGTTTGAAAAGGACAAACAGTAAAGTGGAATATGTGGAAGTAAATAAGAATTAAAGTATAAAGGAGGATTAGTTAGAATAGACTCCTAATGCGGATAGAATTAGATATCCCAAATTCTGAAAAAGGTATGCAAAGTTTTATTTTATACCAGTTTTCAGTTTAGTTGGTAGAATTTGATAATTGTTATTGATTATTTGTCAAACCTTTGATCCTATTAATTGGGATAATGGCTCCGACCTCTTGATCTCCCTTAACTGGGGGTTACTGGGAGGTAGGGTCGTTACATTTGGTATCAGAGCATAGGTTCCTCATCTAATCTTTAATAATTATTAAATTTTACAAACTCTGTAGAACCCAAGGGAGTTACTAGAGGAATTTTCAAAAGACAGAGGTGTCTAGAATAGGATCACGTCTGGGGGCTGGCAAGATTTTCCTTCGCACCACTAGTCAGAATATGAGGACTCCCAGATCAGTGTGACTGCTTGGCCAATGTCTCAGGATTGGACTCGAAATTAAATACCTTTAGGACTCTCTTATCTTGTTCATCCCTTGTCAACTCAAATGTTGTTAAGGATTATAAGAATTAGGGTTTTCTCTCTTTTCCTCACCCTCTTGAGGTATGGGTAAGGTTGATAAGGATAAAGAAATCCTCCATCAAATTAATGAAAAGCATGTAAATAAGATGTCATGGACATAAGCTTAATAGTTTAATTGTAAACTAAAGAATAGATACATGCTTAGGTCGTATGACATGGGTTGTCATGCCCTCAAGAGAGACCTGAGGCTAGACCTCCTTGTTAGGAGGATGAGTGGAGAAAGTTGGTCATGGAGGCAGAGATCTCCATTATAAGTAGGGACCTGGAACATCCACTAAGGATGATGCTAACCCTCACCCTAAGTGGTGGTTAGAGAGAGAGATGGCATGATGAGTTAGATGTCATGGTAGACTAGGTGTGTGGGTGGACATGCTTTTGGATGCCCATGACGATATGAGCCATGTGAGGTTGGATGACCTAGTGCCTTTGGCGACCCAACCCTAGAAAGGGTCGTGCATGTTAGAGTGAAGGATGGCTCCTTCAATGATGAGGATAGTGAAGAACCTATAGAAACCCTATGGGCATATGTGAGTAGGGCATAGCATGCACCCAGAATACGTCAGTAGTGTGAGTAGTAGGTTGAAACCCTAGCCAGGATAGCTATGGATAATCCTATGCAACATAAGTTGAACATAGGATTCACCCAGGTAGGGGTATGAGCTTGATCCACCTTCATAGAGAGAGGACCTCTAGTAGTGAGGTTGTTTGTAGGGTTAGCTCTAGAGAGAGAGAAGGACCCAAGCAAGAAGGTTGGAAGCTTAGACTCCAAGATATGAGGAACAATGGGGAATTGAGGATGATGCAACCTAAGTGGATGGTTGTGATTGCCTCATACATGGTCCTTGGAGGCTGAGGATATCTTGGTTGCCTTTGGAGAAACCAAAACCTAGAGAGAAGGTGAGGCTGCTAGTTCCTATGAGCCTATGGTGTAGATGTTCACCTTCTAGGGTTAGGAAGAAGAGTTCCTTAGACCATGAAGAGGCTTAGTAATAGGTTGTGAGGCCTTATACCTTGTTGGTTGTCCTTGAGGAGGACTCCTCTTTGAAGTGTTTTTCAAGTTGAAGGGTGACAGGAAGTGCATGTCATACCCTGTACATGCTTGGCTCGTGGTTAAAGTTGAGCAAGCAGTTGGTCACAGGAAAGTGAACCTAGGGTTCCTAGGCCTAAGAGGGGAAGTGGTGTACCTGATGCTCATGCTGAGGTTTGAGTTTTTATAGATTCGAGCATGGTACTCCTCATGTATATAGGAAAACCCCTTAAGTTTGAGGTATGTTTGATGAACCCCTCACAACTAAGTTGATGATATGGGGAGGCATGGTCTTGATCCAATGTTGATGATATGAACAAGTGTGACCTAGCATGGTTTAGTAGGTGGTCTGCTTGTGCCTTAGTAGCTTTCTAGGGTTAAGCATGCTCAGGTGGATGTAAACCCGAGACATAAGGACGTCTGTGACATTTGTTATCAAGGTATAGTTTCCTCCCATACTGGGAGAGGGACCCTTTTTGGGTGTATACCAATTTTGTTGTTTTGAGGTAACCTAAAGAGGTCTCATAGGGTCTTGAGAAGTTAAGTGAAAAGTACATGGTAAAAGAATGAACCTGTAGAACCATAGATAACCATCTCTAAGTGCATGTGGATGTGTTACCATGGAGGTAATCGGTATGGGGCCTGACCAAGGTAGGTAGGTCACCATGATCCCTATGAAAGGATGAAAGTTAACCCAGGAATGCATAGAGAGATGATGGAGACTTGGGTAAGGTTATGAGTTGGACATGTACTATGTTAGAATCCTAAGTCTATCCTAGGGTCAAGTAGGGATAAGACCAATGGAAGTAGGAGTTGCCTAATTCCCTAGTTGCACATGACCATAGGGTCGGGAGGTAACAACTATCATTGTCTGAGGGCCATGGGTTAAGAGATTGATCACCTTCATGAACTCATGGGACCCAAAGGGCAGATGAGTAGGGCACTCTCTAGATGCATAAGGGAAGAAGGATGACCCCAAACGTGCCGACACCCTACAGACCTAGAGGAGATGACCAAGGATTGTGTGGTGACCCAAGTAGGTTCGAGATCAGTTTTCCATGGAAGTAACTTTGATATCAAGAGGATCGTGATGTAGAAACATATGTTGCATGTTTCCAACTTAGATTTGAAGGTGTACTGGCAAGGTGGGATGTACCATCTCTACTCTTAGAATAGGAAGAACTTTGTGTTTGGACTACAACCAAATGCTTATTTCCTCTTGTTATGTGAGTGATAGATAGGACAATACGCGTGCCTTACACCAAGGATAAAGGTGATGTGAGTTGGAACATTGCTGCGAGGTATGAGGACAAAGATGATAACATACCCTTGTGGAGTGAACGGTATGTGGACAGTTTACAAACACTAAGAGAAATAAAGTAATCATCTTGTGTGGATGTTTTATCATGAGCTATGTGGAATTTGCAAGTGAGACAAGGTTGAGTTTGATAACCAAGAGGATGAGCTCAGAGTGCTCTTGATGAAGGTAGACTTAGAGTTTGAGCTGAGATAATAAGTGAAGGTGTATGTCTTCAACATTACCTAACACCTAAGGATGTGAAGGGGAAATGAATGCTCTGGTTGAGATGCAGCTACCTAGTTTAGTTAGAGGCTAGAAGAGGTTTCTAGGTTAGCCCTAAGTTTGAAAAAGGAGATATGTTTGGCTAACACTCAGATGTAACGATATTGGTTGATCAAGTTAGTGGTTGCTTAGTTAGCCAGTCTAGGGCTTATCATGACAAAAGGATGGTTGAAGAACCTCAGATACACTTCTCTGGAAAAGAAGGTGATGAAACCCCAACTAGAGTGGTTTAGGGTTTCTGAGGAATCGATCTTGAGGAATCATGACATACAGGAAATCATGATTTAAGATCACCATATACCGTGGTACTACCAAGATAATAAGTGATAGTAGTACTTTGGACGCCTAAGAAGAAGTTGCATGTGGCTTGTCGCCATGCAAGTCAAAAGGTGAAGGAGGAATACTAGTAACCCAGTGTACTGACATAGGGGATAAAGAGTCCCTGAGAGGGAATGGGAGTTCATCACTATGGATGTTGTGGTAAGTCTCCCCTAAACCAAGGAAGGTCAAGATGCAATATGGGTTATGGTAGATCTCCTTACCTAGATGACATGAGAAAGAAAGGATTACTGTCAAAAGACAGATCCAGTTGAACTACAAGTAAGAGAGATTGTTCAACTACACCATGATGTGAGTTCAAAAGTTCTTGAGTATAACCTAAAGATTCACTTCCATGAGGTGGAAGTAGTTATTAGTACAGTTTATCACCCCTAACTAATGGTTAGTATGATCCAGACTAGAGGGTCTGATGAGAGAATGTGTGCTCATTCAGGGTGATACATGGAGACAGTTCTTGTCTTCTGTAAGATGTGATGATAACCACCATAGCTAGTATCAGGATGTAAAGAAGATCTGTAAGGGAGGTTGTGTCGGTCACCACTCCATTAAGATGATGTTGGTGAAGGGGCCTCATGAAGGTCAGAAAAGAACCACAGTGTGTGTAGATGAAGTCACTTTGATCGCGCAATGGCTGAGAGAGAGCCCAAGGGCGACATGAGTTGTGAGCTGATGCAAAGCAGACTGACATGCAATTCACTGTGGGAGAGTATCCGACCCCCCTAAGCTACAACTGAGAAAGTTGAGTCCCCGATATATGGGTTCATTTGAGATGGATTGGTGGATATGGTTGTGTTTAGCCTTACCCCTCAAGATAACATGATGTATAATGTGTTCCATGAGTCTGATCTAAAGCACTATGTGAGGTACCCAAGCCATATGTTGAGCCCTGAACCTATTCAACTTTTTGAGAGGCTCAAAAGTCCTGAGTCACCTATGAGGGTACGATATACCAAGGTAAGAAAGAACTCAGATGGAAGAATATGAGATGATGAAGGTTCTTGGGAAGAACCATGGAAAGGGGGAAGCCACATAGGGGTCAATGATGGACATGGAAAAGTCTTATCCTGAATTGTTTGTTTGCTTGATGGAATTTTGGGGGCAAAATTCTTATAAGAGGGGAAGGATGTTACAACCCCAAATTTTGGGTTCTTTTGGTAAGAAATGTAATTTCTCCTATTAAAGATATTTGAAAAAATAATGATATAATTTGTTTGGAATAAATTAGTTTCGTTTACAATAGCCTTGTTGGTTGTTTTGTGGGATTTATTGGCTGTTGGGCCCAATAACAAGGAAATTCAATTAGTAAATGAATAATTGAGAATTTGATAAAAGAAAGATGTAGAAACCTCTAGAAGGCAAAAGAACATAATCTAAAGTTGGATTTCGTGCCTCTTGGGTTCCTTGGGTCCCAAGGAGTCCAAAGTTGCAAAGATAATGCAACAAGAAAAGAAAAGAGCAATTAAATATTTCTTTATTAAGAAGGAAATTGGAAATAATGATAAAATACAGAAAATAAGTGGAAAGAGGTATGATTGAGTCATCTTTGGTGGATTTTCGTATCCATAAGGTTTCTAATATTGGAAAGGAATTCCAAAATGGAAAATAAAAAGAGTGATAAAGAGAAATACTCGAAAAGAGATATTTTAACAAGAAATAAATAAGATAATGAGAAATAATGGATATAGATGCATCTAGAAGGATAATGAGTATGTACTAAAAAGGATTTCGAAATATTAGAGTTTCTTGGGGTCCAAGGAGCCCCAATGGAGAAAAAGAAAGAGAAAATAAAAATAATACAAAATAAGAGGATAATGTGATGCATAATTAATGAATTTTGTGGTATTGTTAAAAAGAGGTATTTTCTACTATAAGAAAGTATAATTTCGAGCCATTAACGTTCCTTGAAGTCCAAGGAAATCCAAGATTGTAAGATAATGGAAAAAGAAAGAGGAAATATCTATTAATTTGGTTTTATTAATGAATAACTTGCAAATGAAGAAAAGGAGTTATTCCTTATGTATTTTGGATCCAAACTTGGTATATAAGCAGATTAAGTCATTATGGACTTTCCTCTAAAATTTGAGATTTAAAGGATCAACGGTTTCGAAGATATGAATTTTGTAAGTTTCCTAAAGTGTGAAGGATAACATTAAATGTCACCAATTATGTTCTAATACGAGGCTTGATTGACGTTGGATCCTTGATCCAACGGTGGCTGCTCTTTGGTTCAAATTGGGAAAAGTAAATAGCAAACCATGGAATCAAATCCGTGAATCCCCCTCCCTGATACACTAGGACTTTTGGAGAGTGGATAATCATATTTGGGAGAGCAAATCATATTGGATAACCCCTTTGGTGCCCCTTTTTCATGCGGATTTGGGGGTTTCCCAATGGAACCAGACTGCATGGGAACTGGCCTACATCCAGCCTATAAAAGAGGGGATGACCCCCCTTTAGTGAGGCCACAGACTCCTCCAAGAGGTCCACGACATCTCAACAATCTTCTCCGCCATTTGGTTGGCCCTAGCCCTGGTCAGCTGGCCATTTTCTCCTGTCTGACCGGTGCTCTGTTCGGGATGGGCAGTTGCTCACGGGTGGTGTTCCTGACCACCAGAGGTGTAGGCAGGGGCTGCGAGTCTGCTTGGAAGCATGGTGGGATTCGTATGAACGCACGGAGGTCCAAGGAAGGAAGAGAGGGCGCCGTTGGGGGGTGGGGGTGGTGAGTAGGCGGCCGCCGACCGTTCCAGGATCCCCTGCTCTATAGAGGAAATAGTGGAGGATGGTGCGGGCTACACACGGGACAAAGACGAAGGGTGGAAATCTAGACCCGGGTGATGGGTTAGGTGGGTTAGGAGGCAGCATCCGTGAGCCAACAAGTAAAGAGAATCACAATAAAAGAACAAGAAGGGACACATGGCACTCGGTGATTAGCCATGGTAAGTAAATATTGCAAATTTTGTAAATAATTAATGGTAGCTCGGATTGATACATGCAATATATATATTTTGCTCAAAAAAATGCGAGGAATCCATTAAAAATAGATTTAGGAGCTAATTCCTCTTGAAATTCGAAAAGTAGTGGAAGTTATCAACTTTAATGCTTTAATGATTAAGAAATCCTAATTTGAGATGATTAATGTATTTAAAACAGTTTTGTGGATGATCAAAGTTGATATTAACCTATTAATTATAAAAAGGTACATTAAGAACAAAAAGGATGAACTTTGAATGTAATTGGTTTAATTTAGGGTTCCATGTGCTTAAACGAGCTTTAATGGGCCTTGAAACCCTAATGTTAGTAATTGTGACTCTTAATGGCTTTAATTATTAAATTCATGGATAAAGATGAGATATGATGATTCTAAGCTATTTTGAGTGTAAAGGTTCCTAATTGTGGATAAATACCCTTAATATGGAAATGAGAGTTTTCTAAAGGTTAAAGGTGGAATTAGTAATAAATAGAGATAAGTTGCTAATCTGGAAGGAACCTAAGATGATAATTGGGCCTAATGATCTTGTCATGAATTGAACAGGATAAAAATGGTAGTTTTAATGTAAAAGATGCATAATGGACTTAATTGATGTCTAGTTGTGCCTTTAATCCAAAATTAAGGTTAAATGTTGTTAAAGGATAACCTTAATATCTTTTGTGAAGAATAGATGAGATAAATAGTGTTTGAGAGTATAAAATCAGGGTTTAAAGTAGGTAAAAATGAAGTGAAACTCTAATTGCAATGGAAACCCTAAAAGTGGACTAGAAACCCTAGGAAACGAGCTAGGTTTAATAAATCTTGATGGCATGATCAATAATAGGAAATTGTATGCATATTTTAGGATCTCTTTGTGTGCTTGCTTGCTTGTTGGATTTCTTGCATTGATTGGATTAATTCTGTCTCAAATCATCCTGGCAGGTATGTGGTTAAGTATTGTTAATCGCATTAGTTTCCCGAAGAGTTTCCCGGAGGATTCATCACATTGAATGCAACTTATCTATTTGGATGTTCATACTTGCAAATCATAAAGTCACTATGATTATCACAATAATATTAGAAGTGTGTATTCTCACACCTACATGCCACCCTTAATGGATAATGCCAAAGGTCAAGCCTAGGAGGGAAGACCAATGGACACCATGAGTGGTGACCCCAGACACCAAACTCGGGATTGAGAAGGTGGTATTTATAGAATGACTAATGGACACTATGACATGTGACCCCATGCACCAAGCTCGAGATTGAGAAGGTGGCCTTCAGTCATTGGCAAAAGAGAAACCCTAAGGTGGGTATGCTAGGGTTAGGGAAAAAGTGGTGGAGAATGTCACACTGAAAGTGTAAACTGGTTGTTAATGAACTTGATTACGATAATTAGATTGTTAGCCATATTTGTGAAATTTTGGTTGTCCCCACATATCGGCATATTCGTTTATGCTGACCGACGTTTTGTTTGTCGGCATTTTAGGTACAAGTTTGAAAAAGACAAACAATAAAGTGGCATATGTGGAAGTAAATAAGAATTAAAGTACAAAGGAGGATTAGTTAGAATAGACTCCTGATGTGGATATAAGTAGATATCCTAGTTTTTGAAAAAGGTATGCAAAGTTTTATTTTATACCAGTTTTCAGTTTAGTTGGTAGAATTTGATAATTGTTATTGATTATTTGTCGAACCTTTGATCCTGTTAATTGGGATAGTGGCTCTGACCTCTTGGTCTCCCTTAACCGGGGGTTACTAGGAGGCGGGGTCGTTACATATGTTATGTGCATAATCATACTTGTCTTGTCCTTTCAAGTGCATGTAGCATGGGACATGTGCACAAGGGAGGTGCTAAGATAAGTGTGATAAGACATGTCCAAATATATGATTAGCCAACATGTAACCAAAGGCGAATAAGAAAACAAGAGTTGTATTAAAATTTTAAGACATATAATCACCTAACCCTAATTGGATACATAGTAAGACCAAGAATGCATATGAATGGTATATAATTTGACATAGATAAGTGAGAAAATAATGCACATGCTGATAAACAATGTTGTCTAAGTTTTATGATTATGTGTTCATCGTGTATCACCCCCATGCTAATGGATTATGGAAATTATGAAACCATGTTTAAAATTAAGAAATCATGTTATGTTGATATGGTCCTCTCGATCATGTTATACGAGCCTTAACTGGACTTATGTGAGCCTTGACTAGCCTTATGAGCATTGTGGGTGCATTCTGGAGTGGGACTATGTCGACTCAAGTAAAAATCCTGTCTAATGTGAAACCATGTCAAGCTAATCAAGTTCATATGTAATTGTCTTCACCATGATTGAGTAATATTTTAAGTATGATAATGAGACTTTAACATGGTGTTAGAGAGTTAGCATACACAAAATAAGTAAATCCCTAAGGTGGGTAGTATAGAAATTCCGAGGACAAAATTTTTATAAGGTGGGTAGAATTGTAAAAACTCAAATATTAGCTTCATTTATGAAATAACATAAATGGAAAACATAATTCATATATTTGAAATTATAATGACTTAGAACCCTTATTGATCATATTATGAATAAATAACACAAAATATAGTCTAATTGTTAAAAGTATTCACACCAGGGTCAATAGTGAAATTGACCCAACAAATATTCATTATTGGACCTAGTAACAATCATGTCATCTTACCTCGATATTATGACTTCCCTAAAACGTTGGGCCTCTAATCTTATTTGGATATTGAAGGTAATTAAATAGATACTTAACTTAATAAGGAAATCAGAGGCTGATGTGACTCTCGAAACTAGAATTGGAGTTAAGATTCGATTTTGTTGTAGTCCTATTAGGTAACATATCAATTTTGGTTTTGAAAGGATAATATTAGATCCCTCAAAATAATTAGGGAAATAAGCATTAGATCAAGGAATTTTGTATTTTACACTTGTCGTTATATCTAGTTTTCCTATTTGGGCTATTAGATTGTGTCACGCATCCTTTGAGTCAGACCTGAACGGGATCACGACTAAGAGTCGTCTCCCTCAGCCATATCAGTCACTATGGTACTCTATAGAGCATTGGGGATTTCTGCCCTTTTCTCTCTCTTCCTGCTTCATGAAATAAGAAAATAGGACTACTTTCACCATGCCCATGTCTTTGTGAGAAAATTAATCCTAAACTTGATAGGGTTTAGAGCCGTGAAAGTCTTGGTCGGCGTAACCTCTTGGAGTTTCTCTATGATTCTCTCTCCTCTTCTAGTGTGTCCATAGACCTCCAACTATATATTTAGAGACTATCAAATAATCATGACATCTCGATACTTGCTCCTAATTTCTCAAACTTTCCTGCCATTCCCATAGATCTTCTTTCCACGAACCCTCTTATGGCTTCTCATCCATTTTCTTCTGCATAGCGATGCAGACTGACACAATGCTAGGGGAATCATCATAAAAGTTTCCTAGATTCCACTAAGCCTCCCAAACCTTGGTTCTACCCTTATGACTCAGGAGATCTAGAGTTTCTTCAATTTTAGGAGATCTTGGGGGAATTTCTCTCTCATATGTAAGTGGATTCATGCAGTCTGAGTAATAAGTATGGGTAAAGGGTTTCATATTCACTTATATTTATGAAATTTAGTTGCAATGATATTAAGTACATATTTTAATCCATACAAGCAAGATCAATGCTTACAATTCAGATTACGAATTTTCAGTATATTGTTCTTATCTAAAATCATAATGATAATGTGCACATCTTTCTTAAGTCAATTTAATGTTTCAAGTTATGATGTTCAAGAGTAATGTTCAGTACAAGATAATTTATTTATGTTGTTCCTTCCAAGTTATTCACCTTTTGGGAATAGATCAATCTCTTGAGAGTAATGTAATATTCAAGCTCTAGAGACCAATGTTATTCATCAAACTCAAGAGAGTAATGTTATAGATCAAGCTCTTGAGAGAAATGCTATTTTTCAAGCTCATGAGAGCAACGTATTTTGTCAAGCTCCTGAGAGAAATGATTATAGATTCAAGCTCTTCAAAGCAATTTTGTATATCAAGCTCATGAGAGCAAAGTTATGGAAGAAAGAAAATATAGTCAACCCAAGATAGTAATGTCAATGATAAAGAGAAATATAGATAAATATAAATGATATGAAAAGTATGTAATGTCTATAATGTTTAATTCAATTTTTCTCAAAATTATAATTGATTTTCAAATCATATAATGTTACTCAGTGCCACTTACTATAACTAGGTTTCCATTTTGCCTTACTTGGCTGGGGGCACGATTCCTGTAGGTACAGAGCAACGTCAAAGATAGATCCATGTGAATATCAACACATAAGAAATAACCCAAGGTGTCTCAAGGTTTTTACTAGTGGGGTGCCATCTACCTAGATGATCCAATCATTTTATTAGAATTTTCTTCATGTTATAAGTCATGTTTAGATGTTAGATGATACATTCAAGAATCAAACGTATTAGATTTTCTATTGAATAATGTACAAATCAATATCAATGTTAATGCATGGTGCTTGTTTACTTTAATTGCAATGTTTACTATTCTTGTTACATCCCTTTGATCTAAAGTCCCGTGTGTTATGGAAAACATGGGAGTTGCTTTCGATAATACATATGCTTAAAGGGGGTGCTACAATAGACCGACAAAATGTCATCTTTTGCCTACCAATGGGAAACATGCATCTGTCTACAGATGAAAATCATGCACGCTAAGACCAATGTAATTCTAGCACTTGCCAAGTGAGGAAGTCACAGATTGAGGCCCATCAACCAATAAAATTACTCTATTGTCTTCTATTGATTAAAATCACATGCCCACGGGGATCCTTCCCTTTTGTATACCGAAGGAAATCCTAAATGATGTGATACCTCTCATTTTCCTTGTGAAGCCACTTCTTCACATCCATAATGGTCGATAGCATAACAACATGCATCTGGGAGGGTTCCAAACTGCACCAGCAACCTATAAATGCAATCCTAGAGCCTCCATCAAAAGGATACACTATTGACGCAACCATGATATCAAAATCCATTAGAGCATCAACCTCTAGTTTCCATCGATCGCTTTCATCGTCCACCTCCACTAAGGCTTGAAGCATCTGACCTTGAAAGAAGATTGACAAATGACATCCTCACCTCTATAGATTCACGACTCCCATTAGTCATTGTCAACCTCATAGCTCATCCTTGAAAGAAGTAATATCCACAACTCTAGTGTTTTTTGACAAACGTCCACAAGTGACCTTGTTGTTGGGAAAATGATATCCTCAAGGCTTGAAGCATTTGACCTCAAAAGAAGTCTGACAAATGACATCCTCATCTCTATTGGTTCGCGACTACCATCTATCATCATCAAACTCATTTCTTATTCCTAAAAGAAGGAAGATCCACAACTCTTGTGATGTCCCTAGATTTTCTAAAACTTAATCTGACGTGTGACGTCTAAATTAAAACCCTCACCTCAGCGAGAATCCCAATTTAAACATCCCACACGAGGCTAAGAAGAAGAAAATAAGAGGAAGTCAAAAGGAAACAATCAATAGCACATATACATGAACAATAATAAAACCATACACACATGTTCACCATTCAACATATAATTACAACATGAATTGTTACAACATTTGATATTACATATTGAACAGAAAACTTATACAAACATGTACTACCACTAAACTACAAGATCTTAAGACAACAGGTCCACCTGTACATCAACTCGCTACACAACTCTCAACTATCCTGGATCTTCAAGAGCATAACCACAACCTAAACAAAAGATTACATGCGGTACACGTCAGCACAATATTCAAGAATATTACAAGTCTTTTATATACCTCTCATCATATCTTGGCAATAAGATAAAACTAATACTTGGCAGTTATAAAGAAATATAAGAAAAGTGTACTTGAACAAGAATGTTTATTAACAAAAGAGAACACATGTCTTTTAGGCATATTTTCCATTATATCATCCATGCATTTACTACCTGAGAGTTGAATCCATTAAGGCCTTTATGATCTACTACCAAAGAGTTGGATCATTTCACAATGTGATCTACTACCAAAGAGTTGGATCACTTCCAAGTACTTTATTACCAAAGAGTTGAAGTACTTCTTTTCCAACACTTTACTACCAAAGAGTTGAAGTGCTTGGATATAATGGAACATATATATTATGTTTCATGTGTTCACAACAATGAGTATGGAAAATCAAGTGACATATTATACAAGAGCAATCATTTCATCCAATACCATATGTCAAGTATTTTACTACACATAGAACACAAGCATATTGTATAATAAGCCAAGTAAGAGGTAATGACGTACCTTGATCAAGAACAAACCTAATCATCATATCCTCATATCATCTACATCTTTATCAAACCCTGATTAAGACAAGATCATATATCACCATCACGTTCTCATCATCTTTAACCCTAGTTATATCCATTTCAGGGTTTACTTAACTCATTAGGATATGTGCATCGTTACTTGTATTCTAGTCTTAGAATTATCTTACTTATGTTATATTCCAGATTATAGTTCATCAACTGGATAATCGTGTTTTCCATCATTATGTGAACCTATTAACCTTAGGTTACATGCATTAACCTAAATTAGGGTTTCATAACATGTATTAAGGTTCATCTTCATATAACATGGATTCTATGCATCATCCTGATCTCATATTTAAATGTGAAGTTCCAGATACTAGTATGAGCTTACTCTGTAAATTTCATCATTTATTGATCATATATGTATTTATTACATTTTGTTTAGGGTTATTAGCCCTAATTATCCATATGGAGCAAATTACATGATTTCGTACATCAACATGGCCATATCTAGCATCATATGCATTTTAAACATGCTTATGGACTTACTGACATTTTTCCATAATTTTATGTCATCATTTACTATTTATTACTCAAGAACTAAGCATTACACATATAACATGATATCATTGAGATTTAAGCATCAAAAGCCTGATATTGTGGTCCCATCTTGGTCTACGTATTTTTTTGAACACTTCGGTATATTATTTGTATTTTTCAGACATCAGAGCTATTTTCTATGATTTATTGAAGAACTGAACATTAATGTGGCAATTACCTTTTTGGGCCAATCGGCCTCCGCCACGTGGCCTGGGTGGGGCGCCCCCTTTACTTGTTCTGCCCGATCCAGATCTACGGTTGGGTCTGTGGATCAGGAGATCCGGTTACCTGAGGCCGCTTTCCCCTTTCTCGCGATCTTGCAAGAGATCCTCTATTTCCTCTGTGACACAGAGGAAACATGTTGTCTTCTTCTGAGCAAGTTGTCCCTCCTACGATCTGCGGGGCTAGAGCTCAACAGAGCTTCTCTACGGCTCCGCTGGCCTCACATGTTGCTGTGGCATCTGTCGCCTCCCCGACCCACGCCGCCGCTGGCTCCAGCCTCTCAGGCTCAATGCCCTTCTACATGTGTCTCTTGTATCAGCCACCGTCGTAGCTTGCTACCCCGACGTGCGGTCGGCCATCACGATTCCTCCCTGGAATTTGCTTCTAGATCCCAACAACAAGTCCGTCTTCATGGCGGCTCTACCATAGCCTGCTTCCGGAGTGGACAAGGAAGGGGGAAAGTAGTTCTGAAGCACCTCATCTGCGATTGAAGGTTTTTGGAGCATTAGCCAAGTCCAGTGGACCTTGTGTCCCTCCTGTATATGGATGCGGGTTGAGGAGGACCCCTCCCTAAACTCGGGCTGGTCTGCAGTGAGGATGGAGCTCATCACCTAGGTAGACACCACTAGAACAGGAAGACCAACCTGTCTTTGACTTCTCCACACCCCAAGCTTACAGCTGTGGAGAAACAACGAGAAAGGGAGGATCGTTCTCTCTACTAGAGTGGTCTCACACCTTAGTTAAAGGGTCATGGGGAAGGTCCTCTCCACCCACATCTAACCGATCAATTAACCTCGCACGTAATCAAGGGAGCACCATGAAGTCATGGTCCCTGCTTGCGGTCAAGGGAGTAACCACTAGGTTAGGGGTAACACTGGAACCCTTGATCTTCGATCCATTGGCCTGAGTGCATCCTTACAAGGCTGATCCACGGCTCACTCAAGCGGATGGTCTCTACCACTAGATTGGCCATGAGTGGCTAGGATCTGGCCACAAAACCCGCCCAAGGGTCCAGGGGTGTGACACCTTATTTGATCAACAACTTAGGTCTATAATTCGTTAATAATGTGCATTATTTCACCAAAATCAAACCTTAGTAACTTCCTCTCACATACTCCAATTGCCACCAAATTTTAACCATATCTTCCTTACCTCTCAAGGTACATTCTATTCTAATTTGGTGACGAAACTCAGCTATTGGACCATTCAATTAAATTCCTCAAAAAGGCATAAAGTTAAGGATCTTAATCATGATATTAACATCAATCAACAAACCTACTTTGTCATGAGATTGGAACCCTCAATCTATCTAAACTTTATGCTTTCACTTAAATCATTGGACATTTTAGGATTCCATAAGTCCACTCCATCACAACTCTAGTGTCTCTTTGATGAACGTCCACGAGCGACCTTGTTGTTGGGTTGTCCACCATCATCCAGATAGAGCACATACATTTGCACACCATGACTATGCCTTATTCGTCTACTGTAATGATGACTCTCTTCCTTTATTTATTCATTGATCTTGTTGACGTTTCCATGAGCCATTATTCATATTTCTAGGATGTGGAGATTAGCCACACTATCCATTTTGTTTCTATTTATTAACTATTGTTTTTGCATGTATGAACATCACTTATTATGGATCCAATGTTGTATTCTTGCAAATCTTGTTTGGCCAACTAGTTTACATGTCTTCCAGATCTTGTATGTAGAGAACTTCAAACCTATGATCTAGTATATCATTTAGTCCATGTTAAACCCTTGACAAGAGCTTTAGATAGTTGTTTTTTGAGGAAATAAATAAATGATCTTTAGGTAACACAATGACAAGCTTAAAATAATATGTGTACAATTTTAATCCTAACACCAAAAGGGGATTTATTTGGCCTCAAGTCCTCAACATATGTATGCCCATGCTAGTCGTTATGTAGTGAGAGAGTGTATGATAGGTAGTAGTGGTGAAACCCATCCACCCTAGTGTTTCCATCCATTGATAAATCTAGACTTCAATTCAACCTTTTTGTTGCATCCTAGTTTAAAAAATTAATCTAACTTTTGTTATAAATATTGGTTTTTATCCGATTATATTGATCATAATACTTTTTAAATATGTTGTTCTTTGGGTTTTGTCTTAATACTATACTAATACAAGATCCATCAGCTTGTGGGTGGGATTGTTGTACAATTGGTTTAAGTAAAAACCATGTATTACAACCCTGGAGAATATCTTAGTGTGGTAATCACCACATCAGTGGCATTATCCTTTCCTTCTCACAATTCATTTCATCAACTAGACCATTGTATCAAAAGGAAATACACACTCAACCTCACTAGTATGAGGTTGATCTTAAGGAGCTAAGAGGACTCTGCTTATTGACTATTATTAGGATCGTGTGTATATTAAAAAATATATGATGTTAGTCAACTTCTCATATCCTAAATGCAACCAGTAGACCCACTACTTTTCCCTAAACATGGGAAATTTAGGGGAGTTTCTACTATGCATATGGCATACTAGGTATTCTAATTTAAGATTTATCTTGATATTAAGTCCAATTTACTCATCTTTCAGTATGACAAGATCATATCCACAACTTTGAACAATAAAACTACTTGTAAGAGTTAAATACTAATTTGATTATAACATTATTAGTTGATTTCCTCATATTTGACCATTTCTCATGCAAACAAGATGTATCACATAAAATGCTCAGAAGTCATAATTTAGATCGAGTACCATAACATACGAATCAAAGGTGAGCACAAAGTTGTCCTAAAAAAATCCATTTTTTGAGATCAACTAGACTAAAACATGTATTTGAGTTCTAAGTTGACTTATTGAGGTGAATAAGTGTAAATGATATGGTTGATAAGAGACTTAGTTGCTCCACTGAGGTTTTAATTGGTCAACTAAAGATCTATGTGGGCATCAAATAATGGTTGGTAGTGATGCCCAGTGTATCAACTACCAACCCTACCCTCAAATTCTAGAAGCCCATTAGTCAGTCAAGTAGTCATCCAACTAACAAACCACCATAGAGTCTCAAGGTGGGGGAAGGAGGGTGAACATGGTCCATTAGTTAGTCGATTACGTCTCTGACTAGTTGACTAAGCTTGGGAACTTTGACATATGTTGGCTAAAGTTCACCAGCTGCCATATGGATGCTTGCTAGTGGTGCTAAGAGAATCCAAACCCTAACTAAGTTTTTTATGTGGTACTTAGAACATTTTTTATCAATTTATACATGTATAAAGACAAAAATACCCAATGGAATCCTAATTCACTTACAGTGAAGATTTCAATTACACCATATCCTATCCATCAATACCCATGCATTATTAAGCATTTGTTTACTTTTATGAGTAAGTCAGAAACTAATTAGTATAAATCAAAAGAAAATCATATGCTTAAGTTTTAAAAGGCGAATTACAGTTAAAACATAATTCAATGTTCACGATTGTAAGATTTTTGTAGTAGCATAATCAAACTGCTTATATAATATTCATTAAACAAGAACATGTAATTTGATGGCTTTACAATCAAATATAAATTTTGTGATAAAGGCAGACAACATGAATGAAAAAAAGAAGGTACATGTAGCTATTAAGACTTTTTTCCCTTGGCATCTATATGCTTCAATTAGAGAATACATGCCAAGGTATAAGACTACACTACTACATAATGGGGATATGGAGTCAGTAATTTTTCCAAGGAAAACCAACAGTTGTATCTATAGCATCGGTTATAAGTATACAACCTCTGTGGATTGACGAGTTGAGAAAACATGGTTTTCATTTGTAACATACCGAGTCCTAGAAATTTTGTCTTTTGACCCTCTTCCCCATATTTTCCTTTCATTTCTATCCTTCTTGGCCTTTCTGTTTAATTTGTTCATATTATGGTGGTTTAGTGGACATTTGTTCACCTTTTATGCCAATAAAGGGGTTTATGCACAAATACCTCAGTAAATATTTTAATAAGGGTCTAATGTGCAAATTTACTACTCATGTGTCATATTAACAAAATATATTCGTTCTAGATCATTCCTTAGCCTTATGGAGCAAGGAAGATAAAAAGGAATGAATAATGTTGCTTTAAACATGTTAATGTGATATGGAATTAATTAATATGAGAAATATTTGTAATATTGGATAATGGGATGAAATTCATAAAAGGAACACTAATTGGTTAAAAATAAGTTGATATTCATTTTCCTTGGGTTTAGTTTTGCTTGCAGGCAAACTTACATAATTTTGGACAATAATAACTATATCTCCTTTATTTTGAAAAGAAAAGATGACTTTTCCTCAAAATATTAAATAAAATATTAAATGAATCCAAAAGTGGAAACTAATCTTAGATTCGAGATTTACACATTAAAAATATCCTTTGGGTGAATTTTCATGTAATTTGGATAATCTTTGATATGCATGTGGAATTAGGAGAGAGAAAGTGTGTGGAACCTTCAAAATATTAAATAAATATACAAACATCTCCAATAGGCAAAATTTATGGAAAATTCGTATCCAACACATTAAATATGACTTGTGGGTGAAGTTTCATAAAATTTGGAGAATCTTAAAGTCATTAATGCACGAGGAAAGAGAAAATATGTTTTTATTTATTTAACATATTAAAAGTCCTCAAAAGGTAAATCTAATTGTGTGTTCAGATTCCTCATGTTAAAAATAGGCTAGATGTCAAATTTGTTAATTTGGGTTTCATTTGCACCCTTAATCGAGGAGAGAGAAAAAGAGAAATCAATTGATGTTCCACTTTATTTGGATTCCAATTTGAATAAGGATTTTAATTTATTATGTCACGCAGGCCTTCAACCATTGGATCTTGATCTGACAACTTATGGGTCATCATCAAGATCGGTTCAAAGAAGGAAATATGCCACCGGATTTGGCCGATTTTATTTTTCGAATTTCTTCCTCGTTTCTCCACAAAATCACACGATTTCTTCAACTTTAGTTTCCTTTTGTGATTCTATAGATGTTTATCCCACGTTTTAGGTGTTTTGGTGAAGAATCTAGAAACCTTCAAATCTCTTGAAACCTCTCTCTCATGCCAATTTTGAAAACCCTAGCTTACTTCTCCCCACCTATAAATATCCCTCTCTTTGGCTTCTTGGGAGCCTTCGCAACTCAATGTACCACTCAATTGCTATTTTTGTTGCCATTTTGACGCCCGTCGAGTGGCCAAAGCCCCTAGGATTGTGACAGTGCTCACTCCTTCCTCCCTTCATCTCTAGTCCAATAACAAGTATCATCAAGTTTGGTTTTCTCTAAGCTTTCTTTTGCATACTTGAACTTCGAGTTTCGTATCGTATCGTGGATTTACCCAAACTGGAGCTTTGGCTCATCTGCCATGGCATCATGTGAGTTGGGGAAGATGACCCCTTATGATATTACCACTTTGCCCTCACTTGACTTCTTTTGTCTCTGATCCACATAAGGGTACGTTGGTCATTTGGACCCGATTTCTCTCTCGCTATCTCTCTGATTTGAACGACTAGGCCCATGTAGCATTTTCTCATTCGCTCATTTTGGAAAATTCATATCTTTTTATCTGTTTGTCCAAAATTTTAAATAAAGTGGACCCTGATCTCATTTAAAGGTTTTGAAAAGTGGTTTCTAGGACTCTAAGGAAGAGTTATGTGCATTTACATCTTAAGTTGGGAACATTTGTGCCTTAACCTACTTTTTCTCTAATGAGGCTTTATTAAACCCTATTTCCTATACTCTTGAATCTTTTGTTATACTTTCCTCATAAATTAGTTTTGGAATATTATTCATGGGTCTTGGTACCCCACTTCCATGCGTTATTTAAATGATGCTATCACTTTCCATTGATTCTAGCATTATGATTTTATTAGACTAACTAGCTATAGTAGTGGTACTTATGAACAACCACCCATAGTAGGGCATGTGTTCATTCACCCTGGGGAACGTCTTATTATCCCCCCCCCAACACAAAATGTGTGTAGGTGACTGGGAATGTCTTATTCTCCCCTCACCTTTTGGTTGAAGGTTCAGTAGGTGCCTCAACCCTACTTAGTTAAGGTAGTCAATATTAATCATGCATGCAATTCTTTTATTGTACTTTGTTTATGACAAGCATCTATTGAAAGTAGCCTCATACTCTTGTTATCTTCATCATATGATGATCACTAGCCTGCTTTTACA
Source organism: Alisma plantago-aquatica (assembly GCA_963693085.1). Lineage (NCBI taxonomy): Eukaryota > Viridiplantae > Streptophyta > Magnoliopsida > Alismatales > Alismataceae > Alisma > Alisma plantago-aquatica. The sequence continues at coordinate 566,552,493 of OY856409.1, read as the reverse complement.
TGCTTTACTTTTCTTGTTATCCAAGACTAGTTTTGTGACACATACTTGTTTTCCCTTTCCCTTTTGTTGGGTGCCTTCCCAACCACCCAGGTGCTGAGCTAGGTGATGGAAAAGACATGAAGATCTTAGCTTTTAGCTTGGAATTGGTTGATGGAGATGTTGCTTTGAAGACAATATTGTAGTAGTTAGACTTCCCTCTATCTAGATCCGATTTTTGTATCTTGATGTAAACCCTAAAGGGAGAATGATGAATTTTTGTATAATCTTTTATGAAATTGAATATAGTTAGTAATTTTTATTCCACTGCTTTTCGATGGCCTTTTGTATACCAATGTTTAATAAATTTGGAAAATTTATGCCCATTCCATCATACCTTTGAGTGTGTTTGGAATGGATGCCCATTCTTCAAATTTTTAGTAAAGGGGTGATTTCACTCTTTTTCAACATGACATTAGAGCCCATGGTAGTCAGGATCTGATTATTTTAGTTTTGTCTCCCTAGTTAGAATACTTGCCTTACATGATTTCCCTTTAAGTTACATGCTTAACCTAGATTTGATCTATGTTGATGAAAGATTGATTTAGGACCCTATAGTTCCACATTAGAATCTTGATCGATAAAACCCTAAAATACTCATAACTAAAACATGCATAACTTGATGTTGTTTTGGTTTGCCTTTAGGAAACTATTAGGGCATGAACTTGAAGAAAAGGTGTCTAGAAAGGATTAGGTTCTGGGGGCTGGCAATATTCTTGAGGCAGGTTATATAACTTGAACCCAAACATGTTATTATTCAAAATCTTTCTTTCTATATTTGATGATCTACTTTTAATTTCGAGATTTTCTTGAATACATGATCCATATGATACCGGCCTGACCTGAGCTGATATGGATTGTTCAAAATAGTTTGTTTTTAGGTAATAGTAACCTTAAACTTCTACGTTGTATAACTTTGGGAACCCTAAGTTTTAGGTGTACGGTGACTTGATGATGCCAAGATAGTTTCCTTATGTCCCTTAGGACCACATTCTTGGATAGGTTATCCTTAGAACCTAGAATTTGAAGTTTGGGGTTTAGTGAGCTATCAGAATGCGCAGTGGAAGTGCGATGGATCTTGTATAAGGTTTAGTTAGACTCATCCTTTAACCCTAGTGTAGTTTTCCTTGATATGTAAAACCCTTTAATGGGTGGAGTATAGTTAGTTTGATGATGTTGGGTGGTTAGATTTTGAGGATGAAATCCTCTTTAGGGGGATGGGACCCTGTGACATCTTGAAATCTATCTACTCTATCTTTAGAAACCCTAACTCCATGAATAGAAGGTTAGTATGCTTGGATCCTTGGTCCTGACCAAACAAGTAATAGTGGTAACCCTAACATGCTTGTTTATATATTAATGAACATATAATGATCATATGAGGAATAATTTATACGTTCAAGGCCTAATGAATATCCAATGCACATAATATGAGTCACTCACATATTAATAATAATTATGGGAACACATGATGTTAATAATGCCATGAATTGATAAACCTGAATGATATGATGAAAAACATAAATGTAACCTAATATGGGACTTAATATATGCTAACAAGTTGTAAGTGAAATATAATGATATCATGTGAACCTAAACTCTAAGATGTAATCATCTAACCTTAACCTATGCATCCTTAATGTCATTGATCAAACATTAGTGGCATTAGGTGTCATAATTAGATAACATACCTTGATGCACAAAAATGATATATATTCACCTAATCATAGATTACTGAAGTCATAAATATGAAATACATATCACCTTGTTGTCTAATACACACCTAATTAATCACCTAATCATAACTTGATATGTGAAACAATTCATTAATATGTAATATGTTTTACCTTGTTCACTAAAATACATATAATGACTCATATATGGTTAATGAGTAATTGGGTTCACATACATGTGCATAATCAATAATAACAAGTGAATAATTATGAGAAAATGAATAATGATGACATTAATGTAAGGTAATGCGACGATGTTTAATATACACACAAGTAATCAATGTGACATAGTTTGGATTAATTTTAGACTTAATAACCAATTTAAATAAAATTTCATATCACATGCAAGATAATTTGTTATAATTAATATAATGACGATAATGAAGTGTAAATCCAAAATATTAATTGATCAATATATTGAGATAATTGAGTAACCTCTAATTGTGCATAATAATGAAATATAATTCTTTTTGGCAACCAAGTGAATATGACATGACATAATTAAAATAATAATAATGATAATATGATATCCTAATAAATATAATGTTGATGAGCCAAAAATGTTAATAATGTTAAATCTCATAAAAATAATATAATAATGGAACCTAGGTGATCCTCTAGAATCTGACCTATGTTGAGATGCTTGTGAAGTATATGTTGATAAGTTGTTTAGTGGAAGTTATGGTTGGATAAACAACCTCATGTTTTGTGATGAGATGTTGCACCTTCACCCTCCCTCCTTGCTTGTGATTTCTGGGACGAAATCCTCTTTAAGAGGTGGAGTGTTGTAACATACCAAATCCTAGACATTTTGTCTTTTGACCCTCTTTCCCATCTTTTCCTTTCATTTCTATCCTTCTTGGCCTTTCTATTTAGTTTATGGATATTATGGTGGTTTAGTGGACATTTGTTCACCTTTTATGCCAATAAAGGAATTTATGCACAAATACGTTAGTAAATATTTTAATAAGGGTCTAATGTGCAAATTTACCACTCATGTGACATATTAATAAAATATATTCGTTCTAGATCATTCCTTAGCCTTATGGAGCAAGGAAGAGAAAAAGGAATGAATAATGTTGCTTTAAACGTGTTAATGTGATATGGAATTACTTAATATGAGAAATATTGGTAATATTGGATAATGGGATAAAATTCAATCAAGGAACACTAATGGGTTAAAAATAAGTTGAGATTCATTTTTCTTGGGTTTGGTTTGGCTTGTTGGCCAAGTTTCATAATTTTGGGACAATAATAACTATATCTCTTTTATTTTGAAAAGAAAAGATGAGTTTTTCTCAAAATATTAAAAAAATATTAAATGACTCCAAAAGTGAAAACCAATCTTAGATTTGAGATCTAGACATTAAAAATAGCCTTTGGGTGAATTTTCATATAATTTGGATAATCTTTGATATGCATGTGAAATTAGGAGAGAGAAAGTGTGTAGAACCTTCAAAATATTAAATAAATATACAAACAACTCCAACAGGAAAAATTGATGGCAAACTCGTACCCAACACATTAAATATGACTTGTGGGTGAAGTTTCATAAAATTTGGAGAATCTTAAAGTCATTAATGCATGAGGAAAGAGAAAATATGTTTTGATTTTTTTAACACATTAAAAGTTCTCAAAAGGCAAATATAATTGAATATTAAGATTCCTCATGTTGAAAACATGCTAGATGTCAAATTGGACTTAATTTAGATTTCATTTGCACCCTCAATTGAGGAGAGAGAAAAAGTGAAATAACTTGATGTTCCACTTTATTTTGATTCTGATTTGGATAAGGATTTTAATTTAATATGTCACGCGGGCCTTTGGCCGTTGGATCTTGATCTGATGATTCATGGGTCAGAATCAAGCTCAGTTCAAAGAAGGAAACAAGTCACCGGATTTGGCCAATTTTATTTTTTGAATTTCTTCCTCATTTCTCCACGAAATCACACGATTTCTTCAGCTTTAGTTTCCTTTTGTGATTCCGCACAATTTTATCCCAAGTTTTAATTATTTTGGTGAAGAATCTAGAAACCCCAAAATCTCCCAAAACCTCTCTCTCACCCCAAGTTCGAAAACCCTAGCTTACTTCTTCCCATCTATAAGCATCCCTCTCTTTGTCTTCCTGGGAGCCTTTGCAACTCAATTCACCACTCAACTGCTATTTTTGTCGTTGTTTTGACCCCCGCCGAGCGGCCGAAGCCCCTGGGATTACAGTGGTGCTATCTCCCTCCTCCCGTCATCTCCGGTCCAATAACATGTATCATCGAGTTCGATTTTCTGTAAGCTTTCTTTAGCATACTTGAACTTCGAGTTTCATGTCATATCGCGGATTTGCCCAAACTGGAGCTTTGACTCGCCGTCCATGGAATCATGTGAGTTGGGGAAGACGACCTCTTATGAGATTACCACTTTGCCCTCACTTATCTTCTTTCATCTCTAATCTTTACAAGGGTACGCTGGTCATTTGGATCCAGATTCTCTCTCGCTATCTCTCTGATTCGAACGACCAGGCCCACATGGCATTTTCTCATTGACTCGTTTTAGAAAATTCGTATCTTTTTATTCATTTGTCTAAAATTAAAAATAGAATATGTGTATAGAACTTGAAAAAATGTGCTCTTTTTAATAAAAATATTTCCAAAGGTTGATTTCGAGTTTTATTGAAGATGATTTTCTATAAATGAATTAATTAGTTAAAAATCACCAAAAATGCATCTAACAATCCATATCTTCAAAATACATAATATTATATGTTATTTTGATCAGAAAAACCCTAACTAAGATAGTGGTTATGGTTTTAGGACCTAAATCGATGGTTTGTGTAAAAAGTTGGTAACTTTGGGGTTTTAAGTCTTTAATGAATGTATATAGTTCTAATACATGAACATGGTTATGATATTAGGACAAGTGGACCCTGATCTCATTTAAAGGTTTTGAAAAGTGGTTTCTAGGACTCTAAGGAAGAGGTATGTGGATCTACACCTTAAGTACGGAATATCTATGCCTTAACCTACTTTTTCTCTAATCAGGCTTTCTTAAACCCTATTTCCTATACTCTTGAATCTTTTGCTATACTTGCCTCATAAATCATTTTGGAATATTATTCTTGGGTCTTGGTACCCCACTGCCATGTTTTATTTAAATGGTGCTATTACTTGCCATTGATTCTAGCATGATGATTTTATTAGACTAACTAGCTATAGTAGTGGCACTTATATACAACCACCCATCATAGGGCATGTGTTCATTCTCCCTGGGGAACATCCTATTTTCCTAGGAATGTCTTATTATCCCCTCATGTTTTAGTTGAAGGTCCGATAGGTGCCTCAACCCTACTTAGCAAAGGTAGTCAATATTAATCATGCATGCAATTCTTTTATTGTACTTTACTTATGGCAAGCATTTGTTGAAAGTAGCCTCATACTTTTGTTATCTTCATCATATGATGATCACTAGCCTACTTTTACATGCTTCACTTTTATTGTTATCCTAGACTAGTTTTGTGACACATACTTGTTTTCCCTTTCCCTTTTGCTAGGTGCCTTCCCAACCACCCAGGTGCTGAGCTAGGTGATGGATAAGACATGAAGATATTAACTTTTGTCTTGGACTTGGTTGATGGAGATGTTGCTTTGGAGACAAGATTATAGTAGTTAGACTTCCTTCTATCTAGATCCACTTTGTGTATCTTGATGTAAACCCTAAAGGGAGAATGATGAATTTTTGTATAATCTTTTATGAAATTGAATATAGTCAGTAGTTTTTATTCCACTGCTTTCCAATGGTCTTTTGTATACCAATGTTTTATAAATTTGGAAAATTTATGCCCATTCCATCATACCTTTGAGTGTATTTGGAATGGATGTCAATTCTTCAATTTTTTAGTAAAGGGGTGATTTCACTCTTTTACAACATTTTTTTGCCATTAGTCTCTTATAAAAAAAATCAACACTATATATCACCTATAAAAAAAGAATCTCGTGCAAAATTTTTATGTGCATTTCATTTGCCTCCAAAAAATCTACATATTTAGTTCTTATTAAAATAACTGACGGGATAAAGTGATACACACACCATCTAGCCCGCGCGAATGAATTGTCCTTTATTGTCGACTCTTTCCTTAGAGATCGACGACAAAGATGTTTGCACCATCTGCCCCACAAATTTTCTCCCACCCCAATTAACCTTTATCATCGATTATGCTAACCATAACCATCGAGAAAGGTTGTGTTAAGAATTTTTGGGTTGTGAGATTTGAGTCGGTCTTTGACTGACAACTGACGACAAATGTACTTGATTTGTCAGCAGTTTTGATTATCAAACCGTCAAGAAATAGCCTTCATCGTTGGTTTCTCATATAACCAACAATATATGTCTTACTTAACCCCCTCAAACAAACCCTTTCTTCCCTTCCTATCCATGTTTCCTGTGTTATTGCTGCCCCGACAATTCTAGTTGTGATTTCCCCTCTCCGCCACTATTACTACTGTTTGCCACCGCCAAATCTCGCCTTTGATTGCCAAAACTCACCACTGATTGTCGATGATCGCCAAAACTCACCATTGATTGCCAAAGCTCGTCGTTAACTACTCTAATGTTCAACTTTGCTAATCGCCACCGCCACCTTCCTCCGATATCTACTCTGTTGTTGATCATCACCACCACCAATCGATTCCCTTCATCCTCTTTCTCGTCTGCCACTATTTTCTCTCCTCCTCAGGTTTGTTCTTCTCCTCTTCATCCACCATTTATTCTTGTTCATTGGACATGATCATTTTTTATCCCTAAATCCGTAATTGTAATTGATGCCTTAGACCACTTATATGCATCTTTGACCTATCATGACTTGAAGATGGTTTTCTTATGTACTATAATGACTACAAGTGTTGCCACTCAATCACATCTGAGTTTTGGACCTAATTTATCATCATGAAATGATTGAACTTTGAAATCATTAACTCAACTTGTGTCGTGTACCCATTTGAACCAAGATCTTATACTAATGTGCTATATTTTCCTTATAAGATCTCATTATGTAGTTTATGTATTTAAAATGATCAAGTTGACCTAGTTTGAGTTGGGCTTTCTCTAGCAATATTACATGGTAATGAACATGAACGACCAAGTTTAGAATTCATGTTATATGATGTAACATGGTAATATGTGAGTAAACCCTAATTTGTGAATTTTTAATCTATAAAGTCTAGTCTTTAAACCCTAGACTGTGGCATTGGCCTACAAACCCATTTGACATTTACTCGTTAGGAGTAAACCTTGGATACTCCCCAGTTTGGGATTGTTCTTGAGCACTTCATCTCACTTAGGATGTAAGTGTATAATGTGTGTTCGATTTCAATAAATTTTGACAATATTTCCCCTTTGTTCTCTAGGTACATATGTAGGTGGGTATTTGCCCATCTACATCGGTGTACTTGAAGAACTGTAGGGAAATGCTGCCAAAATTTATTGAAATCAAACTCGCATTATACACTTACTAGTGAGATGATGTAACGTCCCAAGATTTGAGGCCTCGGATAAGATGATCTTAAAAAGGAATGATTAGACTACCCATATCACCAAGGTGCACCTACTTTTCAGGGAGCCTATCACTAAAGAACTCTGTGGTTAATCGTGCTCAGCCCAGAATAGTACTAGGATGGGTGACCAGTCAGAAAGTTGATTCTGGCTGGCGCGTGAGTGAGGACAAAGCATGTAGTTAAGGCTAGTATTCTCCTGTGGTGCCAGTCATCATTCCTGAAACTCTGCTAGAGCTTTGGGAGGTAGGCCCGAGCATTATAAATGGTATCAGAGCCATAATCCTCTAGTAGGTGGGGCCCAAATGGGCATGTGGCATGCCAGTCTGGATCCTTGTGGTCTAGGCATGTTGGAAAGGGCTTTCCATGGTGATGTAGCCACCCTTGATTTGGTATTCTGTGATTGGGAGCTGGGTATCAATGGGACATCATGGGTCTGCATTGAAATGGGGTCACATTATGAGGCCATGTAGTGTAGCCTTGAATAGAATGTTTAGAGTCTAAGTGTAGGAGATTGTAACGTCCCAGGATTTGAGGCCTCAGATAAGATGATCTTAAAAAGAATGATTGGACTACCCATATCACCAAGGTGTACCTCCTTTTTAGGGAGCCCATCACTAAAGTACTCTATGGTTAATCATGCTCAACCTAGAGTAGTACTAGGATGGGATCAAGATTGCTACTAGACATGATTGATGCAATGCTAAACACTTGTAGGTTAAATTTTACAAGCACACCTCCCTTATTTAGAAACATTATGCATGATGCTGAGAAACCGTTATACTTAGGTTGTACTAAGTTTACAAATTTGAGCCTATGTTGACATTGTATACTCTGAAGGCTAACAATAGATGGAGCAACAAAAACTTCACTTCTCTATTGTCTTTGTTGAAAGATATTCTCCCTGAAGGCAACAAGCTTCCAATCTCAACATACACAACAAAAACGATAGTGTGCCCAATGGAACGGAGGTTAAGAAGATACATGCATACCTGAATGACTATGTGCTATTTCAAAAGGACTATATCAATATGCAAGAATGTCCAAAATGTGGGGCATCTAGGTATAAAAGGACGACATTGATTAAGACCAAAAATGAGTCTCCTACCAAGGTGATGTGGTATCTGCCTATAATACTCCAATTTCAACGCTTGTTTCTATTGCCGTAGATGCATAAAATTTATCTTAGCATGCAAAGGTAAAGAAAAACAATGATGAAATGCTATGACATGCGTTCGATTCCCCACAATGGAAGAAGTTTGATTTATTACATCCTAAATTTTGCTAAGAAGATAGGAATTTAAGACTTGGACTTTGTATTGATGGGATGAATCCATATGGAACATTAAGCAGCCAACATAGTACTTGGAATGTCATGCATATTGTATACAAACATCCTCTGTGGTTGTGTATGAAAAATAAGTATGTCATGTTGTCATTGCAGATATCGGGCCCCAAACAGCCTGGCAATGATACTGATGTTTACCTTGAACCTCTGATTGATGACCTAAAGAAACTATGGGGTGAAGGTGTGATGACTTATGATGCTTTATGCTAAGAGATGTTTAATTTACGTGCTATGCTGTTTTGCACTATTAATTGACTTTCTTGTTTATGGGAACTTGTCTGGCTACAGTGTCAAAGGATCCAAGGCATGTCCTATATGTGAGGAAAATACAGATTCTAACAAACAAAAACATGATGGTAAGACTTTATATCTTGGCCATCAAAGGTTTATTCTAAAGGTGCTTCCTTATCGAAAGTAGTGTAAAACATTCAATGTCTCAACTGAGGAATAGAGTACCCTAAACCTGTGTTAGGGGAGGGTGTTTATGCAAGAGTAAACAACATTGTAAATCATTTTGGTAAGAGACCGTGTACTACCCCCACAAGTGAAAAGTCTTTATTCAGAAAGAGGTTGATATGCTGGGATCCTCCTTATTGGAGCTCTTTGACCGATCGACATTGTACCGATGTCATGCATGTTGAGAAAAATGTTTGTGATAGTATTATTGGCACTCCGTTGAATATACTTGGTAAGACTAAAGATGGAATCAAATACAGAATGGACCTATGTGAAATGGGTATAAGGAAAGAATTTACAAAAGAAGTTACCAAAGGTCACCGCACATATCTACCTCCTGCTTGTTACACCTGTTGGTATGTATGCACATAGAGCTAGTCATGTGATGCTTGCAATGGCATACTTTGTAAATGATTTGAATAATAATAATAAAGGAAATTTCCATCTATATGTTTTAACTATTTTGAGATAATAGTATTACATGATAGATGTCTAGAGAATGAAAAAACTCAATGATGTATGTCTTTAAGTACGTGACTTGAACAATGAGATCATACAGATGTTAAGAGTGTGTACATTCTCACTAATGTCCCTAGTCAGTTGTTATTGTGGAAATAAGAATAGACATCAATAACACACAAGACTAGAGTGTGTGTTGGTTGATGACAGAATCTTATTAGTCATGATATGTGATATCAAACCAAGTACACAAATACATGTTAGAGAACAATGTATCAGACAGACCCAATATAAGAGTGATGCATGGAAAACCACACTTGGTTAGTCAGTATCATCTCTTATAGTATTGGTAGTGACTATGGTTCTTAGACCTGAAATCACTACACTCATCACATGTCATTGTATACACTTTGACATCATCAAATGCAATCCTAGAACATGGACTGTTATAAAGGTGATGATTGGGTGGCTTTAACACATGGGGTTTTGACTGTGAGTGATATATATGTAATTTGTCCCTCCTAAGGGAGTGTGATATCCTGGCCGCTTGAGGAGTGAGAATGAGAAATGCATGGACATGCACATGTGAATCAATGTATGACATTTAGCTTACATATATCTCATACAGTCTACTCTGAGTCAAGAAACATGGATCGAATATTTGTAGAGGATGACAAGTCCATGCCTCGAGTTCAATTTGGATATCAGTGACAAAGGGACTATACATTCACTGTAACACCAATAACAGATTGTAGGTTGAAAGTTGTTCTCCAACTTTCCTCTTCACTTGGGTAGCAGTGATGTGTGACTAGGCACCACTCTTGGCTTGTGATGTCATAAGTTAGTTATGGACATTCACTGCCAACATGAAATGGAACCTATAGGGTCACACACATAGGATTAATTGGAAGAGGAGTTTATCCATGAATGCTATTTATATTGATTACTAAAGTGTTTAGGTACTCAATTAAACATTCAATCAATAGACTTGACTCAAAATCATCAAGTTTATACGTTGAACCAAATGATTAGAGTGTCAGATTGTTTGAGAACTGCATTGACTGAGTTCTGCACAAACTGGACCACCAACTAATCGGTTCACTGGGTGAACCGATCGGCTCATGGTCATGATACGACCAGTTCACACTAGTGAACCGATCAGTTCACATGGATCAACTAAGCAGGTGTTGAGTTTCCCAATTTGTGAGAAAAGAATTTCATTTTACTTGTTCAATTTGATTGGGACAAGAATTAATATTTGTATTAATTAGAAACGAACAAGGAAAGTCAATTGTGGGAAATTCTGGGAAGTGAAATGACCAGTTCACTAAGTGAACTGACCAGTTCACACTCCCAACTGACCGGTTAAAAAATGAACCGATCGACTCACCTACCCAAACGACCGGTTGAGTTATGAAATGACGGGTTCGTCTGCCACAATGTAATCAGTTCATGGAAATTCCAAACCCTTCTACTCGCACACAGATAGGGAACCTTGACCCTACCCTCTACTATAACTAGAGGGGTACAGGGGGCTTCTTAGAACAACCAAATCAGAACATCAGTTGCTCTATAAAGTTGTTGTCCTCTCTGGTTGTGGTATTTGAGAGAGACCAAGCAAGTTGTACCCATCCATGGTGGAACATCAAGGGAAAGACAACTGGAGAAAAGAAACTGATTGTGGGAGAGTATGTTGGCGACTAGTACACCGACAGAAGGGGACGACTCCTTCTAGTGTCCTTCAGGACAATACGACTAGAGTTCTCGGTGGTCCATGTGGACTATCTATAGAGGTGGGAGGTTTCTTCTGCTCAAGAGGACGACTGTCCACCATAGTCTGGGTCTACACTAGGAGCTGCATAGACATCGTCGAAGACTAGGTGGTTGAAGACTGTACTAGCTGTTAGGTATTATCACTGAGCTAGCCTTAGGATTAGGTATATCTCGTTAAACCATCCTTCCTATTACATAGTTGTTGATGTGATCTGCTGGTTATGGGTTTGTGATAAGATAAAATTTTATTTCCACTACCTATTCTATCCCACAAAACCCAACAGTGGTATCAGATCCATGTCAACATACTATGTTTTAGGATTAATCAATATGATCAAATTTTGGATTTTCACCATTTATTTATTGTATGCGATGTGAATACTTTAATTGGATAATGTACATATCTGATTAAACACCACAAATCCCAATATACATATATGATATGGTATATATATGCAATTGGTATGCGTCACCCTAAAACTGTTTTGATGTTGGATGTGTAGTGTGGTTATGGCCTATAAACCCCTATATGTGTGGTTGTTTGCATCTCAGTCTGCATACTGAGTCATTTCTTCTATTCCATTGTAACTTGAGATAAATCCAACCTTCATTTCTACCTTTGCTCCCTCTGAATGTAACTTGAGGTTTCCCAAAGATATATGTAAAAGTAGGATAGTCTTATTTCTTGTTATGTCGAAGATTGGTAGGTGCCCAAATGAGAAGTTGGAGGACCGAGATGACTGACTGATGGTGTGAGATGAGCAGCTGGTGGCCTTATGAGGAGCAAGATGACCCAAAGAACCGAACGTCTGGAGGAGCCAGACAATCGGTTGGTGACAACCATCTGACTGACCAGGAGGCAAGCCGATGAATCATAGGATGAGCTGATCAACCCGAAACGGCCCAAGCACAGATCTTCATCAACTACAGATTGCCACATTTGATGCAAAAACTTGACACGATTTTACCGTGCGTAGAACGCAAGTGCACGCGTCAATGTAGTATAGGCCCTTGTGAGGCCCGAGTTGAACTCAGGGACACTAAATTATCGGTAGACTACTACTAACTACTCGCAATCAGCTAGACCAATAAAAAAGGTTATGAGAGTTGTTTTTTTTAAATAAAAGAAAAGAAAACAAAACAAAGCAATCGATTAAATGTTTAGTTTAATCAATTCAAATGGAGATCTTTAGGATTGAGGTTTCACCATGGGTTTTCATTGTATGAATTTCCATATAGCTACTCAGGTTCATCTCTCAATCCCGGTAGTGGCCTGTAGTCAGAATTGTCCACTATCGTGGTACAATTCACTACCTATGTCTAGGTCGGTTCCACCATCGTAGTAACTTATACCCTAAACTAGGTGCATTAGAATCGACCTCTGGGTTTCCACCATTAACCTTACATTACCTTATTCAAGGGATTTGTTAATTAATGTGAATTTTGTCTCTTTTCAACCGTTAATTCTTCTTTCAAAGTAATTAAAGGCATTAGATTATCATTATGGTGATCAAGCATAACAATGTAATTGAGAAAATGAAATCATACCACAAATTTAAGAGATAAATTATGAATTACTATGATAAAAATGTCATACAATGCTTCCCCGGGCTACTCCTGGTCCTAAAGATAGAGGGGATTAGCCCCGTATGTTCATCTCAGAGTAAAACGTGGTTGAAGAAAGGGGAAACATAGAGAAAAATGTGAATAAGTAATGAAACCCCTGAACGAAGAAGATCCAAGCATTACTCAGCGTAGACTGTACAATCTACAACCTTTCGGTGGTGGAAAAATGTCTTCTTCGGCTTCCGGAACGGCTGGGGCGTGCTTCTGGGCTCCGTTCTTCTCTCCACACCTTCTCAGGACGTGTGCAGTGGCTAATGACGTGATAACCTGCTCTTGGCCGCCGTCATTAGGTATAATCACCGAGTTAGGTTGCAAAAATATCACAGCCGTTGGATTAGGGCCGATCTGAAACAAACTCTGATCTGACGGTGTCGATACCATTGACGCGGGTCGATGGTATCAACCCCTCGCGATATCGGCAAGCTTTCTTTTCTTCATTGCACCTGATGCCGACTCGATACCATCGACGCGGGTCAATGGTATCGACACCCTTAGGGGCCAGTTTTATCCCTTTTCCATCACTGAAGCTACACATGTTGATAGTATCAACTTTGGGGTCGATAGTATCGATTGACTGGTCGCCAGCAACCTGATGGAATGTCGCTACTATCGAATTCCCTGTTGATGGTATCGAATCTGTGCTGCTCCTTGCGGCTGGCTACCTATGGTTGTGTCGACAGTATCGACAGCCGTCGATGGTATCGACAGCTGCAGATATGTGTTTTTCCTAAAATTGCAAAACAAAACCACATAAGCTGAGATAAAACCTATTATCATAATCATTTATGATCAAAACAATAAAATAAGAGAAATTTGACACTGAGAAGGATCATAGGCTAAAGCAAGTGAATTATGCAATATTAACCACCAAAATGACCAATAAACACATAAAACACGAGCAAAACAAGTCTATAAATGCGACTCAAAATCATCGCATCAAACTCCCCTAAGCTTGAACATTGCTCGTCCTCAAGCAACTAAACTCTAGAATATAATTGTGAGGGTCAACTAAAGAACATATTATCACAACAAACATCACCATATGATCCCCGCCGGACATTCACATTCCGGCCCTCACTAACCACAGAATGATAATTACCCTAAAGGCGACAGTAATCATCCATAAAAGATATCTACCTCAAAATTGATGAACACTATCATATAAGGCAGTTAACATAATAAAATTCTCCGGTTCAGACTCGGTGCATCTTGTGATCTCCTATTCTACGTTGCTCACCCTAACTACCATCTACATGGAAGCAACTCTCCTGGTATTAATGAGTGAGGAGAAAATCATGGTGGCCTACCAATTCGAGCAACGGGAGGATGGAATGGGTGGATAGTGGAATAAATGGAAGCATTATACGGTTTTAACATGCACAAAACATTAATGACCTAAATGATGCATATGCAAGTGAAAATGCCCTAATGCCTACATTTGGGTGGAATGATGCATGCACTATCATCCCGTCTCAAGGTGAGATGGAATATCTAAGAGAACTACATCATGTACTTATTCTTCTTAAGATGCAGGTGAGACTATGTTCCTTTCTCCCTCTCAATCCTACTTGCTTCTCAATACTCTTTTTTCTTCTCTTTTTTTTCTTATTTTTTTTTCAAAGACCCTTATTTTCATAGCTGACAATGAATTATTTGTCGAGCTCACTTATTTCTGCATAATTTATACATTTGAAGCATTCAGAAGGTATGGAACAAGTTCATCACCTTTTATGTTCAGAAGATATAAGATGCATGATGTACTATATGCACAAAAGATTTGAATGCAGCTACAAAATGGTAGTTATGCAACTAAGTAACACACACCTAAGGATAATGTACATGTATAGCTATTCCATCTTTTGTTTTTATGCAAAAATATGTGAACATAGTTGCAATGCAAGACCTGTCTACATGGTATGAAATCAAAGAGATGAAAACCATAATGTACTTCCAGTTCTTATGGTGGATTATGAAAACAATGGGGTGGATAGATCACAAGACTAATTGACTGAACCTTTGGAAATTATTATGTGTCCCTCCTTACTGACCTGTGTAGTAATTAAGAGGTTTCTCTCTCTCATTTCAAATTAAGGTCTCATTATCATTTGGTCAGTTTAAGCTCAAACAACCAGTTCCGTCCACTTTTCATGAATCAAAGGAATGTACCATTGTGATTTCCTATTTTAGAGTTAACAAACCCAATTATTTTCTTAAGTTATGTGCTCAAAGTTGAACAATACGAGCTTGCAAAAACACTAAAAATTTCCAAATTTGCCCCTAATTCCCATGTACAAGCAACGAGATGACACAAGACATTAGAAATCCACAATTACACTAGATAGAGTGTGGATCCTACAAACAAACTAAAAACTAAAAGAAATAAATGACAAAAGACACAACAATAATAACTAAAAACTGGGGAAAATAAAGGATAGAGTTGTTCCAACTCCCCCCTAAACTCGAATTTGACTATGGCCTCATAGTAAAAAACAACCTTAAAAGGTGGAACAGTGATACCGATCATTCTTCAGGAGGAGGCGGGTACTGTGGAGCCGTGGGGTCCCAAGATGGATATTGCCCCTGAAAGCTCGGATCGTACTGGGGCATTGGTGGAGGTTGTGGATACCCCTCAAAATAATTATGGCTCCAGTAATGATCGTAGAAGGGCTACTGCTGCATATCCATCCTATGCAACCTGTCGTGGATGTGTTGTTGGTTGTCGAGGAGGAGGTGCTCATTCTCGAAAATGGCCCTCTGGTTATCTAACAGCCGGTTCGTTGTATCCTGAATATCGGCGTATGAAGCTGTATGCTGCAGTTGGGTTTGCTGTATCTCTTGCAACATTGTATACATCCTCTTCATGGAATAGACATCCTCTCCTTGATGAGAGGGTTGCGGTGGCGGAGGCTGTGAAGAAGATGATGCACCTGGATGTATGCGGGGATGCTTCCGGGGTTCCACTCATGCTCGAAGAGGAGTAAAAGCCTCCTCTTCCTCTTCATGCTCGTCGCCGTCATTATCATTGTCGTCATTGCCGCCGTCTTCATCCGAGTCATCAATGGCTATGACAGGCCACTTGAAATGCTGAGCGCCCTCGATTTTGAAGACGGGGTCTGGAAGAGAACACTCTTGATATGCGTGACTAACATGGCAATGTGCATATGCTAAGCCATCACGAAGTAGGATGAGGTTGGAGCGGTGCAGATGTTGTAGGTTGACTTTGCTCCTACTGGATAGAGGAGTAAGCTGCGAGATATCCAACCCAAGATAGACGGCCAATGGTGTGATTAGCCCTCCAAAATGGATAGGAGCTTTCCTCGTACTCCTTTTCACGGACACCACGTGCGTCAAGAAGAACGTGCCCCAATTGCACTCCTCGCGCTTTAGCAGCTTGTGTAGGAAGAACAAATCCGTCTCTTGGAATTTGCTAAGAGACAAGTCGCCGCGAGCAAATAGTGTGGTGCAGAGCATGCAGTGAAGAATCCACACAAATGGATGCTCGAAGTCAGCAACTGCAACATTGTGGTAGCTGACGGTTTTTCCCAGAGGTGCAGTCACCAGCTGGGAAAAGATGGCTTCGTAGTCCGTCTTGTTGTCTGGCCTCCGGTGCTGGTAAGCGTCATGATACCAGTTGTACACCGAATTGAACTGGGTAATGGTGTAGTTGTTGTTGAAGAGTCTGAACGACACCCTCCCTTTCTTCCATTCTCTGTCGGTGGAGATCAAGTCATTGGGCAACACATTGATGTCCAATGATGCCATATACTCCGCCACGAGTTCCTTGTAAGTCAGCCACTCGTCGAAGAATGGTTGGCCGTCGGTGTGAAACTCTAGATCCTCGGGCCTCCTAGTTGTGTATCTCACCCACCCCTTCAAGACGTAGGCAAGATTGTCATTGAACCCCAGGTCGCTGACCATCGTCCGATCGACGTAGTGCGTGGGCTCAATCTTTCTCTTCAAAAGCTCCTCGTAGACCTTCCAGATCTCCGCGGAAGGGTGGACTATCCTCAGATGAGGAATCGATGCGGTTCATGGAGGAATGAACTCGGGAATCTCATTGGGTACCGCCCGTGAAGAAGATGCTCCTACGATATGCACCATTGTCGTCGAGAAAGAAGGAATACAAGATGGAGCTAGGTGAAGACAATATAGGAGAAGAAAATCTTTGCCCGGTGAAGACTCGATGAAGATAGCGCTCCTTGGATGCTTGTGGCAGGCCTCCGGTCGCATAGCACATCACAAAGCAAAAGTAGAGCGCAAAGGCTCTGAAGGTTTGACGTCATATGACAACCATCCCTCCCTTTTATAACCACGACCGTCGCTGCTGTGCACCCGTAGATACCATCGACGCGGGTCGATGGTATCGACACCTTTAGCACAATCTAGTCTTCCGCTAGTATCGACAGTTGTCGATGGCCTGATGTGGGGGCCTGGATCGATGACGTGTTGATACCATCGAAAGATGTCGATAGTATCAACCCATCCCACAGATCGACTCTCTTGATGTAGCGATCGCCGTTGATTCCCTCTCGCGGATCGGTGACATGTCGCGTCGATACCATCGACATGGGTCGATAGTATCGACTCTGCTTAGGGAAACACCCTCGTGAGGCTCGGCTGCCGCTGTGTGCTTGTAACCGGGTCGATACCATCGACATGCCCGTCGATGGTATCGACTTCACTGAGACAAATTTCGTCTGAATATCTTCAGGGATCTCGCGAGTATCGACAGCCATGTTGATACTATCGACCCCGTTCTAGCAATTTCTTCAGTGCTACTGATGGTAGGTCGATACCATCGACGAGGCCGTCGATAGTATCGACTCAGAGAAATTTTTGCAGCCGCCTAACTGTGCCCATGTCGATACCATCGACACTATGTTTGATAGTATCGACCCTGCCTCAGACCTGCACACTGAAGAAACGATCATGGTATCATTTTTACACTAAAAAGAAAATCAAACCAAACTAACTTACAAATGTGAAAGAAACTAAACGAAACTACCAATGGATGGGTTGCCTCCCAACAAGCGCCCTTATTTAATGTCTTAGGCTAGATGAAATCGAGCTCCTCATGCATCCGTAAGTGCAATGAGTTTGATCTCATGCACTTTCCTCGTGTAATCCTCTCCGAAGTACAACTTCAATCGCTGACCATTAACCAAAAATGTTGTCTCACCATCACGCACCATGATTGCTCCATGTGGCCTGACCTCCTCTACTTTGAAAGGTCCACTCCATCGAGACTTCAATTTCCCGGGATGCATCTTCAACCTTGAATTGAACAAGAGCACACGATCTCCCTACTTAAAGACACACATCTGAATGTGTCGATCGTGAATCAGCTTCGTACGCTCCTTGTAAATCCGCGAGATTTCATAGGCATTCATCCTCAGCTCGTCGAGTTCATTTAGCTCTAGCAAACGGTTCCTTCCTGCCTCATCATAGTTCAAATTTAGCTTCCTCAGCGCCCAGTGCACCTTATGCTCCAATTCCACCGGCAAATGGCAGGCCCACCCATAAGCCAACCTAAAAGGTGTAGTGCCTATAGGTGTTTTATAAGCCGTCTTGTATGCCCATAAAACGTCTGGTAGCAAAGTACTCCAGTTCTTCCGTGTCGAAGCCACAATGCACTCCAAGATCTTCTTAATCTCTCTATTGGAGACTTCCACTTGCCCCTGTGTCTGTGGGTGGTACGGGGTACCAATGTTGTGCTTTACCCCATACTTTCTCAACAATGTTGCAAACTTTTGATTTCGGAAATGTGTACCCCCATCACTAATAATCATTCTTGGTACACCAAACCTGCAGAAAATGTATTCCTTGACAAACCTGCACACTACAGTGGCATCATTAGTCCTAGTGGGTATTGCCTCTACCCACTTCGATACATAGTCAACCGCTAATAGAATGTACAAGTTAGAGTTGGAGGACACAAAGGGTCCCATAAAATCAATACCCCACAGATCGAACACCTCGACCTCTTGGAATACATTGAGGGGCATCTCTTGTCGTTTTGAGATGTTACCTGCCCATTGGCAGGAATTGCATTGCCGCACATAGTCATAAGCGTCCCGGAACAAAGTAGGCCAGTAAAGGTCGCTCTCAAGTACCTTGGTCGTTAATCTAGAACTAGCATGGTGGCCACCATTCGGTAGAGTATGGCTATGACAAAGGACACTTTCATATTCCACCTACGGTACACACCTGCGCAACACACCGTCCCTGCACTGCTTCAACAGAATGGGGTCATCCCAGAAATAATATTGCAAAGAATGGAAAATTTTCTTTTTCTCTTGGTATGTCCAATCATCTGGGATAATTTTGCATGCAAGATAATTTACAATATAAGAGAACCATGGATCTTTAGATTTCACAGATATAAGTTATTCATCAGGAAACGTCTCAGTAATGGGTATATGCACGTCCTTCTCATCTACCCTTTCCAACCTAGACAAATGGTCCACAACCACATTTTCTATTCCCGCCTTATCTTTGATTTCAATATCAAATTCTTGCAATAGTAAGATCCACCTAATCAGTTTAGGTTTGGTATCTTTCTTCTCCATAAAGTACTTTATGGCGGCATGGTCCGTCCATACCATGACTTTAGATCCTACAAGATATTGCCGGAATTTTTCAAAAGTGAAAACAACGGCAAGAAGCTCTTTTTCAGTAGTCGTGTAATTCAGTTGTGCTTCATTTAAAGTTTTGTATGCATAGAAAATCACAGCGGGTTTGTTGTCCACACGTTGTCCTAAAACAACCCCTACTGTGAAATCCGACGCATCACACACCAATTCAAACGATTTCGTCCAGTCCGGTGTTTGCACAACCGGAGCAGAAATTAATTTTTCTTTAAGCACATTAAATGCATGCAAACATTTTTCGTTAAAATCAAAGACCACATTTTTCTCTAACAGCTCAGATAATGGTTTGGCGATTTTTGAGAAATCTTTTATGAAGCGGCGATAAAAACTGGCGTGACCTAGAAACTTCGTACCCCTTTTACCGAATTCGGTGGGGGTAATTTGGAAATAACTTCAATCTTCACCGGGTCTACCTCCAACCCCTTGCTAGACACTTTATGTCCCAGCATGATCCCTTCACTAACCATCATATGACATTTCTCCCAATTGAGAACTAAGTGTGTGTCCTCACATCGTTGTAAAACTTTATCCAGACTGTATAAGCATTCATCGAAGGATGCACTGTAGACTGAGAAATCGTCCATAAAAACTTCCAAACAACGTTCAACCATATCGAAGAAAATGACAAACATGCAACGCTGAAGGGTTGTTGGTGCATTACACAACCCAAAGGGCATACGACGATATGCAAATGTTCCATAAGGACAAGTGAAGGTGGACTTCTCTTGGTCCTTAGGATCAATGGAAATCTGATTGTAGCCCGAATAACCATCGAGAAAACAAAAATGAGATCGACCTGCTAATCGCTCTGTGGTGGGAGTTCTCCAAGGTATTCATAGTACCTAGCGTAGAAACACGGCAGCACTTGAAGCATCTTAGCGCATTCTTGTAGTGACTTGCTTCTCATCCAATCATGTGTAATATTAACCAGGAAGGCTTTAAGAGGTAGTTCTGGATATGCATTGAAAATAGAACTTGCTATGGCCTCATCTTCAGTAGAAGGAGGGATGTCCTCCTCTTCATCATTTGAAAAACCCACAACCTTGGTGAGAGAAATGACTTTGGTTTGTTCCATAATGTCCACAGCCAGTGTCCCTTTCTCCACCTTAGTCATCACATGAGACATATCTAGAAATGGCTTACCTAGACAAATAGAAATATTCTGATCAAAGCACTTCATCATGCAACATTGTTCCTTAGCTTTTGGTTTTGTTGTGCTGGAAGGCATGACCATCTCAAACTGATCATCAGTGATACCCAAGGTCAACCGACCTCTCCCCATCTCAAGTATCATGTCAGCAGTGGCTTGGAAGGGTTGTCCAAGGAGTAACTCATTACCCTGTTCATTTTGCATTTCCATTACGACAAAGTCTGCTAGAAACACAAACCGATCGACTTTAACCAAAACGTCTTCACAAATGACGTATGGCTTCACCACAGAATTATCTGCCAACTGTATTGTCATATTGCTTGGCCTTTATTCTTTTAGTCCCAGCTTCTTGAATGTAGAGAGAGGCATCAGGTTTATACTTGCCCCTGAATCACACAGTGCTTCACCGAATTTCACTTTACCAATGTAGCATGAAATATTGAAGCAGCCCGGATCTTGCCTTTTAGGTGGCAATGTTCCCATGATGAAATCACTCACCTGTTCCTTAAGAACCACAACCTCGGTATCTGGGATTTTCCTCTTCTTTGTAATGATGTCTTTCAGAAATTTGCCGTAGGAGGGAATCTTCTCTATTGCCTCTAACAATGGAATGTTGACAGAAAGCTTTCTAAAGCTATCTAGAAATTTCTTGAACTGAGCGTCCACTTTCTTGGCTTTCATGCTATTGGGATATGGTGCCCTCTGATGTGGCAACACATATGGCATCCTCTTCTATGTCTCCTCCTCAACAATGATGGGTTTTGTTGCAACATCCTCTACCACATCCTCTACTGGCTCGGTGATTGGGATCGGAACCTCCTCTGTGGCCTCACCTATGTTTTCTGACTGGGGTTTGCTTGGTTCATCGGCCTTGAGGTTTAAAATCTTCTTACCATTCCTTAGCAAGATTGCCTTAGCGTATTGGTTTCCTCCTGGAATGTTTGTATTACCCAGAAAGCCTTGTTGCGCTGGCTTCTTTAGATTTTCTATCTCAGCTGCCATTTGCACCAAGAATGTCTCTATCGTCCTCATCTGAGCCCCATGACTCTGTAAGGTCTGCCCAAACTGATTCATGAATTCTCTTTGTTGCTTGATCTGCTGGCCAAAAGTGTTCATTAGTTCTTAATTCTGCTTTATTACTTGATTGAGCAACTCATTGCTCTTATCCTCTGGTGACGGTTTGAGTTTTGCGTCGGGGTCCTGCAAGAAATTATTTGGGTCTTTCCAGGAAAATTTCTTATCTTTCCTCCATGAATAATCATTATTTATGTACCCCTGCTGCTGGCTCATGAATTTTACTTTAGCCTCATCATCTGATTCTGTGTCTTCTTTTACAAGCAGTTTCTTTTCTAGTAGGTCCATCTTCTCATTTAGCTCTTTGATGGCCTTTGACTCCCCTGCAGCCCGAACATGCTCTACGGTGTCTCTATCTCCCCAAGATTGCTTCTTATCCATGTTCTTCAAAATTTCCCAACACCTCGTGCCTATGTTGTTTAAGAAGAAACCTGAACCCGCATAATCTAAGTTACTTCTATCATGCTCGGAGAGAGAAAAGTAGAAGATTTTAACCTGCTTCTCCTTGTCAAGCCCATGATGTGGGCACCTCCTTAGCATGATCTGAAACTGTTCCCAGGTCTCAGAGTAAGTCTCTCCTGCTTTCTGACTAAAATTATGAATTTTTCTGATCATATCATTTATCTTCTCGGGCGGAAAGAACCTTTCAAAGAACACTTCCACCATGTGGTTCCATGATTCCACATACTCATCATCAAGATTATGTAGCCATTCTCGTGCATTTCCCGCCAGAGAGCTGGGAAACAACTTGAAGTACAACGTCTCTTGTGGAAACCTATCTATCTTGATCATATCACAGTTCTCCATGAACTGTCTTATATGAGTCACCAGATCTTCGTTTTTAAGCCCATGAAATGCATTTGATTTAACCAAATTTATTAATGCAGGATCAATTTTATAAGTTGGAATATTGATTGCCTGCTTCTTTATTGGCCCCTTTGAAGCAGATGAGGAAGAAGCTTTTATCTTCTCCCATATCGTCTGTTCTTCTTCCATGGCTTCTTGTTTTGAGTCGGAATCTATTTTGTCTGGTTGGTCTTGAATATAGTTCTCCTCGTTGTCTAGTCCCGGCAGTGGAACCTTTGGTGATTGCTACATGTAGTCAGTGTTACGCGTCCTCACCATGCACCAGTACCTGCAAGATGATAATTTCAGTTCATTACAGTGCTAGACGATTACAATAATATAAAAGATAATACTATGAATTTAAAAAATGATTGATAAAAACAAAATAAAAATGTGGCCTAGAGTGGCCGCTTGCAGCACTCGTAGTGCCGACAATTGTCATGTCCCCGGCAACGGCGCCAAAAACTTGACACGATTTTACCGTGCATAGAATGCAAGTGCACGTGTCAATGTAGTATAGGCCCTTATGAGGCCCGAGTCGAACTTAGGGACACTAAATTATCAGTAAACTACTACTAACTACTCGCAATCAGCTAGACCAATAAAAAAAGGTTATGAGAGTTGTTTTTTTTTAAAATAAAAGAAAAGAAAATAAAACAAAGCAATCGATTAAATGTTTAGTTTAATCAATTCAAATGGAGATCTTTAGGATTGTGATTTCACCGTGGGTTTTCATTGTATGAATTTCCATATAGCTATTCAGGTTCATCTCTCAATCCGGGTAGTGGCATGTAGTTAGAATTGTCCACTATCGTGGTACAATTCACTACCTATGTCTAGGTCGGTTCCACCGTCGTAGTAACCTATACCCTAAAGTAGGTGCATTAGAATCGACCTCTGGGTTTCCACCATTAACCTTACATCACCTTGTTCAAGGGGTTTGTTAATTAATGTGAATTTCATCTCTTTTCAACCGTTAATTCTTCTTTCAAAGCAATTAAAGGCATTAGATTATCATTATGGTGATCAAGCATAATAATTTAATTGAGAAAACGAAATCATACCACGGATGTAAGAGATAAATTATGAATTACTATGATATAAATGTCATACAATGCTTCCCCGGGCTACTCCCGGTCCTAAAGATAGAGGGGATTAGCCCCGCATGTTCATCTCAGAGAAAAACATGGTTGAAGAAAGGGGAAACATGGAGAAAAATGTGAATAAGTAATGAAACCCCTGAACGGAGAAGATCCAAGCATTCCTTGGCGTAGACTGCATGATCTACAGCCTTTCGGCGGTGGAAAAACGTCTTCTTCGGCTTCCAAAACAGTTGGGGCGTGCTTCTGGGCTCCGTTCTTCTCTCCACACCTTCTTGGGATGTGTGCAACGACTAATGACGTGATACCCTGCTTTTGGCCGCCGTCATTAGGTATAATCACCGAGTTAGGTTGCAAAAATATCACAGCCATTGGATTAGGGCCGATCTGAAACAAACTCTGATTTGACGGTGTCGATACCATCGACGTGGGTCGATGGTATCGACCCCTCATGATATCGGCAAGCCTTCTTTTCTTTTCTTCATTGTGCCTGATGCTGACTCGATACCATCGACGCGGGTCGATGGTATCAACACCCTTAGGTGCCAATTTTATCCCTTTTCTGTCGCTGAAGCTACATGTGTTGATAGTATCGACTTTGGGGTCGATAGAATCGACAGAATGGTCGCTAGCAACCTGATGGAATGTCACTACCATCGACTTCCCTGTCGATGGTATCGACTCTGTGCTGCTCCTTGCGGCTGGCTGCCTATGGTTGTGTCGATAGTATTGACAACCGTCGATGGTATCGACAGCTGCAGATATGTGTTTTTCCTAAAAT
Source organism: Alisma plantago-aquatica (assembly GCA_963693085.1). Taxonomy (NCBI): domain Eukaryota; kingdom Viridiplantae; phylum Streptophyta; class Magnoliopsida; order Alismatales; family Alismataceae; genus Alisma; species Alisma plantago-aquatica. Next base: position 566,527,924 of record OY856409.1, on the reverse strand, counting down.
TGCAAAACAAAACCACATAAGATGAGATAAAACCTATTATCATAATCATTTATGCTCAAAACAATAAAATAAGAGAAATTTGACACTGAGAAGGATCATAGACTAAAGCAAGTGAATTATGCAATATTAACCACCAAAATGACCAATAAACGCATAAAACACGAGCAAAAAAAGTCTATAAATGCAACTCAAAATCATCCCATCATAGACCTAGACAATCGTAATTCCTTATGGCTCAAGGAATTACAAATAGGATGGCCATAATCATTGCTTTATCACTTTGCATGTTTTCTTGTGGGTTATAGCATGTATATGATACATACTGTATATGTGGTGATTGGAAATGTATATGTATATGTATATGTATATGTATTTAAATACCAAACCCCTCAATATAATATTAAGTCTTAGATTCTTTCTATAAGCAGCACACATGAAAAACTTGATCAACCAAGTGTAGGTTACGCCAAAGCATGATGTGCGGTCTATCTTGTGGAAGTATGATGGTAGATATGTAGATCTACCAAAGTAGGGTACATAGTCTATCGTGTTGGCTTTTGGGTTAGGCTTAACTAGGTGATCTTAATGAGATTAAGTACCTAAAAGCATAAATATGGATTGTGACAAAGAGTTGTGCACACTATCTATCCAAGAGTTGCATTCAGATGAAATTGGCAAAAGTTGCGTACCTAAATAATTTGGTTGTGGGTGATCAGCCAAAGCTGACTCATGATCAAATAAAATATGGATCTTGGCTCACTAGAAGGTTGTACACTACAATCTTCTGAATTGATGGCGAGGGTTATCAATTTGATCAAAAAAGTGGGAGTGATAATTAATTAAAGGCTTAACCAAATATTGTCAATTTTATTCAAATCAAATCAAAAGGAGTTTTGATAAAATACAAATGTTTTCTCTTATAGAATAAAATGGCAAAGAAATCATCGTTGAAATCAGACAATTTTAATTGAGATAAATTTCCATAACTGGTTAAGGACTATGAGAAGTGTTCTACATATTCCTAAGATACCAATGGCCATAGAACCCACTCTATGTACGCTTAAGGCGTTGTTTGAGGCACAAAAGAAGAAGGATAGTTCCATGATAGTGATCAGTGGAATGGAGTCCAAGGACACATGCAAGGCAGAGAAGTGTTCTCCTGTAAAGCTGAAGTTCAAGTCTTATGTGCTCAAAATATGGAGATGATTAAGTGATAACACCCAAATTCAGGCATTTATGCAAAACATTTATTTATGGTTTTGTGTCATCACATCCTTAATATACTCAAAATAACCCATGTTTCTTATCTTTTAGTAATCTGTATATTTTCATAGATAAAGTCGCTCAACTAGCCAATTTTGAGACTTATAGGCACTGAACCTGAAAAGACATCTATCCTCTAAGATTTTCCCTCAACACATGGGTTTTGCAGCAACTAGGCTTCCATCCATCACAACCGTGACCGTAGTGAGGAGGACCACGATCGAGGTGAGCAGGACCGCGGCTGAGGTATCTACCTCGACCGTGATCTGAACCGACATCACATTTGTAGGGTTGACCGCAACCGAGGCTTACACTGTGACTGTGGCTTAGCCGCGATTGTGGAGGTGACCTTGACCACAACACGACCACGACCACAATCATGGCCAACTAGACCTCAACTGCGGTGGACCCACCCCTCGACTGAGTCATCTATCATGACCACAGATCTTACCTCGACCGCGGTACATCCTCGACCGTGGGATTGCCTTCACCTATAAATACCTACCCCTGGCGACCAGGAGAGGGGTTCCCGAACGGAGAGTCCCACGTTTCGATCTGGGGAGTTTCCACCTCATGGTTCCAATCCCTCTTGGTTACTAGAGCCCCATGAGAGAGTTCAAAGGACCTAGAAAGGCCTAAGAACTCGTCCTACGCTCGTATCTCTAGTGAGCTTCCATCTACCATCACGCTTCCACCTCCGCTCACTCATCTTTCACCTCCATTCACCCACCGAGCTACTGTTCTGGGGCGGATCTAGAGAGAAAGGAGACCAAGGAGTCCATAAGGTCAAGGAGGATGACCCAAAAGAAGAGATTTGGCCTATCAGAAGGCTAGGGAGTGAGAGCCACCTCTCTTCTATGGGCTAAATCTCTTCTTCTTCTCCTTTCTTCTAATGTTCTCCTTTGTTTCTGTAAGAACAATGTTCTTCCATCTTTGTTCGGTGCCAACTATGCTTGTCCATGGCTAGTTGAGCTCCTTCTGGGCGATGTAGCCCGTTTTGGGTATGTTTATGTACTTTTACCTTAAGAAAGCAGTTTTATTTCATATATAGTACGGTTACTATTCTATCTTCTCTTTCTGGTTATGATTGATGGTTAGGCTGATCTCTTTCTTGCTTGAGCCTCTATTTCTACCTATATCGAGAGATTCATTGTAGAAATAGATAAGAGAGGGTAGTTTGAATCTAAATTTGGAAGGAGGACGGTTCAAGGTGATACCTGCACCTAGCACTTAGGAATGTTCTAGACCTGAGAGGGTATCTAGAATATTCTAGGGTGCTGATTTATCATCCTCAATAGAGGGTTCATGATGTTGATGGGTTTTAGTCATGCTTCGCGAGAGCGAGTGGGATGACCCCAAGGAACAAAAACCACAGTACGTGTTATGTTTGAATGCAGGTTGCTTGATGAGGAGTTTGAGGGTTGTCTATACCCGAGAATGGGTGCATAGAGTGCCCAACTTGTGATTACATAGCCAGGAACTCCTTCTCTCTGTTTAGTGAAATCCTATGGTCTCTATTTTGTTTTCTTATTTTGTTTTGTTTTCCTTTCGTGACAATCTGCTAGACTAGTTCTAGCCCCCTACTTTTATTGACTATCAGATTGACTTATCTGACTTAAGAGCAAGATCTTAAATGTCTTAAGCATCCCAACGTCCCTGTGTTCGACCCTGTATATCTACTTTGACCCCGTAATAAAGTTGTGGGGGTCCTTGAAGGTTTCAGGTTATAAATTTAAAGTTTGATTCCTTCTAAGTCTGCCTCCCTTATGGATGCACGATTTGAGGTCGATCAACTTTTAGTGCCATTGTTGGGGACGTGGTCTTCCATGTTTGAACGCCTAAAAGATTTTATTCTGTCACTTTTAAGACTGTATATATATGCATAGTTTTTCTTTTGTTTTAAACATACTTGTCCATATATACTAAATCACTTTCCTTTTTCTTATACTTTTTTAGCCATGGATCTTGCTTCTGCAAGACAAGTCATCTTGTCCACCTGTCCTCCTAAATTTTTCTACAGTTTCGACTGCTGGCAAATAATTGAAAGTCGTTCCTTACAACTCGTCGAGCTATATTCATCCCCACTATCGTCATATGTAGATGCTCCAACAACAGAGACTGACAGTCAGCCCTCAACTTCCGTACTATCATGGGATCAAGAACTAATTAAGGCAGTGGAGTTTGTAGGAGAAAGTGTCAATGCACTCACCTCTGTAGCTCCTCATCTCCAAGAAGATGTCGATCCACTCCAAAAGCTACTAGAAAGGCATGATCATCAAGTCCAATTGCCATTGAGATTGCAGACCGCAATAGAATTCTATTTCAAACTACATGATGAGCAAGGATTCGTCCAAGCACATCAGTTTGATAAAGCGAGTCTACAACAGGAGTGCAAGGAGGAATTGATGAATCTCAGAAGCTTGGCTGCCCAAGTCCAACAACTTCATGATAAAGTTGTTGAACAAGGCAAGAAGCTTCAAGAGCTCATCAATTTGGTTACTACGTACTTGCAAGCGCCACTGCCTTACAATGAAGACTTTAGTCATCAAGACCATTCCATTGGGTTTGAAGCAGAATATGATCATCAACTGGATTCATCAGTATTTTTCTATGAAGACCATTTCACCTGGGAAAGCCCTTCATTCTATCCAGATGACTCAGCTGATCAACCAATGGAAAATACAAGCCATGCACATGAATGGTTTTATGATGATGATGATGATGAAGACTCTTGTCCTCACTATAATAGCCAAACAACCTCACTGCCAGAAGGTTGGTTTGAGGAACCCGAGTCAGACATTGATCCATCCAGAAGGTTGGTTGGAGGAACCTGAGTTAGACATTGATCCAGACCAGAGTGATATCTCTCATATTGAGACTTGTCACTTAGCCTTGAGAAGTATGCCAATCATGGTTTGGAACAATTTGTTCGATGAGGATGATGAAGACTATTCCTCTCAATGGAGTGAATATACTGATGATGATGAGTTTGAGCTCTATGAGCTGACATTTACCATAATTCCCTTATAAGGCTTGGTGGACGTTGACGGAGCAGGATGGAAAATCCACTACAACATGGCTGTTGAGCATGAAGACACCCTGGACCCCACAAAAGATGACAATCTTGGGTTGGTAGAACCAAAACTAGATTCTTTTGGGGGTACTTCTTGTTCAGAAGATGATTGGATGACTCAGAATGTAAATGAAAATTTATCAGAGCATCCAACCTCAAGTTTAGAGATGGAGAGGGAAGAGATGAGTCCTCCAGAAGACATTCGACCTCTCCCCTCTGTCTCATCCTGTGTCGACATCCTAGAGCCTTCCTATTCAGATTCATATCTTAGAAGGTACCTTGAAGATGATTTGCCAAATAATTCGTCCCAGTGCAGTTCAAGTAAATCACAACACAGAGATGACTTCATCAAGTCACCAAACTTTATCCCTCTTCTTAAGATTCAGAAGGGCCCACATCTATGCCTATTCTACTTCTATTATGTGGTGGATCCCTTCGGCAAGACATAGGTGACACTGGTCCCAAAACTCAGGATTTGGGATCCTAGTGTCGGTATTGTGGGGCATCCACCCCCTTTCTCTTACCCCTTTCTTTTCTCCTTTTGTTAAAATAAATTTTATTTTTCATGTTCTTGCTTACATAGTTTCTTTCCTCTAACAACTTTTATATATCCTTGCATACATGCATCATTTTAGGACATTAATAATATCCTTGCCCTTACAACCATACATTCCTTCCCTACTATCTCAATTTCAAGGCTTTCTCGAGGATGAGAAAAGTTTTAAGCTTGGGGTAGTGGTAGGCTATTCGCCATTCTATTTCTTCATTCTTCATGCATACATGTTTACACCCTGCATTTAGCATAAATTTTCAGCTTTGTAAGATTTTTTTTTCATACTTTTTAGCTTTGCAATTAAGGCTATGCAATGCAAACCTTATATCTAAATTCTTATCTTTATGCCTAAAATTTTCATCTTAAACTGCTTGGTCTTTTGCTTGACTTTCTCATTGACTCTTTCCTTAAGTTTGGCAATGAATCTAAGGTTATGTGACTTTTTCATAGCTTAAAACTTTATTCCCTTGATCTATGTTGTGAATGACAAATCCAAGGTATAGGATCTTTGGAAAGAGCTAAAGCATGATCAAAGACTCCTAATCACGATTTCACAAGCTTGCCTCTATTCTAAGGATCCTTGAATCATAATTGCTACTTTTCACCGGACTGTGATGAGTTTTGAGCTATAATCTAGTTGAAGTATATTCCTTGATGGACTATGTGCCCTCTCACCTTAGATTGAGTCAAAAAGATGAAAAAATTAAAAATTTGCAAAAGAGGATTGGCCGCCCACAAAATCCCAAAAATATCAAAAGAGTTCTCACCCATGCCTATAAATTAGAATGCAGAGAATAAAAACATGAGTGTGAATAAATGAGCGCTTATTTTCTCTTTCAGGAGATTTGAGGATGATGCTCATCCAGTGTATGACTACGCTTATGAATGCGGGTATGCCGTGCCTGGTAGTATCACTGCAAAAGCTCATTAGAAAGTCATGAGGAACCCCTAGGAGACCTATGAGATCATCCCAGTAGCAGGATTGGTTCGAGCGTAGTATGAGGAATTCGTCTCATTTCTTTGGGTCAATTGGCTCAGACTGCAGGGACTGTTGCTTGTTACATGGATCATCTTGACGCAGATCGGGATCCTCAGAAGTCATTAGAGTCTTTTTACTGTGCTTCTTAGGACCTCAATAAGTGAGAGGCACATTGTCCCTGATTGGTCTACATGGATACATGATGATGGCTCATTGCTCATCACCCACACAATCATCTATGTGACAATGCTTTTATGTTGTATAATTATGATTCAAACCCTAATGAGTATTGACATGTTGCAATGAATTTTCTTAATCTTGCCTGCATGCTCTTTGATCTTACTTTGGCATGATTGTGCTTTATTGGCGGGGTTTGTTCTGAAACGACATGGATTAGGAGAATTGATGTTTTAAACTATTTTTTCTTAACCTTAGCATTTGTCTCCAAGCTTAATTTGGATGTTATATTTTTGTTCTTTGAGCATTCTTGCTTGAGGAAAAGCAAAGATTTAAGCTTGGGGTAGTTGATAACACCCAAATTTAGGCATTTATGCTAAGCATTTATTTATGGTTTTGTGTCACCACAACCTTAATATGCTCAAAATAACTCATGTTTCTTATCTTTTAGTAATTTGTATCTTTTCATAGATAATGTCACTTAACTAGCCAATTTTGGGATGTACATGCACTGAACCTAAAAAGACATCTATCCTCTAAGATTTTCCCTCAACACATGATTTTTGCAGTAGCTAGGATTCCATCTATTACAACCTCGACTGTAGTAAGGAGGACCAGAATTGAGGTGAGAAGGCTCACGACTGAGGAATCCACCTCAACCATGATCCGAACTGACATCGCATTTGTAGGGTTGACTGCGATCGAGGCTTACACCGCGACCGTGGGTTAGCCGCAATCGCGGAGGTGACCTTAACCATAGTGTGACCATGACCGTGATCATGGATAGCTAGATCGCGACCGTGGGGGACCCACCCCTCGACCGAGTCATCTACTGTGAACGCAGATCTTACCTCGAACGCGGTGCATCCTCGACTGTGGGATTGCCTTCACCTATAAATACCTACCCCTCACGACCAGGAGAGGGGTTCCCGAACGGAGAGTCCCAAGTTCCAATCTGGGGAGTTTGTACCTCATGGTTCCAACCCCTCTTGGTTACTAGAGCCCTATGGGAGAGTTCAAAGGACTTGGAAAGGCCTAAGACCTCATCCTACACCCATCTGTCCAGTGAGCTTCCATCTACCATCACGCTTCCACCTCTCCTCACTCATCTTCCACCTCCATTCACCCATCGAGTTGTTGTTCTGGGGTGGATCTAGAGAGAAAGGAGGGCAAGGAGTCCAGGAGGTCAAGGAGGATGACCTAAAAGACAAGATCCAGCCTATCCGGAGGCTAGGGAACGAGAGACACCTCTCCTCTACTGGCTAAATCTATTCTTCTTCTCCTTTCTTCTATTGTTCTCCTTTTTTTATGTACAAACGATGTTCTTCCATCTTTGTTCGGTACCAACTATGCTTGTCCATGGCTAGTTGAGCTCCTTCTTGGATATGTAGCCCGTTTTGTGCATGTTTATGTACTTTTACCTTAAGCAAATAGTTTTATTTCAGATCTAGTACGGTCGTTGTTCTATCTTCTCTTTCTAGTTATGATTGCTGGTTTGGTTGATCTCTTTCTTGCTTGAGCCTCTATTTCTACCTATATCGAGAGATTCATTGTAGAAATAGATAAGAGAGGGTAGTTTAAATCTGAATCTGGAAGGAGGATGGTTTAAGGTGATACCTGCTCCTAGCACTTTGGATTGTTTAAGACCTGAGAGGGTATCTAGAATATTCTAGGGGGTTGATATGTCATCCTCGAGAGAGGGTTCATGACGTTGATGGGTTTTAGTCACGCTTCATGAGAGAGAGTGGGATGAACCCAAGGAACATATATCATAGTACGTGTTATGTTTTAATGTAGTTTGCTTGTTGAGGAGTTCGAGGGTTGTCTATGCCTGAGAACGGGTGCATATACTTCCTAACTTGTGGTTACATATCCAGGAACTCCTTCTCTCTATTTAGTAGAATCCTGCGGTCTCTGTTTTGTTTTCTTGTTTTGTTTTGTTTTCCTTTTGTGACAATCTGCTAGACCAGTTCTAGCCCCTTATTTTTATCAACTATCGGATTGGCTTATCTGACTTAAGAGCGATATATTAAGTGTCTTAAGCATCCACATGCCCTTGTGTTCGACCACGTATATCTACTTTGACCCCGTAATAAAGTTACAGGGATCCTTGAAGGTTTCAGGTTATAAATTCAAAGTTCGATTCCTTCTGAGTCCACCTCCCTTCCGGACGCACGATTTGGGGCTGATCATTAAGGGAATCAAGGAAGATGAAATAAGAGATAGAGATCTCTACTTTCGGTGTATACGTGATTGAGATTAACTTTACTACTTCTTCATCATAGATACTTGATACTGGATGTGGATTACACATTTGTTCAATGTGAAGGATCTAAAAAGAAGTTGGCCTTTAGTGAAAGGCAAGGTTGAACTATGTGTTGCTAATGGAGTAAGAGTTGCTGCCAGTGCAGTAGGAACCAATGAGTTATATCTACCAAGTGGGCTGATAATAGAGTTACAGAACTGCTATTATGTACTTGCCATTAATAGGAATATCATTTATGTATCTTGTTTGGATAAAGATGGATTTGGATTTCTTATTAAGAATGGAAAATGTTCCATTTCTAAAGATGGGATCTTTTATGGAAGTTCCCCAACTTCTTATGGTCTATATTTGATAGTTCTACAGACAAATGTATACAACATAAACACCAAAAGAAAAAAAACTCAATGACTCAAACAAAACATACCTTTGGCATTGTCATCTAGGGCACATAAATGAGAATTGCATATCTAGACTCTATATAGATGGATATCTGGACTCTTTTGATTATGAATCAATATAGACTTGTGAATCTTGTTTATTGTGCAAGATGAAGAAGACTCTCTTTTTAAGAAAAGGTGAGAGAGTGAGTGATCTATTAGAACTCATACATACTGATGTATGTGGGACTTTTAGAACAAATGCTAGAGGTGGGTATCAATAATTCATTACCTTTACTGATGACTTTAATAGGTATGGTTATGTTTACTTGATGAAACATAAATCAGAAACCCTTAAAAATTTCAAGGATTTCATAAATGAAGTACAAAACCAACTTGGAAAAAGTATTAAAGCACTTTGATTCGATCGAGGTGTAGAATACTTAAGCTAAGAGTTTGAGGACCTTCTGAGAGCCCATGGTATTGTATCACAATGGAATCCACCTGGAACACCACAACACAATGGTGTGTCAGAAAGAAGGAATTGCACATTACTAGATATGGTGCGATCTATGATGAGTTTTGTCGATCTTCCAACTTCCTTCTGGGGTTATGCTCTTGAAACTGTTGTGTTTACACTTAACCACGTACCATCTAAATCGGTTCAAAAGATACCATATAAGATATGAACTGGGAAGCATCCCAAAATGTCTTTTATGAAGATTTGGGGATGTGAGGTTTATGCCAAGAAAATGTTTCCTGATAAGCTGGGACCTAGATCGGATAAATGATATTTTGTTGGATATCCTAAAGAAACTATGGGATACTATTTATACAACCCAACTGACAACAAAGTGTTTGTTGTGAGGGATGTTGTGTTCTTAGAAAAGGAATTTATTTCCAAAGAAAAAAGTGGGAGGAAAGTAGAACTCGAAGAGGTTTGAGACCAACAAGAAAACATTGAACCAATAGATGAATAAGAGGAACATAGAGAATCACAAACTATTGTGGAATCTCAAATTCCTCAAGTAACACAGGAACCTTGTAGATCTAGTAGGACACACTTTGAGCCTAAAATATTTGGATATCTTGTGACTCAAGAAGGTGGTGAGTTGGTCATAGATGATGAGCCAACTATCCATCTAGAAGCTACACAGGGACCATATTTTGAGAAATGGCTTGAGGCCATGAGATCTGAGATGGAATCCATGTATACCAACAAGGTATGGACCTTGGTGGATCCACCTGAAGGGGTAAAACCCATAGGTTGCAAGTGGGTCTTCAAGAAGAAGACTGATATGGATGGAAATGTGCAAACTTATAAAGGCAGATTGGTTGCAAAAGGTTTCAGACAAGTTCAAGGTGTTGACTATGACGAAACCTTTTCACCAGTTGCCATGATTAAGTCCATAAAGATCATTCTTGCTATTACAGCCTACTATGACTATGAGATTTGGTAGATGGATGTTAAAACCATATTCCTTAATGGGAATCTTTCCGAGGATGTGTACATGACACACCCTAAAGGTTTTATAAATCCAAAGGATTCAAATAAAGTCTATAAGCTGCAAAGGTCATTCTATGGATTGAAGCAAGCATCTCAGAGCTAGAATCTTCAATTTGATGAAGCAGTCAAAGAGTTTGGCTTTAGTCAAAATGAAGATGAACCTTGTGTGTACAAGAAGGTTAGTGGGAGCATGACTACATTCCTCATGTATGTAGATGACATATTGTTGATGGGGAATGACATTCCTGCTTTACAAAAGTTAAAGACATGGCTTGGAAATACATTCTCAATGAAAGACTTAGGAGAAGCATCCTATATCTTAGGAGTCAAGATCTATAGAGATAGATCTAGAAGGCTTCTTGGACTAAGTCAAAGCACATACATTGACAAAGTTTTGAAGAGGTTCAGCATGGAGAACTCAAAGAGAGGAAGCATACCCATGAGGCATGGAATCCCCATCTCTAGAGCTCAATGTCCCAAATCTTGTAAAGTTAGGGAACACGTGAATGGGATTCCATATGCATCAACAATTGGATCCATCATGTATGCAACATTATGCACTCATCCCGATGTCTCATATCCACTCAGTATGATGAGCAGATACCAGTCAGATCCCATAGATGCTCACTAGATAGCCGTGAAGAACATCCTCAAGTACTTGAGAAGGACTAAGGATTGATTCCTCATTTACAGTGGTGAGGAAGAGTTGGTGGTAAATGGTTACACTGATGAAAGTTTCCAAACTGATAAAGATGATTACAGATTGCAGTCAAGATTTGTGTTTTCCCTCAACAATAAAGCTATGAATTGGAAGAGTTCCAAGTAAGAGACAATTGCAGATTCTACGACAAAGGTCGAGTATATTTCTGCATCACATGTGACAAAGGAGGTTGTGTGGATCATGAAGTTCATCTCTGAACTTGGGGTGGTTCCCAACATCTAGAATGCGGTTGAGGTTTATTGTGACAACAATGGAGCTATTACATAAGCTAAAGAACCCAGATCACATCAGTGGTCCAAGCACATACGACGACACTTCCATCTCATATGAGAGATCGTATAATGAGGAGATGTGAAGATTTGCAGAGTACCAACTGAATACAATATTGTTGATCCCTCGACTAAGGCCCTTTCATAGTAGAAGCATGATGGTCATGCTAGATCACAAGGACTGAGGTTCATGGGTGATTGGCTCCAAGTGCAAATGGGAGTCTGTTGGTATGTATGCCCATAGAGCCAATCATGTGATGATTGTAATGGCATACTTTGTAAATTATTTAAATAATAATAAAGGCAATTTCCGTATGTATGTTTTAACTATTTTGAGATAAAAGTATTACATGATATATGTCTAGAGTATGACAAAACTCAATGACGTATGTCTTCAAGTACATGACTTGAACAATGATATCACATGGATGTTAAGAGTGTGTACATTCTCACTAATGTCCCTAGTCAGTTGTTATTGTAGAAATAACCATAGACATCAATAACACAAGAGACTAGAGTGTGTGTTGGTTGATGATAGAATCTCATTAGTCATGATATGTGATATCAAACCAAGCACATATATACATGTTAGAGAACAGTGTATCAGACAGACCCACTATAAAAGTGATGCATGGAAACCACACTTGGTTAGTCAGGATCATCTCTTATAGTATTGGTGGTGACTGTGGTTCTTAGACTTGAAATCACTGCACTCATCACATGTTGTTGGGTACACTTTGACATCATCAAACATAGTCTTGGAACATGAATTGTTATAAAGGTGATGATTGGGTGGCTTTGACACATGGGGTTTTGACTGTGAGTGATAGATATGGAATTTTTCCCTCCTAAGGGAGTGTGATATCCTGGGAACTTGAGGAGTGAGAGTGAGAAATGCATGGCCATGCACATGTGATTCAATGTATGACATTGAGCTTACATATATCTCAGACAGTCTACTTTGAGTCAAGAAATATGGATTGAACGTTTGTAGAGGATGACAAGTCCATGCCTCAAGTTCAATCCGAAATATCAGTGACAAAGGGACTATACGTTCACTGTAACACCAATAATAGATTGTAGGTTGAAAGTTGTTCTCCAACTTTCCTCTTCACTTGGGTAGCACTGATGTGCGACTAGGCACCACTCTTTTCTTGTGATGTCATAAGTTAATTATGGACATTCACTGCCAACATAAAATGGAACCTATAGGGTCACACACATAGGATTAACCTGGAAGAGGAGTTTATCCATGAATGATGTTTAGATTGATTTATAAAGTGTTTAGATACTCAATTAAACATTCAATCAATAGACTTGACTCAGAGTCATCAAGTTCAAGTGTTGAACCAATTGATTAGAGTGTCAGATTGTTTGAGAACTGCATTGAATGAGTTATGCACAAACTGGACCACCAACCGACTGGTTCACTGGGTGAACTGATCGGCTCATGGTTATGAGATGACTGGTTCACACTAGTGAACCGATCGGTTCACATGGACCAACTGAGAAGGTGTTGAGTTTCTCAGTTTGTGAGAAAAGAATTTTGTTTCACTTGTTCAATTTTTTTGGGACAAGAATTAATATTTGTATTAATTCGAAATGAATAAGGAAATTCAATTGTGGGTAAGTCTGGGAAGTGAAACGACAAGTTCACTAAGTGAACTGATCAGTTCACACTCCCAACCAACCGGTTCAAAAGTGAACTGATCGGCTCACCTGCCCAAATGACCGGTTGAGTTATGAAATAACTGGTTCGTCTGTCGTAGTGTAATTAGTTTATGGAAATTTCAGACCCTTTTACTCCCACACAGACTAGGAATCTTGACCCTGCCCTCTACTATAAATAGAGGGGTATAGGGGGCTTCTCAGAATAGATAACTCAGAACATCAGTTGCTCTGCAAAGTTTTTGTCCTCTCTGATTATGGTAACCGAGAGAGCCCAATCAAGTTCTACCCGTCCAGAGAGGAACAACGAGGGAAAGCCAACTGTAGAAAAACAACTGATTGTAGGAGAGTGTGTCGACGACTAGTATGCCGGTAGAAGGGGACGACTCCTAGTGTCCTTCAAGACAGGACGACTAGAGTTCACGATGGTCTGTGTGGACTATCTATATAGGCGGGAGGTTTCTACTGCTCAGGAGGATGACTATCCACTGCAGTCTGGGTCTACACCAGGAGCTACACAGATGTCGTTGAAGACTAAGTGGTTGAAGACCACACTAGCTGCAAGGTATTGTCACTGAGAAAGCCTCAAGACCAGGTATATCTCGGTAAACCATCCTTCCTATTACATAATTGTTGATGCGTTCTGCTGGTTATGGGTTTGTGGTAAGATAAAATTTTGTTTCCGCTGTCTATTTTGTCCCACAAAACCCAATATCACCATGTCTACAAAGGAGAAGAGAACTTTTTAGAAGTGCTTGCGTAATTTTAAGGTACCAAAGGGATACTCAGCCAATATCTATAGATTGGTATCAATGAAGGATCTGAAGCGGATAGGTCTTAAATCTCATGATGGTCATACTCTAATGCAACATATATTTCATGTGGCTATTCGATCTATCCTTCCTAAGAATATAAGGTTTGCAATCACTCGACTTTGCTTATTCTTCAACACTCTATACAGAAAAGTAATTGATTCTGAGATTCTAGATAAATTTCTAACAGAAGTGGTCGTTACCATGTGTCAACTGGAGCAATATTTTCCCCCTTCATTCTTTGATATCATGATACATCTAGTTGTCGATTTGACTAGGGAAGTGAAAATGTTGGGTTCAGTTTTCTTGCATTGGATGTATCATTTTGAGCGACACATGAGTATTTTAACATGTGATGTTCGGAATCGTTGTCACCCCAAGAGACAACATCATGGAGGGCTATATTGATAGGAAGGTTATGGACTTTTGCAATGAATTTTTGAGTTGCAAAAAAACTACTATTAATGTCATGAACCCTGATGTTTATTATTGAATAGGTATTGTGGTAGAACGACAGATAAATATTTCCCATGAGCAGTGGGAACAAGCACACTTATATATTTTACACAACATTGATGATGTGGCTATTTATATCACCAAACACACCAACAAGATGAAGAAAAGTTATCCCTGAGCCAGTTCAATGTGATGAAAGATGCCACAAATAGGCAAGGGAGGAAGGGTGTTGTTGAATTCAATGAAGCAGGCACACCACTTAATAAAGAGTTTGTCAACTATTGTGGGGTCATTGCTCGAAGAAAAGTCAATCTCCTTGTTGAGGATTGGAGACAGGCGAGTATGGTCCAAAAAGACCTCATTTGGAGGAATGTCTTAGATGTGAGATAAATGAAGTTATGTTTTTATAGTCTTTTTCTTATTCTTTTATTTTAACATTTCTAAACAATATTGAATGTTGAATATTTTTGGGGCCAGTATGAACTTTATGAAAACATGCATCACAAGTTTGTTATGCAGCTCGTCGGGAGAAGACATAGAGATTGGTAGACAATCCTCATAAAAGACTATGTCTTTGGAGACAAAAAGGAACCCTAGAATTAGATGGAACTATATAAATCAAGAAGATTTAAAGGAGTTTGTTTGGTGGAGAGAATCAGATGCATTCTAGGTATTGAAATCAATTAAATTTTTATGATTTCTTATGGTTACTTAACAATATCACTTGTATGGATTATCAGGCCCTTCATGACGCTAAAAAAGAGGGGCGTGACAAGAATGTGCACCAACACCGGTTGAGTTCAGGTGGTTATTAGAAATGACTCTAGATGAGAGAGTTGCTACAAGGAGAGCAAAAGTTACAACAACAATAAGAGCAAGGGGAAGATGGAGAGCAAGAACAAGAGCAAGGGAAACAACAAGGGCCTTCCACTTCTACTCCTTGTACTGTCGAATCTTTTAGTGCTTCTGGATGGGTGCCTCACTACATTGAGTGGATAGATGCAAGGAGAAACAAAGTCAGAGAAATCCCCATCCAAGAAATACATGTGACAACAAATAAAATGGTAAATTTCTTAGTTTCACAATAATTGACCATGTTCTTTTTTCACCGGATTGTTTAATGATTAGTTCATTTTTGATGATAATTAGTTGGAGCTGGCTGCCCAAGCAAAGGAGGGAAAGTTCACCCCTCAGGACACACATGATGAATTGATAGTTACTCTATGGATAGAATAGCATCATGGACGTGTTAGGAGTGCTGGAGTTGGGTATGGGATAAAATCTATTTTTGGCAGATCCCAGCAAAAGCACAAACAAACCAAGAAAGGGGAAGTAGATGCATTGTACATGCAGAGAATTATAGATGAAACCTTGGAGAAATATATAACATCTCAGGTGATGTAGAAACCAGCTTCTCCAATAGTCATAGAACCGATTCTCACTCACCCATAGAGTGTGTTAGGAGTAGTCCTTCATACCCATAGGGCACATCTGGTGTACGATTCAATTCAAGTCGGTTTATATTACCTTATAATAAATTAATCCTTCAAGTCAATATTTATGTTTGTCAAAAAAAATTTTGTGTTTCATAAAAATGTAGAAGGTCAGAAGATGTCATCTTGTCGTCGACTTTCCAGCAGGAAACACTGTGGCAGATGTTGAGGTTGATAACGCTGATGTGGTTCATGGTATTCCTCTTCCTGCTGATCACTATCGTGTGAGAGTCATACATGTCTTTCTAGGAATGAGCGAGACAACTCTCCCATACGAGCACCTGGATGCCACCACAGTCAGTGAGGTAGAAGGCGGCTTTACTGGGTGGCCAAAATGACTTATTATATTTCTTCATATATGAACAATGTATATTGAAACTTATATAAAATAATTGATAGATAATATTAGAATACATGCATGCAGCCTACAACAACTAAGAAGCCCCATAAAATTTTGATGCCTCTGCCCCCTCATTTTATTCCACAAGAGTTGTTTGACTCCTTAGGCCCTCTTTTCCAGACATTGACACGATGGTGAGATACTATCGACCAAACATATACCATTATGATAAACCTTAGAGAGGATATGGTAGGTATACAACATGACACTCCTATAGTGTTGATACATGTTTCTAAGGTATTTAAGTATGATTGGTTGAACACAACAGTGATAGAACTTTAGATACATTGAGAATACCGCATCATATGTGAATTTTTTTAATTGTTTCCTACATATAAATTGAGTATTGGTTATATAATATATTTCGGTCATTTGTATTATGCGACTCGTAACTTTGGAATAGAAAATGTGGGATTTCTAAAGACATCATTGAATAGTGATGTAGTTAGAGATCCGAGTGGCGTCAAAGAATATGTGACTACTATGATACAATATTTTGGGGCTTACAAGAATGTGATCTTATCTCCCTTCAACAATACGTAAGTTTTTTGCTTTGTTGTTTATATGTCTAACCTATGAATACAATTTTGTTGTGAGATCTAATTTTTTTTACTTTATTTGCCTTCTATTCACTCAGAGGTATGCACTAGCAATTGTTAGTGATTGTTCTCGAGACTTGAAGGGTGTATGTCTCCGATCCTTTAGGTGAAAACTGTCACCAACTGTGGGACACCCAAAGAAATTGATGATTCATGTGTAAGTATAGTTTCTCGATGCCCATTCTCTTTGTTAATGTTTGTATTGCTAATGACAATTTAATAATGTAAGATATATGTTAATTTAACTTATAGGGGTGTGAAAGCATTCCTTGACGGCGGAGGGAAGGTAGATGAGAAAAAGAAATTAGTAATTTGGACAAGTGTTGATGTATAGTCTTCTCATTCCAATTGCATAATATATGACTGTCTCTACTTGATTACATTTATTAATGTAACTATAAATCTACAAGCTCCTGTACATGGAAATGGTTGGAATGCGCATATTACGTGATGATGTACATGAAAGTGATTGTATTGTCAATCACATGGAACAAATCAAATGTATAAAGAATGTAAGTTAATAGTTTTGGATCATATTTTATTGAAGTAGTCTCATTACAAACAATTAAATCTAGTTACAAGTCTCATTATCTTTGTAGTTTTTTGAGAAGACTGACCCCTATACATTGGAGCAACTGAATGACCCACGTGAACAGTGGACAACCTATTTCATCAAAAATGTTGATTTGAACAAAAAATTTGAGGGTTGATTGGTATTTTTTAGAAGTTTGAACTTCAATGTCAGATTTTTATATGTATTTTCTGAGTGTGAATCAAATGTTGATATGTAACATTGTGACTAAAAATCAGAGATGGCATGATGTTGATAAGTATTGTGAGTGTGAATTGAATGTTACGTGCATATGTCAATGAACTAATTTGATTGTGATATATGAGCGAAAGAATGATGTTTGTTCGTGCATATATGTATGAATTTGAAGTGTGGCTGAGATGGAAACAATTAAGTTGTGAGTTCATTTGTGTGCAATTTGAACTGAAAAATACGATACAATGTGGCTTGTATAATTTTATCTTTTTCTTGTAGATGTGTCATCCTGTAGTTAAGCCGCGATGCTTGCAGAGAGTTTGCATACCTATTATATATATATAAAAAACACATTAATCGTCGATTATTTGGGAATAACCATATATATATATATATATATATATATGTATATATATATATATAGAGAGAGAGAGAGAGAGAGAGAGTCAGGCTAGAATACACTCGAGTGTATTCAGATTAGAATACACTCAAGTAGTTTTTCATGATGCAATATTTTTTTCAAAAATCTAATCCTTTGTTCTTCTTAAAAATCTTGTGAATAGCTCATACGCAAAATTTGAACACATTTGGACATTTATAGGTCATGTTTAAAGACCGCAAAAATTATATGTTTCAAATTAGTTTCGTGCATCGATTTTATTGCCCTTGGATGAGTGACTTACACTCATCCAAATGGGCTCAAAATTTGTATGTAGCCTAATTATAGTATGACAGTGAAGATCAACGGTTTCCATTTTGCAAAAAATAGTCTTGATATACAAACACACTTGAGTGTATTCATGCGATCTGTACACTCGAGTGTATTCTTCCCTGACTCTATATACATATATCTATATATATACATATATATATACACACACATATATATACATATATATACACACACACACATATATATATATATTCTCCATTGGTTATTTACAAACAACTGACGGTATAGCAGGTCTGCAGGGCTGTTATATAAAAACATACACCTTAATCGCCGATTATTTGAGAATAACCGACTATATATATATATATATATATATATATATATATAGAGAGAGAGAGAGAGAGAGAGAGAGAGAGAGGGAGAGGGAGAGTCAGGCTAGAATACACTTGAGTGTATTCGGAGCAGAGTACACTCTCAAGTAATTTTTTATGATGCAATATTTTTTCAAAAATCTAACCCGTTGATATTCTTAAACATGTTGTGAATTTGGACATTTATAGGTCATGTTTAAAGACCGCAAAAATTATGTGTTTCAAATTAGTTTCGTGCGTCGATTTTATTGCCCTTGGATGAGTGACTTACACTCATCCAAATGGGCTCAAAATTTGTATGTAGCCTAATTATAGGATGACAGTGAAGATCAACGGTTTCCATTTTGCAAAAAATAGTCTTGATATGCAAAAACACTTGAGTGTATTCATGTGATCTGTACACTCGAGTGTATTCTTCCCTGACTCTATATACATATATCTATATATATACATATATATACACATATATATATATGCACACACATATATATATACATATATATATATATATTCTCCATTGGTTATTTACAAACAACTGACGGTATAGCAGGTCTGCAGGGCTGTTATATAAAAACATACACCTTAATCGTCGATTATTTGAGAATAACCGACTATATATATATATATATATATATATATATATATATATAGAGAGAGAGAGAGAGAGAGAGAGAGGGAGAGTCAGGCTAGAATACACTTGAGTGTATTCTGAGCAGAGTACACTCTGAAGTAATTTTTTATGATGCAATATTTTTTCAAAAATCTAACCCGTTGATCTTCTTAAACATGTTGTGAATAGCTCATACGCAAAATTTGAGTACATTTGTACATTTATAGGTCATGTTATAAAGACCGCAAAAAAATTGCATTTCAAATTAGTTTCACGCGTCGATTTTGTTGCCCTTGGATGAGTGACTTACACTCATCCAAATAGGTTCAAAATTTGTATGTAGCCTAGTTATAGTATGACGGTGAAGATCAATGGTTTACATTTTGTAAAAAATAGTCCTGATATGCAAACACACTTGAGTGTATTCGTGCGATCTGTACACTCAAGTGTATTCTAGCCATATATATATATATATATATATATATATATATATATATATATATATATATATATATATATATATATATATATATAGCCTAGTTATAGTATGACGGTGAAGATCAATGGTTTACATTTTGTAAAAAATAGTCCTGATATGCAAACACACTTGAGTGTATTCGTACGATCTGTACACTCAAGTGTATTCTAGCCTGACTATATATATATATATTCTCCGTTGGTTATTTACAAACAACCAACGATATAGCAGGTATACAAATCTGTTATATAAAAAAAATACACATTAATCGTCGATTATTTGAGAATAACCGACTATATATATGTGTATTATCCGTTGGTTATTTACAAACAACTGACGACAAACACCCAAAATTACATTGTTCCCTCAACATCAGGTAGTTTGACATCAGTTATTTGTCATCATACCACCAACGAGGAAATATTAACAGTGTCAGTTGTTCATTTATAAGCGATGAGAAAGGTCAGAGTAGACCACAATACCATCACCCGTTGTGAGTTATGTGGTCGGTTGTTACCTAAAAAAGAATTGCCAACATAAACTTTATTACACCGGTCAGGCGAACCGACGAAAAATGTTTGAATTCTAACATCACCCACTTGGTCCTCAGTTAGAAATCGACATGGAATGTCAAATATAACTGACACTATATTCCCGTCAGCAGTAAGCTAGATAAAAAATAATGTTAAAAGAAGATTAATACGATAATGGGCAATTGAAATTAGATATAGTGCATGCAACAAAATCAGAAAAACACTTTCACATTATCAAGAGACACATATGTGTACTACCTCAAAAGGTACAAACTCGGCAAGAAAGCATAACAAACTTGAGAAAAATACAATGGACATTGAATAGTAGAAAAACGCCATGAAATGTTAAAACGTCACTAATTACATCAGGACATAGAGGAGAAAACTAAAAACTCGGAAATAACACAACATACAATT
Organism: Alisma plantago-aquatica; assembly: GCA_963693085.1. NCBI lineage: Eukaryota > Viridiplantae > Streptophyta > Magnoliopsida > Alismatales > Alismataceae > Alisma > Alisma plantago-aquatica. Next base: position 566,507,463 of record OY856409.1, on the reverse strand, counting down.
GCAAATGAAAGGATGATGGATACAACCATGAATGTACCACATATATAAGATCGAGTAGTGACATAGATATATGATAACAAATATGAAGGAGTAGAGAGCATCAAGGGCGGATCTGGGGGGGGGGGGCTACCGGGGCTTCAGCCCCCCTCCCAAAATCTTAAATGTTAATTTATACGTATTTATGCATGTTTAGTATTATAAATATAGTATATATACGAGCTCTTTAGATATATGTCAAGGCAAAGTTGTAGCTGAGTTGGTAGAAGTACATTGGTTCTAAACTAGGGACTCAGGTTCAAATCCCACTACCCCTCTACCACAACTAGTGCCATGTATAGCTAACTCAGCCCCCCCTTATGCAATTTTCTAGTTCCGCCACTAGAGAGCATGAAGACGGACATTGTTACAAGAATGACAATATAAGGGAATATTCGACTTACTTAGCATGTGTGCCTTGAACGGACAACTCAGAAATATATCAATTATGCATAAGTGACCACACACATAGTAAAAAGCAATCCAAGATGTAAACAAATGCACGATTTAGCAAGCACCCTTATTTGGACAAAAATGTTGAAATGAAGCGATTGCCACATGATTGAAAAAGCTTTTTCTTGGTTTAGGCCCTCGACCTGGGAGGAGTGAAACGTGAGTTAGCAACAACCTACAACTTTAAATATAAAGACATGTGATTCCGCAAATGTAACGTATAGGACTTTACTTTACTAGATGACTCTATTTTAAGTTAGACATGATCAAACACCTCTTTTGGCTGTTTGACAACTGATTAGGGACTCGGGTTGAACAGACTTAGATTCATATAAGTATGAATGGCATAGATTCCTCCTTATATTCATGAGTCAAAAACAACTATCCACATCAGTACCTAACTGCGAGTTCAACCACTAAAACCGATCACTGGCCAATATACATATTAGACCTGTTGAACAACAAGAAAAGGTTAAAAAAAATAATTATATTCTGCTACTTCACCCTTGTTCTGTGAAAGAGACTGGAACAATCCGTATTAGAAAGACATATAATTAAAACCGATCTCATGAATGAGTTCCTTATTGACCAGGCGACCACCTTTTTGGTCTCGAGTGGCATTGCTCTTTCCCAAAATTCTCTTTGAAGCCCCCAATATCTCACTCACAGTACCAGACACAAAAAGAGTCCACAGCTCAATTCGGTCCCCAATATCTCACTCACAGAACGACACCGGAACTAGCGGGAATAGGGTGAGCAAATAATAGTCCAGACCGCAAAATCGGACCGGACTGCTCAATTTGGTTCGGTCCGGTCCATTTTGAGTTCGGTCCGGTCCGCGGTCTGAGAATTTCGATGAGTTCGGTCTTCAATCCGATTCGGTCCAAAATTGATCCGGACAAGACTGACTTTTATACAAAATTCATGTATATTTGAAGGTATATTCTATAATAAATACAAATAAAGTACATATATAAGCACTACTAATATAAATGTTTAATACTAATTGTCCGGTCCTAGCACAAAACGGTCAAATCCCAATCCGGTCCTACCTTGAAATGGTCCGGTCTGCGGTTCATATATTTGTTGAAATCCGATCCGCGGTATGATTCGGTCCGATTTTGGACCGATGCTCAGCCCTAAGTGGGATTTGACTCGGAAGTAATTATTCAGGCTTAACAAAGATGCAACAAAACTTGAAACCCGTCCATCACAATATCTAAAACTCTTTTACACCTCAGGAATCAAAGCTATCCGTAATGACATACCATAGCAGATCACTTGTCAAGTGTTGCAAATGCAGTAAATTGTGATATTCGTTCAAGTAAAACGGTTTGTTATGTGGTAAACATCGATCATTTGAACCTTTTGTAGCCCAGCTACACAAGAGATACTTTAGGTGTTCTTGTAGACAGTCGCTGTAATGTATCGAATGAACGAATAGCGAATGAAAGGGTGAAGTCTTGTTAACCACGTATTACATCCATCTGCCGTGTGGCAGGGCAATGTTTTTTTTTTTTGTGTGATTTTGTAAAAGCAACAGAACAGCAGAAACCCAACAAAACATTTAGACATGCTTCATTCTCCGAATAATAAGAAGCAAGTTCCGCGTTGCATTTTTCAGATTACAAGGGTCGGGTTGCCAACAATAACAGAAAAAAACCTGACCATCTCCTATCAAAAACTGAGTAGAAGAACTATGCAAGGAAATATCTTCGGCTTCAGCACGAGATCCAAAAGCTATACCTGAATATTAACCCCAATTCTCAGCATTAGCGCGGTATGATTCGATTCCAGAGGCAAGATTAGCACTGAGCGACTTGATCTTCAATTCCACAATTCCCAACCTACTCATTGAATCTTCCCACAAAACCCTAGATCTGCCTATCGGCGGCGGCCGCCACGATCGGCAAGTAGGGCGTCCGACCAAGCACAGACGCTGCGACGCCGTACAGGAAGCAACCCAGCGCGAAGGCGAACATGGCCCCATACGCCACTTCGAGCACCTTGAACCCGATCCCGCGAGCTGGCGGCGCACCGAAGATGCGCTGCGCGAGGGTAGGGAGCGCGAGGAGGACGTCGAGCACGACGGCCTGCATCGAGTTGAACCGGACGTAGCGGCTGAAGGCCGGGTTCCGAACCACGCCGAGGTAGAGCGCGAAGAAGGCCACGAAGGAGGCGTAGGGCAGGGAGCGGTAGGCGGAAACCAGCGGGAGAACCGGCGCGATGGCGTAGGCCAGAGGGGGAAACCGCGCGAAGAGGAACCGGCCGTAGTGGAGAGAATTGAGGAAAGGGAGTGAGTAGGAGAGGGCAGAGACCAGGCGGTCCGTGGCTGGGATGGTGGTGGTGGACATGCGAGCGGCGGTGAGGGCAGACGGGGAGGTGGAAGGGCGGCGTTGAACGAGGAGGGGGAAGGGAGAGCTGGGCAGGCGAGTCGTTACAAGGTGGCGCGGCGGAGGTAGCGGGGAGAAGTGGAGAAGGGAGAGCGTCGCTGTCGTCGCCATGGTTGCGGATGCTGCAGCACAGTGCGAGTTTTGGGGTTCAGAAATCGGAATGGGAAGAGATGCACTTCGGCTATAACTCCAAATTGAGCTGGCGTATTCGCTGTGTTTGTACATGGTGATAAAATTGAAGGTCTGACGGTGATAGAGACGGTCCTGGTAGAGAAATTATTAAAATGTGTTATTTGGTAATGCATGTATGGTGATAGGGATGTTGATTTTTTTTTAAATTTTTATTTATTACGTGGTTAAGTGAAAGAGAGGAGAATTTTCTTTTTATAAAAAATATTCTACACAAGTAAGAATCATATTTATTAGAACTTTTTTTTGCACATACATGTGTAAATAGGTAGTGGAGTCTTGTAAAAAGCTTCTTTCACCATGATTCACTATACTTTTTCATGGAGACAAAAATAGATCAAAATTCATCACGAATTCACCATGAATTCACTATGATTCCCTATCAGCGTGGCAAACAAATAACATTTTGTTTCACCATCATTCCCTATCAGCATGATTCACCACGTAACAAACACAACCTTAGTTATGGGGAATTCATTTTCTTAGAAATCTAGTTCAATTTTTCAAATTTAAGTTTACATTCACTTCCATGTAACTGGTTTGTTGTAAATGTAAATATAAAAATCAAATAAAAAATATTATTAATTTTATTGTGTAATATATAATAAGTAAAGACGACAAAGAAATAAAGCAAGAATCATATCTATATATAATCATAATATTTTTAAACCGTAATAACTTCAACACGTGATCATAATGCGAATGTTGTTCCTTCAAAAATATTTTTATATGATATAAATTTAATTTTTATAAAAAATATTGTGGTCACAATATTTTTATTTCACTTTGTCTGTACAAAGTATTGTAATAATATATACATTTTATACATTTGTAAATATAATTTTTGCATCATCATTGTTTAACAAAATGTACAACATACCTGGTATATTCTTTGTATACGGTTACAGTTAATTATTATTATTCACTTCATATTATATAACATAAAAAACAAAATTATATTAGATAAATCATAATTTGTGTCACATGGTGCGACATGAATACTTTTGCATAGTGTCATATATTTGTTACTTTATATACCACAATGTAATAGTAGTTGTAGTGTAAATATTTTACATGGTGTCGCTGATAATATATAATATTTTGTCATATTATGTTATGATTTTAGTAATAAACGATATCCACACCGCTAACATTCCTAATTATAAACATTTTACATGTACCATATATGAAAAAAATATATAATTATAACATAAATGTTGTCAATTGTTCTACAACTCATTTTTCATTCTTTTTAAGGAGGAACTTAGGACTATATTTTGTATGTAACTCTGTAACTCGCTAGAAGACATGGAACTGAAGTTCTAGCACTTACTTTAAACCAATTATGAAAAAATTATTTTAGGAACCACAGTTCATAAGTTTTCTGGACCAGTTACAACAAACCAATCGGAGCTTGTAGTGGTAGACAAATGAGTTTTTTTTTTCTTTCTGTCAACAATGATATACATGAATGACTTCCCAAAAGTAAAAAAAATTGAACCGCCAAGCCTTTCTTGATGTCGAGACTTATGGATTTAGATACATAATTATTGAATATAGATGAAGACAACATAAGGTTCTTATTTGTTATGTGTTGAATGTGCTTAAGAAGAGAAACATCATCGTCAACAAGAGCCCCAAAGGTATCAAACGCGAAAGATAAGAAATGATAGTAATTTGCCTCACAAGCTGTTGTATGCTTATGAACCTTTCTTAATGTGGCATTAGAGGTTGCCATACCTGGTTTAAAATTGTTTGATATGACATTTGTCAAGAGGGAAACTTCAGTGATGTCAATACACATGTGTCTTCCATCTGTTCAATCAAATAACAAAATATTAACACATCATTTGGATTGAAGGCCATCAGACCTTGTGCCAAGGAAAGCAACAAGTGCTTCCTTCATGACCTCTAACACAACACGAGGGACGAAAACAAAAAGAGCGTCGCGGACGATGTCATGACGCGTACAAATAAAAATATTTATTAGGAAAATTTATAGATGAAACACATTTGTGAGAGGCCTGAACTATTGACTTGTCGTACAATTGGGTATCACGTCGCTCTCAATAAAATGGGGTCTTGTTGTAATATGAGGGTTATCATCCAAAGTCGAACCCATGTCCCTCATTGGGGATTGTAGAGCCGCACCACTGGCTATCCTCTCACTACATTGTTGATTCTTTTTAAATGACAATACCTGATCATATGAAGATGTAGATGGCGACATCAATCACGTTCTTATTTATGATATGATGTATGTATACTAAGGGGAAAATTTAAAACATACCAAAAATACCAAAGGCAAAGGAAGAAAATGATGATGGTTTACTTCGCACACAACCCCATGCTTATCGACATTATTTGTGGTCATACTAGAAACTACTTGGCCTAACTTAGAGTTATACCCATTTAATGGAGTGAGAACTATAAGATCAACACAATTTTGTTTCCATCGGTCCTCAAATAACAATATGTTAGCAAGCCTCTAGATGTGGATACCATCATGACATGTCCTTAGAAAGGCAATTGGAGCTTCTTTCAAGGTTAATCCCAAAATGAGAAATCATGTCAAAGAAGAAATCTCAAACTACCTCATTATGGAAACTAAATCATGGCCAAATGTGAATGTGCACTGCATGGTAACCAAAAGAATAAAGATGTGTAGAATTACAGAGGAGGCAACACTCATTGTCAGAATATCGATGGATCAGCAATAGGTAATTTTGAACAGCTCGCTATTCAATTAGTTTCATAGATAACCCAATATCATCAATCATTTATTATCTGAACTTAGACTACAAATGGCTAGAGTCAATGTCGAAAACACTTGAGCATGCATTCCTAGAATGGAGCACATTCCCATAACTTATGCATGAATGAAATAATAATATTATATCATAAGCTAAGAACAAAAAGGATATATGCATAAAAGAAGCTAAACTTAATACATGATTTCAAGATAATAACCCTTCTAGATTCAAGTCATGTGGATATTTATTTAATTTTATTGTCAGTCAAGATAGATATATGCATCATATATCATATTAGAGCAGAAGCAAAGATCATTGTGGTGTTGAATTGCAAAACAGTCACCTAAACTTATAAAATGAATGTAGATCAACACAACTGTGTTGAGTACGCTAGAAAATATATTTTAGAAAATAAGATGGGAGACTAACGAGATACTTTTTTATTGATAGAAGGCAAATTTCTCACCTTTGTATAGTAGAGGAGGCAAGTATAAGAGAAGCAAACGTAACCCTGGTGGTCCAAGACAATTAATAACAATAATTATATCACTCACCCTCAAGATGGAGTATGGGTGAAACACATATCCAACTTGGACTTACAAGACTCAATTAGATGATAATAATGACACTCTCAATAAAAGATTATTAGTCCCCCTTAAACTTGACTCTCCAAAATCAATTTGAGGGTGCCATCTTTTGATTTGTGTTTTGTAGATTGGAAACACTCGAGCTTTGGAAAAGGTCTTTTAAGGTCCATATGGAACGAAGAACATCTGATAAATTGAATCTAAATGCCAAAGCAATAACTCGCCACCATCAATATGAAATTGAAGACAAAAAAATATTGTGACAATGCCATTTTCACTGGAGAGGAATATGTGAGTGGTATAAGCGCAACCATCACATGACACGTACATAGCGTGACACGAATGTAGAGGCATAATGTCTACATAGAAATAGAGGCATCTTCAGATCATTTGAGAAGTGTATCCAACTAAAATTAACACATAAGACCATAGACATGCATAATGCGACACAAATACAAACTAGACGAGTTGTTGATGACTGTCACACTAGTTCCAAAAATATTATTCATGACTCTTAGGGGCGTGATAGGTATGAAAGGCACCATCTAACATAAAACCAAGAAGATCATTAGAAGAATCATGTCAGTGACTACAACTTGAAGAAAACATAATGAGAGTAGCTCAGTAAAGATAAAAATCTAGATAAAATCCTTGCATATATAGAATTTGCAGTCTAGAAATGGATAGGCTTATGAAAAGTCTGATGTGAAGAAGAAATCATCTATGCCATGAAAATATATCAAGAATGATCAATTGAAACATCATTAAAACCAGAGATTAGAATAAGGGCATAAAACTCTATCGTGACATACATAATGTGGTACGAACACAAAAAGGTTGGTGCCAATGTTATAGTTAAGATCCTTTAAGACATGAACGTGGTAGCTAACTAGAATAAGGAAGTATGTATAATCAACCTATGTCCATATTGTGTCACAAACTAGAAGAAACATAGTTTCTTTGGCAATGAAGCTCAATGATGCATTGGAAACACGATGACTCGTGGAAATAAAGCTCCACATAGACATCGAAAGGACGGATGTATTGAATAACAAGAAGCTCCATGGAGATATGAATAGCTTGGAATTATATACATAATATCTCTCATACTATTTATTCTCATACTTTCTCCCTCTATTACTCGCACACACCAATTACAAAGTGATTGAATAGTTGGTGTGGAAATGAAATAATACCCCCCTACATGTGGAGATTGATACACACATGAAGGAGGCATCAAAAGGATGGATGTACTAAATAACAAGAAGCTTCATGGAGATCTAAATACCCTGGACTGATATATATATATATATATATATATATATATATATATATATATATATAATATCTCTCATACTATTTCTCCTCACACTCTCTCCCTCTATTTCCCACACACACCAATTACAAAGCGATTGAATAGTTGGTGTAGAAATGAAACAATAGCCCCCTACATGTGGATTTTGATATACACATGAGGGATGGTGGGGGGGGGTAACTAAGAGGAAGGGGAATCACAATGCCCCTTTTTTAGTGCTTTATAAACTAGGATGGGGTCTTTAGTTTCTCCTTTTTTGTTATAGCTTTTTTCTTTGTTTTGTTCTTGTTTCCTTTTTTCCAATTTAGTATGTTTTCTTTCTCTTCAATAATGTTTCATTTACAATTTATCCTCCCTTCCATTTTCATTTATTTCTTTTCTTTAATATAGCACAATGATTCTCCATTTTTTCTTTTAGTTACAAATGACAATTGAATGGCGTTTGGTTTTTGTGATTAATGTGAATCAATGGAGTAATATATATTATTGCAAAGCAGGAGTACAAAAGACACATACAAACTCTGATGGTTTTCTAAGGTCATGGAAATAAACAAACAAAAGAAAGGTGCCATCAGAAAGGAAAGTTACCATCAAATATAAAGGTGGGGTGTGATAAAATAAAATAAAGTGTATTGGAAAGGAGCTTAGCCAACATTGGTTGTAATAGATAAAAAAGGAAAGGTGGTTGGTAGGAGGTTAAAAAAGGAAATAATAATGGACCCTAGTTCAAATAGAAAATGAGATAAGGAAAATGTTGGATGGTAATGATTACTTGAGATAAGTAAAAAAGAGAGATTTTTGTCAGGAAAACAATGATGAAACATAGTAAATTGTACTAAAAAGGAAAAGAAATGACATGCTTTGTTATTGGAGAATGAAATGAGAAAATGAAGCCTTGGACCGAAAGGAAGATTTCCTTGGCATTATGGGTTTTGGATGTGGGAGATGGATTTCATGCATGGAAAAGCAAGGAAGATGTGAAGAAGTGACAAATAGATAACTACGACTCAAGGGAGGTAGATAACAGTGATGATGGCACAGGGATAGAGTGCTAGAAAAATATTTGATTCTTATGAAAAATGAAGAAGAAAGGAGATTACCATGGTGGTCAGGATGATGTCTGGCCAGATATCAAGCCAAGAAGAGACGATGGTTGTAAGGACCTTGACCTTCATTTAGGACTTACCCTATTTGTTTTGCTTAACTTTGGTGCTTTGGTGCTTGCTAATCGCCTTTAGTGGTGATTAGGGTTTGGTTGTGCTTTGTTGAGAGTTGGAGGGGCTACTCGCAAATAACCCAAGTTTAGGGTTTTGTGGGCAAGTTTGCCACCTTGTGAGGTGTTCCTCTCTCTCTTTGCTTCCTCTAAGGTTGACAGGAAGGCTTGGGCTTGTTGCTTGAGTTCTTTGGGCCTTGGTTGAGCTTGTTTTGGGCCTTGAGGTGCCGTGTTTGGGCTTGGTTGAGCTTTGTATCGCCCAAGAGAGGTGTCGACCTAGAGGTGAGTGTGTCGGCCAACATGGATGTGTGTCGCCCAAGGTGCAAGTGTTGTGTCGCCCATGGTGTTTGACCCGGCTTTGACTTCGTCTGTGTCACCACTAGTGGACACTTGGAGATGATGCATGCATGTGGCAATGACCTTGGACAAGTGTCCCTAGGTGGGCAACACGTTTCCATGCTCTACCTTGTTTTCTCCTCCCTTCCCTTCTATATAGGTGGTTCTTTTCCTTGCTTTGAGTTCCTTTGATCCTTTAGTTTCCTTCTCCACCTTGAGTGCACGACACTCCCTTCTTCCTTGCTTGTGTCGACCGATACACCCCCCCCCCCTTGAAGGAGAAAGTAGGTGGTCAACATCCCTTGAAGCTTGAATCTGTTCTTCTTCTTTGGAGCTTGGAGCTTAAGGCAGGTTGCATACCATCTAACCCTAGCTACACTATCTCCTTTCTTGCTTATATGTTGTTGTTAGTTTTACATCTTGCTTTAGTTCCTGGTTGGTCGATCCTCTTGGTAGTTTTGGGTGAGCAATACTCCTTTCTCTCTTTGGTCTAGAGGAGTGAGTTTAAGCTTCTAGTCTCATGAGCAACACCCCTCTTTCATAGTCGATTGAGGTGAGCTTGTGTCCTAGTTGCTTGAGCAACACTCTCCCCTCACCATGGACTAGAAGGGTGAGCTCGGTTGTAGTGGACCTTGTTTTGGGTTGGTGTTTGTGTTGCCCGATGGGTGATAGGTGGTGTGCAAGACCCCTCTTTCTTGGTTGATTGAGGTGAGCCATCTCCTTGACCCTCTAGGGTTTTGGGTATCTTTTGCTTGAGGTAGAAGACGACCTAGTGAGATGTATCTTGGTTGAGATGGGGATGATGAGGTGCTGCCTGACAGCCCTCTAATCTAGACTTGCAAGACATGTGTATGTGCGTGAGTTGTCCGATAGGCTCTTGTATCGGGCGACACCCTTGGTTCTTGTGATGGGCGTCACAACTCTTCCTTTGCTGTGTGTCGGCCGTTAGGCCTTGATCAGTAGATGCATGACATGTGGATGTGTTCTCTTCCTTGGTTGTTAGTTTTTGATGGGCTAACCTGGCTGACAACACCATGTGTGATGGGCATTGCCCGATAAGCACTTGTGCTTGACACACCCTGGTGCATAACACCCCTTGGCGCGCGACACATCGTCGTCCTGCTGCACGTAGAGCAGCGTTGCTGCTCGCTTATATATCGGCCGTTTGGTGCGTTGATCCTTGGGTGAGGGCAGGATGTCGTTACACTTTTTTTTGTGAGAGTCTTTGATATCTTTTGGTGAGGGTCCCTGGTACTTTTAATGATGGTTCATCTCGTTATGTAAACAATCTTGTGGTTATGTGCTTAGCAAAACGATGATAACTCTTGGTATAGATAATAATGCTCATTATCATAAGCTTGCTCATTTATCTTAGCCCGGCTACACATATGGAAGTGATTATCTATTAATGCTAAGAATGATAGTGGTAATGGTAATAATAATGCTTGTTCTCTATATCTAACTTGACTATATGCATGAAGTAATCATCTTGATTATCTATATAATACTGAGATGAGGATAAGCATAGATATGATTTTCTTAATAATGTGTCTTACGCACATGATCACCAAATGATGTATAATCGATAGGTATAGCATCTTGAATGTCATCTCATGATAGTAAGCATAGTCCTTATGTTGAAACTATGATTATTGTATACCCTAACCATGCAGGTGATGTTTAGCCATGAAAAGGCTATGAGGAATATGTGATGAGTAACATCACTTTGATAATTACTCTTGTTGAAGAGGTCGCATGAATTATGTGTTTGTCCCATGATGATAATGTAAGCCTTGAGAGGCAGTGGCAATACATGATGAGGGATTGAGATCCCATGGTATGTGATGATCCTTGAGATAGATCTGGATGGTTGGCAAGAGGCCAAGTGATAAAATGTGACGTTGGATTCTTGAGATGGATCCAGTTGATGTGATTACAATAAAAGCATAATGTTGAGTTTTATGTTGTTTATTCTGTTATAGTTTTCATGTTATACAACTTGGTTGAACCTTGCCATCCATCTAAAAGACACAAATTAATCACAGTGAAATATATCATGTAGTTTGCCCTGGCTATAGATCCATCATCGTCAGATTTTGGTGATGGTGAAATGGGTTCTCCTACGGGTTAACCCAGAGTGCATATTGTTGAATATGCGAAGTTGCTCCTAGCCTAAATTGAGGAGGTAAGAGTGCAACTTCGGTTGTAGACTCCAAGGTGCGGATTCAGGCCCGTAGCCCATATATGTGAAGAGCATGGTAAATAGGCCCATGGCTCAGGATATGTAATATGAGGAGCATGAATGCGTTCGTGGCTCAGAGCACGGTGAACAGGCCCATGGCTCAGTTTCACTAGCGCTGATACCTGTACCGAGGCGGGCTAGGAAGAGGGTAGCCTGACCCTGTGGCTAAGACCACTTCAGCAATGAGACTGCGGTCCTGCTTGTGTTGTACTCGTGCACTGACTACGAGGTGGGAGGTCGTGGAGTCCGGCTCTTCCATGTGACCTTGTATGGCACCGGTTCCGGGTTTCGCAGCTGTCGGTTAGATTTGAACGGTATGGTTCACTTCCTCAGGGCATAAGAATACGTAATCTAGCCGTATAGTATATATTGCTTAAGGCAAAACACAGAACATTGGTTGAGGCCTTGCTTGTGTAGTTACATCTTGTAGTTGCTTATATGTTTCTCAGGATATGTGGCGAAATATCTTATATGTTCCTCATGCAACATAACAATATATCTTATCTTATCAATCATGTTCCATTGAGAGTTACTTGGTTACATGCCTTTTGTACAACTGGTATGCTTGTCAGTAAGAATAGCTTTGCTTTACATAAACTGCTCCTGTTATATCTCTTATCAGTCATCTGCTGTTATAAGCTCTATCTTTCTGAGGTTCTGTAGTTGCGGTGGGAAGTTATGTTTCCCGCTGGGACAATGTTCAATTGTCTCACTCTGCTGGTTTACACCCTTTTTAGGTGGTCGAGCTAGATGTGGTGGTGGTCGTGGTGTTGCGGCCGAGCAGCTAGATGAGCAGTAGAAGGCAAGCGATGGATATGCTGCTGTTTTGGATGTTTTGTAGTAGAGTCTAGAGTCATCCCTGTACCCTCAGGTCCTTGGCAGTGTTTTGGCATTGTTTCACGATGTACGATCGATAATGTTTTGTATATCCTGCTGTTGGCCAGATGTGGGCCTTTATGTATATGAACAGGTGGTGAACTCATGTGATGGATAGATAGTTGTTCCTTTGAGTTGTGGGCATGTATCAGATCTTGTATATGTATATATGACTTGTTCTCTTACAGGATGTGGACTGGAACATAATAGTTTCTCAGTTTATCAGTTTTCCACAATCGGTTTTAATTAACTCGTGTTCTTGGTAATCTGTGGTTATGGTGATTTCTGCACGTTTTCGCGCGACACCTCGCTGTCTGTGTGATAGTGGGATGTGTTGCCACAAGTTTGGTATCAGAGCCTTAGGTTCGCTGAGTCTACAGGGATTTAGGACTAGGTCATCTGTTCTTGTGTGTTGTCCAGATTTTCTTACAACCATCTTCTGCCCTCAGTGGAAGAAAAATCAAGATGTCTGGAAACCAAGAAGAACACTCAGATGAGTATAGTGATGCTGCATCTATTGATGGAACTTTTGGGTAGGCACATGAAGATCGGGTGCCTGAGGTCCCCCAACCTAACCCAGCCATTCTTGAACACCCTGCCTACCAACAGCTTATGGAGCAGATGATGGCTATGATGAATCTCATGGTTGAGCGATTGCTAGTGCCTCCTCCGAGAGCACAGGTTCCCCATGGAGAAGCATTGGGTATTGGGAAGACCTTCGAGCGGCTTTGCCGAGTTGGAGTTCGGATTATGCTGGAACGGCTGATTCAGCGGATGCGGATCTGTGGCTGACAAGTCTTGAGAAGGCTTTCCAGATCCTCGACATCCCCAAAGCAGACAAAGTAAAGCATGCTGTCTATCTTCTGAAGGGTAGTGCTGGTCACTGGTGGACCATCGAGGAAGAGAAGCGACCCGGTGAGGTGATATGTTGGGAAGTGTTCCGGCGTGAGTTCGTCACCAGATACTTTCCGAAGACGTATCTGGATGAGAAGATCAGTCAGTTTGAGAGGTTGTGATAAGGAGCGATGAACATCACTGAGTATGAAGCCAAGTTTATGGATCTGTTGAGGTTTTGTCCTCACATGGCGGCAATAGATGAGGAGCAGATCAGATGTTTCGAGAAGGGTCTGAGTTCTGAGCTGACAACACTTGTGTCTGCGTTGGAGAACTGAGAACGGTTTGCTACGTTTGTGGAATCTGTTCGAAGGATTGAGAGGTCAGTAAGGGAGAAAGGAGAGTCCATGTCTCATAAAAGACCTGCTCAGTTTCAGGGATGGAGGTTTTCTGGCTTTAAGAAGACCAGGTTTTCATCACAGTCAGTGATGAGAGGTTCTGGTGTACCGTCCCAGTGGTCTCCAAGTAAGGGGAGAAGTTATGTTTCTTTGCCATCTAAGGCGCATAGTACAACTTCTGTGGTAGTGACAGGGCCAGCTAGGCCACAGTTTGAGGACAAGACATGTCATCTTTGTGGACAAGTCAGGCATTTCAGGCTCAATTTCCCGAATAGAGGTGTTGAAGTGACGCAGCAGCCAAGGCAGAGTTTTCAAAGGTCAGAAAGATAGTAGCCCAGTGGGAGTAGAGGGTGAGGACACGGTCAGGCGTCGCAAGCAGGTTCGTCTGCTCAAGGAAGCAGAGGTCGTGGACAACAATCAACGACTCGATTCTTTGCTATGAGTCAGCCGGAGGCGATAGTCAACCCGCGAGTAGTGACAGGTCAGATGGAGTTATTTCATTCTGATATGTCTTCTTCTTTCTTTATATCTGTTTTGGTTGACCCGGGTGCTACACACTCTTTTATCGCCTATAGTATGCTTGAAAACTGTCATTTATCTGTTAGCTGTAAGGAGGATAGTTTGTTGTTAGAAACCCCTCTTGATGGTTCCTCCTTGCTTAGAGAAGAGTGTCCATCTTGTGTCTTATCTTTCTCAGGACACCGCATCCAAGTGGATCTTATACCACTTGATATGCATGGTTTCGATGTTATCCTTGGGATGGATACCTTAGAGAAGTATAAGGTTGTTTTGGACTGTGGTTCCAAGCAGGCAGTGTTTGATGATGCTGGAGAGAAGTGGATCTTCCAGGGAGATAGTAATATTCTTTCGACGTGCCTGGTATCGGCTATGGTGGCAGAGAAGTTGCTACGACAAGGATGTGAGGCATTCTTAGCTCACGTGGTGGATAATGTTGTAGTTGCCAAGGCAAAAGGTCCTAGCCTTGAGGAGGTGCCAGTTGTCCGGGAGTTTGCAGATGTGTTCCCTGAGGAGTTTCCTGGTATTCCCCCACCCCGAGAGATCGATTTTGAGATCAATCTGGTCCCAGGGACGCAGCCAGTTGCACAAACACCATACATGATGGCTCCAGTTGAGATGGCAGAGCTTAAGAAGCAGTTGCAAGAGTTGCTGGACAAAGGTTTTATCTGACCGAGTACGTCACCTTAGGATTCTCCAGTGTTGTTTGTCAAGAAGAAGGATGGTTCGATGCGGTTGTGTATAGATTACCGGCAGTTGAACAAAGTCACGATCAAGAACAAGTACCCGTTACCGAGGATTGATGATCTGTTTGATCAGTTGCGTGGTGCTACAGTGTTTTCAAAGATCGATCTATGGTCCAGATATCATCAGCTGAGGATTAAGGCGGATGACATACCAAAGTCAGCTTTCAGGATGAGGTATGGTCACTATGAGTTCATAGTTATGCCGTTCGGGTTAACCAATGCACCTGCTGCCTTCATGGATCTGATGAATAGAGTGTTCTGTCCATTCTTAGATCAGTTTGTTGTAGTATTTATAGATGACATCTTGATCTACAGTCGGGACAAGCAGGAGGATGAGCAACATCTTCGACAAGCGTTGACTCTTCTTCATCAATATCAGTTGTATGCTAAGTTCAGTAAGTGTGAGTTCTGGTTGGAGGAAGTGACTTTCTTGGGTCATGTGATATCTACTGAAGGAGTCAAAGTCGATCCGAAGAAGGTGGAATCTGTTGCAGATTGGGAGCAACCGAAGACGCCGACAGAAGTTTGTAGTTTCCTGGGTTTAGCAGGATACTACCGAAGGTTTATTAAGGACTTCAGTACGATCGCGTTGCCAATGACAAAGTTGACCAGGAAGGATGTACCTTTTGTTTGGGATGATCGATGTCAACAAGCTTTCCAGAGTTTGAAGGAGAAGATGACCAGTGCTCCAGTGTTAATCCTGCCAGAGCCTGGGAAGGCTATGTTGTTTTCTGTGATGCTTCCAAGAAAGGTTTAGGTTGTGTGCTGATGCAGGAAGATCATGTGGTTTCTTTTGCCTCGCGACAGCTCAAGAAACATGAGGAGAACTATCCGACTCATGACTTGGAGTTGGTGGCTGTGGTTCATGCGTTAAAGATTTGGAGACACTATCTGTATGGGGAAGTATGTCAAATCTTAACAGATCATAAGAATCTGAAGTACATCTTTTCACAGCATGAGTTGAACATGCGACAACGTCGATGGATGGAGTTGATCAATGATTACGACTGCACTATCGAGTATCATCCTGGTAAGGCGAACGTGGTAGCTAATGCACTGAGCAGAAAGTCTTCTTCTGTTTCTTCAAAGAAGGCACGGTTGAGTTCTCTGGTATGCCATAGGCGAGATATGTTTGTTTTGCTATGACAGATGAATGTACAGATGGAAGTTTCTTTGTTGTCTGGTCTTTTAGAAGAGATGCAAGTCAAGCCTACGTTGAGACAACAAATCAAAGATGCACAATATACAGATGATGCAGTACAGCTGATCAGATCGGAGTTCGACAGTAAAAAGCGTGAAGGGTTCCATGAGTCTGAGGATGGGCTAGTTTGTTATCGTGAGAGGATGGTGGTTCCAGATGCTGATGATCTGAGGAAGTTGGTGCTTGAGGAAGCACATATGTCGATGTATGGTATGCATCCAGGTGTCACCAAGATGTATCATAGTCTGAAGGACTTGTATTGGTGGCCCGATTTGAAGAAAGATGTAGCTGATTTCGTAGCAAGATATGCGGTTTTCCAGCAAGTGAAGGCTGAACATCAGAAGCCGACATGTACGTTGCAACCTTTGCCGATACCGCAGTGGAAATGGGATCATATAACCATGGATTTCGTAGTTGGTCTACCCCGGAAAACTAGGAATCATGATTCCATTTGGGTGATAGTGGACAGATTGACAAAGTTTGCCCATTTCCTACCAGTTAAGACGACGTATACATCTGAGAAACTCGCTCGAGTGTATGTTGATGAGATAGTATGTTTGCATGGTGTGCCAGTAACGATAGTTTCTGACAGAGGTCCTCAGTTTACGAGTCATTTCTGGGAACAGTTGCACAAAGCATTGGGAACGCAGTTGAGGTTCAATACAACTTTTCACCCCCAGACAGATGGACAGTCTGAAAGGACTATCCAGACTTTGGAAGATCTCCTGCAAGCTTGTGTTTTGCAGTTTCTAGGCAACTGGGATGTACATCTTAGCTTGATAGAGTTTGCCTACAACAACAGTTATCAACAGAGCATTGACATGGCTCCTTATGAGGCTCTGTATGGAAGGAAATGCAGATCTCCTTTGTGTTGGTATGAGTCCGGTGAGTATCATCTTTTGGGTCCTGAGTTAGTACAGCAGACAACAGAAAAGATCAAAGTGATACATCAACAGTTGAAAGTGGCACAGGACAGGCAGAAGGCTTATGCAGACAATCACCAATGACCTTTGGAGTTCCAAGTAGGAGACCAAGTGTATCTTAAGGTCTCGCCGTGGAAAGGTGTGCTAAGGTTTGGTCAAAAGGGTAAGTTAGCACCCAGGCATATGGGGCCTTATCCAGTCATAGCACATGTTGGCAAGGTAGCTTACGAGTTAGAGTTGCCTCCAGAGTTGCATAGGTTGCATCCAGTGTTCCATGTCAGTATGCTGAAGAAAAGTCATCCAGATTCAGGTACAGTGATACAACTAGTTGAAGTTGAGCTTGATGAAGATGTGACCTACGAGGAGGGTCCTGTGGCGATCCTTGACAGAAGGGTCAAGAAGCTGAAGAGGAAGGACCTGGTTCTTATGAAGGTTCTTTGGCAGCGTCGTGGCATTGAGGAAGCCACGTGGAGCTTGAGGAAGAGATGAGGAGGAAGTATCCCTCGCTTTTCTCTTCGGATTTTGGGGACAAAATCCCTTAAAGGGGGTTAGCTTGTAAGGACCCTGACCTTCGTTTAGCGCTTACCCTGTTTGTTTTGCTTAACCTTGGTGCTTTGGTGCTTGCTAATCGCCTTTAGTGGTGATTAGGGTTTGGTTGTGCTTTTTTGAGAGTTGGAGGGGCTACTCGCAAATAACCCAAGTTTAGGGTTTTGTGGGCAAGTTTGCCACCTTGTGAGGTGTTCCTCTCTCTCTTTGCTTCCTCTAAGGTTGAGAGGAAGGCTTGGGCTTGTTGCTTGAGTTCTTTGGGCCTTGGTTGAGCTTGTTTGGGCCTTGAGGTGCCTTGTTTGGGCTTGGTTGAGCTTTGTGTCACCCAAGAGAGGTGTGTGTGTCGACCTAGAGGTGAGTGTGTCAGCCAACATGGATGTGTGTCCCCATGGTGCAAGTGTTGTGTCACCCATGGTGTTTGACCCAGCTTTGACCTCGTCTGCGTCACCTCTAGTGGATACTTGAAGCTAATGCATGCATGTGGAAATGACCTTGGACAAGTGTCCCTAGGTGGGCGACACCTTTCCATGCTCTACCTTGTTTTCTCCTCCCTTCCCTTCTATATAGGTGGTTCTTTTCCTTACTTTGAGTTCCTTTGATCCTTTAGTTTCCTTCTCCACCTTGAGTGCACGACACTCCCTTCTTCCTTACTTGTGTCGACCGATACACCCCCCCCCCCTTGAAGGAGCAAGTAGGTGGTCGACATCCCTTGAATCTTGAAGCTCTTCTTCTTCTTTGGAGCTTGGAGCTTAAGGCGGGTTGCATAACTTCTAACCCTAGCTACACTATCTCCTTTCTTGCTTATATGTTGTTGTTAGTTTTACATCTTTCTTTAGTTCCTGGTTGGCTGATCCTCTTGGTAGTCTTGGGTGAGCAATACTCATTTATCTCTTTGGTCTAGAGGAGTGAGTTTAAGCTTCTAGTCTCATGAGCAACACCCCTCTTTCATAGTCGATTGAGGTGAGCTTGTGTCCTAGTTGCTTGAGCAACACTCTCCCCTCACTATGGACTAGAAGGGTGAGCTCGGTTGTAGTGGACCTTGTTTCGGGTTGGTGTTTGTGTTGCCCGATGGGTGATAGGTGGTGTGCAAGACCCCTCTTTCTTGGTTGATTGAGGTGAGCCATCTCCTTGACCCTCTAGGGTTTTGGGTATCTTTTGCTTGAGGTAGAAGACGACCTTGTGAGATGTATCTTGGTTGAGATGGGGATGATGAGGTGTTGCCCGACATCCCTCTAGTCTATACTTGCACGACATGTGTATGTGTGTGAGTTGGCCGACAGGCTCTTGTATCGGGCAACACCCTTGGTTCTTGTGACGGGCGTCACAACTCTTCCTTTGCTGTGTGTCGGCCGTTAGGCCTTGATCAGTAGATGCACGACATGTGGATGTGTTCTCTTCCTTGGTTGTTAGTTTTTGGTGGGATAACCTGGCTGATAACACCATGTGTGACGGGCGTTTCTCGATAAGAACTTGTGCCCGACACACCTTGGTGCGTAACACCCCTTGGCGCGCGACGCAACCTCGTCCTGCTGCACATAGCGCAACGTTGTTGCTCGCTTATATATCGGCCCCTTTGGTGCGTTGATCCTTGGGTGAGGGCAGGCTGCCATTACACTTTTTTTTGTGAGAGTCTTTGATATCTTTTGGTGAGGGTCCCTGGTACTTTTAATGATGGTTCATCTCATTATGTAAACAATCTTGTGGTTATGTGCTTAGAAAAACGATGATAACTCTTGGTATAGATAATAATGCTCATTATCATAAGCTTGCTCATTTATCTTAGCCCGGCTACACATATGGAAGTGATTATCTATTAATGCTAAGAATGATAGTGGTAATGGTAATAATAATGCTTGTTCTCTATATCTAACTTGACTATATGCATGAAGTAATCATCTTGATTATCTGTATAATACTGAGATGAGGATAAGCATAGATATGATTTGCTTAATAATGTGTCTTACGCACATGATCACCAAATGATGTATAATCGATAGGTATAGCATCTTGAATGTCATCTCATGATAGTAAGCATAGTCCTTATGTTGAAACTATGATTATTGTAGACCCTAACCATGCAGGTGATGTTTAGCCATGAAAAGGCTATGAGGAATATGTGATGAGTAACATCACTTTGATAATTACTCTTGTTGAAGAGGTCACATGTATTATGTGTTTGTCCCATGATGATAATGTAAGCCTTGAGAGGCAGTGGCAATACATGATGAGGGATTGAGATCCCATGGTATGTGATGATCCTTGAGATAGATCTGGATGGTTGGCAAGAGGCTAAGTGATAACATATGACGTTGGATCCTTGAGATGGATCCAGTTGATGTGATTACAATAAAAGCATAATGTTGAGTTTTATGTTGTTTATTCTGTTATAGTGTGCATTTTATACAACTTGGTTGAACCTTGCAATCCATCTAAAAGACACTAATTAATCACAGTGAAATATATCATGTAGTTTGCCTTGGCCATAGATCCATCATCGTCAGGTTTTGGTGATGGTGAAATGGGTTCTCCTACGGGTTAACCCGGAGCACATATTGTTGAATATGTGAGGTTGCTCCTAGCCTAAAGTGAGGAGGTAAGAGTGCAACTTCGGTTGTAGACTCCAGGGTGCGGATTTAGGCCCGTAGCCCATATATGTGAAGAGCATGGTGAATAGGCCCATGGCTCAGTATATGTAATATGAGGAGCATGAATGCGTTCATGGATCAGAGCACGGTGAACAGGCCTGTGGCTCAGTTTCACTAGCGCCGATACCTGTACCGAGGCGGGCTAGGCAGAGGGTAGCCTGACCCTGTGGCTAAGACCACTTCAGCAATGAGACTGCTGTAACATCCCTGACCTGGGTTATTCTTTAACCCTAGATGTTTTGATTAAGAAATATGATTATATGCTTAATCTCATCTTGTGAAAAGTAATTAAGGCTCAAAAGGAACCTATGTTTCAATTTTGGTCCTGTTTAAACAATGTTGAAGCAATGTTTGCTTATTTTGGACTAAAGTGTAAATTACACAAGTTGAGGGGTTAAATTACAAATGTTGCATGATAAGATGTTCCTCTGATGTTGTGACATCATAAGAATGAATATGATGTAGTGGTATGGTTTCCACAAGCTTGGACACCAAGATTAAGCTTGTAAAGCAATCCTTGTGCATTAAAACCTAGTTTTGGTGTAATGTGCAATTTACCCAAAATCTAGGGTTCAATATGAAAATTACCACTTCAATATGGTCCTTAATGTTTCTTGGCATCATTTAGAGAAAATAAAATGAGAGGGACTCCTCATTTGAATTAAGTTGTAGGAGAGAGAATCTTGACATTAAAATAATCAAGAATAATGCCTAATTGAAACCCTAATTCGATTTAGGGCAAAAATGAATAAAAATAATTGAAGGAATTTCAACCAAAATGTTTTGGGTTGATTTTGAATAAGGATGGACGTTCCTTTAACAAGATAAGGAACGAAAATATCTTAAGTAGGTGAAATTCCACTCACCTTTTTATAAAGAAAAGTAATATCCACTCACATGTGGGATATTATATTATGAGCATTAAGGTGCTTAATTTGCTTTTATTTAAATTGAGGATAATGAAGGAGAATTAAAGGCAAGGAAGGTGCCTCGTACACAAGGTATTTGAGGGGGAAGAGGCGGCCACTTTATTGGGATTAATTGGATTTTTATAAGGCATTTTCTCTCTCATCAATTTCCTTATAAAAGTGCCATTTCCAAGCCCAAACCAAGGCCTTTTTCGGATTTTCTTCTTCCCCTTGCTTGCAAAACCGACCAAGGAGCTAGGGAGGAGCAGGGAGCACGTCCCCAACCTGTGGGTAAGCCCTTGACCTTCGTTCTCCATGATTTCATGGTGGAAATCGAAAATAAATTAGGGATTCCTTCTTATTTCGATCTCCTCTTCAACCCTAGCCAACTTTTGCAATCAAAAGCTTGAGGACGAGCCTAGGGGGAGTTGCAAGAGCTTCATACACCATTAATGGCGTGAGCTTGGAGCTTTGGAGCTCAATTGGAGGCGGGTTTTATAACTCAAACCCTTAAAGATTGCTATTGCATCAATTCTCTATGCTTTGTTGATTGATTTCTTCAATTTGATACACTCTTGTTTCTTTGCTGCAATTTCCATCAAGAACGGTTTCTGTTCTTGGTTGTTTGAAGGAAGGGGATGATGACATCATCCTAGATGCTTATCCAAAGAAAATTACCAAGCAAAACCGTTTTGATAGCTACTCCAAATCGTTTTAATTTGATTGGCTATGCGGTTTCAGCAAACCGTTTAAGGGCAAACGGTTTGAAACCGTTTGGGAGAAAACGGTTTCAAGACCGTTTGAGATGGTTGACCAAGCGTTTACCGTTTGGGAATTTTGTTTCTAATTATGTAGGCTGATAACCCTCCAAATTTTAGGGATTAACTCCAAAGGAATCGAGAGTTGAAGGCCAATCAATTAGGCAATCGGATTAAATTATGTGCTGATTTTCAACCTGATTAACTTGACCTGGTTGAGAAAATGGTTTCAAGACCGTTTGAGATTGTTGACCAAGCGTTGACCGTATATGATTCTTGTTCATAATTATTTTTATTAATAACCCTCCAAATTTGAGGGATTAACTCCAAAGGAATCGAGAGTTGAAGGCCAATCAATTAGGCAATCGGATTAAATTATGTGCTGATTTTCAACCTGATTAACTTGACCTGGTTGAGAAAACGGTTTCAAGACCGTTTGAGATGGTTGACCAAGCGTTTACCGTATGGGATTCCTGTTCATAATTATGTTTATTAATAACCCTCCAAATTTGAGGGATTAACTCCAAAGGAATCGTGAGTTGAAGCCTAATCAATTAGGGAAACCTAATTGGATTAAGTGCTGATTTTCAATCTGATTTAATTGAACTTTTTGGGCAAACGGTCTCAAGACCGTTTGAGTGCGTTTACCAAGCGTTGACCGTTTGTGATTACTGTTCCTAATGATGTGATCTAATGACTTACCAAATTTGATGGATTAATTCCAAACGAGTCATGAGTTGAAGGCTAATCAAGTAGGCTAACCCTAATTGAAATCAGTGCTGAAATCACAATGAGCTAATTTGAGATTTTGGGTTGATTATCCCAAACGGTCTCAAGACCGTTTGGGGGATCATCCAAACGGTCTCAAGACCGTTTGGGGTCACCTCAAGACCGTTTGGAGGTCTGGGGTCAAGTATAGTTGACCAATTGAAGGTCCAAAGGTACTAATCATATTGCAATGTAGTGCTGATCTGTTGATCAACTCGATAGACCAATCCATGATGATTTTTCACTAGAATCCAAAGGTTGGA
This sequence comes from Alisma plantago-aquatica, assembly GCA_963693085.1. Lineage (NCBI taxonomy): Eukaryota > Viridiplantae > Streptophyta > Magnoliopsida > Alismatales > Alismataceae > Alisma > Alisma plantago-aquatica. Next base: position 566,484,564 of record OY856409.1, on the reverse strand, counting down.
TGGGCCAAACGGTCTCAAGACCTTTTGGAGCTCATCCAAACGGTCTCAAGACCGTTTGGTGGTCACCCAAGACCGTTTGGAGGTCTAGGGTTGAGTATGGTTAGGTGTTTGAAGGTCTAAAGGTACCAAGCTGTTATACAATGCAATGCTGATTTGGTGATCAATCCAATGATCCAAACCTTAATTGGATGGCTTGGATTTGAGTGATATGATGGGAAAACGGTCTCAAGACCGTTTGGAGGTCATCCAAACGACCTCAAGACCGTTTGGGGTCAGGTCATACCCAATTTGGATAATGGTTCAATACTTTCAAAGTAACCAATCTTGCATTGATTAGTGTTGTTGAATCATCGATTCCAAACCCTAATTCAATTGAATCAAACCCTAATTGATGATCAATTGAGGGTCAATTGAGAGTCAAATTAGTTGAAGGTTGACCTATTAAACTCAATTGAAGTATGAGGGTAGGTCCAATTGATGACTGGTTCCATGAATTCAATGATTGAAGGAATCAACATTGAAAACCCTAATTAAATTGGATACCCTATGTAATGGAGGTCCAATGTGATTGAATCTCTTGAGAATCAAGATGATGAATGATCCATTGATCCAATGTTGATTAGTAATGATAATCAAAGAAGGTACAAAGGCTGAAACCCGAATAGTACCTAAGGGATTAGTGCCAATTAAGGGATGAATTCCTAATTGCTTATAGAGTCAATGACTTGATACACTATGTTAATCATAGTTGTATGTACTCAACTAAAGGGTGATATGACCTATTCAAGTTGAGAAGTTGATAGCATGAATTCATACATGAATATGATTCATGTGGTGGTTAAGAGTTATGATCCTTAAGTAAAGAGATCATGAAACCCTAAACATGAACATAAACCCTAATTGACAGGGTTATTGAACTCAAACCCTAGTTGAGGGTGTATCCTTATGAAACCCTAGTTGAGGGTGTATCCATGTGAAACCCTAGTTGAGGGTGTATCCATGTGAAACCCTAACTGAAGGTGTATCCATGTGAAACCCTAGTTGAGGGTGTATCCATGTGAAACCCTAATTGAGGGTGATTTCATGAGAAACCCTAATTGGGAATGATTAGCAAACCTTGAATATGGGAAACGTGATATGAAACCCTAATGAAGGGTGATGCTATATGTAATCCCTATTCTAAAGAAGGGAGATGGTATGTGAAACCCTAATCCCTAATGAAAGAATAGAATTCATACTTGAATATGATTCATGAGAGGAACTTCTGTAGCACGACCGTGGTAGCTTCACTTTGCACGACCGTGCAAGGTAGCACGACCGTGGTGGCTTCCCTTTACACGGCCGTTCTTGGTTGCACGGCCATGGTGCTCTATGCTTGATTTAGATGTGATTTGAAAGTGACCTGATATGATCGTATACCTTGATATGAAATTGATGTATTATCATCTGTACTAACCATGCAGGTATGATGTGATGATGAACATAGCCAGGTATGAGCTATGACATTTTATGTATTGACATTGTTTATTGGGCCTTATGTGCCATGCTATACCTTATTGTCTAGTATGAGGTAATAAGATAAGTAATGGGCCTTAAGTGCCATGAGAAGATGTTTATGTAATAAGCATCATATTTACCTTGGTCAGGTTACCTGAAGGTGATAATTACCTGAAAAAGTGGTAATAATGCTCAATGATGAGCTAAGGGTTTGAATACCCAGAACCATATGATTATGGCATTGAGTTGCAAAGGAATGAAAATTCCCAGTATTGAAATGAGGGACTGAGATCCCCATGTCTTATAAAGACTGAGAAGTGATTAATGGAAATAGTACATGTTTTCTTTATAGCATTTGTCTTATTAAGTTATGTTTGGAAACTTGGCTGATGCTAAAAGAATATGATAATGTACTTAATTAATCAAGTGATACCATATAATGTAGTTGCCCTGATCACAGATCCATCAGTGTCAGAATTAGCTGAATGGTGAAACGAGTTTACTCGGAACGCATATTTTTGAATATGTGGGGGTAATTGGGCAATTATATCCTTATGCCCCATAGGCATTGCTACGGGCTATGTCCTATGAACGGGATTGGTTACGGACCATACCCCAATAAGAGCATGGCTACGGGCCATGACTCCACAAAATAATACCGGGCATTGGCTACGGGCCATATCCTGAAGAGAGTATATGCTATGGGCTATAACTCTAATAGCGATGTTGCCAGTATACCCTGGAAAGCTATCTAGCATCGACACAAGATGTCCTGCATGTTATCTCGTACTGACCGAGATAGTTGAGATCATGGGAATCCGGCTCTTCCATTGACCTATGTGTGGTACCGATGCTTTACGTAACCGTGGTCGGTTGGAGTATGAGCGGTATACATCATCTCCTCAGGGCATAAGTGTGATTGTAAAATGTAATCAGCCGTATAGCATGTTTGCTTAAGGATTGAATACGGAGATTCATTGGCTGATGTTGCATTTCTTTGTGCATTCCTTAGTAGATAAATGTTAATTATGTTTCTTTATATTCTCTACAAAATAGACAGATGAATTACTTATCTACCATGGGTAGATGCAATGACCTCCTTGAGAATGGAGATTATCTTATTCTGTTCTATGATGAATAATTCTACCTGATAATGTAAAAGTAACCCCTACTCAGTTTTAATTTGATAAACTGCAATAATAATGTTTTTGGCAGAGAGTTATATCTCTCGCTGGGGCTATTTTCAATTGTCTCACCCCCGTGGGAAAACATTTTTAGGTATGCATGGAAGGCAAGGCAGGAAATCCCTAGAACAGAGATGAGCAGAAGCAACATCAACAACAAGGACAACAATGAGATCTCAGGTGGAGATATTGTCTGTCAAGTCATATAGATAGTAGTCCTATGTGTCGTCTCTGTAATCTCAGGTCCTCGGAGTTTTAAATGATTCAATCGGAGTTTTGGCTTAATGCCTCAAAGTTTTATACTTCCTGTGTATATTTGTTAACAGGGCAGTCAATGTTGTAATCCTTAAAAACGAATTGTACAGGTTGTGTACTTGTGATCCAGGATGAAATGGAAACACTTTGGTTCATGGTTAAAGAGTTTTCATGTGAATGGATCTCTTTGCAAAAAGTTTTAAATTTTCAGTGATTTTCAGTAATCCGCTGCAAATAATTCGCTTCCGCATTAGTTAATCCTGTTTTCGCGAGACGGTTGTTACAACTGCGGTCCTGCTTGTGTTGTACTCATGCACTGACTACGAGGTGGGAGGTCGTGGAGTCCGTCTCTTTCATGTGACCTTGTATGGCACCGGCTCCGGGTTTCGCAGCCATCGGTTGGATTTGAACGGTACAGTTCACTTCCTCAGGGCATAAGAATATGTAATCCAGCCGTATAGTATATATTGCTTAAGGCAAAACACAGAACATTGGTTGAGGCCTTGCTTGTGTAGTTACATCTTGTAGTTTCTTATATGTTTCTCAGGATATGTGGCGAAATATCTTATATGTTCCTCATGCAACATAACAATATATCTTATCTTATCAATCATGTTCCATTGAGAGTTACTTGGTTACATGCCTTTTGTACAGCTGGCATGCTTGTCAGTAAGAATAGCTTTGCTTTACATAAACTGCTCCTGTTATATCTCTTATCAGTCATCTACTGTTATAAGCTCTATCTTTCTGAGGTTCTGTAGTTGCGGTGGGAAGTTATGTTTCCCACTGGGACAATGTTCAATTGTCTCACTCCACTGGTTTACACCCTTTTTAGGTGGTCGAGCTAGACGTGGTGGTGGTCGTGGTGTTGCGGCCGAGTAGCTAGACAAGCAGTAGAAGGCAAGCGATGGATATGCTGCTGTTTTGGATGTTTTGTAGCAGAGTCTAGAGTCATCCCTGTACCCTCAGGTCCTTGGCAGTGTTTTGGCGTTGTTTCACGATGTACGATCGATAATGTTTTGTATATCTTGCTGTTGGCTGGATGTGGGCCTTTATGTATATGAACAGGTGGTGAACTCATGTGATGGATAGACAGTTGTTCCTTTGAGCTGTGGGCACGTATCCGATCTTGTATATGTATATATGACTTGTTCTCTTGCAGAATGTGAACTGGAACGTAATAGTTTCTCAGTTTATTAGTTTTCCGCAATCGGTTTTAATTAACCCGTGTTCTTGGTAATCTGTGGTTATGGTGATTTCCGCACGTTTTCGCGTAACACCTCGTTGTCTGTGTGATAGTGGGATGTGTTGCCACAATGGTCACCCACAATGGATACTCTCTCTTTTTCTCCCTAGGTTAGGATCAATGCTCTAATACCATGGGGAAAATAATATGGAAGACTAATGTGATATTTTCTTATTGATAGAAGGCACACTCCTACTTTATATAGGAGAGGAAGAAAATATAATGGAAGTAAACTTAACCCTATTGGGCCAAAACAATTAGGTCCATATGACATATAAACTAAATAATAATTATTATAACACATATAAAAGTACATCATTGAGTAACATATTTGCTTGACTAAAGCTTTATGTAATAATAACAAAGAAAACAACAACACGAAAGACTTTCTTTTTAACAAAAAAATGTAGTTTAAGGGCATTTCCATTATACCAACAATATCATAAGGCATTTGACCAACTTCCAAAAGGGAGGGATCTGTGAGGGACATTTAAGCCAAAGCTAAGTATGTACCCTATTTCAATGTGAGAGGATATAAGACTAAACGTCAAGAGCGAAACCTATTTTTAAGGGGCCTCAAGTACATTATCAATAGATAACCAATTTATCAACACTGACTTCCCTTACTTGATAAATCAAGTAGGACACCCAACCTTATGTCCTTACCTCGATAATACTGACAGGGGCACCGGATTTCTTAATGGACATCTATTTGGTTTGTATAACATATAACAAGCAAAAGAAAATTAGTAATCACATGGAACATGTAGCTCAAACAAGTACATATAGCCAATCATTTTATACATATCCAAATGAGAAATTTTCAATACTATGAGTCTGTGATATATGAGAATAAAGTATAACTCGAGGTAAGTGCATTAGATTAAACAATTTGATTAGAGATTCCTTGAACTAGATATTTAACAAGATTCAAAGATTGAGGGACCTAAGATACATATATTTTCATTAAAATAAGAATAAATATATGTCATAATAATCATAATCATGGTGGTTGGATGTGTTGCATAAGTTTGAGTATCATTTCCTTCAACATTGAATTTAATATTTCAACTAGGTCATGTAAATTTATTATCAACATTACATCATTCATTATGGATTCATTTAGAACCTAGGGTGACACATCACAACTAAAATAGGGATTTATGATTATATCAAGATCATTAATGGATAAATCATAAAACTTGAGCAAGTTAGAGGCTTAGGAAGTCAAATCAAGTCATTTTGAGTCTTTTAAATAAAAGATTATTATCATTGGTGTACAAATGAGATATACTTGGGTTTGTGTCATTATTATCATCAAGATACTGATTTGACGTTGTAATGTAACAAATATCATCATTAGGGTGATATTCGTATAATATTAGATCTAATTTTACTTGCACATTAGGTTACATTTCATGTCAATTTAGGTCACTTAGTTACAATAGGGCACAAGAGTTACCCACAAGTCATTTAGGGGTGCAAGGCATCTAAACTTACTGGACCAGATTCTACATTATTGTTTCGAATGTGTTTGACCAAACATTAGAACAAGGTTCAAATATTATCATGAAAATGTCACAAATGTCCCATTTTATGGAACTTTTCATTTCATTAAGTAGAGAATAAGTGTGGTCATGTTCTAATTTCATGTTTCAAAATATTGAAAAACTACTAATCTAGAGTAAACATGGGGTTTTAGAGAACATTTGATCATATTTGTGTATAAACATGAATGATATTAGCATTAAAGTCCACATTAAGCATAATTTAGAGTCAAATGATAAATTTAGTTACACTTTACAGATCAAGACCAATACAACAGTAATATTGCATCAACTATTACTAATCCTAGTCATATACATTGGTTGGATTCATATTTCATAATGATTTATTATAATCTAGCATTAATTACATAAAATAGATCAAAAGTGACATATTTAAGTTACAAAAAAATTACAAGTGGAAATAGTTATTGGAACAAATTTGTTGGATAGATCTCATATATCTAATAAAAAAATCATATATTATATGTCCAATTTTGCCAATGTATGAATTTTATATCAATTTTGCAAGAATGGCATTTTCCAATAAATTGGAGGGGGGGCTATACCATCATGAGTGAATGGCATGGGTCTATGTAGATTGTGCCCACTATCTTAGAGAGAGATGGGAGAACACAAACCTAACAATGGTTTAGGCCAAGGTACATGGGTTGGCCCACATGTTGTTGGCAAGGGGAGGGGAGAGGAGATGGACCGAGATGATATGTGTTGTGGAATCAAAGATCCACAACCCAAAGGTTGTCATCTTCCCTAGGGTCATCCCAAGCACATTGTCAAAAGATGTGGTGGAATATGGCAGTGAGGGGGAAGGGGATTAGGAGAAACATGAAACAAAGAGGCTCGAGAAGGTGCCACCCTGACCTGATTTGACACAGCAAATCTGATTGCGCCCTCCATTTCCACTGGTGTGGCCTCACGTAGAAAGGCTCGAAAAAGGACTTGCAGTGGAAACTAAATGGAAGAGTAAGAAGAAGAGAAGAGTGTCATTTCAAGTGCAAAAAGAAGTAGAATAGAGAGGGTTAAAGGAAGGGAGTTGTTGAAGCTATTGGACACATTGATTAGGGTGGGGAGGTGTGTAGGTTAGTAGGATGTGTGGCCAACCACCATGCCTGCCTAGAATACATGACATGTGAAAGGGAGGGACAATTTTTGGTCTCTTATTGTCCGAGAGGGAGATCCACCAATCACTGCTAGGGATAAGTCATTATTAGAAAGGATTTTTGAATTTGTGTTCCTTTGATAATCTTGGAAAATTCATAACATACAAACTATTACTCCAATCAAGATGAAATTTTCAATATTGATTCAAAGACTTCATGTTATTGTTACATGAAATAGTTGGACCCAATATGATTATACTGAGGTGTCTTTATGGTTTAATTTTATTTCCAAAGGTGTAATAATATACTGAACTTGTGAAATAATGATTGACATGAGATTTATTCAAATCCAATCGACCAATTGAACATAATGTGACACAAAGTAAGCCAATTTATGGAGAGGGATGTTACTAAATATAATTGAGTACCATCTCAGTGAGAATGTGTATAATACATTAGGGAGTGAAAAATCCACATTGTTACATCCTCCCCACCTTAAAAAATAATTTTGTCCTCAAAATTTAACCACACCTTCAAGAAAATATTAGGACTTCATATTCCATATCATATCCTTATTAATACTCAACTATAAAAATCATCATTACCTTAATATCATCATTACTTCAATCATAGACATTATTTCAATATTAAGAAACCAAGTATCAATGTCCAAGCATAGACACATAGATCATCAAGATGCCACAAACTTGAAGAGACTACCTTTCATGTCCAATGAATAGGGATATTTTAGTCAAGAATAAAATATTGAATTTAAATCCCAACATTTATGGTTCTAGATTCTACATTGGACTAGTGGGGTTATACATCCATGTCAAGATTTCATATTTCAACAATTCAAGAAAAACATCATATTTTAATATTGTGGTTACATATCAAAATCAATGGAAGGTCCCACCCTAGTCCACTAAGAGATTATCCCTAGTTCATAAACGTAGATGCCAATCTAATCATCATTTTGTGTTTTCAAAGGTTTGGGGGCATGAAAGTCATTAATCATACATCAAGGGTGATCTCAAGATCCAAATTGGTTGATCATGGGAGACAAATTGGCATCAAGATCAATAATTATGGGTCCATATTTAGCAAATCAATATTAGGGAGATAAGATTTGGACATCAAAAGTTATATATGTAAATATTTTATAAAATAGATTTTAGATTCCTACCTAGATCATAGGTGTTATCATTCATCCATAAGTAAAAATCAAGAGACATTTTGCTGAAATTTCCAAGGACCGAGAAGATATGGTTTTCTATTTACTAATATCTTCAATATCTATTCTCTCTTTGAAGTTGGACATATCTCTGTTTCTCTTTGTGATAGGGTTTATATTGTACACCCCTATTTCCCAAATAGCTAGATTCTTAAATTTCTAAGGACTAAGAAGATATGATTTTTTTTATATATCAGTATCTTCAATATTTTTTCTTTCTTTGAAGTTGGATGTATCCCTTTTTCTCTTTATAATTTAGGTCTTGATTAGGTTTGGTTACCGGGTTGTCATATATGAATTGATGATATGTAATATTTTTGGGAGTAGGTATAATCAAAGGTCAAACTTGTAATTAAGAAATCAATCAAGCAACAATTTATAATATCAACATTAATGTTAGTATCATGGTGTTCAATGTTGATGAATGATCTAGACCTTGGTATTTCTAGTAACTTAACCACAATCTGTCACCAACATCATCATGCTCAAGGATATCATCTACTTGAGATTAGAGGTTGAATTTGGATGTCATCATAAGATATGATATATTAGAGGTTTAGATCAAGAGATCAAAATCATGAGAAAGGGGTTACCTTTAGGGTCTCTATATAATAAAGAAATTAAAATTTAGAGATAATCATGATAAGGATCTAACATAGTTTAGGGGAGTCACAAGTCAAACTGCCAATTTAATCTAGCACATTTGTCCTCATAGGTCAAGAGATGTTAAGCACAAAAAATAGGGAGAGCAACAAATATCGATTTGTATTTCATAAAGTCATCTAATCAAATATCAAAATTCGGCCTAGAGAACCATGGTCAAGATTTTTCTTCTTCAAGTTCACAATATTGTTCCCTTCCCATCATATATAAGAGTAAGAGGTATAACTAAAAAAATAGGAAGTCAAATTTGGATATTCCAACACTTGGAGCATCATCGGACATGGTTCAAATATCATATTTGTAATATTATTAAAAATTGATCTTTACAAAGAGGCCTAATAATCAATAGGAAATTTTCCTCTTGTATCAAAGGTCTCCCATCATAATAAAAGTGACCAAGGGCGTTGTCATATCAGGAATAGGGAGCATGATACATAACAAATAGGGAAAAAGTTTTCTTACTCATTTATGATGCTTGATCAACAATATGGGCAAAATTGACTTAATAAATAGAGAATTCATTAACCATAAGGTGTAAGCATGATTACCTTTATTACATCATATTAGGGATCAATATTATTTACCTTTAACATAGGAAGCACATAGGATAGATTTTACAAAGTTGAGTTTGCATGAGATGAGGAATTATACATGATTACTTAACTTCAATAGTACTTTAATTAATCATATTAGGGTTTAAAATTAATATCAGATCGTAAAATTATTATCATCTTAATTAACTTTTACAACTTTTTTTGAATTTTGTTTGTTTTTTTCATCCATAAGCTATGCATAATCGAGAGATCATGTAAAGTCATGAGATAGATCACATGAGGACATGAGAAACTAACTAACTCTCATCTAATGAGTGGTTTAGGATAGCCCTTAATGAATACATGAGATGTTAGAAAACTCTCTAAGCTTTTTAGCGAAGAATCCTTAATCCAGTCTTGGATTCACTTCGGTAGGTAGCTATAAGAGGAGGCCTCAACCACCATATCTAAGTGGATAGGAGGTGTATCAAACCCCCCCTGAATTGACTGACATAGACACCTCAACTTCACCATTATGGACATAGGTTCTCCCTAGGTTCATATGAGTCACTGAGTTTTAATTATACATAGATGATTTGTGATTGGATATGATGCCATTTGTCACTATATCATTTAACACCCGAATCCATACTACAATCACTAGAAAGTCATGGTGAAAGGAGGACAACTATTCAAGATTGGCGACATGGTCTTCTGGACTTTTAGATTTGGCAATCATGTCTCCCACAAAAACCTTATGCATCATTTCATGAAATAGAGCGACCATCTCTCTTTGATATGTAGCTCCAACATTCTTGAGATTGAATGGCATGACTTGATAGTAAAACTCCCCATTCTATGATGAAGAATGTCTCTTTATATTCTTGGGACATATTAATCTATTTCTATTGGAGTATCCATCCATGAAACTTAGGAGTGTGTGGTTCGTTGTATTGTCAACAAGCATGTCAATTTGTGGAAGTAGGAACTCATCTTTAGGGGATGCCTTGTTGAGATCACAATATTACACACACATTCATGCTTTTCTATATTTTTTACACATGTAAAATTTTGGCCATCCATATAGGGTAATTGACAAGATCTAACAAACCAACATTGTACTACATCAAACTTCCTTCCCTAATTTTGAGACTCCATTATGACCACAGTTGCCTAGCCTTTTGCTTGATAGGGAGAACAATAGGGATGATAGGAATTCGATGAAAATGTGATCTCTTCATCTAAGCTTGGCATGCTATATTGGCTCAATGAAAACACGTCAATGTAGTGGCATAGGAGATCTATCAACTGGTCTTTAATATTTTTAGGTAGATACACCTCTATTTTTACTTTGTGTTGATTAAGGCCTGAGTTGAGATTTACCATCTCCATATCATTTTTGGTATGAAAAGGTTGATTCTCCTTCATCATATACTTGGGGTATGGAGATGCCTTTTAACTTGATGTCTTCATAGTTTAAGATTTGTGCTACTTCAGTGAAATAGTCAACAAACTCCTAGAGGGCCACCTCATCTTCAAATATATTTATGTTTTTTGAATTTTATATATTTTGGGGGGTTTTGTAAATTTTTAGGATTTTGTAGTGGAGAACAAGGATGCGGTAGAGCATGACTAAATAGCCACTCTATGATCTGTACCACATCAGGGTGTCATTCTTCTAAAGGGCTTTTGTTTGGGTGTGTGTGGGGACCTAGTCCTGAGGATGTTGTGGTCTTCTACACACCAATTTTCTAGAGTTCTTTAGCATTTTCCATAGGACAAATGAGGGATTATGGATCTTCAACAACTTCTATTTTGAAGATGGAATTGGTTCCCTATCCTTCCATCATGTCACAAGCTTTGTTATATACATCCCGTGGAACACCATAATATTCCTCCAGGTCCTCAAGACCTATAATCTTGGAGTCATCTTAGTTTGGATACCTAGGGAAGACCCAGAGAGGATCATAACCTATTTCATATGATGGTGCCTCCATTTCTTCAGATGTTGGGTTGGTGATTTAAAGCTTTCCAATATCACCATCATGGTAATGTTCATTGCGTTCTCCCACATCAAGTTCTTTGGGCATGACTGGTCAACTAGGGAGGTAGGAATGAGCTTTATTGCTTCCTTATTTAGAGGGATGATTTGGTTTTCAGACTATTGGTTGTTTTGGGCAGTCTAGATGCCATGGATATCTTCAATGGTGAGGGAGATCTCCTCAATGTTGTCTGTGATCTTGGGTAAGTCATCCTATTCATCTTCATTGGCTTCTTAAATGAGTTAGGGCATTGTCACTAGAATGATAGATTTGGAGATGTCAACATCTTCTTTAGTTATATCTATAGTTTTGGGAAAGTAAGGATGGTATCCTTTAGGAGCGGGGACAACGTCCCATCGATTAAGTTGATTTTCTTCATCTAGCCAAATGCATTTGGCTTCTCTACTTAGATCATGAGTCACCAATAGGTAGTTGACACAACCTCTCCCGGTCAAGTCTGTTATAGTTGACATCAATGATGCATGCTTCCAATATGGTGTCCAAAAGGTGATATGAGGTTGTTCATAGGATGTCCCATAGAATCCTAGACCCAACTTCTTTTGTCTTAGAGGGATCCAGATGATCTCTATGCATCCTTGGCGTATGGCTCCCTGATCTTGACCCGGACATATGTGCATTTCCTACAACTGTTGATAAAATAGTCCAGGGTCATAAGGAAGATGCAAAGACCATGTTCTTTGTGGTGGCACATGACTGATGTTAGTCAAATACAACATTTGAAAGCAAAACTATAGACCATCTTCTTTGATTCAAGATATGGTGTAGGGGTTGTTAACTTGGATTATGAAGATGGCATTGTCCCAATAGATTTTCCAATATTTGATGTAGTGATGAGGGGATTAATCCATTGCAATGAATCCATTGCATTCCCAAGAGGAGGTTGAAGGAAAAAGTCATCTCCAAAAATGCAAACAAAAACTATGAAAGTTTATGATCCAATTTGTAGCTCGAGGGTGATATCCCCCAGGGGACCTTTAATTACTTTGTCAAAGGAGGCTGCTTTCTTTGCTAGTTTGAAAGGATCCCTTCCTAAGATGATGAGTGTCCTGAGGGGAGACACGTTAAGGTACATGCCAACTTACAAAGAAGGGATCTTGAGGCCCTTATAGATTATTGCAAATAGTAAGAGCTTGTTGTGACTCCCTCGTACTAGTATCTCATCTTCAAAAAATGAGACCAAGTGTGGGGTAGTGATTAAACTGGTGGTGAATAAAGATATTTTTGTCTTACATATTTGGATATGTAAACCCTTGAGGTGTCTTCATAACTGCCTCTCTCTGTGTAGGGGAGCTTTTCATTACCTCAGTAAGCAATACTTTCCATTCCAATTATTCAATGAATCGAACAATGTTTGAGTCCTCAGTATTAGTTCCTTGAAGAGTTCTAGTGTGGGAGGAACTTTCTTAGTGATGATCTCCATAAAGGAAACCTTGCATGTGTCTCCCTTAGGTATAATGGTAGGGAACCCTACATACGTGGTTGCCTTCTCCTTACCCTTTTCATAAGATGAAGGTACTTTTGCTAGGACAATGTTGAATACCATTCTATTATTGTTTTTGACTTGGGAATAGTGGACTACACCGTTACTGTGGGACCAGGGACCATAGTTGAATGAGACTTCTCTAGGATTAGTACCTTAGCAACCTACATTGCTCTCCCTTTCATCAATGAGTTAGCTCTTGGTATGTTTATTGACTTATTAGTGCCAACTAAAACCACCAACTTCCTCTCTTTAATAGAGTAAATGATATGCATACTTCAGGACCATTTCTTGACAACTTGTTCCAAAGGAATGATGAGCCCTTGTATGAGATCTCCTAATGATGAGATGATTGATACAAAGTTAGAAGAAGAAGGCATCTCTTCATATGCAATTGTGTCAACCTTGCCATATTCGATCAAGTCTTGCAAGGCATGCTTGAGCATACAACATGAATATGCCTTATGCCCCTTGGCTCGATGGAATTTGCAAAAGGCATTGACATTGTAACTTTTTGGAAAAGGATTCAATGGTTTCCTTGAGGCATGAAATTTCAACATATGATTATGTCTGGAATGATCATGCCAAGGGATGCTCCCAATGGAGTGAATTTCCCTATTTTATTGTAAGGCTCTTCTGATGCATGAGAAGAAGTTCATGGATCCACTTTGGATGTTGGGCTACTTGTTATAGAAGGGGTGATTGTCACTACTTAGTACATTGGCATTAAAATGGGCATGGTGCATACCCGTAGAAGTTGTTTGGTGGCCATGAATATTGTAAAGGTATGCATTGAGGCTGATAGTTGGGTGGTGCTTTATGTACATGTTGTTGTTGTGTACATCAGTTACCTGAGCTGAGTGCCCAAACCCACAAAATCTAGACAATTGGCTATCATCAATTGCTATATTCTTGGTTGGGATTAGTACAACTTCCATTGTTAAATCTACTACCTCAGTCTTGGTCCATTTGGACTTCTGATTGGTCATTGTAGAGATGGAACAAGGTTGAAAAGTGAGTCCAATGTTCTGGTAGACCCCCCTTTTGATGTAATTATTGATCCATACCCTTCTTGTATTAATTCTGGGAAGGAGTTATTCCTTTATAGAGATAAAAGGTCCATGAGGGCTGGTGTTTCTTCTTTGATCACATGTCCATGACCTCATTATCTATGTATTTAAAGTACAATTGGGTGGCCAACTCTCTCCATTGTCCAACAAACTCAGAAAAGTTTTCTTTCTCATTTTGCTATAGTGCTTTCAAGGCATCCTTGGTGAGGACTTGGTCTAGATTCCAAGTACTCCGATCGATGAACCTCTCAACCATCTTGTCCTAGGTGGTGAAATTGTCATATCTATCTTATTGTACCATGCTAGGAAGGGACCTTTTAGGGTCCATGCAAAGTAACATATCAATACCTTGTCTTCATCTTGCACTTCTACCTTGTCCAAGCATTATGCCTTGACATGGGCCATCAGATCCCCCTTTTCAGAGTACTCATAGAACTTGGCATGTTGATGTTCTTTCAATTGAGATGTGGTAGAACTTTTTGGAATTCTTCCCATGGTCCTTCTTCCCTTCTAGTTTCTTGATTATCTGTGGAATTTTGAGTAGGAGGGAGTCTATGACGGCAGACTCTAGAACAGTAGCTTCCTGTTGGGCAACAACCACTAGTATTGCTACCGTTTGATTTTCATTGGAGACATTGTGATACTAGTGGAAGAAATTTGTACATTCCTCTTGAATACATATTACACTAGACGTGTGGTGGTGGTAAAAATAATGTAGGCTAGGAACAAGTCCTCAACCACTCACATATTGTGCCTAAACTCACTACAATGTTGACCTTCTCTTCCTCCCTAGTATTTTCCTTTGTATCTATAGCTTCTTCCTCCTTTTTCCTCTCAATTTCACCTCAAAGAGTCAAGATGGATGCCATCCCTTAGGAGTCACTGGGATTGTCCCAATGTTCACAAATGGTGGACCCTGATATGGCCCTGGTTAAAATTATTCTAGTTGAGTTTGGTGGGGGATTGATATGCCATATGGGGAGAATGGTGTTGATGAGATGGATTATGGGAAACATTGGGTAGTCCCACCTCCCTGCATATTTAGTTCTTGGTGGAATGATAAAGGGAACACCAACTAGTTATTCCAACATGCATTATTTATGGCCTTCTTGAGATGAAGAAGATTTAGGGATCACTATGGTTTCTTTATGGTTCTCCCCTCCAACTGACATATCTTGATGTTTCTTCCAACATCCCCTTTGACACCACTATGAAGACATCAATCCGCACTGCTACTTTTGTCCATTTGGGTCAATTGTTTGTAGGACTAGGTTAAATACAGGATCTATAAGATCTCTGACCTAGTTTTATGGTTAAACATGCTTTCTTATCTTAATTTAATGATTAAAAACATAATAAACCCTAAATAATGTTTTGGTATTATGTGACCAAGCTAAGTTTTAAGTTTGGTCCAGTTTGGACATTGTTTGATTGAGTTTTTGCAATTTATGTGCTTATACAATTTTCTCATAACTAGGATTTTATCTATATTTCTCTCATGTATGAGTTGCCTCATGAATGTTCTTAACATGTTTGATATCATAGTACCTTTGAGCACCTAGATGCACCATCAGATGTGGGGTGTTTCTAACTTGGGAATTGAGACCTAGGGTTTCTCACCTAAGTACCCCAACTCAATGGTTTTCCCTTAGAAGCTTGGGATTCGATGGTTCCCTCTTGATGAACAACAATCAACATTGTTCCATGTGGTGAGCATCATCCAATGGTAGTGTAGGTTTTTTCATATGTGTCTATGTTTGGATATCATCCGATGACTCATCTAGTGTTGGAACTCGATGGTGCTCCTGGTGTGGACAACTGATGGACCTCCTAACATCACAAACCGATGGCAAATATATTTTGCATGGATGGTAGGTTTTGTGTTTTAGACACATGGCATGCATTCTTTCACACCTCAACCCACCTTCCTCTTTAATGCTAGCTTTATATACTCATCTCATCTCTTCCAAACAAACTCTTTGCGCACCTTCATCTTCTTCTCGTTTCTTGAGAGGTCCGACCCTCTTGCTTGGTGGAGGGAGAAGAAATATTAAGGATGAATCACAGTCAATCTTGGTTTCATGTTCTCTAGGGTTTGGATCTACTCTCTCTAGGTACGTTTAGACCTTCCTAACCTAGATTCTATACCTAAACAAGTAAGATCATCTTCCTTATCTTCATTTTTCTTGTGCCCTCATTCTTCTCTCTTCTTCTTTGGGCGGATCCATGGATTTTCTTGGAAGAACTTGAGCATGTGGATGAAAAACATCTTATTTTTTTCTCTTTTATCCTAGGTATTCATTGTTCTAAAAAAGGGAGCTAGATTGGAACGTTTGGAGTTCTAAATCTAGGGTTTCTCTTCTCTCTTTCAATCTACCTTGTTGTTTGGAACATCATCATCCTTGTTGAGGTGAGTTATATAACTTTCTTCACATTTGTTGCCTACCTTCAACTTGCCTTATGTAAATTTTTCCCTAAAAATGTAGTAACATGTACAAGGATGAACCTTTGGGGTGAATCTTAAGGATATATAGTAGTCTTGTGTAGATAAACTACCTCTACATCTAGTGCACGATCTTATTTTGAAGTATGATACCTAAACCTTGTATGGTTATGGAGGTTGATGGTTTTGTTTTCTAAAAATGATGGCATTTCCATAAGTGTTATGAACGGATTTCTAACTTAGCACTATAATCGCTAGTTTGACTTCTCACACCAATCAATGGTCTGTACTTAGTTGCTGATTTGATGATTTTCCTTATGCATCTCAAATGATGGTTTTACTAGTAAGTAGAATTAGGGTTTTTCTTAGCTTGAAGATCGATGGTTAATCTTCATTTATGAATCAATGATCATATTTGATTCCTAAGTTTATGCTCTCATCAAGTAGATCAATCGACCATTTCCTTTGCATTTGAATCAAAGGTTTTTTGCTTAGTGTTGAAGATTTAATTTCACCTAGTCTTCACAACCAATGGTATTGTTTTCTTGACAAACGATGGTCTCACTAGATTTACAAACGATGGTTTTACTACCTTGAGAAATGATGGTTTCCCTAGTCTTGGTCAAATGATGGTCTAGCTAGAATGACAATCGATGGTCTACCTATTACTCCCAACTGATGGTTAACCTAATGTTCACAACGGATGGCTCTACTACTCTATGATATGATTAACAAACTAAGTTCATGAAATGATGGTTTCATTAGGTGCATCAATCAATGGTTTTTCCTAGTGTACCTATGAAACCAATGGTTTTGTTTGACATGGAAATCGATGGTTTTGCTTAACTTGGGAAATGGTGGTTTTATTTAAAATCCATGATCTGATGGGGATGCTAGATATATGAGTCTATGTTTGTTATTAGTATGTGATCTGGTGGTCTTTCTAGTGACCATGATCCAATGGTTTTGTTCTTGACCAAGTGAACCCATGATCCAATGCAGATGCTAGGTATAAGAGTTCATGTTTTACTTAAGTGTGTGTATAAACTAATGGATTACTTATGTGTATTGAATTGTGATATCAATCTAATCCACTTTGTTGAATCTTAGTTAAGATAATTTAGTGGTGATGGTCTAATGTATCTACCTTCCTCTAAATGTTGTAATGGTGAAGTGATACTCTCACAATGTTAATTGTAATCCTACTATGCTACTCTGAGAACATCATAGATCTTAATATTGATGCAATCTTATGCTAAATCTGCATACAACAAGTGGATTGATGATTTGTAGAACCCTCTACAATAGTATTGGAAGATAACGATGTTCTTGCAGGAGGTTATGTGATGGTCTAATGGCCTTTGGGCATGACTTGATCCCTAGTGGAGGTGTAATCCTATTTATGTTTGACAAGGGAATAATACTCTATGATGTTGTGATAAAGGATATGTCTCGCACGTTTTATATATTATGGAGTTTTTATATACCGATGTTTTGTAGAAATCTTTTAGGGTTTTATGTAACTTGATTGATGCAGCCTAAACTCACCCAATTGGAAATAACTAATCAAGTGAAATCCTAATCATGTAGTGCCCTATATTGTAGAATTATTCTAATGTCAAGACTTGTTGGATAGTAAAATGAGTACTCTAGAAGGAAAACTCAGAGTCATATACTATTGGGTATATATCCTTTTCATCCTGACCCCAAGGTTATAGAGAACGACTGAGAACGTATCATGAATGAATATGAATATGTATATGTGATGTAGTTGAGGACAACTGTGGTTGTACCTTGGATGATAGGGTTGAATACCCTGGTTTCTAGTAACATGGCCTGTATACCAAGGGCGAACTAGGCTAATTGTAGCTTGACTGATATGTTGCTATGATGGAATTTTGCTGACTGAGGGGAAGAGATCTTAGGATTTCAGTTCTCTTAGATCTTATACTGAACTAATTGCAACTTCAAAGTAGCCAGCTAGAAGTTTGAGTGGTATGTTGTAAGCCCCCCAGAGGTTAATAAAAGATATAAGCCAACCATGTAGCATATTTGTTAGGGTTAATTAATGGCTCACATTGGATGATAACCCTTGCTTTTCTTCTTTAATATTTAGCTGATGAATAATGTGTTAAGAGAAATTATCTATTCATATGGTGTTAGCTCTGTCTGTCCTTTGAAATACTAAGTTACTCTCTCAATTTTGTAATATTACCTACTTTATCTGTTTAATCACAAAATATTTGTAATCAATAAATGTCATTGAGAGTTATATCTCTCAATGGGACATGGATCTCGCCTCGTGGGTCACAACATCTTTTTAGGTGATCGACAACAGTGTCATCATGCCCATAGTAGCGAGCAAGAGCAACTTGGAGATCAGTAGGAGCATAAGGTTGTCTAGTGTTTAGTGTGCTCTATAGTCATCCCTGTACTCTCAGGTCTAAGTGGGGAAGTTTCATAGACATGTATTTCACATTGAGTTTTTGTGCAGTTTGTTGATGTTGTATATGATGTACAAATGTGGAAAAATTATTTTGTATACAAGTTGTGGCTAAGGCCGCTGGATGGATGTATAGATACATGGTATGGTATGTGATTTTATATAGGACGTTGGACCTATATGTAGATGTTCTTGGACATTTTAAAGAAGTTTTTATTTGGTTTTAATTATGTACCTTTTTAGTGATGTGGTTAATTAATGATCAATCGTGTTTTTGGTTTTGAGTAATCTCATTTAGTGTGGCAGGTTGCCACAATTTGGTTGGTATTAGCGATTAGGGTTCACTAAGCCTACATGGACATAGGACTTAGGTTTTTTGTATATTCTTACATAATCCAACATACCTGATCGTTGCTTATGTTTATGAAGATATGTGTAGAGAACGTGAAGAGCATGCTGAGAGTAGCTATGTAGTTCCAGGAGGTGGTGGTAGGAGGCTGGTACCAGATGGAAGAGTACTTGAGATAAGGATAGAACAACATGCACCACCTCCATTTGACCCTTAAACCATGGCTAATCCAGCCTTCCAGTCCATGTTTGGATAGCTCATGGAGACGATTATGCACTTAGCAGATAGGGAATATACACCTCAACCAAGGGAAATTGTCCTTAATGTGGAATCTCAGGGTCTAGGGAAGACCTTTCAGACGCTGAAGCACGTAGGAGCCAATGAGTATGCGGGTATAGTAGACCCAACATATGCTGATATGTGGTTAATATAGTTGAAGAAAACATTTAAGATCCTGAGCATCCCAAATGAGAACAAGGTGAAGCATGTTGTTTACTTTTTGAAGGGTAGTTCTGGCCATTGGTGGGCCATAGAGGAAGATAAGAGACAAGGAGTTGTGGTGAGTTGGGAAGAGTTTTAGTGAGAGTTTGTGAGCCACTACTTCCCTAAGACCTACCTAGATGAGAAGACAACCCAATTTGAACGGTTGTGCCAAGGTTCATTTTATATCAATAATTATGAGGCAAGGTTTATGGAGATATTGAGGTTTTATCCTCACATGGAAACCACAGAGAAGGAGAGAATTCAAAGGTTTGAGAAGGGTATGAACATTGAGTTGTCTACAACAACATCGACTTTGGAGAACCAAGAGAAGTTTTTCACCTTTGTGGTGTCTGTGAGGAGGATAGAGAGGTCTAATTTTGAGAAACAAGAAGATAGAACACAAGAAAAGGGCTAGCTTAGTTCCAAGTAAATTCGTCCGATAGCTTTAAGAAGCTGAGATTCTCCTCACCACAATACCATCAATCATAGTAGAGATCAACTTTTGCTGATATGAGAGCATGAGTATAAGCAAAATGGTCCCCTAGTAAAGGGGGAGGTCGTAGCTTTCTTCCACTAGGAGAAACAATTTAGCTTTAGTGTCAGTGACATGGCCATCTAGGCCATAGTACGGTGTGCAAACATGCTTGTGGACAAGTCAGACATGTGAGATGGACATGCCCTATAAAGGACGAGAAAGTGACACATGCGACGAGGCAGAGTCAGCATGGCTCACAATAGTAGTAGTATAGTAGTGGTGGTGGTAGAGGATGTGGCCAGGCATCACATTTAGGGTCATCAGGACCGACTAACAGAGGTCAAGTATGACAACAAGTGATGCCTAGATTCTATACTATGAGTTAGCCAGTAGGAGTGATCAACCCATGGGTCATAACAAACCAGATGGAACTTTTTTATTCTAACTTATATTCTTCTTCTTTTGTTTTTGTTTTAGTTGAACCATGCACGACACTCTCATTTATCACTAGAGAGGCGATAAATAGTTATAATATGTCTGCTTGTAGTAGGTCTGATAGCCTCTTTCTATAAACCACTTTGGTTGGTTCCACTATGTTATGGGAGGTGTTTCCATCTTGCATTCTTTCTTTCTCGGGATGTAGCATTCAAGTGGATCACATGCCACTTGGTATTCATGTGTAACTTCCCAAATGTTCGTGCATATTTTGAAACTTTTTATTCCTTTATCCCTAATAAAAGTTATTTAAGGGTCTTAATGCAAAATGTTCAAAATAATGTTTCTTTTAGAATCACAATGCAAAGATAAATAGAAAAAGGACTCAAAACATCTTTTCCTTTTATTTAATGTATTAGAAAAACTTGAATAATATTTGTAATGGGGCTTTCCTTTCTTTTTATCAAAGAAGTCTAAAAGGGACTAAAGAGAAAGAGTAAGAGGCAAGGAGTTCGAAATTTAAAAGGCTTGGGAAATAAGTGTTCTTCCTTTTTATGGCTTTTAAAATAAAGTCACTATTCTTCACCTTAATCTCCCCTCTTTGGATTTGCAAAATAGGAATGATAAAGTGTCTCTTTTAACCAATTTCAAAAATAAAAAAAGATTTACTCACTTGGGCAACATTAAGTGACTTTCCCCTTTTATTTTATGAATACAAAGGAGGGAAGTAGAAATGACTTTTATTTTCTCTCCCCTTCAAATAAATTACTCTAAAAGGGAAAAAAAGAAGTGTAATATGAGTTGAAAGTGTTCTCTTAATTATCTAATTCAGTTATGCATTTAAATCAAGTTGAATAAAAAATAGAAATTAAAGACCAAACATGTATAAACTCTAAATATAATGGGCTAGGAATATTCTAGACCATCTAATTAACCTATGATCCAAATTTGGACCCAATTGGACTTTGTCTGACCCTTCAATTAAAATAGGGAAGTTTTGTATATAGTTTGAATAGAATTTGCATTTAATGTATTTGACTTCATAAAGTCCAAATTTATGTCAAGTCATGCCATTTACTTAATCATGCATGCTTTTCAGGCTGTTTGATATTGATATGAAGGTGGGGAGATCGTCCCCTACCTTTGATCAATTTCACAAGTAGGGGCACAAACATTGTGACTTATTTCCCCAAATGATTTCTCCCCCATTTGTCGCTCTTTCTTCACGATTTCTTCTCCTTCACCTTCATCTCTCTCTCCCGCATCTGATGACCCCTTTCTTATCACCTCTTGTACCCTATATGTAAAATTCCTATTAGGGTTGTGCTCCCTCTCTCCACTGAAATTTGTCACTGCCTTTACGGTCCCTCTCATTTCTTGGTTAAGAACCCTAGAGCATCTCCAGCCTCCAAACTTCTTTCCTCTAGATTCAATTGGATCTATGCAAGTCTTGAACTCCTATACCTACTCTACTTGTCTTCTCTAGTGATGAAGACCTCACCCCAACCCTCTTTGCTAGCTTTGACGAATTTGACTCTTGGTAAGCACCACCGACACTCCTTAGTTGTTCAATAGATATATCTAAAGTTGCCCTATGTCTGGACCCTATAGCTGTTGTAGGGAACCTCACCGATGCTAGTTGCCTGGGCACCTCAGGGTCTGCCAACCACAAAAACTATTGTATTGACTCTGTGTTGCTTCTTGAATTTCTTTTTGAAGATTTGTAGGATGTTTTTCAAATTTCTCTCCAAAGTTTGAGGACTGACATGGTTTCCCCTATTTTCCTTCAATCTCTGACTAAATTTTGAACTGATGCCCCTTTTCTTCACATAGTGGTGTCTTAGGACTTGAGGGATCCTTGTAGAGGCACACTTGTCTCCTCCCTCACCATTTTTGGGTGCTTTGGAGTTTTGTCCATCTCAACTTCCATCCATCCTTTGTGGCAACAACAATAGGGATCCCAAGTGGTTTCCTAGGATCATGAGTGTGTTCTTTGGCCTTCACTTTTTTTGGGTCTCATCCTGGAGTGGAGAAGCTTCCCAACATCTTAGTTTCCCATGAGGTACCTTCCATCATGAGATGTGGTTGGAGGAAACACCTCCAAGGATGGTGCCTCATGCGGTGGGTCGAGGGGTTACATGCTAGGTCATGTTTTGACCTCGACATCCCTGAAGTTTTAATCACTCAATCTTTATCGCATGGACATTTTTGTCATATAGTTTTGTTTTTATCTGATGATGCAAGTTTTGACCACTGAGCTGGAGCGGGCCAGAGCTGATGTCCAATTCTAATTGGGCCACCTAGGAACGTGTCCCTAGATTTCCCTGATTTGGATAGTATTGTATACGTGGATTATTGGTGATTTATGATTGACTTAGTTTTCTAAAAATCACAACAATTCATAGGATGCTAAAAAAATGATCAAAAATATATTTCAAAAAGGGTTTTTTCATAAGGAACTCGAATATCCAAGTTTCGGAATCTGTGTTATCTTCAAGAAACCTTCATTTTATGAAGAGTTATTTTAGGGTTTAATAATTTGGGTAAAATGCATTTTAATGTGAAATATATTCTGAATAGGATAATTAGGGTTCCCAAACCCCAAGGTTGTGAATAGGTTTCCCTCATCCTAAGAAGGGAAAATATGTCTTCTTTAAGTGCAAGGAAGTGGTCCACGCAAATTGAACATAGTTAAATTGGTTGATTTATATATATATATGTATATATATGTATATATATATATATATATATATATATATATATATATATATATATATATATATATATATAAATATCTATGTGTGTGTATGAGAATTGCAATGAATGGCATTTTTATGCTATTTACTATCCCAATTGCTAAAAATAAGTAAGTTGGTAATGAATTGAGATTTCTGTTTGATATTGTATCACCTTCATGAACTTTAATGATAAAGTTACAAATAAAGTCCAAAATAAAGTTAAGAGTTTTAAGAGAAAGAAAATGTTAAAAGTAAACTTATATAAGTTCTCATAAGAAAAGTGGCACTTCAGTGTAGAGGAAATTCTGTGCATAAGACAAGAGTCACCTCGATGCGACCTAAGACTCACTTCGGTGCATAAGAGAAGAGGCACATGTGTGCAACCCAAGGACACTTATATAGGTAAGATAAAAGAAATTTATCTAAAAGAAATTTCATGTCTTTTCAATGTTCAATGCTAAATGTTTATTTTCAATTTTCAAAATTTCTATAAATTATAATATGTTCAATTTCACTTACCATTGGTTTTATGCATGGATGGCGGCACGACACCCATAGGTAGGAGCAAGCTCAGGAGGGAAAAGCCATCTGAAGAGAAAACCCTAGCTCAGGGACCTTCAAGGAGAAAAGCATCAGTGGGGTACCATCTATACCTAGTTTATAGATTCTTTTCCTTCATTAGGATTATGTATATGTTGAAACATCTAGAGGGGGTGGGGTGAATAGAGATTTTTGGAGTTTTTAAAGTTAATTAAACAATTAAACACTTGAACAAGAAGTAGGAGGAAACGAGGAAGACACAAGGATGTAGAGTGGTTCCTACCTTAGAATTCTAAGGTAGTCAGTCCACTACCCGATTGTTTTCAACTGGGATTTTGAAAGCAATTTATTTTATTACCTCTCAAGGATGTTACACAAAATACAATTGTGTCACAGAACCGGAATCCCAGTCCCATGAACCAAACGTATACCAAAGGCGAAATGCGGAAGCGTAAAGCTTAGCACACATGAACATATAACAAGATAAATGCACCAACATAATCTCAACAATCAACAAGATATATTAAGAAACTTCATTATATTACATGATTTGAATTACATGTTCAAGAGTCACTTTGTACAAGACTGCTCATGTATACTATATCTGGATCTTACAACAAGTACACCTAGCATAGCTCACCAAGCCCATCAACCTTCTAGCCATCTCTGAACCTAAAAACAACATACGAGAAATGGGTCAACACACGAGGTGTTGAGTATGGGGCCAAAAGATACACATATATATAAGCTTTGCATAATTTTGAAAATATTTCAAGATTAAACGAACAAGAACAAACATGTTAATTGTTTAACAAATGCGAAACCATATTTTATGTCATTTCACTCCATTATACCAACAATATCAAACATGTTTAAGGCCTTTGACCATCTTCCCGTCGGAAGGGTCCGTAAGGGTGCTCAAGCTTAGCTAACCCTTTTATACGAGTGGGACCTCAAGGTCGTAACCAAGAGCCCTTTATCAACAATATTATAATGGAGTTCTATCTATATATGTGTTCAAGTTATAAAACATACGAAGCAAACATCGAGTATGACATAGCAATACTACATGGCAATATTTGAGAAAATAAACAAACAAGCATATATTATATGTCTTTTCAAGCAAGAAAGTGGTAGTCATATAACTAGATAAGGCCCATACCTGATCCAGAGATTCATAACCTAACATATCCTTCACCATCTAGCCACATGCCAAACCTGATTATCAACAAGATTACATATATGCATTAGATTCTCATCATTAATCCTATTTAGATGCATTTTAGGGTTTTGGCCAAAGTGGTTTCCAAGGTTGGTTATAGTAAATTAGATGATCTCATATTGATTTAGGGTCCATCAAAAGAGTGTGGTTCAAGTTTCATATCATTTCGATGTTTCATGCGAACATTACGAGATTTAGGACACTTATACTCAAAGTAGGTCACGAGACTCATAATAGAGTAATCAAGGTTAAAGATCATAAAAGAATAAGAGTCGAGCATAAGGGATGGTTTAGATCAGCAACATAAGGTCATAAGAAACATATAACAAGATTAAGTGGATTTCCTTTAGAAACAAGATTAGTAATTTGGGGTAACGTTCATCGATAAAGTCCAAACTATGCACATATGTACAAAAAGGAGTCATTTATGAGAATTAGGTATAGTAGGACCTTTCTTTGGTTCAAAAATGAACAAAAAATTACTGATTTGATGAGCGACATGGTATAAGTATACTAAAGACTCAAGATTCATCATAAGGATGCATTATATGTGGTCAACAAAGCCAAAGATTCTATTTCTAGAAAAACACTAGAACTAGGATCATATTCAGGTCCTAAAACTATGCTCATGTTGTAGAACTTTTCGAGAGGATTGATTTGATATATAATTTTACTATATTTGGCCAAGGGATTTGAGAGTTATGTATTTTAGAAACTATGTCCAAGAACTATAGAGATATTGGGTGGCATACCATGATCATCATGTGAAGGATCCTAGCCGTTCATCCTTGATCCCGTGGCCACTCTCCTATGTGCGGTCTTCCCTCTAGTTTTGGGCCGATTTTTCTTGCTGGGCCGCTCTCACCCAAGAACTCATCCCATAACTGACTCGTCTCCTCCATCTAGCTTGTCTCGCGTGTCTCTGTTTCTCGGCGGGAACAGAGCAGAGACAGGGGACGGTGCCCCGGCGTCTCCGGCGGTCGGTGCCCCCAAGCCAATCCATGGTGAAGCAGGTCGAAGGTCGGTGGGGGCTCTGGATGGAACTTTGGCGCTGAGGGTTCACGACCGACTACTGGCGTTTCAACAAGGGGTTTCCGGGCGGAAGCAGTAAGAAGCACAAGAGGAAGAAGGAGAATTTCCAGCGATCAAGGTAGCCCCCTACTAGAGTATCGCCGGCAAGCGGCATGGTGCCGTGGATTCGCACAGAGCTCCTTCTCTTGCTTCCCTTGGCAACTGCGGAAGACTCCAGGTCGGAGCAAGTAGTAGAGCGGGTCGAGTATGGCCAAGCATGGGAAAGAAGAGAAGATGGTGGGGCAGCGGCGTAAGGAGAAAGAAGCAAGGGAGAAGTGGAACTAGGGTTTGACCAGGGGATTTTATAAAACATCATGGATGTTAGGGTTTAGGGTTGGGAGATCAATTCTCCCAACAGTTACCAAAACCGGATGGAGGCGGAGAAACTGTCTCCCTATCCTTCATTGGTTTCGTGAAGAGGAAGGAGAGGGAAAGGAAAACTGGGCCACAACGTTGATTTGGGCCTATGTAGGACAGCCCAACAGAGAAAAGGGCATATAAAAGGGCTAAAACAAAGTATAAATAGCAGAATATGAAGGTGTCATAACTTGGACTCCGAAGGTCCAATCGATGTGCTTTTTGTTCCACTGGATTCGTAATTGAATCGTCTACAACATAGTATACAAATGAGAGCAGTATGATCATATTGATGGGGTTCAAAAAGGATTCAAGAGGATGATGTAATAAATGATAATAATAAGCTCAATACTAAGCTCAAAGTGTTGATTGATGTCACACATTGTGAAAATCATGCATATAGCGATCAAAATGGGTCATCAATAAGACAAGTCATGAAATTGAACTCATACCGTGTGATGTGAGTCACCAATAGAGAGAGGAATGGTATAATAAAGGAGAGAGAAAAATTGGGGTTGTCACATCCTTCCCTCCTTACAAGAAATTTCATCCTCGAAATTTATCCCGGACCCTAGACAAGAGTCAGGGTAAAATCCATCAGGTCTAGTTATTCCACCATGATTTTCCAGGTATTCCGCACAATGGGATTCACACTAGGCTATCATCATCAAGTATGTACTCACCTTGATTATATACATGTCACTAGTATCCTTGAATTAGGATTTGTATTCACAACTTCATATGGGAACAAGGTGTATCATTAAAATCTAAGTTATCATTTCACAAACGAACATGTCCTCAATCATGACTTCCAAATTTGGTCATCATCAAACGTATATATTTCATCATTATACTAGATTTCATGCATGTTTATGTTTTCATTCGGGGTATGAGATTATGGGTGTCACACCTAACTATTCAATCTAAGATCTCTAGGCATCATTGTATCGAGTTCATGATTTCAAGGTTACATCTTTTATGTATAGTTTGATTTCATATTAGGTCTAGCTTATGAGAGTGGGTTATCGTGCATATTCAAGTTTTTAAACATAAACGAGATATTTCATGTACAAGCATCATTCTAAGAACACCATTATCATCAACTTCACAGTTTTCAAATTCTCTCACTTATATTTAGAAAGAGCTCCACAAGTTCAAGCCACTCAAGCTAAGATATATGTGTCCAACAATGCATGATAACCACAACCTTCTACCTGTAACAAAATTTCTACCCATCTTTTGAGAAACAAGGATAACCACTAGATTCCTGTATGTACAACTACTAACCCGAGTATGAGGCTCACCATGGATATCACACATCATATACATCATCTTAGGTCTTGGGACATCTCCCTCACCTATATATATATCAAGCATCAAAATTTTCAATTGCATCTTTCTCTAGGGTTAGATCTTTAATAGGAAATCTAGGGTTCAACATTTTCAAGGGAACCACACGTTAGGTCACTCAACTCATATACTTAGAAGTATTCTAGCTAGGGACTCATCATCAAGTATTTCATCATTCATATTATTCAACATTTCAAATATTTTAGAGTTTAGGCACTCTAACCTTTTCCCGATATGGGTCAACTCATATCAACATGTCACCCTATTCATATGTCCCATGCTAGAGGTCTTCCTTCGTAAAGATATTGAGGCCCGTGTTGGTCTCAAACCATATATCATATTTCCACACATACAAGACTAAGTACCAGCAAGCATGTCCACCCACTAGCTATGTTTAGCACATCAACCAAGTGGTTTGTATCATACAAGGTGCTAGGTTTAGCTAGGGTTGCATGGTCAAACCCATCTCATATCGTCAAACATACTTAACCTTCCTCAAACATCTTGGATCCTATAAAACATCAACATCATCATCATAATCATCATCTTAGGTTTCTAGGTTTTTTTTTACTTGTCTAACCTATATCATGGCTCTAGACAACTCTAGAGATTATTACTATTATACAAACTCTCATCTAGACTTGATGTTACATCTCTTTCTCTTAGGTTACATTGACACACACTGCCTTTCTGGGTGTGGTAACATTTTTATAGGTACATATACTAGTACTTGAAATAGATTTTCTCCAACGTTGAAACATTCGATGAAAACCACCATACTCCATTCGAATAAAACCAAAACCAAAATGAGTTACCACACTCATTAGGCAGTCTAGTATCATGACACCTAGAGAACTAGCAAGAACATGGTGCACACTTGTGTAGACATCCTAAGCACATGTTGCGAATCATGTCCAGGGAGGTAACTTACACAAGTCTACACCTAGTTCTAGAACATCTAGGTTCTAACCTAGAGGCTAAGTCAACCTAATCCACAAGGATATTTCATTAAGTTTCTAAGGTTGAGATGTAAGGTGAGTTTAGTTTGTGTTTCATGTGAGCAATGTTTGGTGTAGTTATTGTTCATGCTCTGATACCATCTGTCACAGAACCGGAATCCCAGTCCCATGAACCAAACGTATACCAAAGGCAAAATGCGGAAGCGTAAAGCTTAGCACACATGAACTGATAACAAGATAAATGCACCAACATAATCTCAACAATCAACAAGATATATTAAGAAACTTCATTATATTACATGATTTGAATTACATGTTCAAGAGTCACTTTGTACAAGATTGCTCATGTATACTATATCTGGATCTTACAACAAGTACACCTAGCATAGCTCACCAAGCCCATCAACCTTCTAGCCATCTCTGAACCTAAAAACAACATACGAGAAATGGGTCAACACACGAGGTGTTGAGTATGGGGCCAAAAGATACACATATATATAAGCTTTGCATAATTTTGAAAAGATTTCAAGATTAAACAAACAAGAACAAACATGTTAATTGTTTAACAAATGCGAAACCATATTTTATGTCATTTCACTCCATTATACCAACAATATCAAACATGTTTAAGGCCTTTGACCATCTTCCCGTCGGAAGGGTCCGTAAGGGTTCTCAATCTTAGCTAACCCTTTTATACGAGAGGGACCTCAAGGTCTTAACCAAGAGCCCTTTATCAACAATATTATAATGGAGTTCTATCTATATATGTGTTCAAGTTATAAAACAGACGAAGCAAACATCGAGTATGACATAGCAATACTACATGGCAATATTTGAGAAAATAAACAAACAAGCATATATTATATGTCTTTTCAAGCAAGAAAGCGGTAGTCATATAACTAGATAAGGCCCATACCTGATCCAGAGATTCATAACCTAACATATCCTTCACCATCTAGCCACATGCCAAACCTGATTATCAACAAGATTACATATATGCATTAGATTCTCATCATTAATCCTATTTAGATGCATTTTAGGGTTTTAGCCAAAGTGGTTTCCAAGGTTGGTTATAGTACATTAGATGATCTCATATTGATTTAGGGTCCATCAAAAGAGTGTGGTTCAAGTTTCATATCATTTCGATGTTTCATGCGAACATTACAAGATTTAGGACACTTATACTCAAAGTAGGTCACGAGACTCATAATAGAGTAATCAAGGTTAAAGATCATAAAAGAATAAGAGTCGAGCATAAGGGATGGTTTAGATCAGCAACATAAGGTCATAAGAAACATATAACAAGATTAAGTGGATTTCCTTTAGAAACAAGATTAGTAATTTGGGGTAACGTTCATCGATAAAGTCCAAACTATGCACATATGTACAAAAAGGAGTCATTTATGAGCATTAGGGATAGTAGGACCTTTCTTTGGTTCAAAAATGAACAAAAAATTACTGATTTGATGAGCGACATGGTATAAGTATACTAAAGACTCAAGATTCATCATAAGGATGCATTATATGTGGTCAACAAAGCCAAAGATTCTATTTCCAGAAAAACACTAGAACTAGGATCATATTCATGTCCTAAAACTATGCTCATGTTGTAGAACTTTTCGAGAGGATCGATTTGATATATAATTTTACTATATTTGGCCAAGGGATTTGAGAGTTATGTATTTTAGAAACTATGTCCAAGAACTATAGAGATATTGGGTGGCATACCATGATCATCATGTGAAGGATCCTGGCCGTTCATCCTTGATCCCGTGGCCACTCTCCTATGTGCGGTCTTCCCTCTAGTTTTGGGCCGATTTTTCTTGCTGGGCCGCTCTCACCCAAGAACTCAGCCCATAACTGACTCGTCTCCTCCGTCTAGCTTGTCTCGCGTGTCTCTATTTCTCGGCGGGAACAGAGCAGAGACAGGGGACGGTGCCCCGGCGTCTCCGGCGGTCGGTGCCCCCAAGCCAATCCATGGCGAAGCAGGTCGAAGGTCGGTGGGGGCTCTGGATGGAACTTTGGCACTGAGGGTTCGCGACCGACTACTGGCGTTTCCCCAAGGGGTTTCCGGGCGGAAGCAGTAAGAAGCACAAGAGGAAGAAGGAGAATTGCCAGCGATCAAGGTAGCCCCCTACTAGAGTATCACCGGCAAGCGGCATGGTGCCGTGGATTCGCACGGAGCTCCTTCTCTTGCTTCCCTTGGCAACTGCGGAAGACTCCAGGTCGGAGCAAGTAGTAGAGCGGGTCGAGTATGGCCAAGCATGGGAAAGAAGAGAAGATGGTGGGGCAGCGGCGTAAGGAGAAAGAAGCAAGGGAGAAGTGGAACCAGGGTTTGACCAGGGGATTTTATAAAACATCATGGATGTTAGGGTTTAGGGTTGGGAGATCAATGCTCCCAATAGTTACCAAAACCGGATGGAGGTGGAGAAACTGTCTCCCTATCCTTCGCTGGTTTCGTGAAGAGGAAGGAGAGGGAAAGGAAAACTGGGCCACAACGTTGATTTGGGCCTATGTAGGACAGCCCAACAGAGAAAAGGGCATATAAAAGGGCTAAAACAAAGTATAAATAGCAGAATATCAAGGTGTCATAACTTGGACTCCGAAGGTTCAATCGATGTGCTTTTTGTTCCGCCGGATTCGTAATCGAATCGTCTACAACATAGTATACAAATGAGAGCAGTATGATCATATTGATGGGGTTCAAAAAGGATTCAAGAGGATGATGTAATAAATGATAATAATAAGCTCAATACTAAGCTCAAAGTGTTGATTGATGGCACACATTGTGAAAATCATGCATATAGCGATCAAAATGGGTCATCAATAAGACAAGTCATGAAATTGAACTCATACCGTGTGATGTGAGTCACCAATAGAGAGAGGAATGGTATAATAAAGGAGAGAGAAAAATTGGGGTTGTCACAAATTGCTTCCTATCTACACCCTTGATGTAGCCTTCACCTGAAGTAGCCTCAACCTCCTTGAAGTAGCCTTCTAAAGTAACTTCAAGTCCACAGAGCAGCCTTCACCTCCCTAAAGTAGCTCCACTCCTTGAAGCAGCCTTCTCCACCAAGAAGTAGCTACAAGAACCTCCTTTCAACAACCTCCAACCTAGGAATAGTTTAGGAGAACAAAATACAATAACAAAGGAACAAGTTTGGAATAAAGAAATAACTTTACCAATGAGTACAACGTTTTGATCCGATATCAAGCGTATAGATCTCCTATCCACTATTGATGAACATGATTATGTGGTGGCTAGGAGATGCTTAGCTATAGGACACAAAATTAGAGCTCAAGGAAACAAGATTGCAAGTATGAGTTTGCTTTTTGCTCAATAAGATTGATTCCCAAGTAGTAATATGTACTTTGGGTGTCTTAAGGCATGTATTATTTATAAGAATGGGTTGAAAGGGCTTAGGGGCATTCTAGAATGTTTCTAGAGTGTTCTTAGTGCTCAACTAGCCATTAGGTGTCCATAAATTGCATTGCAATGGCTAGTTGTTTAGTGTTGAAAAGTGCAATCCAGAACCTATCTCGGTCGATAAGTTTGTCGATCGAGATGTTCTCGGTCGAAAAAATCTTTGATTGAGTGTTGGTTTGGAGTAAAAGTATTCAATGACTATTGTGACTTTCCAACTACCAACTACTCTCAGTCTAACGGTTGTGGAACCTAATTGAAGGTCTATCTCGGTCGAGAATGTTGTCGACCGAGGGTTATTCTAGGGTTACATGAGTAGGTCAACAATCCATGTTTGTGAGTTAGACTGAGTTGGTTTTTAGTCTAGGATTTTGTCGATCGAGAGCATCTCGATTGAGAAGTTTGTCGACCGAGAATGTCCCTATTATGTTGAATCATTTACTAAGTGTGTGTATCAATGTGTAATTGTGATTCTATCTTAGGGGAGGATCTATATAAGTGTTGTGAGTGGATAGGGAAGATCTAACACTTTATTTACATGATATCTATGTACTTGTACATTATATACTTGTACAAGTTTTTACATTGAGTACAATCATGAAAATAAAAGTAATCTAATTATGTTGATCTTCCAATTTGTATTGATCTTCAACTACCCACTTCCTTATTTGTTTATCCCTGAAACACTCAAATAACAAGTTAGATCCACAAGAATGAAATGTTTGTCATCATCAAAACAAAGGGTTTAATAATGTCCAGTTTATCCAACAATATTCTCCTTTTTGAAGATGACAAAAATTTTTAAAATATAAATCAAGGGAATTTAAATAGCATGAGTTTCATACCTGAGATTTACCTTATGTAGACATTCTCTTGTTTATTTATGGAGTGTGTGCTAGTTATTACTAAAGATATGTGGAACATAGTATCCAACTCTTTAAGGAATATATCAACATTTTATGTGAAGCCAAGAGATTATTAAACTCATTTGATTTTGAGTTATATAATTTTGTTTATGATTTATATTACTTCTCCCCCTTTGTCATTTCAAAAATATAACCAAGCATTATAATTAAGACTATTATTAGTACTCCCCCTGAATATGATTCTCCCCCTCAATATGATACTCAATTTGAAAAGCAAAGGTACAAAAGATGTCTAATGCAAGGCACAATATAAAGATTTTATTATCATAACAACAAGAACAACAAGAATAACAAGAACAACAAGCTCAAATACATAGATGAGAGAGTTTACTAAAGGACATTACAATCATCTCATTACATAATGCCACCTTACTGAAAAGATCTCAAAATAACATCAACTTCAGGATCCTTCCCAAGGAATGGAGTGTCACCATAATATTTGACCAACGTCTGCCAATCCAATGCACCTATCTTGGTGAAAGAATAAGCTTCCAAGAAGGTGGGTGCTCAATCAAAGCAAAAATGGGCAGCAATGTCTTGAAGTTGCATGGGTGAAAATTGAGTGTGGGAAAGATCAAGAGGTGGTAGTGGAACTTGAGAGTAGTTGAGAGATGGATTATAAGGGTAGAGAGGTCTAGGATAGAGTGAATAAGGATACTTGCCTGAAACATTTGGAGAGAGAGCTTTCATTCTTTGGTTTATGTAGGTCATGGAATGATGGGTATAGTCCATTTGTCTCCCTAAGTGATAGGTGGCCCAAGTTGGGTAGGTAATATTATTGGATAGGTTATCAATGGGTTGGCTAGGATTAGTAGGAGGTGGAAGAATATCTTGAGTGGATGGCTCGCCTTTAGTCCTATCCCTTTTATGTCCAAAGTCAATTCCCATTTTCTGAACTATTTTTCTGGTAATCTTTTGAGGTTTCCTATCACTTTTAAATCCTAGGTCCTCAAGGCTTTTCTTAAGACAATGTTGGGTGATCTGGCATACAAAGTCAGCATAATGAGGGTTGCCAGTAAATTCAACCATGTTTTTGAGGATAAGGTGAATGAAGTTTATGGGTATGCTATTGAGAATGACATAAATGAGATACATTCTAAAGGTTGGTACTTCTCATTTATTAACTCTAGGATATATATTAGTTGAAACAATAAGGTTCACTATCCTAGCATCAAGTTTTAGATTGATTGCATAATAGGTACCCCGTTCTTCATGGCATGAGGTGTTGGGAAGAAAGATGGTTCTCTTAATGTCACTTAAGCTAATGGTGGTGTCATCTTGGGATAGTTTAGATAGGGGATTTCCAGTGGTTAAGTCAATAAACCCCCTATACTCCTCTACATTAATGTATAACATGTTGAGAATATCCTCCTCAGAAAAATGAAATCCAAACCCACCAACCATAGAGGAGAAAGAGAGGGAGTGGTTAGGATTTGTGGCTAGATTTGCATAGAACTCATTCACATATTGTGTGGAGTAGGAGCAGAAGGATGGAGTAAGAAATTCAGCGAGAGTTGCACCTCAAATAGCTCATCCATATCAACAATAGTGATGAAGTCATTGACGTCCAGTGGCCATTGAAGAAGAGCAGTATTTGAGGATAGCTATAGGTAGCGATCTCCAGTGGCAACATCATTGAAGGGAATATCGTTGATGATCGTCAGAGCCGGAGAGGCCATCCTTCCTTTTCTTGCTGCAACTTGCTACTTCCTACGTGAAGAAGAGGAATCCATCTTGAGAGTATGAGGTGGAAGAGGATCAAGGGAAGATGGTGGATGAGAATAGATGAAAAATTCGTACTAAGGAGCACTAGAGAGGGACTAGAGAAGAGAGCATGTGAATTGGTGAGAAGAAGGGCCGTTTTGGGCTCTATTTACAGAAAAACAACGACTGTCTCAGTCGAAGAATTTTTCAACTGAGAGCCCAATGACTCGTTGTTGCACGCTCCTCTCACAACGGTCAGTCGAGGTTTTTAAAATATAACCGTTGTGTTTTTTTGGGTTGAAAGTTGCATCTTAGATCAGTTGAATAGGGGGTCCACCAAGAGGTTCTCAGTCGAACTTTTTGTCAACCAAGACCATTGTTTAGTTTAGAATATGAAAAATAGGCCTAGTGGGTTTCGATCGAGAAAGAGACCAACCGAGTTATTCTTGGTCGACAAACTTGTCGACCAAGACAGTTCTCAGTCAAAGTTTTTGCAGACTGACTGAACTGCTATGAATGGTTATTGTAAAGGATGTTTGAGCTTGTTTTTAGTAATAGTCCTGAAAATCAAATATGAGACTGTATTAATTTATAATTATTAAGAGTTTGGAGCACATATATCAAAGAAGATATCATCTAGGGGAGTAATAAGTAACTTCTTTCTAATATATTGAAATTGATCAAGTGGAAGCAGTTTTGTAAAAATATCAGCCAATTGTTCTTCAGTGTCAACATGATGAAGAGATATGTGACTTTTAGAAATATGATCCCTTAAGAAATGGTGTTAGATTTCAATATGTTTAGCACGACTATGTAAAATAGGATTGTGTGCCAAATTTATGGCACTTGCATTATCACAGAAAATAGGCGTAGATGAAAATGTTAAGCCATAATCATTCAAAACTTGTTTCATATAAAGAACTTGAGAACAACAGGAACCAACCACCATATATTCAGCTTCATTGGTACAAAGGGTGACTGTATTTTGTTTCTTACTAAACCATGATACTAAAGCTCATCCTAATAAGAAGCAACCACCACTTGTTATCACATCGACAACCATCATAATCAACGTCGATAAAAGCATTTAAATCTAGTGATTGACCTTTAGGATACCATAATCCATAGTTAGTAGTACCAGTGAGATATCTTAAGATACGTTTAACGACTTGAAAAATGAGATTGCACTGGTTTAGATTGAAATCTAGAACAAAGTCCAACGAAAAAACATAATGTCCGATCTAGTAGCAGATAAGTATAACAAGCTACCAATCATAGCCCTATATAAGGAATCATCAATGGGTTCTCCATCTTCATCCTTGTCAATTTTGGTATACGTGTCCATTGGTGTGGTAGCATGCTTGCAATTTTCCATTCCAAAATGTTTTAATTGTTCATTAGTGTACTTCTCTTGGCTTAAGAAAATTCTAGCGGGCGTTTGTTTTATTTGAAAACCAAGAAAGAATGTTAATTCTCCCATAAGACTCATTTCAAATTCCTTTTTCATTATGTCACTAAATTGTTTGCATAAGGAATCTTTTGAGGCACCAAAAAATGATATCATCAACATATATTTGTACAACAAAAAAATATGATTGATATGTTTTGAAGAATAATGTAGAGTCTGAATTTCCAATTGAGAAACTATTATCAAATAAATAATTTTTAAGTCTTTCATACCAGTTTTGAGGTACTTGTTTAAGCCCATAAAGTGCTTTCTTAAGTTTATATACATGGTCACTTTTTCCAGGGATTTTTAATCCAAGTGGTTGGGCAACATATACTTCTTCTTGTATGATTCCATTTGAAAATGCACTTTTTACATCCATTTGGAATAGTTTGATGTCCTTGTGGGAAGCTATGGCTAATATCATTCTAATAGCTTCAAGTCTTTCCACGAGTGCATAAGTTTCATCAAAATCTATTCCTTCTTGTTGATTATACCCTTGAGCCACCAATCTAGCTTTGTTTCTTACTATCTCCCCGACTTCATTAAGTTTATTTTGAAAAACCCATTTAGTTCCAATGACAGTTTTGTCTTGTGGCTTAGGAACTAAGTCCCATACCTCATTTTTTTGTGAATTTATTTAGTTCTTCTTGCATAGCCATTATCCAATATTCATCTTTTAATGCTTCATTTACCTTTTTAGGTTCAATGATTGATGCAATTTCCATATTTGCAAAATCTCTAAATGATGATCGCGTTTTTACTTTATCATGAGGATTTCCAATGATTAAATCTTGGGGATGATCTTTGATTAATCTAGGAATATGTTGTTGTTCCTCATTTTGTTGATTATTTTCAGATTTTGATCATCTTTTGTGGTTATAGTTAAGTCTTCAATTTGATGAGTAATGTCATTTATATCATCATATTCATTTTTAGTATTTTGATTTGTTACTTCATGAAAAGTGATATGGATGGATTCTTCAACTTTTCTAGTAGTAGTATTGTAAATTCTAAAAGCTTTGCTAGAAGTTGAATATCCCAAAAAGATTGCTTCATGTGATTTAGAATCAAATTTGTCTTTATCATCTTTGGTATTTAAGATATAACAAGTTGTACCAAATGTATGAAAATAACCAACTCTTGGTTTTTTTGAAGATGAGTTCATATGGAGTTTTCTTTAGATGAGAATGTACTGGTACTCTATTTAACACATAGTATGCTATATTTACTACTTCAACCCAAAAAGTTTTAGGTGTATTATGTTCAAGTAACATTGTTCTAGCCATTTCTTGTAAGGATCTATTTTTCTTTTCTACTATGCCAATTTGTTATGGAGTGCGTGGAGATGAAAAATTATGAGTGTATCCTTGAGCTGTACAAAATTCTTCAAAGATATGATTTTCAAATTCCCCACCATGATCACTCCAAATTGTACATATTTTATTTTTTAATAGATCTTCAATCTTAGAGATTTTTTTATGAATATTTGGATTGTATCATCTTTGTTTGCAAGAAAATGAACCCATGTGTATCTACTATAATCATCTACGATTACAAAGCAATATCATTTTCCACTAATAGATTGAGTTTTCATAGGACCAAGCAAATCCACGTGAATAAGCTCTAATGATCTAGTAGAGCTAATCATTGTTTTGGATTTGAAAGAAGTTTTTTTTCCTTCCCTAAGGTACATGATTCACAATTTTTCAGGTTTATCAAAGGATATTTTAGGTAACCCACATACAAGATCATATTTAATTAACTTTTTGATAACATGTGAACTTGCATGACCTAATTTTCTATGCTATAGTTGTAAGGATTCATCTTTTGCAAGAAGGCATTTTCTAATAATGGTTTGCATAAAATTAGGCCTAAGTATATATAGATTTCTTATTCTCTTTCCTTCATAAATGATTTAATTTGTGTTTTCAATTAATAGTTTACAACAAGTTTTATTGAATAAGACATCATAGACACTATCACATAGTTGATTAACACTAATTAAATTATGATGTAGGCCATCAACAAGTAAAACATTTTTGATTTGAAGATTTGTACCAATGTTACCTATGCCAATAATATTTTTCTTTTGCATTGTCTCCAAATGTGACTATTCTGCTTTTCTTTTCTTCAAATGTTTGAAAGGCCTCTTTATTGCCGGTCATATGCTTAGAGCATCCACTATCAACCACCCAATCCAATAAAAGAGATAGAATTTGGTACCCATGTGATGGTCATTTTTGGTTAGGAACATTTAATAACAAACTGAATATAGCTACATGATTTATGAATTGAATGTGTTAAGCTGAACAAAACATCTTCAGTCGACAAATTTATCGACCTAAGAGTGTCTCGGTTGGATATTTTGTCGATTGACAGTGTTGCTATTTTACAAGTTGATATATACGTGAAACAATAACTTTCTTGGTGGACTATTTATTTAACTAAAGATATCTCGGTCAAAGATTTTCTTGATCGGGATTGTTACTATTTTATTAGTAGGTGTAGGTTTGAGACAGAAACTCCCTTGGTCAATTTATTTTCTCAACCGAGGAGTATCTCAGTCGAACTCTTTGTCGACTGAGATTGTTTTTTTGTTTTCAGCAATTTTGTTTGTTCCAATTTGAGCTGAAATTACTTCAATTATGCTAAGGTACCAATATGTTTAGTTGAGATAAGACATTATGATTTTCAAAGTGAAGTTTTAGGTCAAATCTCAACTAATCATATTCAAGTTTTCTAAGTTTGGGGTCTTGGAACCCAAAATAATTCAACATCCTTTTTCTTGTATGGGCATGAGAAAGAATAATGTCCAAGTCGCAAGCAATAGTGACAACAAATCGAATCAATTTCATTTCTCTTTTTAAGATTTTGAGTTGAGTTGTTCTTGGGTACATATATAATCTTGGTCTTGGGTTCTTGTGTTCTTCTATGTTTAGGTTGATGATATTTTTCTTTTGGAACATATCCTAAACCTCTCCTTCCAATTCAACCAGAAGAATCCTTTATGATTTTATCAAGAATACCGTTATTTTTCAAGATACTAATTTCCTTTTGTAATTTAGCAACTTCATCCATTTTCTTTTCAATATTTGACTTTGCTTGGTCTAGATTAGATGATAAAACATCTCTTTCTTTGACAATAGCATCGTAATCCAAATGAGTACACAAGATAGGTTGAGTTTGAAGATCGTTTAATTTTGCAACCAATTCAACCTTTTCTTGACCAAGAAAATTACAGTTTGTTTCTAGAGTAAGCAACTTTATATTGCAATCATTAAAAGATGATTTCAAGGTAGAATTTTCAAAAATAATACTTTTCTTTTCAGAAGCAGGATCATTTAGTTGAGCATATAATTCTTCATTAGTTTTTGTAACTCTTTTTAGTTTCTTTTTAGAATCAATATATTTGTCATGTAATTCTTCAATACTAGAAACTAATTTTTATTTTGATAAATCAAGTAGACTTACCTCATTTGAGTCTTCATTTTCATCTTGTTTGGCTATAAGACACTCTACATTTTCTTGTCCACATTCAGTATCATCACTTGACTCATACCATGCAGTTTTGTATGCTTTCTCTCCCTTCTTATTGGAAGAGACTTTCTTCCCTTTCTTTATCTTAGGACACTCATTTTTTACATGTTCTTTCTTTCCGCATTCGAAACACCTAGGAGCGGAAGAAGAAGAAACACTAGAGTTTTTGTTAGATCTATACCTTTTATATTTCTTACCATTTACAATAAGTGCATCTTCTTCATCATCTCCTTCACTTGTTTCATCACTTTCTTGAGTGATGACTTTTGTTGCTTTTAGGGCTATGTCCTTCCTTATTTCTTTTTGAAGTTCAAGCTCCCGTCTTTCTTCCTCCTCTAAGGTGACCTCATGAGTTTCCATACTGCCAATGAGCTGCTCCATCTTTAGTTTGGTGAGGTCATTATCTTCTTCAATGGCTATCACTTTTGGCTTGTATTTTGCAGGAAAAGACCTAAGAATCTTTGAGACTTGATCTGCTTCACTTATGAATTTTCCTAATGCACTTAAGCCATTAAAAATAGTAGAAAATCATGCATACATATCACTAATAGACTCATTTGGTTGTGTACGAAATTGTTCAAATTTTTGTTTAAGCATACTAATCTTAGAATTTTTAACTTGTATGGTCCCTTCATGTGTAATGGAAAGTCTATGCCATATATCATATGTAGTTTCACATGGGGAAATTCTATTGAATTCACTTACCGAAATAGAGCAATATAAAACTTATAGCCTTGGCATTTAGTTGAGCTTGTTTTACCATATTGGCATCCCATGTATCATATTCAGCTTTCGGAAGCTCATATGGAGTACGTAACATCCTCCAAAGCTCCCAACTAATGCCTTAGAAGTAAAACTGCATCATTCTCTTCCAATAGTTGTAGTTGCTTCCATCGAACGGTGGTGGACGAGATACGTGAGTTCCCTCCAAGTTCAAGTTGTTGAGCACACCATCCCCCATTCTTTAATACTAAGCTCCTTGAAGACCTGCTCTGATACCAATTGAAAGATCTAGAGGGGAGGGTTAATAGAGATTTTTGGAGTTTTTAAAGTTAATTAAACAATTAAACACTTGAACAAGAAGTAGGAGGAAACAAGGAAGACACAAGGATGTAGAGTGGTTCCTACCTTAGAATTCTAAGGTAGTCAGTCCACTACCGGATTGTTTCCAACTTGGATTTTGAAAGCAATTTATTTTATTACCTCCAGAGGATGTTACACTAAATACAATTGCTTCCTATCTACACCCTTGAAGTAGCTTCAACCTCCTTGAAGCAACCTTCTAAAGTAACTTCAAGTCCACATAGCAACCTTCACCTCCCTGAAGTAGCTCCACCCCTTGAATCAGCCTTCTCCACCAAGAAGTAGCTCCAAGAACCTCCTTTCAACAACCTCCAACCTAGGAGTAGTCAAGGAGAACAAAATATAATAACAAAGGAACAAGATTGGAAGAAAGAAATAACTTTACCAATGAGTACATCACTTTGATCCTATAGCAAGCGTATAGATCTCCTATCCACTATTGATGAATGTTATTATGTGGTGTCTAGGATATGGTTAGTGATAGGACACAAAATTAGAGCTCAAGGAAGCAAGATTGCAAGTATGAGTTTGTTGTTTGCTCACTAAGATTAATTCTCAAGTAGTAATATGTACTTTCAGTGTCCTAAGGAATGTACTATTTATAGGAATGGGTTGCAAGGGCTTAGGGGCGGTCTAGAGTGTTTCTAGAGTGTTCTTAGTGCTCAACTAGGCGTTAGGTGTCCATAAATTGCATTACAACGACTAGTTGTTTATGTTGAAAAGTGCAATCTAGAACCTGTCTCGGTCGAGAAGTTTGTCGACCGAGATGTTCTAGGTCGACAAAATCTTCGAATGAGTGTTGGTTTGGAGTAAAAGTATTCAACGACTATTGTGACTTTCCAACTACCAACTACTCTCAGTCTAATGGCTATAGAACTTACTCGAAGGTCTATCTCGGTCGAGAATGTTGTCGATCGAGGGTTATTCTAGGGTTACATGAGTAGGTCAACAATCCATGTTTGTGAGTTAGACTGAGGTGGTTCTCAGTCAAGGATTTTTTTGACCGAGAGTGTCTCGGTTGAGAAGTTTGTCGACCGATAATGTCCCTATTTCAATATGTTGAATCATTTACTAAGTGTGTGTATCAATGTGTAATTGTGATTCTATCTTAGGGGAGAATCTATTTAAGTGTTGTGAGTGGATAGAGAAGATCTAATGCTTTATTTACATGATATCTATGTACTTGTACATTATATACTTGTACACATTTTTACATTGAGTACAATCATGAAAATAAAAGTTATCTAATCATGTTGATCTTCCAATTTGTATTGATCTTCAACATTCACTTCCTTATTTATTTATCCCTAAAACACTCAAATAACAAATTAGATCCACAA
The DNA here is from genome assembly GCA_963693085.1 of Alisma plantago-aquatica. Lineage (NCBI taxonomy): Eukaryota > Viridiplantae > Streptophyta > Magnoliopsida > Alismatales > Alismataceae > Alisma > Alisma plantago-aquatica. The sequence goes on along the minus strand of OY856409.1, from coordinate 566,442,345 downwards.
GGATGAAATGTTTGTCATCATAAAAATAAAGGGTTTAATAATGTCCAATTTAGCTAACATATGTGAACCTTGTTAAGGATTTGCGAATGAAAATTATAATTATATTTCCCTGTGATGGTTTAAGTAGACTTTATTTTTCATAATGAATATCATGTCGTGACAAACCCCTTGGAAAGTGTGTAAAACAATGCTTCCACTCTTTGATGTGAATATTATTACAAGTGGGGCGTTACATCATGGATTCTATGTGATCCTAGGGATGGATACCTTGGAGAAGTATAAGGTGGTTTTGGACTATAGTTCCAAGTTTGTGATGTTCAATGATGGGAGTGTCTCTTATAGTTTCCAAGGAGATAGGAAGATTCTTCCTACATGTTTGGTGTCAACTATGCTAGTAGAGAAGTTGATGAGATAAGGGTGTGAAGCTTTCTTAGGACATATTGTGGATACCAAGGTGAGGAGTCCTAGTATCCCAGATGTACATGTAGTGTGAGAGTTTGAGGACGTCTTTCCAGATGAGTTTCCCAATGTTGCACACCCTAGATAGATTGATTTTGAGATCAATCTAGTTCTTGGAACACAACCGATAGCTTAGACACCTTATAGGATGTCACCAATAGAGATGATGGAGTTGAAGAAACAATTGTAGGAGCTGCTAGAGAAGGGATTTATACTATAGAGCACTTCCCCTTGGGGTTGATCCACTACTATTTGTAAAGAAGAAGGACCGTTCTATGAGGCTTTTCATATATTACTGATAGTTTAACATGGTCATAGGAAGAATAAGTACCTATTATCGAGGATTGATAATTTTATTGATCAATTGAGAGGTGCCACAATGTTCTCCAAGATAGACCTGAGGTCAAGATATCACCAGTTGAGCATCAAGGAGGATGACATCCCTAAGACTACTTTTAGGATTAGGTATGGTCATTATGAGTTTCTGGTTATGCCGTTTGGGCTAACCAATGCATTGACAACTTTTATGGAATTGATGAACATCGTGTTCATATCGTATCTTAACCTATTTGTAGTTGTGTTCATAGATAATATCTTGATATACTCTAGGGACAAACAACAACATGAAGAACATCTTCATCTAGCGTTAGAGTTGTTGAGGCATCACCAGATGTATGCTAAGTTTAGCAAGTGTGAGTTTTGGTTGATTGAGGTGTCTTTTCTTGGTCATGTCATATCTACTAAAGGTGTTTGTGTAGACCCTAAGAAGGTGAAGTCAGTGCTCGAGTGGGAGCAACTCAAGACACCAACTGAGGTCTGAAGCTTCCTAGGTCTAACTAGAAATTATAGGAGATTCATTAAGAATTCCAGTGTTGTAGCATTACCCTTAACCAATTTAACTGGGATGGGTGTTCCTTTTGTCTGTGGATGACAAGTGTCAGCATTCTTTTCAGTCACTGAAGGAGAAGCTAACAAGTGCTCTAGTGTTAGTGCTTGAAGGACAAGAGAAAAGCTACATTATTTTCTGTGATGCTTTGAAGAATGGTTTCGGATGCATGCTGATGTAGGACAAGAATGTAATTTCTTTTGCTTCACAAAAACTTAAGAGACACGAGGAGAACCCCAACTCATGACCTAGGGTTAGATGATGTATTTCTTACCCTGAAGATTTGGAGACACTATCTGTTTAGGGAGAAGTGCCACATCTTCACAGATGACAAGAATCTCCAGTATATCTTCCCAAAGTAGGAGCTGAACATGAGGCGAAGAAGATGGATGGAACCGATCAAGGACTATGACTACATGATAGACTATCATCTAGGGAAGGCAAATGTGGTGGTTGATGCACTAAGTAGGAAGTCATCTTCATCATGATCTACAAACAAAGAACAATTACACTCCATGGCATGTCACAAGAAGGACATGATAGTGTCACTTTGGTAGATGAATGTATAGTTGGAAGTATCTCTATTGGAAGGATTGTTGGCACACTTTCAAGTCAAGCAACATTGATACATATGACCAAAGATGTATAAAAGAATGATACCATGATACTGAAAAATCAAATCAGAGTTTGGTAGCAGGAAGCATGATGATTTCCAAGTGTTATATGATGGGACAATATGATTTCAAAATAGAACAATGGTTCTAGATGCTGATGGTATGAGGGAGATGGTGCTTGAGGAGGATCATCCCTTGATGTATGTGATGCATCCCGACAATACAAAGATGTATCATAATCTGAAGGATTTATACTAGTGGCCATGTCTGAAGCATTATGTGGAAGAGTTTGTTGCTAAGTGTCCACTCTATTAGCAAGTCAAGGCAAATCATCAAAAGCATGTAGGGACATTGCAACCTTTTCCAATACCACAGTGGAAATGGGATCATATAACCATGGACTTTGTGGTTGGTCTTCCAAGAATGGCCAAAGGTCATGATTTTATTTGGGTGATAGTTGAGCGGTTGACTAAGTAAACTAACTTTTTCCAGTTAAGACAACTTATGTAGTAGAGAAGTTGACACATATCTATATTAATGAGATAGTCCATTTACATGGTATACCAATTACCATAGTATCTGACAGAGATCCTCAATTTATGAGTAGGTTTTGGGAACTTCGGCATGCAACTTTGGGGATACAACTGGGTTTAGCAGAACTTTCCTCCCACAGATAGATGACCAGTAAGAAAGGACCATTTAGACATTGGAAGATCTTTTGAGAGCATGTGTTCTTCAATTTCTTGCTAGTTGGGATGTCCATCTATGTCTCATATAAACATGGACTTTGTGGTTGGTTCTTCAACTTTCTTACTAAATAATGGTTTGATATCATGTGACATAGGTAAGTTTCAAGTTTGGTCCAGTTTGGACATTGTCTGATTGAGTTTTTGCAATCTATGTGCTTATATGGACTTTTAAGCAATTTTCCCATAAATAGGGTTTTATTTGTAATTTTCTCATGTATGAGGCCCCTCATGAATGTTCTTAACATGTTTGATATAGTAATACCTTTGAGAACCTAGATGCACCATCATATGTGGGGTGTTTCTAACTTAGGAATTGAGACCTAGGGTTTCTCACCTAAGTGCCCCGACTCGATGGTTTTCCCTTGGAAGCTTACGATTCAATGGTTCCCTCTTGAGGTAGGATAGTCTATGATTTTCCATGTGGTGAGCATCTACTGATGGTATTTTAGGGTTTGCATATGTGTCTATATTTTTGTATGATCCGATGGCTCATCTGGGGTTGGACCTGGATGGTTCTCTTGGGACGGACGACCAATGGACCTCCTAGCATAACAAACCAATGGAAGATCTATTTTGTATGGATGGGAGGTTTTGGCCTTTGGACATATGTCATGAATGATGTCACTCCTCAACCCACCTTCCCCTTTCATATTAGCTTTATGTACTCCTCTCATCTCTCCCAAACAAACTCTTTACACACCTTCATCTTCTTCTTGTTTCTAGAGAGGTCCGATCCTCTTTCTTGGTGGAAGGAGAAGATCTCTTAAGGAAGAATCTTGGTCAATCTTGGTTGCATGTGCTCTAGGGTTTTGATATACTCTCTCTAGGAACGTTTGGAGCTTCCTAGACTACCTTCTTGACCTAAACAAGTAAGATCATCTTCCTTATCTTGGTTTTTCTTGCTGCCTCCTTCTTCTCTCTTCTTCTTTGGGCGGATCCATAGATGTTCTTGGAAGAACTTGAGCATGTGGATGAAGAACATATTCTTTGTTCTCTTTTATCCTAGGTATTCCTTGTTCTTGAATAAGGGATCTAGCTTGGAACATTTGGAGTGCTAAACTAGGGTTTATATTCTCTCTTTCAAGCTACCTTGATGTTTGGAACACCATCATCCTTCTTGAGGTAGTTATAAAACTTTATTCACATTTCTTGCTTACCTTTAACTTGTGTTATGTTTTTTTTCCTAAAAATGTAGTAACATGTAGAAGGATGAACCTTTGGGTGAATCTTGAGCACATATAGTAGTCTTGCGTAGATAAACTACCTCTATATCTTACACATGATTTTCTTTTAAAGTATGATACCTAAACCTTGTATATGAAGGTCGGTAGTTCGATTTACTAGAAATGATGGATCTTGCTTAAGTTTTATGAACTAATTTCTGACGTAGCACCATCATCGATGTTTGAATTCCCATGCCAGTCCATGGTTTGTACTTAGTTGTGGAATTGATGGTTTTCCTTATGCATATCAAACTATGGTTTTACTAGTAAATGGAACTAAGCTTTTTCTTAGCTTGAAGATTGATGGTTACTCTTCATTCAAGAATCAATGATCAAATTTGATACCTAAGTTGATGCTCTCATCAAGTAGGTGAATTGATGGTTTCCTTTGCACTTGAATCGAAGGTTTTGACTTAGTGTAGAAGATCTGATTTTGCCCAATCTTCACAACCAATGGCTTTGTTTGCTTGACAGAAGATGGTCTCACTAGCTTTACAAACTATGGTTTGACTACCTTGACAAATGATAGTTTCCCTAGTCTTGATCAATCGATGGTATAACTAGCATGACAATTGATGGTCTACCTATTACTCACAACCGATGGTTAACCCAATGTTCACAACCAATGGATCTACTACATTATGAGATGATTAACCAACTAAGTTCAAAAAGTGATGGTTTCATTAGGTACATGAATGGATGGTTTTTCTAAGTGTACCTATGGGAACAAATGTTTTTGTTGACTTGGATTTTTTTTCTTAACGTGGGAAATGATGGTTTTGTTTGAAATTCATGATCTGATGGGGATGCTAGCTATATGAGTCTATGTTTGTGATTAGTATGTGATCCGATGGTCTTTCTAGTGACCATGATTTGTTGGTTTTGTTCTTAACCAAGGACAACCATGATCCTATGGAGATGCTAGGTGTAAGAATTCATGTTTTTCATAAGTATGTGTATACAATGATGGATTACCTATGTGTATTGAATTCCGATATCTATCCAGTCCACTTTGCTAAATCTTAGTTGAAATAATTAAGTGGTGATGGTTTAATATATCTACTTCCCTATAAATGTTGTTATGATGAAGAAGTACTCTCACAATGTTCATGGTAGTCCTACTATGCTGCTCTGAGGACATCATAGATCTTATGATTGATGCAATCTTATGCTAAATATGTATACAACAAGTGTGTTGATGATTTGTAGAACCCTCTACAACAATATTGAAAGATAATGACGTTCTTGGAGGAGGTAATGTGAATGGTCTACATGACCTTTGGGCATGACTTGAGCCCTAGTAGGGGTGTAATCCTCTTTATGTTTGACAAGGTATTATTACTATGTGATGTTGTGATAAAGGATGTGTCTCATACATTTTGTATCTTATGGAGTTGTTATATACCAATTTTTTGTAGAAATATTTTAGGGTTTGTATTTAAATTGATTGACGCATCCTGAAATCACCCAATTGAAAATTAGTAATCAAGTGAAACCCTAATCTTGTAGTGCCCTATGTTGTAAAACTATTCTAGTGTCAAGAATTGTTGGATAGTAAAATGAGTATTCTAGAAGGGAGGCTTGGAGTTGTATACAATTTAGTGTATGCAGGTGCAAGGATGGTATATCCTTGTCATCCTGTTTCCAAGGTTATGGAGAAAGGTCAAGGCTATATATTGGATGAATATGAATATGTAGATGTGATATTATTGAGGACATCTGCGGTTGTATCACAGATGACAAGGTTGAATACCCTAGTTTTTAATGTCATGGCTTGTATACCAAGGGAAGACTAGGCTGATTGCATCTTGACAGATATGTCAATGTGGCAGACTCGTACTGACTAAGGGGAAGAGATATTAAGATTCTGACTCTTCTAGATCTTGTACGAAACTGATTGTGACTTCATAGTGGTCAATTAGAAATTTGAGTGGTATGCCTTAAAATCTATAGGACTTAATAAAAGATATAATCAAGCAATGTAGCATATTTATTAGGGTTAATCAGTGACTCACATTGGATAATAACCCTTGCTTTGCTTCTTTTAATATTTAGTTGATGAATAACAGAGTAAGAGAAATTAACTATTGATATGGTGTTATCTCTTTCTGTTCCTTTGAAATACTATGTTACTCGCTTAATTATGTGATCTTATCCACTTTATCTATTTAATCACATAATCTACTATAATCAATAAATGTTGTTGAGAGTTATATCTCTTACTGGGACATGGGTCTCACCTTATGGGTCACCAAAACTTTTTAGGTGATGGAAAACAACGTTATCAGGCCCATGGTAGCAAGGAAGAGAAGCTTGGAGAACAAGGAGCAGAAGGTTGGCTAATGTTTAGTGTTTCCTAGAGTTGTCCCTATACTTTCAGGTCTGGGTAGGGAACTTTTATAGACATGTATATCGAGTCAAGTTTTTGGGCAGTTTGCTAATGTTGTATATGATGTCCATATGTGGAACAATGCTTTTGTATACATGTTGTGGCTACTAGACAAATGTATAGATACCTGATATGGTGTGCTTTTATGTAAGACGTTGGATGTATATGTAAATGTTCTTGGACATGTTCAAGAAGTTTTTATTTGGTTTTTCTTATGCACCTTTTTAGTGATGTGGTTAATTAATGAATTTGTTTTTGAGTAATTTCATTTAGCGTGGAAGGGTGCCACATGATCCTTGATCTTATCGTAACATCCTAAAATTCAGATCAACATGATTTTAAAGCAGGTTGTAATATGATATAATATAATATTTTGTATTCTAGGATGAGTCCCTCCACATGCGTTACATCATCTAGGATGTCGAGGGGACTTTCGCCTTTGTTTGAGAAATTGAAAAATAGGATATTCCTTGGTCCTTTATGACCCCCCACGATGAAAGATAACTATGAAAATCTCTTTTTATGAGTGATTATAAGTGATGGTGCCTGCCCCTCAGTTGGGTGAGATGGACATGTTATTCAAATTTAGTTGAGATGTGCTTACCAATGCCATGTCAAAAAGAATTTTTTTTCAAGATGGTGGACAATGTGAAAATATGATGTAGTTTTAGTAGGTTACTCCTCAAGTAGGTGTCTCAAGAGGGTTATTTAAAAGAGGGGGGAAGCTGGGGGGTTGGAATGGTGGATCAATACTAAGGTTGCACTTCCTTGTCTAGTGATTGTGCTCAGTCGATCACTTTCGTCCTTTGGGTGTCCTCCTATGGGGTTCCCAAACTAAAACCTTAGGTAACATCCATGATGCCCTATTTCCCTCCTAATTTTAGGTGTTTCTCTTGGGGATACTTGCCCCTTGGATTAGATAAGTGGTCAAAATTGAGGGAGCCTCGACTTAGCATCTCCATATTGATCATGAAATATGGAATAGGTGGTGGTCTAGTTTTGGGTCATAGTCCAAGACCATGAATATTGGCATGAAAGGAAAATGATGATCTAGTTTAAGGTGATAGTCTAGGACCATAGATTTAAGAATAAAAAGATCTAGTTGGACTAATTTTAGGTCATAGCCTAGGACCCTGGCGATTACCTAATCGATAATTGACAAGTGACATCTCAATAAATTTGAAGAACTATCTGTCTTGATGGGGCTTTGAAGAAGGATACTTGAAAAAATGCCATTTACTTTTTTTGAGACTACTCAAGAGGTTTTGAAAAATAATGATTTAATTTTTAAAAGATTGTTAATTTTGGGAGAATTGCTTGACTTTTGGATAGCTTAAGCTTTAAAAGATTGTTCCATTTTGGAACATATTGGTAATCCTTCAAATATTGTTCACTTTTGAAAATTTTTAATCTTTTAAAAGATTTTTTAATCATTTTTTAAATATTTGTAAAGATTATTTTATTAGAATAGAATGAAAATCTAAAAAATGATTGTTTGATTTGAATGGATTTAATCTTTAAGAGATTGGTGATTTAAAAGAATTGGTAATCTTTAAAATGATTGCTTGATTTGAGAAGGTTGTTAATCTTTATAATAGTTTTAATTAAGAAATATTGTTAATCTTTAAGAAGATTATTTCTTTTAAAATGATTATTTCATCTTTAAAACAATTATTAAACTTTAAAAGATTGTTTGATTTGGAAAGATTGTTATTCTTTGAAAAGATTGTTTGATTTGAAATGACTGTTGATCTTTAAAAAGATTGTTTTAAAAGGGTTGTTAATCTTAAAAATATTATTTGATTTAAATTGACTATTAATCTTTAAGAAGATCATTTGATGTGAAAGAAATAAACATCTTTAGAAAGACTTGTTTAAACTTTAAAAATATTGTTAATTTTTAAAAAAATGTTTAACTAGAAAAGTTTCTTAATATTCAAAGGATTTTTTGATCATTAACATATTGTTAATCTTTAAAAAGAAAAAGAGATTGTTAACCTGCATAAAGGGGTTGGTAAGAATCTTGAATTTTTAAATAACTAAAACACGATGCATTAGTAGAAGAAAATAACCCTCCCTTTTTTGATCCATGAGTTTAGATCCAATTTATGTCCTCACTCAAGCATGAGTTACATAGGATTGGTTGATCATTAACTTCTCTATGGAGATATGGAGCTCATCGAGGGAGTAACTATGTTTAATGGATATGAATACTGCTCCCAATACACCTCATGACTATGAAAGCCATAATCAACTATTGGTGATAGGAGGGGGGGTGTTCTGACGGCCTTTGGACATCCATCTTAACATTGTGCTAGTGCCTTTACTAACACCCCACATCATATCCAGGGATCTAATGTGAGGATATCACCCACTTCGTGATAGATAGGTTTATAGGAGTGGAAGATGCAAGTATAAAATTTTAATATTTTTGAAGCAAACCATCAAAACATGAAGGACATATGTAGATAATCAAATAATGAAATTATTATTCAAGAAATATTAGATAGTTTTTCCACTCCATATCTTTTGTTCATATTTTCTTGATTTTTCTTTTTCATTTTTTAAAATGGAAAAAGTTGGTACAAGGGAAGTGAATCCAAAACCATAAAAAGAGAAGAAAAATTAAAACCCTAAGACAAAAAAAGAGAAAAACCCTACAAATAACAAAGGAAAGAGAAAACTACAAGAGATAACCTAAGACATCATCAAAGGGGATCAACAAATTAACTTGATCCTCAAGCCACATGCTCATAGATTACAGTGATATGCGGCCTAACCCCCAAGTCAAATATAAAAAAGAAAAGAAAAGGAATAAAAAGGGATAGAAATTGAATAAAAAAAGAGTAAAACAAAACTATTCTGAAAACAGTTAATCTTTGTACAAAGAATTTGGATTTTTTTCCACATCGTCTTGGCGGTCCCCAGTGAATCATCTACTTATAGAACCCTACCCTGTATATATACATATTTGAAATATGTCATTGTTAGTGAAACTTATTTTGGCGGTCACATGGAAAATAAAGGAAATAAAAAAGATTTAGTAGTTGCCATCGTATTTTATATAAAATGAGGAAAAGCATAATATATTGTAATGAGTCTAAAGTGTGTATGTATATATATTTGAAATATGCCATCATCAGTAAAACTTATTTTGGTAGTCTCATGGAATGAAGGGAAGAAAAAATATTTTAGGAGTTGCCGCTGTGTTTTATATGAAAAATGAGGAATAAATAAATAAATTGTCATGAGTCCAAAGTGGATAACTGATCTGGAACCCAAGTCAAAGAATTAAGTTAAAAATAACAAATAAAAAATTTAGGTGCGATGATCCTATCGCAAGTGTGGAAGGTTTAACATCCCCATATCGCCGAATAAATTGATACCGAGTTTAAAAAAAAAGTGATTTGGAGAAAAAGGTGATTTAATACCACTTAAAAGAAAAGGAACAAATGGAAGATAAAAAAGAAGAAGAATTTTTTATGCATGGGAGGGCTTTAAGGGCTGAAGACATCTCCGTCTTTCCCATCATTTCCCTAAAAGTTTTTATGCATGGGAGGGCTTGTAGGCTGAAGACATCTATGTCTTTCCCATCATTTCCCTAAAAGTCCTACTTTTTGGTAGATTGCAGTCCTAATCACCTGAGGACCTCCCACGATAGAGATCTCTCATAGGAAATTAGAACCAATGTAGAGGATGTTTAAGAGGATGGTAAGCAAAATATATTATTTTCCCTTGGATCAAATAATTAGAAATTTGTAAATGGATCATATATGTGATTAGAAGCATATATAAGTCATATTATGCAGTTAGAGTAAATATAACCAGTTAGAGAAAATTTCAGCAGATCAATGGTTAGGAGCACAGTCAGATTATTATTTTCACAGTATACTGGCAATTCAAAAGTAGGTGGTTTTAGAGGAAGGATCTTCTGATCACAAGTAATGCACAAAATAAAGGGAGATGTAGTTTGATCCTCTGACTTAAGGAGGTTAAAAAAGGAACCTAGAATACGGTGGATATGGGGGATATTTTTAGGGTAGAATTAAGGGGTAGGGTTTTGGACAAAAAATTCTAGAAAATGCAATGCATTTCCTCGAAGTGACACACTCGTGATGAGAAGATTGAGGTGATCTCCCACACGTCACTGACATATTGTCTTGATCTCCCGGGTGGCCCAGGCGCAATGCAACATGTTTCCTAATTTTCTAGTAATTTTTGGAATGTTCTTGAGAAATTCATGGAAAGCCACAAATAAAAAGTTAATTCAAGATTTTCCATTGGTTTTTTAAGAAAAACAATTGAATGTGTGGGAAAAAATAAATATTTTATTTAGGAAAATTCAATAGGGAAATTCATGAAAAGGCGTGCAAAAAACAGAATTGATATGAAAATTATACTTTGAGTCTCAAAAGAAGGAAAGCCCCAAACTAGGTAATAGTGTGTGAAATAAATGGATTAAATAGATGGAAAATGTGTGAATATATGGAAAAAGATGAAACATGGATAAAATATGGAATATGTGGAAAAGAGATCCATCATTAGCTAGAGATTTAACATTTATCATGAATTTCTACTTAGTGAGAAAAAAGGAGGTGTCAGTAGTGTGTGAAACAAACTGTAGGGAAGATGAAAAGTTTCATTCATAGATAATGTGGCCAAATGATGTCCGCAAATAAAATGAATTCAAATGTATTATTCTATGAATTTCATATATACTCAATTGTACTAAAATCATACATTTTTGACTCTCAAAAGCTTACTAACCAATTGAATATCCCACTAATGAAAATGAAACTTCTTTATTCAAACCTTTGAAGTGTTGGTAATCTCTTATGCATATGAAAAAAATAAAACAAAAGTCATTTATAATGGTTTACATCAACTAATTGAATACATAATCCATCATGTGTTCTAAAATAAATAATTAAAGAGATCAAACAACAATAACTTGTTGAGATAGAAAAAATATTCCAATTACCTTATTGTTTAACATTTATCTATAGTGTATAAATTAAATCACATTTATCAATAAAATGGTTCTCAAATGATGATACAAAAGAAAATTTATAAAATTGAAGGCCAATTGACATCATAACCACGCTAGTTAGTTTTCTCCTATCCATTTCATTATTATAACAATGAGGATTTATAAGAAAGGGATTCCATGCAAAGTGATATTTTCAATATGTTACAAATGTACCACCCTTAATTTAGATTCCCCAAAATCCACTCCTTCCTAATGAAACAATTGTTGACTAGAGCTTGATTTATATTGTCTCTTCCCTTTCTCATATATAATATAGAACTTAGATGAGATATGCATATCTCATATTATTTTTCTACATTCTATTTGTAACCCCCCATTATGCTAGAGAAAATGGCTTAGGGTTTGAGTAACCGTACATTTCTATCTATTCACTATAGAATATCTACATGGGTCAACTTCTTGGTTTTACCTTAATTGTCACTTCTTAGTAGAAATATTATTCAAATTCTAGGTCTGATGGATAAAAGATTATAAACCTTGTTTAATTTATGTGTCACATTAAAAGTCTTGATCTCAAAATAAAAAATGCAAACACTTGTTAAAGAACACATCCAAAATCATACCAAATTAATTTATCTATTAATCTACCTTTATGTATAAGAAAACCAGGTTGCTAAATTTAGTTATGGTCATAAGGACACAAATGAAAAGATTGATATAATATCACACAATTACCAATGAGTCTCACCTAAAAGTCTTTCACATAATTTGTCAAGCAAATCCATTATAAGAGTAGCTTATTGTCTAAGTAGTAAGTTATTCAGGAGATGAAATAGGCACATATGGGTGGACCTTATAAATTATCATTAACATGCATGATGTATCATGAAGATTATTTGTACTTAGGAATAAGTTAGAGCATTGTTATACAATTTAAACAAGTAGGATCATGAAGTACAATTTTCATTACAATAGGAAGTGGCATATACAATATATGGTTCAAATTCATAATGGGAAATCATGCATACTTAGTAAGGTGTAAAAATAGGGAAACGTTGTTCTAGGAAATCATGCATACTTAGTAAGGTGTACAAATAAGGAAACATTATTCTACTAGAATCATTACTAGAAAATCATGTTTTTACTTTTATATCAAACTATATATGCAAAATCATCATAACTAACATCATCCTACCATGTAAACAAGTGGCATCTACATAAAAAATGTACAAAATAAGTTTCTATTAGGTACGTAGGAACATTGAAAAATATGTAAAAAAAAGAAACATCTAATGCCACCATCACTACTTCCCTTCTCTCATTAGAAGGTTATTTCACTCCAAAATAATTTTCATTAGAGAGGCTTGTCAACTCACTATATTGAAGTCTACAATTTCTTTAAATGAGAAAATTGTAAATTAATGGAAATGAATCATACCAATTTCTAGATAGTGCAAGAATGCGTCATATAAGGTAATATGATACATGAAATCTTGCTATATGATGTAAAATAAGGTCCATATGTATCATTTTCATTAGGATCAAATATCTCTTTCATAGATAAATTGGAAGGCTCTACAAGTAGTATAACTGAAAGTACTGTTCAAATTTTGTGTTATGATTATCCACCTTTAATTTAACTATGCCGAGAATAGGTCATATACTCATTTTATTTATCCACCATAGTGGTTGGAGTACCATACTCATTCTCATTTTTTATCATGTCCAAGATTTATGATTGTAATCACACATATGTGGAGTTACATAGAATTCTATGATAACAAGTCCAAGTTGTGAGGTTAAACGAAACTATAGTAATTGACTATGGTGTGAGTATGAGCTCCCTAGGTCACTAGTATTATAAGGGAATTCTAGGAATATGACATGATTATATTAATATTATAGGGTATGGTACACTAAATTCTTACTCTTGTAGCTACACTCTAGAAGATAAACATGAGTGACGAATGTTTGTAGCTATGATATTATCATGTAAAGACCCGATCCTTTTAGAATGGATTTTTACAGTAACTTTCTTTCAAACCTAAAAACAATCTTTACATTCATATAATTTTCTCAGAGTACTCATGTCCTAAAAAAATATACATATGCATTGAATACAAGTAAACAAATTTTCACTAATCTAATATTCATCTTGAATAAAGGTCATCTCTTATATTCTACCTTACATGTATTCTCTAGATGTTTCCCTTGCTAATCACATATGGTGTGATCATGCATTACCCCAAGGATTATATTGCACACAAACACAAAATAAATACACATGTCAGTCTAAGAGATTGGTACAAAATCATTATTTGGGAAGTAAACAAGTATGATGTAAACTAGTAAGAACCATAAAAAAGAACATGTAAGGAGTTAAACAATATAGGCAAGTATCCAATAGAGAAGAAGGGTTTATATAATTAATATGATTTAATATCAAAGCTGAAACTAGTAGTTTGAATATTTGAATTGGATAGCACTTGTCAATGTCTATTTGTTTGGAAAGCCATGTGTTCTCTCCTATAGAGAATGATAATGCACCAATGAGTTTTTCCATATATGAAGGGCCCCTATTTCCTTTCTCTCTATGCGAAGTCATGGAAGTATAATTCCACAAAGCTAATGGGCACTAACCTACCTTTTTGACATTTAGATAGTGTGCTACTATTTTTAGGTAATATATGTCAGTGTCCATTCAAAGAGGTAGGTTAAATTAAAAAAAAATAGACCAACCAAGTTATCAACTATGCATGCTTTAAAGAGGGGACTAAACTTTCCAAAAAGTGACAATAATTTTGTACCATGAATCAAACTATACAACATTCAAGTATATCCAAGTTTTGAGCTCCAAGAATCAATCAAAAGCGAGATCTACATATGTCAAACTACATTGGTTACTATGTCTTGGAATCAATGTTTTTTAATTTAATTAATTTATGTTATGCTCCTTATAGTTGTTAGTGTGCATATTTCTCACTAATCATTTTGGGTTACTTTTCTAATAAATAAGTTGGATGTATGCTATGTATACTACACTTTAGGGTTCATATGTCAATTGTTCAAAATAATCTTCCACACAACTAATGTCTTAGTTATAATGAGGAGTTATAATAAGTCATACTTTCAAGGTTCTTTGTTCAAGGAGGATAATTACTAATCAAACCTTAACCATACAAACTTGGTAAATTTGAGTCTTAATATGTCACTTACACAAATATATGGTTTGTGTTATAATTGTCAATTATAGTGAGAAGCTAAGTCACTTCAGACTACACCCGACTATAGTTCCATTGTTGATAATTTTATGAATATCCATGTAGTTAGTAAAAGTATTATAAATATTAAATAAAATCAAATAATAATTCAAAAGGAATATTAATGTTATATTTATTGTTTTTGTATGTTCTTGAAGTGCAAATACAATTATAGAGTTATGACTCTTCTCTGTCATCATTATTTTGTCAATATATACTTAGATGTAACAAAATGTTGGAACAAGATGATATTATTGATCCATAGTTGATGCACTTATGAGAAAAACAACATATTATATTTACTCTTAAGATTAAGATATTCATAACAAATTTCTACATAACTTCAATGGCTAGGCATAATAAACATCATTCACTTTGTCATTATATTCATCAACCATGTACATGTATTATTTAAGGTATGTATTATATATGGTATATACAAACCTTTATACACATTTAAATATCTATACCGACTAGATGTATATCATATCAATAAGTATGTACACATTTAAATACTTACATTATTAACAAAATAAGTGTATATTCTAACATATGTTGAAAGATCCATAAGTAATATATCATGAAACACACATCCAAATAAAATATCATACGCGATGTACAAATCTGTATTAGTACATACACATTTATATAAATTTAAAATAGTTCTAGATACACTTATCATCTAGATTATTCAATTACCTATCTTTAGTTCATTAAATATGTAACATGAACTTAAATGCACTAAAGGAAGATGTTAGACACGTGTTGATGGGATGAGGGTGAGGGATCAAACACCTGTGGATGTACTTCTAGAAGTGGTTGCTAACTAATTGCCACATAAGTGTCTTGCAACACTAGACTTGTTGGAAAAAGGCGTCTACCTTAAGCTACACTCGATAAACATTGTGAAAAAAACAATTGGTTTCAATGTTCTAGACATTAAAGAGTATTTATGATTGTATCATCGAATATGAAATGATATGGTGGCGGTGAGAGAAAATCTTGAATAATATTAAGATATGAAGTGAATAGGAGTCTGGATGGATTAAAGGGAAAGAGGAAGAGGAAATTTAGATGATGTTAGATATACTAAGGTTGAGATTCTATACCATGACTAGTGACATGGGTATCACATCGAATGATTTGTAAACAAAAATCATCATAGGGGAGGCTCGATAAATGATTACTAGATATTTCAAGTTATGATAGAGTTCAATAAATACCACATCATTTATATAAAATTATTGAAAGCAAAGGGTCATGCATTGATTAGAATGTTCAATCATTCAATGCTTATTGGATACCATTTACCATTTTCAATTCTCTATATATGAAATTGCAGCTTGGGAGAACATGGAAGAGAACGTTTTTCTCAATTTGATTAGCATGAACTTGAGGGGTCTCCCCCTATATTAATTAATGTGAATTTAATTCACTATTCTTTAGGGACATTCATTGATATACAATTAATGCATTACTTTATTTATAGTCAATTTGATCTATTGAATGCACATTTCTTCTTCCTTTTCAATGCATGTTATGTGGTATAAGACTTGATTTTGTAAAGCCCCATAAAATTATTATTCTTGATTGAAGTAATTCCATAAATAGATAATTTGGTATCCAATGGTATAAGTTGAAGTTAAATTCTATGTGGTTTTGTGTGTGAGAAAAGGAATGTATGCAAGATGAAACAATTCATTCATAACTACTATGGTAGAATGATGTTTGCAAATTAAAAATCAGAAGTATTGTTCTTCATTTTAATGCGTGAGTTTTGTTTTATGCTTAGTTGTATTGAAATCATCCATTTTCACTTCTCAAAAGATTACCAACCAATTGAATACCACTAAATGTAACAAGAAGTTCTTTAATCAGACCTTTGAAATGTTGCTAACCTCTTATACATGTGAGAGAAATAAAAAAGTGATTTATAATGTTTTAAATCTACGAAATGAATATATATTCCAACTTCTATTCTAAAACAAATCATCAAAGAGATAAAACAAAAATAACCTTACTAGGTAGGAAAAAAATGTCAATTAATTTATAGTTTGACATTTTTCTCACCACATTCATGCATCTCAGGCTCAAATGAAGTTGTCAACCACTTTCTTTTTAACTTTGATTGTGACTTGCTTCTCATTCGACATTTTGAATTTCATTTTTGATTGTCCCTTCTCCTACTCGCATGTGGCATGAAACTTGCGAGACTGTCTCAAGGTACCTAAAATAAATGAGCAAAGAAGGTTGGCCATCCTAATAAATGAGTCGACACAACCCCTCCAGTCCTAGAATATGCAAGGTAAGTGGATCAACATAATACAAAAAAACCAAAATAAGTCTACAATGACATTGGATCAACATAGCACGTAAAGATCAAGATCCTTTTCTGTAGCTTGAGCATTCACACTAACTGCATATATTTTGGAAACCCTAGAAGAGGGGTGCATGTAGGGTGATGTTGTGCAGCTTTAGAAGGTGGTGGAGCAGTGCCATAAAGAAGTGGAGTATGTTGTGTGCTGGTATATGTGTAGTTTCATGAAGTGAAAGGTCACTTCATGGAGGGGGCACACCATGCCATAGATAATAGTCAACAATGAAGGTAAGTCTACTAGAATGCCAGAATGAAGTGATGCTTGTCCATTGCTCCAAATCTAAATTTTGTACTAGAGGTTTTTGCTCCATAATAAATGTTGTAGATATATGTGAGTTTTGTGTCAAAGGAGCATCTTGGATTGTTGGGTCTACTTATCATGCCACCACCAAGAGAGGTATCATTCAGACAACTACACGGGCATCAACTTAGGATTTGTATCACATGTGTTCCAAAAAAGGAGTATCTTGGAGTAGAGTGGAAGCTTGTCTTTGGATAGTTGGTAATCTTGTATTCCATTCTTAGATACAAACATCTCACCAACTTTTGATCCCCACTAAGAAAGTGACGCACACATCAAGGTGTCTCTATATTCTTCCAAGCTAGGGAAGGTGGCCATTGTTGTACTCAAGTGCAGAGGTTGTAGAACCATCGATGACTTCATGAAGTCATAATACTATGATATAAAAAATGGGTTTTGTTTTTCAATGTGAATATTTGTAGAAAAATGTGCTTCAACTTCTACATTCAAAATAGAATAGGGATGTTCACTACGATCCCAAACATGTAGGGAAGAATCGAATCTCCAAACAAGGAGTTAGATGTCACCCCTTATGTTCATGCCCTCTTCATTAGATCCACACTAAAGCATCCTCTTGGTTGCAAAAGTATACAACAAGTTATACCCAGTGGATCAATTCATCATGCTATTTTACATATATACCAAGGGAAAAAAAAACCTACACCTTGCTTGTTTTCCACTAATGGAGAGGTTTTGTACGAGACTCCAAATTACACGATTTCAATGATCCCAATATCTCATTATAGTGGTCATGATCAGATCCTATGATTGCGACAACATTGATAGTGTGTATAAAATAAAATAAAATCTCTCAATTGGATGGTTCACAAATTATTATATAAAAATGAGTCATCATGAAGACTTCCTCTCCCCTACCCCTCATTGACATGTGGAGGCTCACACAGGAGGAGTAAGGTAAACTAAGTGTACAACCCATTAGTTCTGGTGCAAACCATGTCAGACATAAATCCTAGTTTTATTCGTCCTCATGAGGATTGGAATGTGAGAGCTTTTCCTGCGTTCACAGTTTGATCACCACTGAGCTACACCCTTGTGGGAAAATTATTATATAAAGAAAATTCATAAAGTTGAATGGTCAATGTACATCATTATCATGCTAGTTTATTTCTCCTACCCATTACATAATTTATATTGGACGAATTTATATGGAAGGGATTTCATGAAAAGTGACATTTTTCAGTATATTACACCTTACCAATTTTTCTCTAAGTGCATAAGACTTGAGTTTTGGATAGTCTTTGTAACGTCCCAGGATTTGAGGCCTTGGATAAGATGATGTTAAAAAGAATGATTGGACTACCCATATCACCAAGGTGCACCTCCGTTTCCGGGAGTCCATCACTAAAGAACTCCATAGTTAAGCGTGCTCAGCTTGGAGTAGTACTAGGATGGGTGACCAGTCAGGAAGTTGACCCCGACTTGTGCATGAGTGAGGAAAAGTGCGCAGTTAAGGCTAGTGGTGGTCTATGGGGCCAGTCATCATTCCTAAAACTCTACTAGATCCTAGGGCAGCGGGCCCAAGTGTTACAATGGTATCAGAGCCATAACCCATCCAGTAGGTGGCCCCACATGGGTCTGTGGCATGCCAGTCTTTGAGCCGTGCGGTCTATTGACCGGCCTAAATCGCGCGTCCTAAAATTGGAGGCGTATTTGAGGTAGTCGAGCCTTCACATTTATCACTTGAATCCTTCTAGGCCCCCGCAACTTTGTTTACGGGGTCGAAGTAGTCATACGGGGTCGAACACAGGGATAAGGTGGGTTGTGTTGACGACTCTGAATCGACACTCTACACTCCGGTGGGTATAAAGAGATATTAAAATTCCCCGAAGGGAACAACAAGATGTCACAATTAAGTCAAAGAAAACTATCTCCAACTGGAGCTACAAGAAAGATTAAGATTTTGTCATTTAGCAGTTTTTAGGAATTTTCATGCAACAGAAAATAGAAAGATAAACTGCAGTTTAAGGCGTAATGCAAGGGACAAGACTTCAGTAAGATAAGCAGTAGCAGTATCACCCTGCACCCCTCCTCTCAGAGCGGGTGCCTCTAACCAAGCATCAACACCCCTCTCGAGGTTGCAGGGCTCAAGTTAGAGTGGAATGATACTAAAACAACTCCGTTCTGGGCACTCTCGTACTCCAGAATCGGACCGAACACTAGAGCCACAACCCAACTCTCGAAGTAGTTGCGACGGGAAAGACGATTCGGTAGCTAAGCGAAACGCGATCCAAAACATGCAAGCTAGAGTTCAGATATCCAACATAGCAGTTACCCAATCATAAGGCACTAAGCATTAAACAAATAGCAATTAAACATTTCTATTTCCATCAGCAATAAGGGTCTTAATACAGTGCATAAGCTAAGAATTTAAATAACAGAATTAAAGATATATGTCGCCTTCTTGATGTAGAAGGGCGACAGACTACTACTACTCCCAGCCCGATACCGTCCAGGGACCTATCCCGGTACAACAGTGTCGGGCGGCACAAACTCTCGGACGGCACGCCTGACGGACGACTATATCGTTCGAAGACCCTGGCCGATACGCTCATGTTGGGCGGCACACCCTCTCAGGCGGCACGACTGACGGGGAGAGTGTATCGGTTTCGGTATCGTGTCGGCCAAGGATTTACATATACTACTGTCGGGCATTGTTGTCAGGCACTCGTGTCGCGTAACTACGTCGGCCGATATCGGCCCTCAGTGTCGTCCGGTACAGTCCTAGGTGAACCGATCCTCTCCCTCTCGGGATGAGGAAGAGCTCACCTAGTGTCGCCCGGTACGAGCACTGGGGCACGATACGGTTGCTCTCGCACTTCTCTCGCAGATAGCTCAAGTCCCCAACTGTCCGAACTGTGAACTGGCCAGCCGTCCCGACCTATCCAACCTGTCTTTTTGACTTCCTGTAGCTGTTATTTATAGTCAGCCGGTTGATGAGAAAACATGGTGCTCGAAGCGCCACATAGCT
Organism: Alisma plantago-aquatica; assembly: GCA_963693085.1. Taxonomy (NCBI): domain Eukaryota; kingdom Viridiplantae; phylum Streptophyta; class Magnoliopsida; order Alismatales; family Alismataceae; genus Alisma; species Alisma plantago-aquatica. The sequence continues at coordinate 566,422,108 of OY856409.1, read as the reverse complement.
CCCTTATACGCCGGTCGATGGATGTGGATGGCCGATACATGCATATCTCGGCGCGAGGTGCTGGCTATTGGTCACGTGGTGGGCGGCACGCCTGCCGGTGGGTGGTCGTGTCGCTCGACGAGTTGGTTCGTCGATGCGGCTTTGGCTCCCTGTCGGGTAGAAGGTGTGTCGGTCGGCACGTCCCTTTCGCAAGGTGCCCTTCTCCATCGATCATTCTTGTGTCGCCCAGCCCCTGTCAGGATGGGTTGTATCGGGCGTCAGGAAGGTCGAGGCAGGCTTAGACTTATTGTGGGCCGGAACCGGCCTTATTGCACAAAAATGAGGAAAACTCTGTAGAAGATAGGAAAAATTGGAATAAGAGCGTTGTTTGGCCAATTATTGCGAAAATGCTAATAAAATGGAGGAAAATAGTAGAAAAGGGTAGTTTTGATAACAGAATAAAGGGCAAAAACATCACAAAATTTGTTGTTATCAACTCCCCCAAACTTAGCTTTTTGATTGTCCTCAATCAATATTTAAACTAGACTTTGTGTTGCTTCTTCTTGCACAACAAAACTTTAAGGCTAAAGGGTAGCACAAGATTTGCGATGTCTTGGAGGTAATGTTGTCTTAATGCGAACAAAAGACCTTGCCCTACTTGCCTTATTATTTAAGTAAAATTTTTCTTCTCCACAGCTTCAGCGAGACTTTGGTGCATGATTCCAAAGTTAGCTTCCACACCAAACAACTTTATTTTAAGGGCAGAAAGTTGTGTATAGGGTAGGCTAAAGCTTTTTGGGTTTTTCTTCTTGTTTCCCAACAGTCCATCCAGGTAAGGGTCCGTTAACGGGCAAGTGGTCTCTGGAGTCCAAGCCAGTTGGCTTTAGAGCAGTGATTTCACATCCTACGTACCACTGCCCCGGATATACCATGCCTAAAGATGGGTAGTTTTGGAAGACAAGGGTGTATATATATATTTTTTTCTTTTCTTTTATTGGCCACAACTCTCATACTTTTATTCACGCTCATAAGGCTTCTTTCTCTTTTTGGGATTTTTGCTGGGTAAGGGAAAAAAAAGAGATATCTACTGTTTGGGCAGCTTTTTCCTTCTCCATACTCATCTCTTAGCTGTTTGCGAGATTATTATTTTTCGAAAATTTTTGGATGGCAAGGCACAATCTTTTGTTTGTTTGAGACAACATTATCAGAAAGATATGACAGAACTTGTAACTCGTTAAATATACAGAAAGTAAACTTTGCAAGAAGTCACAACAGGTTTTTATTATTATAGCAACTTTGTACATATGCATAGGGGCAGAAATTTGCAAAGGAAAGATTTTTGTAAATTTTTATATGGCATGCATGCGTACATCAGATATACAGGAAGCTGTAAGAGCACATTAGGTAAAAGAGAATGAATATCGTAGAAAGCTTGAAGTGATAAAATTTTTATACCTCCCTCACTGGCATACCCCCAACCTTATTTCTACTCTGTCCCAGAGTAGAGAAGAAAGCAAAAGTGAGGTAAAGCTTAGCCAGTGAGGGTTAGCTTTCTGATGTGCTGCAAAATGCTCCTGCGAAGTTGCAGCATGCCATTGGGAGGTTGTCTAGTGGGTCGCTTTGGCGATGTAGCGGTTGAGTTGGAGCGAAACCCTCAAAATTCACTTCTGGCCCCCCTTTCTTCACATCTCTGTTGTTAACATAAACAAAGGGACTGAATATCCGTCCCTAGTTTAGTTCCCAGGAGTGTGTAGTCAGGGTGGACCCTCTCCCTTAAGAGGGCGGAACCAGGGTGCCTCGAACTTGTTCGGAGGCCTTGGTTGCCGCACTCATAGCTAGGCGACTCGCTATTGGAGCTACCAAATCAAGAGGAATCTTCCCTTCCATTGTTGTTGCCGTTTCTGCCAGACGGTTGTTGCTGATCCCTGCGCCGTGATTGCTGGCGCGGTAGGTGGTTTGCTCCATACGAGCCATACATGTTATTTAAAATTTATTTATTCATCCGTTAGGCAAGAAAGATGAAAAGAAAGAAAACTTATTAAAACTGGGCGATAAGCGATCGGACGACACGATGTTGTCGCGCGATAAGGCTCGACGCCCGACACAGGTGTGTCGGGCGATTCGAGGTCACATGAAGCGAAAATATGACATCGCCGTGAGAAGCAAGACGCCCGATACGAAACATCGGGAAAACACTATCGACCGGCGTTACGCGCGAAAGCATGTCGGGCGACAGGGTTATCGGCCGATAAACGTGTCGGTCTACGAGCCTATCGGGCGACAAGCCATGTCGTTTGGTAAGAAAACAACAAGCCGGCCGATACGCCCCACACGATACAAAACCTGTGCCGGGCGAGAGATAACGTGCCGGGCAAAAGGCGTGTCGGGCTATACCTTTGCTCTCAGGAGGCATCACCCGATACTAGGGTGAAGGCAAGATGGCTGACACACGAGCAAAAGGGAGGATTACTGCATGCGTTTCCGGTGGCAAAAAGGAGAAAAAGATAGTTAGCCCGTCACGAAGAAACCTCCACGCTATTTATAGAGAACCCAGCTGGGGGTAAAACGTGTAAAACATGGCGCGCGTCGGGCGTTTTAGTCACGCTATTCCCGAGACGTGAAGTCCCATTGGTCAGTCCAAGGGTCATCCGCTGCCCTTGCATCTCCCGGGGTGAGGCTGCCCGATACAAGCGGTTCTGCGCCCAGCTGGTCGACACGGTAGAAAAGCGGGCGGTCAAAAGGCCAAAACTAAACCTGTGTGAAGAAAAAGGCCATTGCAGGGTAAAACATCATTGGTATAGAGAAGGATCTCTTACCTCAGATGGTATTACTCCTCAATGCTCCGCAAAACACAGCGATGGCCCATAAAACAAAAAGAGTCAGCACACGTGCACATGTACTGACTCGAGCCTTATTACAGTCCATAATGGTTGTTTTTACAAAGAAAACAAATGTATCCTAATCTATGACTCGGGCTGCCTCCTGAGGAGCGCTGAAGTTTCCGTCGCCAGCTCGACTGGTGTAGGCTCTTCGGTTGTACCCACATCCAGTAAGTCAATTTCTGCTTTCCTGACAAAAGCTTCATCCTCATAAAACCTTTTCACTCTGTGCCCATTCACCTTGAAGATCTTGGTCGGGTCATCCTTGTCGCGGAGCTCCATCATTCCTGATGGGTATATCTTTGCCACAGAAAACGGTCCCGACCATCTTGTCTGTAATTTCCCAGGAAAAAGGCGGATGGAGGACTTGAATAACAAGACCTTATCCCCTTCGCTCACATCCTTTCTCCTAAGGTGGGCATCATGCCACATTTTTGTTCTATCCTTGTAGATCTTTGCATTCTCGTAGGCGTGAATCCTCAGCTCTTCGAGCTCTTGAAGCTGTAAAAACCTCTTTTCTCCTGCTTTGTCTAGATCCATATTTAGGAACTTGATCGCCCAAAGGGCCTTGTGTTCTAGTTCCAAAGGCAGATGGCAGGATTTTCCGTATATAAGACGGTAGGGGTGGTTCCAATGGGCGTCTTGTAAGCAGTACGATAGGCCCATAATGCGTCGTCAAGTTTCATAGACCAGTCCTTCCGCGTGCGGCTGACAGTCTTTTCTAAGATCGGCTTGATCTGTCTGTTTGAGACCTCTACCTGCCCCGACGTCTGTGGGTGGTAGGGCGTAGCGATCTTATGTTTTACTCCATACTTGCGTAGGAGCGCTTCGAACTGCCTTTCTCCGAAGTGTGACCCGCCGTCGCTTATTACGGTGCGCGGTATACCAAAACGGGGAAAGATGGTCTTCTCAAAAAGCTTGATAACCGACTTGGCATCGCATGTTTGGGTGGCTACCGCCTCTACCCATTTCGACACATAATCTACTGCCACTAGTATGTATTGATATCCCTGGGATGGGGGAAACGACCCCATGTAATCAATTCCCCATACGTCAAATATTTCCACTTCGATCTAGCTTGCCATCGACATTTCATTCCTCCGCCCTATATTTCCCGTCGACTGGCACTCTTTGCAAACCTTTACAAATCGTGCAGCATCTTTAAATAAGGAGGGCCAGTAGAAACCTGATTGTAGTACTTTTGCCGTTGTTCTTTCGCTACCCAGGTGTCCACCATAGGGGGAGGCGTGGCATCCCTTCAGGATATCAGCGGTTTCTTCTTCCGGGATGCACCTCCTGTACAAGTTGTCTGCGCATCTTCTGAACAGGAGAGGATCATCCCAGTAATAATTCTTGGCATCCGCGAATAGCTTCTTCTTTTGATTGTAGGTGATGTCAGGAGGCAGCTCTCCACAAGCAAGGAAATTGCAGATGTCTGCAAACCAGGGCAAACCTTCTTCTTGAGCTTCAGCCATCATGAGAGCTTCGTCGGCAAAGTCGTCGTCGATTTGTGGCCCTCTCTGTCTCTCAGCCACTATCCTCGATAGATGGTCTGCGACCACATTTTCCGCACCCTTCTTGTCGATGATTTCATGATCGAACTCTTGGAGCAACAAGGCCCATCTCAACAATCTGGGCTTTGCGTCTTTCTTTTGCATTAAGTATTTTATCGCCCCATGATCTGTGTATACTTTGACCTTTGATCCGACGAGATACGACCTGAACTTGTCAAACGCGAAGACGATCGCGAGCATTTCCTTCTCGGTGGTTGTGTAGTTTACCTGTGCTTCGTCCAACGTGCGACTAGCGTAGCAAATCACATGGTGCTTTTTATCTTTCTTTTGCCCCAGGACCGCTCCCACTGCGTAGTCGCTAGCGTCGCACATTAGCTCAAAGGGCAAACCCCAATCTGGCGCTTGAAGGATAGGTGGTGATACTAAAGCATTTTTCAGGGCCTGAAAAGCACTGAGACAATCGTTAGAGAAAACAAATTCAGCATCTTTTACCATAAGATTGGACAATGGTTTGGAAATCTTTGAGAAGTCCTTGATGAATCTTCGGTAATATCCGGCGTGCCCGAGGAAGCTTCTTATCCCCGTGATGGAATTTGGTGGAGGAAGCTTAGATATAGCTTCGATTTTGCTGGAATCCACCTCGATCCCGCACCTTGAGATCTTATGCCCTAGAACGATGCCCTCCCGCACCATGAAATGACATTTTTCCCAGTTCAGGACCAGGCTGTTTTCCTCGCACCTTTGAAGGACTAACGACAGGTTCTTCAGACAGCTATTGAAGTCCTTTCCATAGACGGAGAAGTCATCCATGAAAACTTCCATGATGTCTTCTAGAAAATCTGAGAACATTGATATCATGCATCTTTGAAAGGTGACGGGGGCGTTGCAGAGTCCGAAGGGCATCCTTCTAAAGGCATAAGTGCCGTAAAGGCAGGTGAACGTCGTTTTCTCCTGGTCGTCGGGTAAGATGGGTACCTGGTAGAATCCTGAAAAGCCATCAAGAAAACAGAAATAATCGTGATGCGCTAATCTTTCAAGAACTTGGTCAATAAAAGGTAGCGGAAAATGTTCCTTTTTTGTAGCCTGATTTAGCTTTCGGTAATCAATGCACATTCGCCAACCGGTGACGTTCCTTACCGCCACTTCATCACCCTTCTCACCCTTAACCACAATCATTCCGCCTTTCTTGGGTACTACGTGGATCGGGCTTACCCAGTTGCTGTCGCTAATTGGGTAAATGATCCCCGCGTCCCTAAGCTTTATTACCTCTTTCTTGACGACCTCCTTGAGCATCTGATTCAGCTTCCTCTGGGGTTGGGCCAGAGGCTTGGCAGACTCATCCAAGTTGATGCGATGCATGCAAAGGGCGGGGCTAAGGCCTTTGATATCATCTACGGAATATCCTATAGCCCCCCTGTGGAGTCTTAACTCCTCAAGGAGCTGGTCCAGCTGATTGCTTGAAAGATCGGCGTTTACGATGACTGGGTTCTTCTGTTCTTCGTCTAAAAATTCGTACTTCAGTCCTTCCGGTAACGCTTTTAGGTCCGGCTTTGCTCTGGGCGTCTCCTCCTGAGGTTCTCCCTCAAGGGAGGCATACTTCGCAGAGTTTACCTCCTCCTCTTCTTCTTGCAAGTCTTTGTCAGAAAGGTTGAAAATGTCGAGATGCTTCACGACCTCAGGATTTTCGAAGTCGAGATCCTGACAGCTTATTGCTCTCGCGAGGGGATCCACTGTCCGGATATCCTCCTCTATTTCCTTACATAATTTATTGTAGCTATCCGCAAAACAGGCTGATTCAGACAGGGATGGACCTCTCATGATTTCCTTCATCTTGAAGTCCATGTGGCTGTTTCCAACCCTCAAGGTGATTATCCCTTCAGAGACATCAATCAGCGCCCTCCCTGTTGCCAAGAAAGGGCGTCCAAAGATGATCGGACATCTGGGATCTTCAGCTGTGTCGATGACGACAATGTCGTAGGGAATAAAGAAATCACCGACCCTAATCGGCACATCTTCGACAATGCCTACAGGTCTTTTGAAAGAGTGATCCGCCAGTTCAATCCGCATATTGGTTCAAACCATGTCGGTCAAACCCATCCTTTGCACAAAACTTAAGGGAGTGAGGCTGATGCTTGCTCCCAAGTCCGCCAGACCCTTCCGCTCGACATTGTCCTCGATGGAGAATGGGACCGTGAAAGCTCCGGGATCCCTTCTCTTAGTCGGCAAGCTGGGCTTTACGAAGGCAGAGGAAGTAGAGGCCAGGTACACTGTCTCTATCCTTCCTCCCCTTCTTTTCTTCATTATAAGATCTTTGAGAAACTTGGCGTATGTGGGAATCTCCTCCAAAGCGTCAAGGAAGGGGACTTCAAGATGTAGCTTCCTGATCGAGTCCATGAACCTTTCGTGCCGCTTTTTCAGATTTTCCTTGATCAGCTTGTACGGGAACGGTACCCTGGGAGCATAAGGATTCCTCCCACCAGATGGCTCATCAGACGGTCTCGGCGCAGGCTCTTCGGCTTCTGCAGGCCTACCTCCATCTCCTACTGGAACGGCATCCTTGGGCCCTTGCTTAGGTTCCGGTGGGGCTTCATCAGCGTGCTCTACTGTCTTTCCTGATCTAAGCACTGCCATTACTGCAGTTTCAGGGTGAGGGAGCATTTTTCCTGCAGGGTTCTTCATCAGAGCAGCCATCTGAGACAACCGTTGATCGACCTCCCATTGGCGCATCTGCAGACTCGCCGTCTGGTGTTGCATGGAATTCAGAGATCCAGGGCTGGTAAGCGTCCCCTGTACCAGCTGGTTGATGATGGTGTCCTGTCTTTTTATGTAGGCGGAAAACTGACCAACCCAATTAGGCCGGGTCGCTTTCTCGCTTTGGCTCTGACATTCGCCCTTAGAAAGGGGTTTCTCACAACGAGGCATGGTTGACAGTCTCGGTGTTCAGTAGATCAGAGTACCTGAAAACCACATAAAAATCATGTTTAGAAAATTATAATTGGGGTAAAGAATAATGCTTAGAGTAAAAGAAAAAGAAAAAGAAAAAGAAGTGCTGTCAAGCCTATTTCTAAGCTTGAGGCACGGGAGTGTAGTTAGTGGATTCAGATTCGTCAACAGTGCCATTTGCCTTGTCCCCGGCAACGGCGCCAGAAAGTTGACCGGCCTAAATCGCGCGTCCTAAAATTGGAGGCGTATTTGAGGTAGTCGAGCCTTCGCATTTATAACCCAAATCCTTCTAGGCCCCCGCAACTTTGTTTACGGGGTCGAAGTAGTCATACGGGGTCGAACACAGGGACAAGGTGGGTTGTGTTGACGACTCGGAATCGACACTCTACACTCCGGTGGGTATAAAGAGATATTAAAATTCCCCGAAGGGAACAACAAGATGTCATGATTAAGTCAAAGAAAACTATCTCCAAATGGAGCTACAAGAAAGATTAAGATTTTGTCATTTAGCAGTTTTTAGGAATTTTCATGCAACAGAAAATAGAAAGATAAACTGCAGTTTAAGGCGTAATGCAAGGGACAAGACTTCAGTAAGACAAGCAGTAGCAGTATCACCCTGCACCCCTCCTCTCAGAGCGGGTGCCTCTAACCAAGCATCAACACCCCTCTCGAGGTTGCAGGGCTCAAGTTAGAGTGGAATGATACTAAAACAACTCCGTTCCGGGCACTCTCATACTCCAGAATCGGACCGAACACTAGAGCCACAACCCAACTCTCGAAGTAGTTGCGACGGGAAAGACGATTCGGTAGCTAAGCGAAACGCGATCCAAAACATGCAAGCTAGAGTTCATATATCCAACACAGCAGTTACCCAATCATAAGGCACTAAGCATTAAACAAATAGAAATTAAGCATTTCTATTTCCATCAGCAATAAGGGTCTTAATACAGTGCATAAGCTAAGAATTTAAATAACAGAATTAAAGATAGATGTCGCCTTCTTGATGTAAAAGGGCGACCGACTACTACTACTCCCAGCCCGATACCGTCCAGGGACCTATCCCGGTACAGCCGTGTCGGGCGGCATGAACTCTCGGACGGCACGCCTGATGGACGACTATATCATTCGAAGACCCTAGCCGATACGCTCATGTCGGGCGGCACACCCTCTCAGGCGGCAGACTGACGGGGAGAGCGTATCGGTTTCGGTATCGTGTCGGCCAAGGATTTACATATACTACTGTCGGGCATTGTTGTCAGGCACTCGTGTTGCGTATCTACGTCGGCCGATATCGGCCCTCAGTGTCGTCCGGTACAGTCCTAGGTGAACCGATCCTCTCCCTCTTGGGATGAGGAAGAGCTCACCTAGTGTCGCCCGGTACGAGCACTGGGGCACGATACGGTTGCTCTCGCACATCTCTCGCAGATAGCTCAAGTCCCCAACTGTCCGAACTGTGAACTGGCCAGCCGTCCCGACCTATCCAACCTGTCTTTTCGGCTTCCTGTAGCTGTTATTTATAGTCAGCCGGTTGATGAGAAAACATGGTGCTCGAAGCGCCACGTAGCTCCCTTATACGCCAGTCGATGGATGTGGATGGCCGATACAGGCATATCTCGGCGCGAGGTGCTGGCTATTGGTCACGTGGTGGGCGGCACGCCTGCCGGTGGGTGGTCGTGTCGCTCGACGAGCTGGTTCGTCGATGCGGCTTTGGCTCCCTGTCGGGTAGAAGGTGTGTCGGCCGGCACGTCCCTTTCGCAAGGTGCCCTTCTCCATCGATCATTCTTGTGTCACCCAGCCCCTGTCGGGCTGGGTTGTATCGGGCGTCAGGAAGGTCGAGGCGGGCTTAGACTTATTGTGGGCCGGAACCGGCCTTATTGCACAAAAACGAGGAAAACTCTGTAGAAGAGAGGAAAAATTGGAATAAGAGCGTTGCTTGGCCAATTATTGCGAAAATGCTAATAAAATGGAGGAAAATAGCAGAAAAGGGTAGTTTTGATAACAGAATAAAGGGCAAAAATGTCACAAAATTTGTTGTTATCATCTATGCATGTTGGAAAGGTCTATCCAAGTTGATGGAGCCTCCCATGCACTGGTAGTGTCCATGCATGTGGAAAGGGCTATCCGAGTTGATGGAGCCACCCTTGCATTGGTAGCCGTGATCGAGAGCTGGGTGTGCATGGGCCATTTGGGTCAACACTGAAATGGGGAATGATTATGAGGCCATATAGTTGAGCCTTGATGAGGACGTCAAGAGTCTAAGTAGGGGAGATTGTAACGTCCCAGGATTGGAGGCCTTGGATAAGATGATGTTAAAAGGAATGATTGGACTACCCATATCACCAAGGTGCACCTCCTTTTCCGGGAGCCCATCACTAAAGAACTCCATAGTTCAGCGTGCTCAGCTTGGAATAGTACTAGGATGGGTGACCAGTCGGGAAGTTGATCCCGACTTGCGTGTGAGTGAGGAAAAAATGCGCAGTTAAGGCTAGTGGTGGTCTGTGGGGCCAGTCATCATTCCTAAAACTCTACTAGAGCCTATGACAGTGGGCCCGAGTGTTACAGTCTTAGAACTTTTCTTAACTTTGTCTTTTCCCTTTAACTTTCATTTTCTTTTGTTGACCGTCAACATGGATTTGGGCTTGTATTTCTTCATTTGACCCTCAAATATTCTCAACATTCCAAGAAACTTCGACAATGGTTTTACAAAAAATTTGATGTTGTAATTCATGATAAATAGAGTTAATAATATAGAAACTAGTACAAGATCACATATCTGGAAAACTTTTATCCGAAAGAAAATTTCAGTTGCTCTAGACTTTTCACATACCAAATTAACTTGAACACATGGGGCCAAATTGGATCACCTTATATCACCTTGTACTTAAACAATGTCTTGGATACGTAAATACCTCTCTAGCCTTACTAGTTCTTGGTATATGTTACTAAAAGAGGTGATCATGGAAAAAGAGAGAAAGAGAAGAGGGGTTAGGGTTGTTTCCTTACTTGTCATGGGGTAGGACACAATCCCATTGCTTACACCCACGTGACATGTCAAGGGGGTTAGATTTAACCTCACCTATAGTTCTTGGGTCACATAAAACATTAAATTCATCATAAAACCATTTCTTTATATATAGTTCTAATTCAGGAAAAGCTGTATTTTTCTGTAGTGTTTTGAAAGAGTCTAAATGCTCTGTATATTTAGTAGTAGTCATATAATACTATCTCCTTGTCATATATAAAAATTGAATTCAAAATAGGCAAGATAAATGCAATTTCTTGATCCACAAGTTATCATCAATTAAGTTCATAATAAAAATCCTATAGGCTAGAAATCAAATAATATTTCATCCAAATACATTTGTGGATAAAATGGCAATCACTCAATTCATAACTTTGTAATTGGTTATTATTTTTACCATTATGTTATTGAATTCAAAATTCCCCCCTAGAGCCTCAAATTCAAAAGCACAAATTAAGTATTTTAATATTATAACTCTTACATAAAATAAAGCAACATTATATAATCAATTGTTTTAATTCCAAATTAATATAAACTTAAGAAAAGTTTATGTTCTCACATTCTTTCCTCCTTATAAGATCATTGTCTTCAAAGTTCAGATGAATTTTTCAAGTATTTAGTAGTACAAATTCTCATCCCTACATGATTCTAGTCAATTCATGATCTGAATGACTTATTACACATCAATATGCTAGATCATGTGGGATATTCAACATAAAAATTCCTTTATAATGAGGGGATTGCAGTTCTCAGGGCATCAAATACCCTTTGTTCATTATACCTCCGAAACTGAAGTAATCATAAGATTATTGGGGATGAGTCCCACAACCTCTAACTCAAGTTGGATTCTATTGTAATCAATTACTTCACTTCCTTTCTCTAGTATATAAATTTTTCAAATTGCATTTCTGCATATACATATATCATGTAAGATAACACATTACATAAGAGTGGTATTGAAGAACAAGTTGATTCCATCCTATCTAGGGTCTTTGGCTTTTCTTTCACCAAGATACCAGGTCATCCTCACATGTATTCACTCATAAATTCTTCCACATAAGAACCATTGTTCATATTATCATGATAACCTTACCACTTTGAAGGGATTTCTCACCTGCTGAAGAGTGACATACATTAGGATATAAGTATTGGAAGGATGATTATATAAAAGCAACATCTCACTCTTAATAAGGCTAAAAACTTCTTAGTCATATGGTCCTCCTTTTGGACTCAATTAGAAAAAACTATATCTCTCCTACATCTCATTATCCTTCTTACTAGGGAGAATGAGGTTTAAGAAGGTCCTTGCATCACATTACATACTTCACTTAGATACTATGTATTTATGTATGTTCAAATACACGTGTATTGAATGGAATATCCACATTCCCAACATTTTGTAAATGTGATAAAACATATGCTTCTCATCCATACCATGTTACTGACCCTATCAAGGGTTTCACAAGTACTATTGAGGCTAAAATCCCATCTTTGAAAGGTTTTATGTATACCATTATTAAAATTTGTTTAAGACTATACCAAATTGAGGTTGGAACCTAGACTATTCTACATTTGGCACCACATCCTCATTCAGTGCATCATTATACCATCTAATGATCATATTTTTTCCTAGGTCCACTCAGACATATTTATCTATATCCTTAAGATGTTGAGGTAGCACATCTATATGTCCTAATCATAACATCAATGATTTAAGGATTTTTCCTCAACTCCAACTCATGATTTCATTTTATATAAATCATGTGTATCAAAGGTGGTTAAAAAGTCTCTTGCATCTATAATAATGAAATAAACATTTTTATGAATTCCTAATACAAAGTTCATCTCATTTCATATGTACATATGGTGAATCCACATACCATACTTAAAGTTCTATGATTAGGTTAAGTCAAGCTCGATGAGTGACCTTTCATGCTTAGAACATTTTCCTAAATACAATGACTTACTAAATATTATTAATCTAATGAGAAGTGCTTTTCACAAGGAGCTTGATTTATGTGTAAAAAATCTCCCTAAGGGTGCCATTATTTTTCATGAGATATATCCAAGTTGATATTTTCAAGATATAGTTACTATAATTAGGACCTACCAGAGTCAAGGGCTATCTCCTCTTAACATGATCCAAACTCACACCTTTAGTTTATAAATTCAACATTTTATATTGACTTATATGAACTTTGCTATTATAAGTCTCCCAATTCTTCATATATTTCTTATACTAAGTGGTCTTTATCCATTCCCGCACGGTCTCTTGGGGTGTAGATACCTATGAGTGATTTTCTCTGACTTCTCATGTTACAACCCCTATCTTACTTCACTGGTAAATCTTAGGGTTAAAGATAACCCTAGTGTTTATTACCCTTCATCTATACCTTGCATTATTAACTCGTTTATTTATATTTCATTTTATCTTAAGCTTGTTCTTTTCTATGTCAAAAAACATGTATTGTGAATACATTGAGATTTGAGATTTAGTTGATAGAGAATATAACTTATACATGTATGTGAAAAGATAATTAAGTATATCTTTGAAAATAATTAACTAATAAATTAAAATATGATATTATATCAAATGATTACCTTTAATTTTAGAGAATTCAATCATGAACCCAAAACAAAAGGAATAGATGAAATCAAAGTTAAACTGAGAGAGTTATGGAATTTTTAGTAACATGTACGTAACTATCATCAATCTAGATTTTCATCGGTCCATGAAGAATGATGGAAAAGTAGACGGATGACCAAAATGATGGCCACAAAGTCCAATGACTGAACTAGTGGCTACATAGAATGATGGCCACATAGTTTGAAGGCCACATAGACCAATGGTCATGCAGATTAATGACTAGACCAATGAATACATATATGGATGGTCACATAGAATGATGGCCACACAAACCAATGACTATACAAACCAATGACCAAACTATTCTCTAGGTAGACTGATGTTCATGTAGATTGATGGTTATGTAAACTGATGGCCACACAAATCACTACCCACATAAATTGATGGCCAGACCAATGGACATGCCCTACAATGACCATGCACACTAATGATCAGATTGATGGCCACATAGACTGATGACATAGATTGATGGCCACATAGAATACTTAAACGAAATGATGAAAATGAGTTTTTCTACTTGATAAATTCATATTCATCATGTTTTTATTGCATTTTCTAAACCTATTGTACGCATTTCCAGTAGTTTTTTTAATTGTTTTTCATTGTTTCATGTTCTTTCTTTTGTCTTTGAATACTAGGAATGTTGATAAAAGTTCCCGTTCTTATGCATATAAAAGCAAAGTTTAACTCTTGAGTAAGTGGAATTCCTTCCCCTGGGTTCATACTCCCAATTCATAAGAAAGCATAAGACAACTGGAGATGAATAACACAAGTATAGCAGGTTCATTAGGTGACCAAACTCTCTGATCGTCCAATCATCTTTCCCATTCAAAGCATGTCAAAGGCAAGCACTAAATCAGCCAATCCCCATCACTACGTGCCCAATTAGAAGGTCGTTCCTAATGCCAATAAACTCTAATAAATTTCTTGATCAAATTGTTGACCAATCCACCATCTTGGTTGATTGATATACCTATTGAAGAGAAAATATGTGCCCCCATACCTAGAATATAATACAAATTTCTAGAAAACCCACTTGATCATTTGATCCACTCATTCTCAAGGGGACTTTTTTGAATGATGATCAACCAATTAGCCTTCCTGGTTACCTGACTAGAAGTCCATCAGATGCCCCACCAAGTGGATGGTTGATTGATAAACCTTGTTGGTCACCTAATCAACATGAAAAATAGAGCAAATAATTCATTTGCCAATTGGAGCCTATTTTGGAACAAGAAAGGAGGCACTTCCTAATAATCAGGTAGTTCTTTCATTCCTATGATAGAGTAAAGTTTTGGAGCAAGGAAGCAGAGGAGAAAGAAGGAAGAATATCATAATCACTAACAACTTTAAACTTATTTCTATCAAAGTAAATTGTAGTTGTCAGCGACCTTCAACTGCCCTCTCTATTCTCTATCAATGACATGATGTATCTTCTCTCTTCTTGATTTATGTTTTTGTCATGATTATGAGTGAATGAACCTTCTTGCTGGGACATGGGAATAGCCCCATTTCCTGTACACTATTTTGATTTTATCAAATTCAATTTTCCCGATATAATATATTTTTCTTAATTTGATTTATGCTTGCTTGTTGAATTGATCTCTCAATTAGCATTTTCTGATATAGTCATGAGCATAGTGAGCAAGAAACTTATGATGAGATCACTAAAAGGATGCATAGGATTCTGGATACAATCAAACAAGGAATCCTACATGAAGTTTGAGTTGTGATCCATAAGTAACGTGACCACAAAACCATAGGAAATTCATGTACTGTGCAAATTCACATTCCATAATGAGAAGAATTCAGATGGTCCTAGTCCTAGTCTTGATTGCTATGATTACTGAGTTGTAATAATTAGGGTATGTACATAAGTTATTATGGTGGAATCCAAATGTCCCAATATTCTTTAATATTGATTTTAACCCTCTTTTAAGTAGTTTCCTTGCATTGTAATGGTTACAACCCAAGTTTTTTGGGTTCATATGGTGGGAAATGCAATTTCCCCAATAAATGTATGATTATGGGAATTGTGTGAATTATATGTATTGAATGAATTCCCTTTTCTATATTTCCTTTTTGCATGTGATTTCATGGATCATAATATATTAATGAGTCCAACATGATTAAAAGAAAGAGAAGAAATCAAATAATGCAATATTAAGAAGGAAATTTGAGATAATGATAAAATTATGAGAAATATGTGGAAATATGGATAATGAAATCATCATGGATAAGATTTCGAGTCCACATGGTTTCTAATGGTAAAAGGAATCCAAATAAAGAAAATAAAAGATTAAGAGAGACAAAATATGCTTAAAATATGTCTTATTAAGAGATAAATTGCATATGAAGAAAAGTCCATCATACTTTCAAGTTTGAGTCCCAAGATTTGCACACATGAATTTTAAGTCATCATGGACTTCTCCCTAAAATTTGAGATTAAAATAACAAACGGATTGGGAGATATGAATTTTGTAAGTTTCCTTAAGTGTAAAAGAATAACTAAGATAATGAGAAAAGAAAGATCTAGAAGCATCTATAAGTCTAAGAATTATCCTTCAAGGATGGATTTTGTGTCTTTAAGATTCCTTGGGTTCCAAGGAGTCCAAGTTACAAAGCTAATGGCATAAGAAAGAGAAAAGATCAATTAAATTAGCTTTATTAAAGGATAACTTGCCTTTGAAGAAAAAGCCCATTTTCTTTGGAATTTGGTATATGAGCCAAGATAAAGCTTCCCCTAAAATTTGGCATTAAAAGGATATACAATTTAAGATTTATGGATTTTTAAAATTATCCTAAAGTGGGGAGATAATCCTTGTAATGTATTAAATGTCACATTTATTCAATTTAATCAGAATCCTTGTTCTTGGCGCGTGACTGAGAGCTGTTGGATCTAGGATCCAACGGTGGCTATATTTCACCACAACAATTAGGAAACAAAATAGAAGAATAGGGAAACAAGGTTTTTAGGCCAATTTCCTCACTGATTAATGCATGGGCATCAATGAGAACAATCCCTTCACGATCAGGACTCCGTTATGAGTTGATAAACCCTGACTTTTGCTGGATTTGGGAGAGAAACTCACGTTTCCCCAATGGAGCCAGACTCCATGAGTTCTGGTCTATAGTACGATCTATAAAAGGGGCTTTGTCCCCTCTTTGCAACCGGTATCCACACGCAAGTGGTCTGTGTGAGTTCGAGGAACCATCCCAAAACCCCTGCTTCACCCAAGGATCTATTCCTGGAGGGATCACTGACCTACCTAGCATTTGGGTGGGCGGTGTGGAGGTCTGTGCCAAGGCATCCACTTCCGACAGTGGGAGAGGGTTCGACAGACTTTGGGATGAGCCTGTAGAGACGATGGAGAAGTCTCCCAGAGTTTTTGGGTGTTGGAAGCCGAAGTCAACTTCCCAGTTGACCGGCCGGTGGTTGAGCTTTGCGAACAGAAGGAAGACGGAGGAAGGAGAAGGCCAATTCCTTTTTTCCAACTTAACCCTCCCTGTCTTAGCTTTGGAAGGTAAGGGTCCTCTGTCCTTTTCATCTTTTTTTTAGCGGGGGCCACCCAGGCGGGTTTCCACTAGGGCGACAGCCTATTGGCTGTTCCTGGACCCACAGATGTCTGGACCTGGTAGGATTGCACAATATAATGACGATATGGCACACTACCATTGGTCAAGATAATGTTAATCTTGCTATAATTGTAGAAATTAATCTATGACTCGGATTGGGGTATATTATTTATGAAAATATATTAGGAGAACGTGAGGAATCCAATAAAAATATTATTAGAACCTGATTTCGTTTCTATATCCAAAAGTGCCTAAAGTTAATCATATGATGCATTAAACTTTGGTTAAAAACCCTAATTAGGATTAGAAGTCAAATCTAAGGTCCCTAATGGGTTAATTCGAGTAGTAGTAACATGTTGAGAGGCAAAGTAAGATTTGAACCTGATATTAGATAATGAATTTCTTGTTTTAGGGTTTTACCCCTGAATTAATGATAATACATATAGAAACCCTAATCTAGGGTAAAAAGAGTGATTAACATGATTAATTTGAGATTACTTAGAATAATGTACTTGTAAGTTGATCTTAAGCCTGTTAGGAAGGATTTAACAAGCTAGTTAGGGTTTGTGAGTAGTTTTGCTAATCTAGGATTTATGGTATCAATAATGAAGATGAACCCTAATGAAACCCTAAAAGGAAGTAGGAAATCCTAGGAAGTGAGTTCAAACACATAGAATCTCATAAAGTGAATAATAAAAAAATTACATGTACTTTTCAAGATTCTTAATTATGTGGTTGAACTACTTGCTTGGATTGCTTTCTTGGTTGGAATTGCTATTAGCTTGTGAAATCTACTGAACAAGTATGTGGTTATTTTATGAATAATTGCCTTCAGTTTCACGACATTTCCCAAATGTGTCTCGATTGATTGCAACCTAAAATTTTGGATGTTCAATTATGTAATCTTATAAAGTCCCTATGAGTATCACAATTAAATATGAATGTGTTTCTCGAACCTGCATGCCACCCTGATGTATGATGTAAGACCAAGCCCCAGAGGGAAGGTATGATTTTGTCAAAGCCCAGAGGGAAGACCATTGGGCACCTAAAGAAGTGACCCCAAGCACCAAGCTTAGGATGGAGTAGGTGGCCTTATGTCCCTTGCAAGGAAAAAACCCTAAGAGAGGGTAATCCAGGGTTTAGGGCAAAAGTGGTTGAGAAGTCACATTGAAAGCGTAATTTGGATTGATAATCAACTATTTGTTGTATTTAGGATGTTAGAGCTTATTTGTGATGTTGTGTTTGTCCCCACATACCAATATAGTAATATACTGACCAACATTTTGTTTGTCGGCGTTTTAGGTACAAATCTATAAAGGACAAACAATAAAGTGAAATCTATGAAGATGGATATTAGTAATACAAAGGAGAGTTGGATAGTTAGATTTCTACTGTGGATAGAAGTCTTAGATCCTATTTTGAAAAGGTATGCAAAAGTTTTATTTAATACCAACTTTCCAGTTTAGTATTAGTAGAATTTGATAATTATTTTTGATTAAATTGTTAAACCATTGATTCTAAATTTTAGGATAACACCTCTGACCTCTTTGTCTCCCTTGATTGGGGGTTACCGGGGAGCAGGGTCGTTACAACAATCATTTAATTTAGTAATTAGTTTAAAACCATTCTCAAACAATCAATTTTAGATGTCATTCTTATGGACTGGTTCTGAAGGATATTTCTTTAAAACATTGTCCTTTGAGTTCGACCCTTTGCTATACTTCATTTGATCGGTCCACTTGTGGGTACATTAGTTGAAATTGTCATAAAGGTTTTAAAACCTAGGATAATTCATCTTATATAATTTGTATGTGCATTAAAATCTTTCATCACTTATGCCCAACAACAAATCACAAAAAGACCATAACTTTTAATAAATATGCCATAATTTGATAAAATTTGGTTTCTTTGAATTGTTATTCCAATTTTCCACACAAAAAGTGGCCTAAAACACGTAATATGTAAACTAAAAGGTGATTTCTAGGGTGACTTTAGGGAAGAACACAAAGAACAAGGAGAATAGAAGACCTAACCAACGTTTTATTGTGGTAAGTTAGTGTTAGCCATAGGTTGCTTCTTTCTTGCTTTTTTCCGTTGATCTAAATCTATAACATTACCCATCACATGTTCTCTTTTCCATCCCTCTCCATATTCTTCCTCTAGTAGACACTATTTGGGGTTACAAACATAACATTAAATAGTATGAAGGTGGATTTGAAAGTATATGGCTCAAATCCAAGCTAAGTAGGCCAAAATCTAGACATACCGAGTTTAGATTTGAGATTAGTAAGCTAGGATCAGATCCAAGTAAGTGAAAAATCATCCTTTAACCTTGATTATATATAAATGAAGAAAAAAACCATTTAGAGCATGTAATTCCTCATATATTAATGATTGATTTTGATATCTTGACACAAGACATGATATTTCAATTGAGTGTTCAATAAATTAGTATACTTGTGATATACTTAATATGCATTCAGATCATTATTAAATTAACTACAAATTGTTGTGAATCTTAATGATATAATTGGAGGCACTAAAGCCCCAAGTTTGACCTAATTTTTTCAATAATGAATCAAATTATGTACCTATAACTTAGACAATTGTTGTTTCTAGCTAGATATTTATGAAGTCCAAAGAGTAGTTGATTCTAGTATTATTCATATGCTCATTTTATTCATTCAAGTATATTAATTTATTTATGTCTAGGTAATGCTAAAATGAGGTGAGAGTGATATATGTCCGATTTGAATCCTAAAGCCAAAAGGGGGATTTATTTGTCCTTAACATATGTATATTGATACTTATTATGATGTAGTGAGAGAGTGAGTGATTGGTTATAGTGGTGAAACCCATCGACCCTAGTGTTTCCATCCATTGATAAAACTAAGACTTAGTTCAACTTTGTATTATTTGCAATGTTAGTGTAATTAGAATACTTTGAATTGATATATAAGGAAACCTAGGCAATATCTATTGAATGCATATCGTAAGAACTTTCAAAATAGATGCTTTCAGAGACAATATAAATGCATGGTTAAGAGATATGGAAAAGAGATCAAAGAAAAATTGAAGTAATTAATATTATGTAGAGTTTACTTTTCCATCCAAAGAAAAATGAGGTTATGTTATTTGGAAATTTTATAAGTTATAAGAAATATATATTTGAGGAAACTTTGTGTTCTTATTCAATAAAATCATTTGAAAATATGTGAGAATACATATGAGAATTATGACATATTTTAAATATATGCATTTTTGAAGATTGTGGCTGACACATAAAGCATTTTCCCTTTGCGGTCCATCTTTGGTCAAAAGGAAGTCTATATAGAAGGCCATTGATGATCAATGTTGATTTGTTTTAGAGTTTATGATTTATAAATTATGGAATTGTAGACAGAAAAATATAATACATTGAATAAGAAAGTTTGTTTTAGAAGGAATTTTTTTTCAGTTAGAAAAGTATGATCTTGTGAAAGGAAGTTTTATTTGGTAATTTTGTATCTAGTGCTAATTACATATCAAAATACAATATGTGTGTGGGGTTGTTGAGGAAAGAATGAGAAAGGAAATAAGGACATGAGTGAGAGACCTGCCTTCCAACATGTATATTTTCTATTTGATCCCCATAAAGGGGAAAGGAGTGTTTTCATCAATTAAATGAATGATTTTGGAGCCAATCAAATCAAAACTTTCCTCGGTTGAGTGTATATGGTGGATTATTTGACCCTTCTGGGTTTTCTATATACAAAGGATACAAGGAACATAATGTCTTGCTGCCTCCCTTTCCATTTGTTCCTTGCAGTGCGAGGTTAACCTATGGGTATGGAGAAGGGTGAGGATAGAGGCTATAAAGTTTTTAAGGAAGTATTAAGACACTACTACAGAAACCCCATTTGGCGTCGGTCTTTTAACCCCATTTGGCGTCGGTTTCCGACCGACGCCTATGTGGGCGCCGCTAAAGGTCGAACATTTCGGCGTCGGTTTTTTAACCGACGCCTATTTAACCTATAGGCGTCGGTCTTTTAGTAGACAACCGACGCCAAAATGGTTCGCGCCACAAAAAACGACGTCATCTAGGGCACTTTCTGCGTCGGTGATTTACTAAAAGGCCGACGCCTATATTCCATGTAGCGTCAGTCTTTTAGTTGATAACCGACGCATAAAGTGTCCTAGATGACGCCGTTTTCTATGGCGCGAACCCTTTTGGCGTCGGTTATATACCAAACGACCGACGCTTTGTTGTTTAAATAGGCGTCGGTTCGATACGAATATCCGACGCCATTTCCAGGACTGCTTTGGCCACATCAGGTGTCAGTTATCTATACATAACCGACATTGTAGGTCTTTGCTGACGGTTTTCTATAAATAACCGACGCGTATTTATATTTTTTTTTTCATATCAGTTTGCAGGCCTGCTGTGGCTGGTCAGCAGGATGAGAACCTGCAGTTCAGTTTTCTGAACTACAGGTTTACGACATCCATTGATATCAGCCTACAAACAGGCCGCAAACCTGCAAAAGTCACAAAGAAAATTTCACACAAGTATATACATTCAGACATCAATTCAATTCTCACATTCACACATATAGAAACATTCAAATACATGTATTAACATTCAAAAATATTCATTTACAAAGTATCATTCATTATCGCTATCAACATCCCAATTATATCTTACAGTTTCCACTGCTTGTATGGCTTTTGCCCATTCTTCTCTTACTTCATTTAATGCTTCCATCGTATATGGAGCATGTATATTTTTTAAGCATTTACCTATAGTGTTGTCAGTTTTAAACACCTGCAAATAGAATGATGTATATATATAAGTAATAATATAAAAATAAGATAAGATTGATATATTGCATACTAACTAATGAGACTATATATAATACCTCATGTATGGTATCGATGTCCAATGCGGCATATTTGATAATCATCTGCATAAATCGCATCACATAGTATGCGCATGCCCAGCCATTGTCTTGTGTAGCACACTATAAATTGAAACATACAAAATAATACAACTAAGCACAATTTATATATATTCGAGTCGGGAACTTACTTGTATGTTCTGCCAATTTATTGGCTGGTTCTTTTTCCTTGGGACCGTTCCTCCAGCCTTTTTGAATGCATCTAAACCCCTACATGTTAATATAACACAATAAATTGCATAAGTAAATAGTAATGTAATAAAAGATGTTAACGGATATAAAAATGAAATATTTCTCACCAGAATAATGGCATTCTCATTACGTGTCCAATTTTAGGGTTCAATGTACTCCCCGCAGGATCTAGATAATAAACAGTGAATGTCCCGGGGACAATAACTAGTAACTCCCAATGTCTACCGCTAGAGGTAAGAAGTTAACAATTAATAACTCAAAATGCAAAATAAAAATGGAATTTTCTTAAGTCCAAATTATAAATAAAGTAAACTTACTTGACATTGAATGGAGCTATTATTATCGTCTTCTTTTGCTGACCAAAAATTGTAAAAGCATCTATACAGTATTGTTGAACATTATCAGGGTCTTTAGCTACCAAACTAATCAATGATGGAATCAAAAATCCCAAATGATCAAATGCAAATTGTTTGCAATGATCTTCGACTAAGTAGCTACAAAACATATAGGCGTATGCATTAATATATAAGAAACCAGATCACCGGATCTTACACAAGGTATATGGATGTATAAACAAGATCTCACCTTATCCATGTCTCTATCATTGATGTATTCAGCCAATCATACATAAACAGCTCAATAATATCTTGTATAAATAAAGAGCTATCGTATGATTGACCTGCATAATCTGCATCTAAAGAAATAATTATAGGGCAATGTACATTATGTGCCCGTAGCCAACATGCCATTCCCCTACAAGCAGGACCTAACGGGTATGTTAGGTCAGTTGGAACCCAATCGGGTAATGCGGGAAGTGGAAGTGGAGGCCTAGGTGCTCCTGGTGTCTTCTTTTTAACCTGTACATATAATTTCAGATCAGTTGACATCATATATACACATTAACAGTCTAAATCAATGTAATTTTATCTTACAATTTCAGTCGTGTAGACGACATCTGCTTTGGGCCACAATATCACCCCGCCTTCTGCATCATTAAGTCTATCAATATCCGGGTGGGGATATGGCAATGTAGCTTCTCTCCAATCGGGTAACACACGTATCGGGCTCACACGAACGTAGCCCTGTGGCATTGGAGTCCCGTGAAACATTGCCCCAGGAAGGGATGGGTAAGCCTGCGCCTCTGCAACAACGTAGTCTTGCATTCTTAAGCGGCATGGCTTCAATGCCTACAAATTTACGTAAAGAATATTATACATATATACATATCATCTTGAAAACATAACAACTTGAAAAGACTAACTACAATGTCATAAACAATACTTACAGCAGACGTGCTTGGCGATGGGTCTCCAGGATTACTCGTAGTCTGTGCATCAGGAGAAGAGTGGGTCGCCATAGGCGTATTGGAAGCCTGAGATGCCTGCCACCGCAACAATTCTTCCTTGACCTTCTCAGCAACTACATCGTTGACCTTCTTAGCAACTAGATCCTCAACTCTCTTATTCTCCTATACATGGATAAAAGAAACATTAGCTTCTTATTAATGAATTTCCTTTTGCAGTAACATTCTAAAAAAAGAATAGGTTACCTCTTCTTGAGAAAGTCCCGCTCTGGGTTTGCGCTGGGATGGCCCAAAGAATGCTTTGATGCCAACACCAGCGCCGACACCTCTAACACGTCCAGGATGCTCTGGGTTACCCAGAGCAACTGTCAATTCATCCCTTGTGCCCTGAGGGATGAACGTGCCTTGTTTCCTCTGCTCGTGCAGCTCCCGCTAATCACCATAAACAGAAATTGGTAAGTTAACACCACAAATAATCAATATTCAAACGATTTCTCTAAGAGTGTTATTTTACCATTTTTGCAGCCGCCTCAGCAGTTACAGGCTTCTTTATTTCACCCTTCTTATTTTTCCTGCCAGCTATCCAGATATCATGGTGAGGCATGGGTGTGGCAGACTCCTGAGTAGGAGCAGACTCTTGAGTAGCCGCAGACTCCGCCTGTAGTCTTTGGCGAACGCTTGCATAGCCTTTTGGACCCATAGTGTGGTCATGCACATTCAGTGCACGCCTTGCTTTTTGTGCGTCACTGAGGGCCTAGTTAGTATGCACATTAATGATTTGGTTAGTAGCACTAAATGCTAATCTTGAATAGGTGAATACAATGTATATTAATTAAATTGGGAGTGACGCCTAATACCTTGAATTCTTCAGATTTTCTTGAAGCAACAAAATTGTCCCAATCTTCTTTGTCCAAGAAGTTCCATTGTTCAAGGGCTGACTTCTTCTTCCTATCACCCTCTTTTATGTATTCTCTGTTCAGATTTGTCCTATAATTCCTAAGCATCTTTCCAGCGCGTTGCATCACATTTTTACGATGTAACTTCTCATCCAATGCAAACAGATTCTGTAAAATAGAAATGTTATTAACTAGTATCCAAAATAGAATTGCAAATAATAGAATTTGTAATCTACAAAATAGAATTGCAAATAATAATAACTCACACATAAATCCTTCCATATCAAGTCTTTTTTCCCTTGAGGAACTTTATGCCAATTGTCATACTTAACACCACAATGGCTCCGAGTGGTACACCCAAGATAGTTTACAAAATTATTGCGGTTCACTCCAATTGGATTTCCTCCATTATCAAACTCCACCACCAATTTGGATCCACTACCACTTAGCGCTAATAACTTCTTCAACAGAGTGATGCCCCTTTTCTTGTTAAGTGTTTGGTGTTGCGCATCAAGTTGCTCCAGTGCTTCAGTGGGTACAGGTGCATCAACCTAAAATTTGACAAAAATAAAACACACTAAATTAGCCCAATATAGAAATATAGGATATATGACATAACTAGAAGATAATGAATTTTATAGAAATACAGGATATGTTTTTAGAACTTACATTAGTATCCTCGCCATGCTCGTCATGGACAACATGCTCATCATGGACTTCATGCTCATCATAAACATCATGCTCATCATGGTCAGCCATCTGAAAATGTCATTTAAAATGCAAACATTTAGCATTTGTATTAACTAGAAAAAGGCAAACATTTAGCATTTGTATTAACTAGAAAAAGGCAAACATTTAGCATTTGTATTAACATACATGTCTCTAAAATTGTGATCTTTTATCAATTAACAATCCTTCATTGTGATCTCCGCGCACATATAAGTCATCATTAGCTTCAATATTTTGTGGAGTGGGCAACCCAACTGAGAATGGACTGGAGTCATCATACTTATCATAATACTCTTCTTCATCTATAGGATCTTCAATGAACTATCTTTTACCATGAAGAACAACCGACCATTTATCATTCGCAGGATCATCGATATAGAATATTTGTTTCGCCTGTGATGCCAATATGAATGGTTCACCCTTCTCGCCAATCTTTTCAAAGTTCACCAAAGTGAAACCCAATTCATCCACTATAACTCCTTTGGTGTTATCAACCCAATTACATTTAAAGAGCGGAATTTTGAAATCTATGTAGTCAAACTCCCAAATGTCCTCAATGACACCGTAATATGACATTTTAGCTTCACGTGGACTCTTATCCTTTGCACTTGCAAAGTACATAGTCGACGCTTGAAGAGTGACCCCACTATTTTGGACGACACTCTTATCATCTTGGCACTTTGTGTAATATGTGAATCCATTAATGTCAAACCCTTCAAAAGACATAACATTCAGTTTTGGTTTAAAGGCGAGGCATTTGATAGTTTCTGTAATATCATTTGGTGTTTGAGATAGTTGATGTAAGACTTTATCTTCAAACCACTTAGTAAAAGTCTTATTATGCTCTCTAGCAAGCCACATTGAACTTGCTCGAGGATGTTGTCTCTTTATGAAATTGGTATGTTCCTCGATATAAACACTCACTTCGTCCATATTGTGTAAAATATACAAGTGAGCTTGTTCCAACTGCTCACGGCTGATTACTTTCACCCGTGATCCCAAAATTCCTTTGCCCTCCTCAATATTCTTGTCATTATCAGGAGTGTCATTACCACTGAAAAAGTCATTGCAAAAATCCATAACCTCTCTCGCCACATAACCTTCAATAATACTCCCTTCAGGCCGATAACGGTTTCGAACATCACCTTTAAAAACGCTCATGTATCGTTCAAAGGGATACATCCAATGCAAGAAAACTGGTCCCAACATTTTCACTTCCCTAGTCAAGTGGACAACAAGATGTACCATGATATCAAAGAACGAAGGAGGGAAATACATCTCAAGCTGACATAGGGTAACAACCACTTCTCTTTGCAAATTATCGAGAGTATCAGGGTCAATAACTTTGCTGCATAGACTGTTGAAAAAGAAACAAAGTCTGGTAATTGCAAACCTTACATGCTTCGACAATATAGATCGAATTGCCACGGGCAATATTTGTTGCATTAGAGTGTGACAATCATGAGATTTAAGACCTATCAACTTCAGATCTTTCATTGATACCAATCTACGGATGTTGGATGAGTAACCATGTGGCACCTTAACATTTACTAAGCATTCACAAAAAGTTTTCTTCTCCTTTCTAGACAACGTGTAACAAGCGGGAGGTAAGTATGTTCTTTTATTACCCATTTCACGTAATTCTGTTAATTCTGACCTTATTCCCATTTCACGTAGGTCCAGTCTGGATTTTATCCCATCTTTAGTCTTACCTGGTATATTTAATAGAGTACAAATGATGCTATCACAGACATTTTTCTCAACGTGCATTACATCGATACAATGCCTGACTGTCAAAGAACTCCAATAAGGAAGATCCCAAAATATTGACTTCTTCTTGAATGAAGAATTGTCACTCCGTGTGGCCATACTACATTGTGATTTCTTACCAAATTCATTGACAATGTCTTTACTCTTTCATAAACAACATCCCCTGGTATAGGTTTAGGTGCACTCCGTTCATCATTCCATCCATTGAATGCTTTGCGCTTCCTACGATACGGATGGAATTTTGAAAGAAACCTTCGATGACCAAGATATACAGTCTTGCCGCCATGTTTTAGTCTTATTGAATCAGTGTTTTCTTCACATATAGGACACACTTTAGCTCCTTTGACACTATATCCAGACAAATTCCCATATGCTGGAAAGTCATTAATAGTGCAAAACAACATAGCGTGCAAACGAAATGTCTCTCTTGCTGAAGCATCATAGGTCATCACACCTTCAGCCCAAAGTTTCTTTAAGTCATCAATCAAAGGTTCAAGATAAACATAGATATCATTTCCGGGTTGTTTAGGGCCCGATATCAACAATGACAACATAACGTACTTATTTTTCATACACATCCAGGGAGGAAGATTGTATATAACAAGCATGACTGGCCAAGTGCTATGTTGGCTGCTCAATGTCCCGTACGGATTCATCCCATCTGTACAAAGCCCAAGTCTTAGATTCCTATCTTCTTCACCAAATTTAGGGTACAATAGATCAATCTTCTTCCACTGTGGGGAATCAGACGCATGTCGTAGGATCCCATCATTATTTTTCTTAACATCTGCATGCCACCTCAAATTCTTTGCATCTTTCGGATTTGCAAACAAGCGTTGAAACCGTGATATTATAGGTAGATACCACAACACCTTGGTAGGAGAACCAGTTTTGGACTCCCCCGAAGTCGTCAATTTATACCGTGACGCACCACATTTTGGACAATCTTTCAAATCTACATAGTCCTTTTGAAATAATACACAATCATTCGGGCATGCGTGTATCTTCTTGGCCTCCATTCCCATTGGGCACAACATTTTCTTTACCTGGTATGTTGAGATTGGAAGCTCGTTTCCTTCAGGAAAAATTTCTTTCAACAAAGTCAACAATGAAGTGAAGCTTTTGTCGCTCCATCTATTGTTAGCTTTTAACTTATACAATTTCAACACAGCGCTAAGCTTCGTAAACTTAGCACAGCCTGTGTATAACGGTATCTCAGCATCATGCACAATGTTTGTAAAGATAGGAGGTGGATCGGTGTGCTCTACCCTACAACTATCCAGCATCGCATCAACGATGTCTGCTGGAACTGGTTCGTTCACATTTACGTCATCGGAGGCAATTTCTTCTTCCACCCAAGCACTGCTATCGACATCTACTGGTTTCGATTTTGAAATCTCTCCATGCCAGTGCCATTATGTATAGCCTTGTACAATCCCGTTGCACATGACGTGACTTTTGATTTCCTCACTAGTGTTGACTTTCAAGTTGTTACCGCAATGCCTACATGGACAGTAGAACCTATCTGTAGGTTTTTTCCTATGTTCCTCGGCAAATCTAATAAACTGATCAAGACCAGATATAAACTCTGGGGTGCAACGATTACAAATGGACATCCATGATCTATCCATTCTATGATCAGAGAAAACAAGTATATATTAGGAAACAAGTATATATTAGGAAAAGATTAGGCAGCATTTCCCCGCTGTTCTCTAAGTACATATGTACTTAGAGAACAAACGGGGAAATGCCAACAAACACATGTGATGTCATTCTTATATATAATAAATGTGTACCACCTATCCCATCCTTGAACACCTAATCTCACTAGTAAGTGTATAATGTGTATTGGGTTTTCAAGAAAATTTCGGCAGCATTTCCCCGCTGTTCTCTAAGTACATATGTACTTAGAGAACAAACGGGGAAATGCTACCAAAATTTTCTCGAAAACCCAATACACATTATACACTTACATCCTAAGTGAGATTAGGTGTTCAAGAACAGTCCCAAACCGGGGACTATCCAAGATTTACTCCTAATGAGTCAATCTTGGACGGGTTTCTAGGCCAACAAACACAATAATAGATATCTACAATGAAGCCGGACTCCATACAAATAGTATATAATTTAGTGATTGTTCATTCTAATTTATACCAATGTACAAGTAATATAAAAAACAATGATTGTTCACATTCTAGTCCAACAAACACATGTGATGTCATTCTTATAATAATAAATGTGTACCACCTATCCCATCCTTGAACACCTAATCTCACTAGTAAGTGTATAATGTGTATTGGGTTTTCAAGAAAATTTCGGCAGCATTTCCCCGCTGTTCTCTATGTACATATGTACTTAGAGAACAAACGGGGAAATGCTACCAAAATTTTCTCAAAAACCCAATACACATTATACACTTACATCCTAAGTGAGATTAGGTGTTCAAGAACAGTCCCAAACCGGGGACTATCCAAGATTTACTCCTAATGAGTCAATCTTGGATGGGTTTCTAGGCCAACAAACACAATAATAGATATGTACATGTTAGGGTTTCATCACAATTGATGTTAGGGTTTAAACAATGTTAGGGTTTAATCAAATCAAATTAGGATGCTAGAATGGACAAGTTTAAATCAAATTAGGATTTAAATTAGGGTTCCAATAGGATTCAATTTAATTAATTTTTATGTGAAAGATGTAATATTATAATACATACAATGGCAATGAAATGAAACCCTAATTGTATTGGAACTCATAAAAGGATGTCTCAAAGGTTGAATCTAATATATGCATCCTAAAAAAGGTATCACATCACAAATGTGCATTTCAATAATCATATTTTATTTCCTTCCAATTAGTGTGGGTGCCAAGTTTGGAATTGTTTTCTAATCATGGGTTCCTTAATTTTATTTAGGATAGAAGATAAAATCAAGGATTTCAAATAGTATAAGGCGCACCCCCAAATGTAGTAGGCGCACCCACTACTACAGAAACCCTAACATTGCACAGCTAGTTCACCTTATTTAACCCATGGATACTTCTAGTACTTATGTATTGGACTAACGATGCTTGATACTTAAACACTCAAACAGAGTTTGTATAGTGGCTTCAGATTCATGTACACATGTTTCACAACTCTTCCTCCTTTATATGTCTAACCTTAAGATTTTGATAGGTGAGGAGGTGGTATTAGTATCTGTCTTGGTAGGTGGCATTAGGTTGTAGATGTTTATTATCATATTGTCATGTTCTTATTGTAATTAGCTAGAGAACTACACCTACCTATGTACAGAGTTGTATCCATTTAACTTCTCCATCTTTTTTTTGTGAAAAACACTCAACTATTGATACCAAAAAAACTTTGGGCATTTACAGACAACACACCTGACCAAACGTAAAGAACAAAAGGAGAAAGTATCCCACACAGGGGATCAAAACATCTCCAAACAGCAAGACCATACACAACCAAGGAACATGCTCATACACACAAAGAGAGCAGGAAAAAAAATACAGGGGATAGCTCATACATCAACCTAGATAGATAGCCCTGACACTAGCATTAAAACATCCTATAAAGAGTGCTCAGGCCACTAGCTAGAAGACCACATCAACAAACCCTGCAATAGACCTACCCTACTACAGTAAAACTCACCATATGGAACAAATGGATGAGAATAGGTAGATGTTTTTGAGCATGGGCTTGACATCAACCAAGTTATGTTGTGGAACGAGGAGATGAGACTGTTACTGAATGGAAAGAATGGCAGAGGAAGGGTTTGATGCTAGTACCTTGTGAGAAGCAGAGTTAGGGCGTGAGCAAGGAGACGCAGAGCAGTAACAAGGAGGAAGGAGCGGGCGGCGGCGGCGGCGACGCAGAGCAGCAGCAGGAGCAGGATCGTCAGCGAGCAGGAGCGGCGGCGGTGGCGGCGACGCAGAGCAACAACAGGAGTAGGATCGTCGGTGAGCAGGAGCGGCGGCGAGCAGGTGTCCAACGGCGGCAGGAGCGGCGGCGAGCAGGAGTGGTGGCGGAGAAGGGGGCGCCGGAGAAGGGGAGCTGAAGAAGAAATCGCCGGAGAGAAATCGGCGGCAGTAGAGAAATAGGGAAATCGCTCGCAATGAAACAGAAGAAAGGGGAAGAGTCGGGCGATCGAGGGTAATGAAGTTCCCAAATAGCGTCGGTTGTTTAAAACAACTGATGCCTAAACATCTTTAGCGTCGGTTGTTTGAAAAAACCGACGTCCAATTGGACGATATTTTCATGAAATTATTTGGCGGGAACCACTTTCAGCGTCGGTTATACAAGGATAACCGACGCTGAAAGTGACACTTTTCGTGCAAATTTTCATCGCACATAGGCGTTGGTTTCTACGTATATAACCGACACTGAAAATGACACTATTTTTTTTGATCGAAATATGGATTTCGCGGGCGACTTTACGCGTCGGTTTGTTATAAACAACCGACGCTTAATACAAAGCGGTACCCGTGTCTGGCTGGTCTTCGAATATAGACGTCGGGTTGCTTGAACAACCGACGCCTTAAATGTTAGGCGTCGGTTTTCCTTAATAACCGATGCCCAGAAAAGTGACACTGAATGCTATTTTTGTAGTAGTGAGAGAAAAAAAACCATTGCTTGGACCCAGTGAAGACCATTGGAATCTCCATTGATGGTTTGGTAGGGATCTTGAAATCAGCTACCCTATAAGCTACTAGATGAACGGTGGGTTAGGGGATGTATTTAGGATTGTACCAATAGAAATTAGTGGCTAAAGTGAGTTTGTTGGAACCAAATGAAGATTCTGCAAATACCATTTGGGGAGGAGGAGGAGTTTGGGGCAAAACCTCGATATTTACTGGCATTATTGCACCATGATTGAGCCAGGGTTGACATAGGGGCTTAGACTCCCTAAACCATGTGTGCAAGGTTCTCAGTTATGAGATATCTTGGTCATGGCATGGTCTATCTTTATTAGAGGACCTAAATACATGAGGATGAAAGAGGGAATGTTGGAAACTGAGTATGAGGAAGCGTCATGCCTCACATGTAGAAGTAGGGTAGCATGATGTTTGCAACAAAGATAGGAGTTAAGATTTCCTATGAGTAATGTTTTTGTGGGTTCAAGGATGGGTAAAGATGACCCCTCTATTAATATGAATAGTAACTCAAACATAATTAGCTTGTGAATCTAATACATAGTTGGGTCTTATGCCTATGACATGGTTTTACTAAGTTGAATAATTGTGATAATGATAGGAAATCTGAATCAGGTACACATGACAATCATCTTGAAGTTTGTCTAGTCCTTTTGGACTAGAAGCATAATTTTTTGATATAACTTATGTACCTCCCTTGACATAGCTACAATTATACAATAATTCTTGACATTGTACTATTAATTTATCTAGCATGTTCCCTGCGATTATAATTTTCATCTTTGAAAGACATATTTTTATAAGCACCCATACATTATCAAGAATTTCAATGTACGCCTATCAAATCTCATTTTCTCTTTCTTGAAGCCTTTCCCTTATCATTGAATATGGGTCAAGTGGAAATTTGTAACTATAGACTTTCCCTTTGGGTCAAGTGGCACCTCTGCTGTAACATCCCCGAATTTTCACCTTCTCAAAACCCCATGGAGATGAAGAGACAAAATCCGAAAATGTTAGCAATTATATCAGAGAGTGATGCGGAAGCAAAATACACATACATGAACATACAACCATAACATACTCAACATTCAACGTGCATATTTATACAATATGAATTATTACAAAATGATTTACAGTTACATATTGAATGAAAATTCTACAAGTCTGAACATGTATGCCAAGAGGATCTTAGACAATAGGTACAGCCTGTACAACTGCTCACTCACATCTTTTTCCTCCCATGCTATCTCTGAACCTAAAACATATGTGAAACAACGAATCAACACACAAGGTGTTGTGTACGTGGGTAGAAAGATACACACTAATATGTTTGCATAATTGAAATAATCTGGAGAAAGAAAGAGTAAAAGAAAACATTATTTAAAGCGATAATCAGGTAAACACATATTTTTAGATGCCTTTTGATGCGTTTGTACTACTAAGTGGTGTCACACTTCATTTTTCCCCGCCCCTTGGGCTATGGGGGCCGAGTGCCGACCTTATATTTAGAGGGGAGAGAGAGAGATGTCGCACTTCATTTTTCCCCGCCCCTTGGGCTATGGGGACCGAGTGCCGACCTTATATTTAGAGGAAGAGAGAGAGGATTGAGGGAGAGAGAGAGCATATATCCACTTAGTAGCTACAAACCATATATATTCTTTTTTCGTGTTCTTTAATGTTTTGCGGAGCATATACTACTAATACACATCCAAGAATTTGTATGCAAACACAAGCATCCAAAGTACATCATATCATTATGCATTCATAAAAACTAGTCTTATACTTAATAAAGCCCACATACCTGAGTTCAGAGATTCATAAATATCTTTGATCATC
Organism: Alisma plantago-aquatica; assembly: GCA_963693085.1. Taxonomy (NCBI): domain Eukaryota; kingdom Viridiplantae; phylum Streptophyta; class Magnoliopsida; order Alismatales; family Alismataceae; genus Alisma; species Alisma plantago-aquatica. The sequence continues at coordinate 566,389,232 of OY856409.1, read as the reverse complement.
TAGAAAAACTGGTCTGCACCTGATTAATAACAAAACCACATACTACAACCAGATTCTCATCATCTTAACCCTAGTTGTGTTCATTAGGGTTTATATGATCTCATTAGGATATTCCAACGTTTACTTGCATTATTGTCTTATATTTATCTTACTGATGTCATTTTCCAGATTATGATTCATTATCTGAATATTAGGTTCCATATCCTTTTTGTGCACATCATAACCCTAGTTTATATACATTATTCAAGTTAGGGTTACAACCCATGTATCAAGGTCCATCTTCTTACAACATGAATTTCGTGTACAAAACTGGTCTCATATTTACATATTATCTTTCAGTTATAGATATGAGAATGTTCTGTGAATTTCATCATTTATTGAGCATGTATGCATTAATTGCATTATCTTTAGTGTTATTAGCCCTAATTATCCATATTAATCAAATTACAGGATTTCGCACATCAACATGACCATATCTGATATCATATGCATTCTATACATAATTTTGGACTTACTAATATTTTTCCATAATTTTATATCATCATTTGATATTTATTATCCGTCATATAAGATTTTCACATCTTATACGATATCATAGATATTAAAGTATTAAAAGGCTGATATTATGTTTCTATATTGTTCTATGCATTTTTTTGAGAATTTAGGTACCTTATTTGCATTTTTCTGATAACTGTGATATTTTCTATGAATTATACAAGATATGTGAATTAACTGTAATAATTACCTTTTTTTGGCCAATTGTGCGCTGCAACGTGGCCTTATGGCTGGCGTGCATCCTTTGCTTGCTGGGCCGGTTCATCTCCTGGTTTTGGGTAACTAAACCGGGTTTCACCCCTATTCTTTCTCCTTTCTCTCCTCGCTCTCGTGCTCTACACGATCCGTGAGTCCGTGAGACTCAACTTCGCAGCCGCCGCCGCACCCTGAATTAATGGAGAAGGATCTGGCTATTGTGTCATCACCTCCTCCGACCACTGCAATGGAGATCGACGCCTCCAGATCTCCACCCTTACGGCTCTACTGATTTGCTCCTTTGGGCAAGAGTCGCCATCGTGACCACGGGCTATGACAGCCTGCTCCTCACCATGACCTTCTACCTTCAAGATCTTCTCTGGACTTCCAACTTTATTGCCGACTGGTCTTGTTGTGCACTGTCATGCTCAAGAAACTCGATGTGGCCTTGATATGCGGCTCTATTTTGAGATGAGGCTTCCCCTTCACTATGTGTTGTCATGCAGGTAGCTGGTAGGGTGTCAGTAGGTGTGGGTCGCTAGGAGGGTGAGGCCGTCGCCCCTTCCGATGCCATGAACTTGAGCTTTGATGCCATCAAAGTTGCGACTTCCTTCTATCTCTTCAGGCCCTCCAAAGCGGCTGTAGGGTTCTAAGTTTGTGACCTCGTAGCCATATAAGGTCGGGCTCCGGCTTGAACAAGACCGAGCAACATACCTCCAGTAGAAGCTTTCGCCATCGCTCCTCCTTCTAGGTCTTAGGGGCGAACTCATCAGAAAGCTTCGAGCACTAAGGCTGGCTGGATTCTTGGAGTGGTGAGGGTTGCACCCAGATTCTAGGAACTCGAGAGAGAGATAAGGACATGGCATGGAGGTGGAAACATGCCCTCCAGGCCGCTCTGCCATCTACAACTAGGAAGAGATCGGGAGTCCCATCTAGGGCTCCACGCCATGAAGCTAAGCCATCCTTGCCTTTCCAGAGATCGGGTATTGTTTTCTCCCATAAATCCTTTTAGATTCAGCCCTCTGTCTCACCCCCTTCTACTACTGTGAGTGGAGATGGAGAAGGAGTGGAGTGCGTAGTAAGGATGAGGGATGAAACTCTCGCATCCCACCACATCTACCTTACTTCGAGGGGTCGTTGGCTAGTTCTAGATATTACAGATCTCTTCCCACACTCAATAATTATCCTACGCTGCTATGCTATCGTTCTTAGGCCACTGAAGATCACAACTCGGTCAGGCTTCAGCTCCGTTTTAGTCGGAGGTTGAGGATGAGGATCTGCCATCCGATCTAGCTGGTGGAGGGCTTGGGATCACGCCACCCTGCCATGCTTTAGGCCACACCAAAGTAGAAGGAAAACCGAACCAACATGACACTGATGTCACAGGCTAGATTATAAAATCATACTCTTATAACTCGTCACCCATTTTTTCATTTTATGAAAGTTCCATAGCATTTAAACCATTAATCTCCTCAACTTCAATCAACTATATCTTTCTATAGAAATCCCCAAACATCCTACAATTTTAGGCATAGGCTTACAATATCTTATTATCTCTTATATAAGTTTCGAGACACAAAACAATTATTTGGTCATGCAAATAGATTCTTATAACAACCTTATATTATGTACAAACCTTGAACTCAATTTAGTTAATTATCAAATATTGGTCAGACACATGTAACAACACTTGATATGATCTTAACATACATTAAAACTCATCAATGGACACTTGAATTTGTTATGACTACCAAATGGACCTCTTGACCTCATGAGCACATATATCATAGTTGAACTCAATTCAGTTTGATAATCATCAATTAAACCTTTAATCACTCTATTTAAGTTGAAGATATTTCAAAATTAGGTGATCTATTCCTCAACTAATTTCAACCACCTATAGAACACTCACGATCCTCAAATATCATATTGGGTATCAAACCCTAGAATTGGGGCCATCACATTCACCCCGCCTTAAAAGGAATTCCGTCCTCGAAATTCAACAAATATCTCAATCATGGTGATATCAAGGTTTCTTGTCATTATTTATTGGAACTATTAGACTTAACATCTTTAATGTGATTTATCATCAACATCATACTAAAAAAATTTAGCATTAGAGGGAAATGATTTTCATAATTACATACTAGGTTTTTCACCTGATTGTATGAGACTTGTCTTCAAACTAGAAGCACGTATTTAGAAGTGTTGAGGTCAGGAACTATATTTCTGATCTTATAATCTATGAACCAAGGACATCTTCATTTCAAGATCATGATTTCAAAATTATATGTTTCATGAATGATATGAAGGGAAAGAGAATATACTTAGTCAATCTTATCATGATTTAAAAATTGGAGATTACATGTACACATAGGAAGGGAATATAGCATAGGACAAGATTCTATGAGTGACTCCACATATATACATCATCTATCTAGCTCGAGTGAGGTTTCTAGCATCTTATATCAAGAAAGAGAAGAAGAAGAAGAAGGAACAACATGTGGGAGTATCTTATGCACAATGCATTTTACTCCAAGAACTTTCATTTCATATATCACCTCACTTGCAGCTAATGACGAGCATCATCGACTTAAGTCACTCAAGCTAGGACCTAACTCAATCAAAGAATTGACTTTCTCATCATGAATTTTCTACCCATCACACATTTTTTTACCCAACTCTCACATATAGGACTGACTCATGTAAAAGGACTCAACTCATGTACTCAAGAGTAACCCAGCATAGGACATGTCATTTCACATATATCTCATTTTTTCATATATTATAGGTTAGGTCCTATGACCCTCTCCTTGTGGGTCTCACTCGCTCTGGAGTTCACCACATATCTTGTCCTAACACTAGAGGCCCTCCTTTGTAAAAGAGCTTGAGGCTCATGCGTATTCAGTGTTATCTTAATTTAGCTCATCTTAAGTAAGAAAAGAGTATGTACTTTCATCATCAAGATTTTGCTTAAATTCTCCAAAATTGGATTCAAATAGTGTACAATTTAAACCTTTAAAAGGAAACTTATACTATCAGAGATCAAACTTAGAAAAGATTGCACATGCTTATTTCAACTATCGTTTTATCATCTACTCTATGTATCACCTATCTTGATAAGGCTCTAGACATCTAATCTAGACTACTCTCTCTTCTAGAATGATGTCACTCCCTTTCACTTAGGTTGCATGAACACTAACTACTCTCCAGTGTGAGGGACACATTTTCATATTTACATATATATAATAAAATATTATACAGTTTTTCTCCGAGAAGGCAGGCGTCTGAGAAAACTGTCGAGGCTCGAGCCGATTGGAAAACAAAACCAAATCAGCAAAATTGAGTGTCCCACACACAGTAGATAGTCTAGTTCTATGTCACCTAGTGAAATGGTGAGAATGAGATGTAGACTAGTGTAGCTACCCCATACATATGAGATCTATATGGAAATGGTCTCACACACTTGTCTAAACCTAGTTCTTGAACATCTAGGTTCTAACCTAGAGGCTAAGTCAAACCTAATCCTTATTCAACAACTCACTAAGTTTCTAGTATTTAAAGTGAAAGGTGAAATTTGGTTATTATGTTTTATGGTTAGCAATTGTTAGGTGTAGCTATTGTTCATGCTCTGATACCAACTATAACATTCCCGGATTTTCACCTTCTCAAAACCCCATGGAGATGAGAAGACAAAATCCGAAAACGTTAGCAATTATATCAGAGAGTGATGCGGAAGCATAATACGCATACATGAACATACAACCATAACACACTCAACATTCAATGTGCATATTTATACAATATGAATTATTACAAAATGATTTACAGTTACATATTGAATGAAAATTCTACAAGTCTGAACATGTATGCCAACAGGATCTTAGACAATTGGTACAACCTGTACAAATGCTCACTCACATCTTTTTCCTCCCATGCTATCTCTGAACCTAAAACATATGCGAAATAATGAATCAACACACAAGGTGTTGTGCACGTGGGTAGAAAGATACATACTAATATGTTTGCATAATTGAAATAACCTGGAGAAAGAAAGAGTAAAAGAAAACATTATTTAAAGCGATAATTAGGTAAACACATATTTTTAGATGCCTTTTGATGCGTTTGTACTACTAAGTGGTGTCGCACTTCATTTTCCCCCATCCCTTGGGCTATGGGGACCGAGTGCCGACCTTATATTTAGAGGGGAGAGAGAGAGAGATGTCACACTTCATTTTTCCCCGCCCCTTGGGATATGGGGATCGAGTGCCGACCTTATATTAATAGGAAGAGAGAGAGGATTGAGGGAGAGAGAGAGAGCATATATCCACTCAGTAGATACAAACCATCTATATTCTTTTTTCATGTTCTTTAATGTTTTGCAGAGCATATACTACTAATACACATCCAAGAATTTATATGCAAACACAAGCATCCAAAGTACATCATATCATTATGCATTCATGAAAACTAGTCTTATACTTAATAAAGCCCACGTACCTAAGTTCATAGATTCATAAATATCTTTGATCATCTAGACAAAAACACATACTATCATTAGATTCTCATCATCTTAACCCTAGTCGTGTTCATTAGGGTTTATATGATCTCATTAGGATATTCCAACGTTTACTTGCATTATTGTCTTATATTTATCTTACTGATGTTATTTTCCAAATTATGATTCATTATTTGAATATTAGGTTCCATATCCTTTTTTTGCACATAATAACCCTAGTTTATATACATTATTCAAGTTAGGGTTACAATCCATGTATCAAGGTCCATCTTCTTACAACATGAATTTCGTGTACAAAACTGGTCTCATATTTACATATTATCTTTCAGTTACAGATATGAGAATGTTCTGTGAATTTCATCATTTATTGAGCATGTATGCATTAATTGCATTATCTTTAGTGTTATTAGCCCTAATTAGCCATATTAATCAAATTATAGGATTTCGTGCATCAAGTTGACCTTATCTGACATCATATGCATTCTATACATAATTGTGGACTTACTGATATTTTTCCATAATTTTATATCATCATTTGATATTTATTATCTGTCATATAAGCATTTCACATCTTACACGATATCATAGATATTAAAGTATTAAAAGGCTGATATTATGTTTCTATATTGTTCTATGCATTTTTTTGAGAATTTAGGTACCTTACTTGCATTTTTCTAATAACTGTGCTATTTTCTATGAATTATACAAGATATGTGAATTAACTACAATAATTACCTTTTTGTGGCCAATTGTGCGCTGCCACGTGGCCTTATGGCTGGCGTGCATCCTTTGCTTGCTGGGCCGGTTCATCTCCTAGTTTTGAGTAACTAAACCGAGGTTCACCCCCGTTCTTTCTCCTTTATCTCCTCGTTCTCGTGCTCTACACGATCCGCGAGTCCACGAGACTCAACTTCGCAGCCGCCGCCGCACCCTGGATCAATGGAGAAGGCTCTGGCTATTGTGTCATCACCTCCTCCGACCACTGCAAGGGAGCTCGATGCCTCCAAATATCCACTCTCGTGGCTCTACTGATTTGCTTCTTTGGGCGAGAGTCACCGTCATGACCACGGGCTACGGCGCCGAGGTCCATCTCTAAAGCCTGCTCCTCACCATGACCTTCTACCTCCAAGATCTTCTCTGGACTTCCTACTTTATTGCCGGCTGGTCTTGTTGTGCACTGTCGTGCTCAAGAAACTCGATGTGGCCTTGATATGCGTCTCTGTTTTGAGATGAGGCTTCCCCTTCACTATGTGTTGTCAAGAAGGTGGCCGGTAGGGTGTCAGTAGGTGTGGGTCACTAGGAGGGTGAGGCCATCGCCCCTTCTGACGCCATGAACTTGAGCTTTGATGCCCTCAAAGTTGTGACTTCCTTCCATCTCTTCAGGCCCTCCAAAGCGGCTGCATGGTCCTAAGTTTGAGACCTCGCCGCCGTATAAGGTCGGGCTCTGGCTTGAATAGGATCGAGCAACAAACCTCCAGTAGAAGCTTTTGCCATCGCTCCTCCTTCTAGGTCTTAGGGGCGAACTCATCCAAAAACTGCGAGCACTAAGGCTGGCTGGATTCCTGGAGTGGTGAGGGTTGCACCCAGATTCTAAGAACTCGTGAGAGAGATAAGGACATGGCGTGGAGGCAGAAACATGCCCTCTAGGCCGCTCTGCCATCTGTAACTAGGAAGAGATCGAGAGTCCCATCTAGGGCTCCACGCCATGAAGCTAAGCCATCCTTTCCTTTCCAGAGATCGGGTATTGTTTTCCCCCAGAAATCCTTTTCGATTCAGCCCTCTGTCTCACCCCCTTCTGCTACTGTGAGTGGAGATGGAGAAGGAGTGGAGTGCGTAGTAAGGACGAGGGATGAAACTCTCACATCCCACCACATATGCCTTACTTCGAGGGGTCGTTGGCTAGTTCCAGATATTGCAGATCTCTTCCCACACTCAATAATTATCCTAGGCTACTATGCTATCGTTCTCAGGCCACTGAAGATCACAACTCGGTCAGGCTTCAACTCCGTTTTAGTCAGAGGTTGAGGATGAGGATTTGCCATCCGATCCAGCTGGTGGAGGGCTTGGGATCACGCCACCCTGCCATGCTTTAGGCCACACCCAAGTAGAAGGAAAACTGAACCAGCATGGCACCGATGTCACGGGCTAGATTATACAATCATACTCTTATAAATCGTCACCCATTTGTTCATTTTATGAAAGTTCCATAGCATTTAAACCATTAATCTCCTCAACTTCAATCGACAATATTTTTCTATAGAAATCCCCAAACATCATGCTATTTTAGGCATAGGCTTACAATATCTTATTGTCTCTTATATAAGTTTCGAGACCCAAAACAATTATTTGGTCATGCAAATAGATTCTTATAACAACCTTATATTATGTACAAACCTTGAATTCAATTTAGTTAATTATCAAATATTGGTCTGACACATGTAACAACACTTGATATGATCTTAACATACATTAAAACTCATCAATGGACACTTGAATTTGTTATGACTACCAAATGGACCTCTTGACCTCATGAGCACATATATCATAGTTGAACTCAATTCAGTTTGATAATCACCAATTACACCTTTAATCACTCTATTTAAGTTGAAGATATTTCAAAATTAGGTGATGTATTCCTCAACTAATTTCAACCACCTATAGAACACTCACGGTCCTCAAATATCATATTGGATATCAAACCCTAGAATTCGGGCCATCACATTCACCCCACCTTAAAAGGAATTTCGTCCTCAAAATTCAACAAATATCTCAATCATGGTGATATCAAGGTTTCTTGTCATTATTTATTGGAGCTATTAGACTTAACATCTTTAATGTGATTTATCATCAACATCATACTAAAAAATTTCAGCATTAGAGGGAAATGATTTTCATAATTACATACTAGGTTTTTTACCTGATTGTATGAGACTTGTCTTCAAACTAGAAGCACGTATTTAGAAGTGTTGAGGTCAGGAACTATATTTCTGATCTTATAATCTATGAACCAAGGACATCTTCATTTCAAGATCATGATTTGAAAATTATATGTTTAATGAATGATATGAAGGGAAAGAGAATATACTTAGTCAATCTTATCATGATTTAAAAATTGGAGATTACATGTACACATAGGAAGGGAATATAGCATAGTCCACGATTCTATGAGTGACTCCACATATATACTTCATCTATCTAGCTCAAGTGAGGTTTCTAGAATCATATATTAAGAAAGAGAAGAAGAAGAAGAAGGGACAACATGTGGGAGTATCTTATGCACAATGCATTTTACTCCAAGAACTTTCATTTCATATATCACCTCACTTGCAGCTAATGATGAGCATCATCGACTTAAGTCACTCAAGCTAGGACCTAACTCAATCAAAGAATTGACTTTCTCATCATGAATTTTCTACCCATCACACTTTTTTTTTACCCAACTCTCACATATAGGATTGACTCATGTAAAAGGACTCAACTCATGTACTCAGGAGTAACCCAGCTTAGGACATGTCATTTCACATATATCTCATTTTTTCATATATTATAGGGTAGGTCCTATAACCCTCTCCTTGTGGGTCTCACTCGCTCTGGAGTTCACCACATATCTTGTCCTAACACTAGAGGCCCTCCTTTGTAAAAGAGCTTGAGGCTCATGTGTATTCAGTGTTATCTTAATTTAGCTCATCTTAAGTAAGAAAAGAGTATGTACTTTCATCATCAAGATTTTGCTTAAATTCTCCAAAATTGGATTCATATAGTGTACAATTTAAACCTTTATAAGGAAACTTATACTATCAGAGATCAAACTTAGATAAGATTGCACATGCTTATATAAACTATCATTTTATCATCTACTCTATGTATCACCTATCTTGATAAGGCTCTAGACATCTAATCTAGACTACTCTCTCTTCTAGACTGATGTCACTCCCTTTCACTTAGGTTGCATGAACACTAACTACTCTCCAGTGTGAGGGACACATTTTCATATTTACATATATGTAATAAAAGATTATATAGTTTTTCTCCGAGAAGGAAGACGTATGAGAAAACTGTCGAGGCTCGAGCCGATTGGAAAACAAAACCAAATCAGCAAAATCGAGTATCCCACACACAGTAGATAGTTTAGTGCTATGTCACCTAGTGAAATGGTGAGAACGAGATGTAGACTAGTGTAGCTACCCCATACATATGAGCTCTATATGGAAAGGGTCTCACACCTTGTCTAAACCTAGTTCTTGAACATCTAGGTTCTAACCTAGAGGCTAAGTCGAACCTAATCCTTATTCAACAACTCACTAAGTTTCTAGTATTTAAAGTAAAAGGTGAAATTTGGTTATTATGTTTTATGTTTAGCAATTGTTAGGTGTAGCTATTGTTCATGCTCTGATACCAACTATAACGTCCCCAAATTTTCACCTTCTCAAAACCCCATGGAGATGAGAAGACAAAATCCGAAAACATTAGCAATTATATCAGAGAGCGATGCGGAAGCATAATACGCATACATGAACATACAACCATAACATACTCAACATTCAACGTGCATATTTATACAATATGAATTATTACAAAATGATTTACAGTTACATATTGAATGAAAATTCTACAAGTCTGAACATGTATGCCAACAAGATCTTAGACAATAGGTACAACCTGTACAACTGCTCACTCACATCTTTTTCCTCCCATGCTATCTCTGAACCTAAAACATACGTGAAACAATGAATCAACACACAAGGTGTTGTGCACGTGGGTAGAAAGATACATACTAATATGTTTGCATAATTGAAATAATATGGAGAAAGAAAGAGTAAAAGAAAACATTATTTAAAGTGATAATCAGGTAAACACATATTTTTAGATGCCTTTTGATGCATTTGTACTACTAAGTGGTGTCGCACTTCATTTTTCCCTGCCCCTTGGGCCATGGGGACCGAGTGCCGACCTTATATTTAGAGGGGAGAGAGATGTCACACTTCATTTTTCCCCGCCCCTTGGGCTATGGGGATCGAGTGCCGACCTTATATTTAGAGGAAGAGAGAGAGGATTGAGGGAGAGAGAGAGCATATATCCACTCAATAGCTACAAACCATCTATATTCTTTCTTCGTGTTCTTTAATGTTTTGCGGAGCATATACTACTAATGCACATCCAAGAATTTATATGCAAACACAAGCATCCAAAGTACATCATATCATTATGCATTCATGAAAACTAGTCTTATACTTAATAAAGCCCACGTACCTGAGTTCAAAGATTCATAAATATCTTTGATCATCTAGACAAACTGGTCAACACCTGATTAATAACAAAACCACATACTATCATCAGATTCTCATCATCTTAACCCTAGTCGTGTTCATTAGGGTTTATATGATCTCATTAGGATATTCCAACGTTTACTTGCATTATTGTCTTACATTTATCTTACTGATGTCATTTTCCAGATTATGATTCATTATCTGAATATTAGGTTCCATATCCTTTTTGTGCACATAATAACCCTAGTTTATATACATTATTCAAGTTAGGGTTACAACCCATGTATCAAGGTCCATCTTCTTACAACATGAATTTTGTGTACAAAACTGGTCTCTTATTTACATATTATCTTTCAGTTACAGATATGAGAATGTTCTGTGAATTTCATCACACCATGAAGCTAAGCCATCCTTGCCTTTCTAGAGATCGGGTATTGTTTTCCCCCAGAAATCCTTTTCGATTCAGCCCCTGTCTCACCCCCTTCTGCTACTGTGAGTGGAGATGGAGAAGGAGTGGAGTGTGTAGTAAGGACGAGGGATGAAACTCTCGCATCCCACCACATCTGCCTTACTTCGAGGGGTCGTTGGCTAGTTCCAGATATTGCAGATCTCTTCCCACACTCAATAATTATCCTAGGCTGCTATGCTATCGTTCTTAGGCCACTGAAGATCACAACTCGGTCAGGCTCCAGCTCCATTTATAAAATCAGCATGACACTGATGTCACAGGCTAGATTATAAAATCATAAAATTATAACTCGTCACCCATTTGTTCATTTTATGAAATTCCATAGCATTTAAACCATTAATCTCCTCAACTTCAATCGACTATATCTTTCTATAGAAATCCTCAAACATCCTGCAATTTTAGGCATAGGCTTACAATATCTTATTGTCTCTTATATAAGTTTCGAGACACAAAACAATTATTTGGTCATGCAAATAGATTCTTATAACAACCTTATATTATCTACAAACCTTGAATTAAATTTAGTTAATTATCAAATATTGGTCAGACACATGTAACAACACTTGATATGATCTTAACATACATTAAAACTCATCACTGGACACTTGAATTTGTTATGAATACCAAATGGACCTCTTGACCTCATGATCACATATATCATAGTTGAACCCAATTCAGTTTGATAATCACCAATTACACCTTTAATCACTCTATTTAAGTTGAAGATATTTCAAAATTAGGTAATCTATTCCTCTACTAATTTCAACCACCTATAAACACTCACGGTCCTCAAATATCATATTGGATATCAAACCCTTGAATTCGGGCCATCACATCAGCCTTTCCCTTGGGGTTAAATGTCACTGTTGGCCTCTGAGCCAATATCTTGAAAATTTGACGTGAATGTTTGACCCTCATTCAGAGTACATTCCAAATTAGTAATCAAATACAACTTGTCGCATAATGGGATATTTTGAACCATATATTATTGTTGTTTCCCTATATATATTGTTCTAAGCTATATTTTATTAGTAATGTAAGTTATGATTCCTTTTTTAGTATTTATGTCCTTGATGAGCACCATGTACTCAACACATTTGTGCTGACTTATTCCACTATTTTTATATTTAGATGTTTAGATTTAGTGAGGATATAAGACTTTGACTTATGAAGTTTTTTGAGAATTTGATAGATGGATCCTATTATAGATCCTCCTTGCCCTTATACATGTTATTTTACAACATTCACTACAAACATGTAACCTATTTTTTTAGCAAGTTATGTAAAGGTAAACATATGTGCATGTTGTATTTTGGAATTATATATTGTTCACAGACATGTCTCCAGTCTTCTACTATGTGCATTGTTGATGCCATAAGTAACATTCTTGGGTTCTTGTGTTGGAATTCTGGAGATTCTATAGTTGGTATCAGAGCATGAATACCCCTAATACATCGTATAATTTCTCATGACATGAAAACTAAGACAAATATGAAAACTTGAACATCTAAGTAACATAAAATTCTAGGCTCTATCAGACTTAGCCTTTAGGGTTGTAAACCTAGATGTTCTAGAATCTGGTGTATGCGTGTGTAATTCTTGAAGATTTTCTTTTCTTTTTTTCTTCTATAATTTAGTAAGGGATATACAAGAGAATGAGGAAGGAGACACCCTGTAGAGTCCAAACCTTGATCATATGGTCATGACATGTTCTTAGGGTAGCTACACAAGGATACATCCTATCCTTACTAGTTCTCTAGGCATGGTACTATGCTTCTTGATGAGTGTGGTAACTAACTTTTGGTTTTGGTTTCATTTGAAAGGAGTATGCTGGATTCCATCACAAGTTTTAACCTTAGAGAAAATCTATCTCAAGTATATTTATATATGCATATTATTATGAAAATGTTATTAACAGTAGGTGACCTATGAGAAAGAGATGTAGTATCAGTTTACATGAGAGTGCTTAGATGAAAGATCTATTATTTATATTGTCTGGAGACATGATAAAGGTTAGGATAGTAGGTAGCCTAGCAAAAATAAGCGTGGTTAATGACAATATGAATTTTATATATGATCATCTAAATTTGAAATTGAGGACTCAAGTATTTTTTTGATGATGTGATATGAGTTTTTTCATGCATCCCTAGCACTACAGGTTTGCATATTTGAGCTACACTTGGCTAATGGGAATGCATATATGTAAATATCTGAACTTGTATAAATTTCTGTATGATAATGGAGATATGATTTTGAATCAATATGGGCCTCAAGATCTATATAAAGGAAGGCATCTGGCATGTGACATTTAATAGGATGAACTCTGAAGAGGATAAAATCGACTTGGGAGAATCTAAAATAAATGAAATATGAGATATGTTAAGCATGTAAGTGAAGGAAATATGTGATATGAAGTCCCTATCTAGATAAATTCCAAGTACTTGAGTTGAGAAACCTGGTGTGTGGTTTATGTGATAATGATGAACTCTAGACTTTCTATGGAGAAACCTAACCCTAAAAAGTATATACCATTAATTTATGTGTGAAACTCTATGTAGGTGAGGGGAATTTCCTAATACCCTATAGGAAGTATGTGATATTTGATTTCCATGATGAGCCACATACTCAGGTTGGTGGTTCCATATGAAAAAAGCTACTGGGTGTGCCACCTTTGAGAGTTAAGTAAATGATTTCGATTTGGGTAGAAATATTCTGGTTGGAAAATAATGCTTTGCTTCAAATAGGTATTAGCTTGAGTGGCTAGAGCTTGGGGAGTTCACCTTCAATTACAAATGAAATCATTACAAAGACTTTATTATAACAATGATTTTGTTGAGTAATGTATGATGCAATAATTAATCTCACTTGAGCTAGAAATATGGTATATGTGTCATGTCACTTGGATAAGCTTGATTTGTGTATACCCTTTACCATACATGTAAAGAAAGTGATGCTGATATACAAGTTCATGTTTGAGGAAATTTTTTTATCATAATTTACATGATCATGATGTACATATATAATTAAACATTAGCTCTAATGAAAGATAATGAAAACATGGTCATAATTTGTGATAACTCACATAATCATGGACTTATATGTTTAACTACTTCTTGAACAACAAATACAATTTGATTCTATGAGAAAGATTACCATTTTTATGCATGTGTCACCTTAGGAAGGTTGCCTTTTTAAATGAATATAATGACCTTGCAATCACACTAAGTTGAGTTAGTTTGATTTTCAAGGACAAAGTTCCTTTTTAGGTGGGGTGAATGTAATATCTCAACCCTTAGGGCCATTTTACAAGTAATTTTTGTTTGATAAATAAGGAAATCTAGGAAATAACAATTTTATTTATATCTTGATACATTTTACAATGGATGGTTTGAAAAATAACAAATAATGCCAGTTCAAGAATGTTTACTATGTAGATATTACTTGTATACTATGTAGATCTTACTTATACATCCATAGAAGAGTGAGGTTATGGTATTTTTGATGACAAATGAAATTTTGTCAAGTAAGATATTGTAATATATATTTGAGGAAACTTTGTGTTGTCATGCAAAGAAAAAATCATTTGAAGAGACGTGAGAATATTATTTGGAAGTTTGACCTTTAGTTATATATGCCTTTTTGGAATTGTGGAAGACACATCATACATTTGCCTATTTTTGGTCAAAAGAAATCTTATATAGAAATTAACAATCAAAGTCAGTTTCTATTTAAATTTATGATTTACAAATTATGGAATCACAGATGGAAACTATTTTTTACATTGAATAAGAAATTTAGTTTTGGAAGGAATTTTCTTTCAGTTAGAAAGGTGGGATTTGTAAAAAGAAGTTTTATTGGGATGTGCTCCTTCTATTTGGAAATTTTGGATATGGTGTTAGTTACATATTATAATACAACATGTATGTGGTGCTGTTGAGGGAAGAATGAGAAAGTAAATAAGGACATGAGAGGTAGACCTTCCTTCCACCCTACAAATTCCATGTTTGATTGCCATAAAAGGGGAAATGGGTGTTTCCATCAATTAAATGTGACTATCTTAGAGCCCATCCCATGTAAACATTCCTTGCATGATTGTATATGGTGGAGCGTCTGACCTTTCTGGGTGTTTGCTATACAACAAGAAGATGAGGAACACTTAATGTCTAAATGACGTGCTTTCCCTATGTTCCATGTAGTGCAAGGTTCATCGTTGGGTATGAAGAAGCATGAGGATAGAGTTTTTAGGTTTGCGAGGAACTATCAAGTGGGAAAAACCATTATTTGGACTCAACAAAGACCATGACAATCTCCATTGATGGTTTGGTATCGATCTTTCAACCACCATACACACTAAGCTAGGAGATGAACGTTGGGTTGGGGGTTGTATTTGTGACTATGTCAACACAAATTGGTGGCTAAGGTGAGTTTTTAGGGACAGAATGAAGCTTTTGTGGACACCATCTAGGGATGAGAATAAGTTTGGGGCAAAACCCCAATATTCACTGACGACGCTGCACCATGACCAAGTAGAGGTCGACATAGGGGCTTGGGCTTCCGAGTTCATAGGTGTAAGATTCTTAGCTCCAAGGTTGCCTATCCATATCATGGACTCTCTTTCTAGGAGGCTATGGCACATGAGTATGAAGGAGGGATTGCTAAAAACTAAGAAAAAGGCAACATCATACTTCACACATAGAAGTAGGGTAGCGTGATGTTTTCCACAAAGAGAGGAGTCGGGGAGGAGCATGTCTCCACTAAAGTTGTGGAGATGGGATTGGGACATCCCCTTAGCCACAATCTAGTTTTGGGTCTAGGCCAAATCATTAATGCCTAATAGTAACCCAAACTGCTTACAAAATATCTTCTCCATTTGCCTTATAATCGACAAATCATGTCTTTTTTTTAAATAGTACAAAAAGTCTAGGATGATCACATTTATATAAACACGTATATGATTTTATCTACAAAAAAGATTTACAATTCTATGAACATAGATTTGGGGTTTGAAACTAATTGTAAAATGATATTTTGGAAGTGAAGAGTTATGTGTTGGGGGTATATGTTAGACACAATTTTTAATGCCATATTTTATTGATGAAAGATTACATATAGAACATGTTGACTCTGACATTTTTTAACAAAAGCATTGCATCTCAATCTGGATATTCTGACATGATTACTCAAATCTGTCTAATATGGACCCTTGATCATGATGTCAACCCTAACTTGACCAAGGACATGTTTAACCGATGACTTTTTCTACGAGTAATGTTTTTGTGGGTTCAAGGATGGGTTACAATGACCTTCTTATGAATATGAACACTAAATAAGACATAGTATACTTAATATGGATTTAGTACACAGTTGTTTCTTGTGCCTTTGACATGGTTTCATTTTGTTAAATAACTGTGATATTGATAGGAAATCTGAATTAGGTATGTGGGACTATCCTCTGGATATCTATCTTGTCCAATCAGAATAGACACATAATATTTTAGTATAATTTTTGTTCCTACCTTGACATGTCTATTATTATATTGTATTCTTTGAATTATTTATTGTTTGAGCTAGCATGTTCCCTATGATTATTGTTTTTGTCTTTGATATACATATTTCACGAATGCATCCAAACATTATCGAGATTGTCAATGTATTCCTCAAGCATCTCATTTTAGATATGGGTCAAGTGTCAATTTATATATATAGCCTATCCTTAAGTCATGTGGAACCTCATCCCTTGGGGTTAAGTGGCACTATTTTTGGCCCCCTCACCCACATCTTGCAAATGTGAGGTGAATGTTTGTCCCTTGTTCTGAGTACACTACAATTTCGTAATAAAATGCATCTTATCACAAAACAAACTATTTTAAGACATATATTACTGCTTTTCCCCTATATATATTCTATCAAACTATATTTTGTCAACAATGCAAGTTATGATTCCTTTTTCAAGTTATGTCCTTTATGATCACCACATACTCAACACATATTTGCTGACTTTTTCCACTACTATTTACAAGTTCAAGTTTGGCGAGGATATTGGATCGTGAGATGTGAAGTGTTGTGAGAAGTTGATAGATGGATCCTATTATAGATCCTTCTTGCTCTTGTACATGTCAGTTTACAATATTCAATAGAAAGATGTAACCTAATTTTTAGCATGTTATGTAAAGGGTCAAACATGCACATAAACATGGATCATATATGACTCTTATTGTGTTGAACAATAGCCCTAATTTCATGGTACATATACATGTCAAATTTTCAATTCCGTTTATGACTCTGTTATGGTGTTTGTAATCATGATCTATGAAAGAAGAGAATGTTGATTTTGTACTACCCTCTATCTACCAAGTGTCTTATAAGGATTATAATTATCCTAAAAGGAAAAGTACCATACATAGGTATAATACCGACCTAAAAGGAAAACAAATTACTGTGTTAAAGGTTATGCCCAGATGAACTACGTCACTCTTTAGTGAGTATATACTGGATAAGAAACTAGTAGTAATGAGAATTAAACAAATACAAAATATGATTATACTTACAAGATTATATGAAGAAGTATGAACACTACTTTTTAGGACCTTGTATTAAAGTCAATTGTTGATGTCCATGCCATGATACCAATATGCCACATTATGCTAACTGTACCCAATATTGGGTAATGAGATTTAGGAGCTGTGCCTACTTTGGGTTGACTGAAATATCTAGGTGACAAAAACCCATAGGCTGACTTACCGACTAACTGCAACCTTGTGGTGATCGCACCCTCCTGGTGTGATTGTTTACTGACTGCACCCTCATCATGTGACTATATACTGACTGCACCCTCATGGTGACTATACCCTCATGGTATGACTGCAACCTTTGGTTACTTTGTCACCCAAGATTTACTGAATGCATCTTGATGCAAATTTTGCTCCATGTTTGTTAAAATTACTGAAATTGGTTATCATGATGATGATGTTAGGTATTTTTTATGCTACATGAACTTACTAGTTAGACTATTTCTATTTATATGTCTTTCATCCCTTTGTGGTTGCATACATGATGATGAACTTTTCCCCTGCATCTGGATCCTGTAGGTACCTAGATTGACACTAGCTGATGAAATACATGACGATCTTCTGGCACCGATGATGTACTCTTGGAATCAGCTCATTGGTTTCATTTTGACATGAGATCTCTATTCTTTCTTTTATGTTCAGATTAGACAATATTTCATACTAAAAAATCACTATGTATGGTCTATGTTTTATTTTTATTCCTATAAAGTATTGTTATTTGGTGAATCTTGCTTATGCATAAAGATATTCTCTTTATGACTAGTTTTTCTTGTATCAATGAAGTGTTTTTGCACTGATTGAACTGATGTTCCTTAAGATTTCACATGTGTTTTAATTTTATTTTTGGGCTGCCACATTACACTTAACCTTGTTCCTTTAAAATCTGATAAAAAGACACCATATTTGATAATGGATGGGAAAAGGCCCAATATGTCTTTCATAAAAAATTGTGGTTGCAAAGCTTATGCCAAGAAATAGCTCCGATGAAAAGCTTGGTCCCAAATCAGATAAGAGTTTCTTTGTTTGATACCCTAAGGACAATA
Organism: Alisma plantago-aquatica; assembly: GCA_963693085.1. NCBI lineage: Eukaryota > Viridiplantae > Streptophyta > Magnoliopsida > Alismatales > Alismataceae > Alisma > Alisma plantago-aquatica. Next base: position 566,370,615 of record OY856409.1, on the reverse strand, counting down.
GGGTACTACTCTTGTATTCCTATGAAAACAAAGTGTTTGTTGCAAGACATGCTATATTCCTTGATAAAAATATGTTTTAAGAGGAACCAATGGGAAGAAAATAGAACTTGAAGAAGTTCAAGGCCAAAAATATTACATTAAAAACAATAGTTGTAGATAAGGAACAATAGGAACCACAAACTCTCATGGAACCTCATGTCCCTATTATAACATAGGAACCTTAAAGGTCTAGTAGGGCATATCTTGAGGTAGATAGATATAAATTTCTCATGAATCAACAAAATCATGTGTTGGTCGTTGAGGATGATGATATAATAGCCTAAAATGAGGCTATTGAGGGACCATATTCTAAAAAATGGCTTGAATGTATGTGATATGAGATGGAGTCCATGTATACCAACAAGGTATGGACCTTGGTGGAATCACCTAAAGGGGTAAAACTCATAGGGAACAAATGAGTATTCAACAAGAAGACCAACATGGATGGTATTGTACGAACCTATAAAGGTACATTGGTAGAACAATATTTTAGTGTTGTCTATGATGAAACTTTTTTACCAGTTACCATTTTTATATCCATCAGGATCATGCTTGCCATTACAACTTATCATTACTGTAAAAGTTGGAAATTAGACATTAAAATTTCTTTCCTTAACAATAATCTTCTAGAAGATGCTTGTATGACACAACCTGAAGGTTTTATTTCTCCAAATGAAGCCAATATAGTTAATAACTATTATGACCACAACTGAGCTTAATTGGTAAACTATGGTTTACCAATATGATTACATGCTTAATTAGATGGATCATCGCTTAAACTAGACTAATGATAGTAGATAAATTGTGATATCTCAAACCTAAGAAGGAACTCTAATCATGATTCTACTTTTAAGGATTAGATTTTGACAAGTGTAAACCCTAATCGCCAAGATTAGGGTTTTGATAGTATATAAATACAAATTTGATAGGTATATCAGTATGGTGAATGATTTTTTGTATTTTATATGTAACTTGGATTTGTATGAAAATTGAATATTATATGTATAAATCATTCATGTGTGTTAGTGAATTTTTTTAGAATATTTGAATGTTCTTTTATGGTTCTCAGTCGCACCACCGTTTGACCAACCATGTCGTAGACTGTTATTCAATAGTATATTGCTTGGTTTTTAATTATTTACTGGTAACGAAGAATGATCTGAGATTTTTATTGGAGCTCTAAAATTATTTTATAGACAACCTTTATAATTTTTTATATCTTTTAAATATATTTAATCAATTCAGTAAACGATTTACAGTAACATTATTATGATTTTTTTTGCTGAAATAAAAGAAAGTGTAAGGAAGGGTCAATTGCAATTGAGCCAAGCATCTTAATTTATCTATATGATCAAACTAACACACTAGGAGCTCCCATATTTCGTGATTCATTACAGAGAAATGAAATCCTAGACAAATAGGGAAAGTTAGGGTTTGGATGGAGAAAGTGGTGAAGATGGAGATCTAGGGTTTTCTTTTCCTAGAGTTGATGAAATCAAGTAAGTTTGTCATATATTGATAGCTTTTGTCTTGGCTATTATTTTCTTACATGTCATGATTCCATAGCTACTCTAATTTCATTCGAAATAATATAAAAAATCCCTCTTTTCTGACTATCATAATTCTTCATTCCTAGGGTTTCCGAGTTGGAAGGAAGAAGAAAGTGATGGATTGCTAGGAGTTTGACATTGATTCTAGAATTTCAAATCTTGAGATACATTTTAAAGGTATTTTCACACCTTCAGTGACTGGGCACTTCCTCTAAACAATATATTTCTAAAATTAGATTAAGTCCTCAATAATATTCAATTCCTTTGTATTGACTACAAACCCTAAATCTGCCTTTCAGTTTAAGCTTATGAAAGATGATCTAGAAATGGACTGTTTTCCAATTGTGATGAATTTCAAGTGATAAAATCATACTAATAATGGATGCAAATCAATAATTCCTAAATATATTATAGAAGTTATAATAATATACCAAAATCTAGGGTTTTTAACTTTGTGTAAGGTTGTGGTGTAGATGACTGAAGAACTTGCCTATTTGAATCTCCTTATTATAAGTGATTTTTTTATCTAAATGTTTAGTATACATATGTCATATATTATCTTAGAATTCATTTAATATCATAAATGTTTGCTTGATATCTGAGTTAAGAGGTTGAAACCCTATATGAATGGAACATTGGAAGTTTGTGAATAAACATCATGAAATTAAACTGATGTGATTCTTTTAACATTTAAAATGTATGTATTCAAGGTTGTTCTTGATGCATGACATTTCAGTATAAGGTGTGAAATCCCTAGTTTAGATCATACTAGGGTTGTATATATATGTTTTTGTATGTGAACTATTGAAACAATGTTTTTGCAGTGATGGTTTATGATGCACTAAATCCTTATGTGAGTCATGTGATATGTGAAAGAGGGAAATGAAACCCTAAGGATAGGGAATTATGTGAATCAAGTATTTTTATATCAATTTTTCCCAGTATGATATGTAGTGCTTCTCATCATTTCAATTTGTAGTACATCTTACAGATGATCTATGAAATGAACTATTTACAAAGCTTAGGTAAGAAAAGGTTGATGTCATTATTGAGCTGTGAATTTAAAGAGTGAATTAGACATTTAGATCACCTAAACACTTTAGAATCCTTTGCAAAATCCTGTGGTGTGGGGAGAAAATGTGCATCTCAACTGGAGGTATTTTGTCTAGGTCGAGGTAAGCTAGAATGCACCAATGGGGTGTGGGGTTCTAGGCTAGTGACGAAAGACTCCTTAATTTTTTGGTATCCACAACAAACTGGTGATGCCGATGGTACCTATGTTTTATGGTCAGTGGGCATCTTCGGTGGGAGCACTGATGCAGAGTTGTGTAGATCAATGGACATCTTTGGTAGGTTCACTTGTGAAAATTAACCCTGAGGGCTTTGACTCCCCAACTGTGTACCAAGGTTGAGAGGAGTCAAGATATTGTGTCGTTCCCATTAGCCGTCAAGAGCTAGATGTGGTGAGGCCACTAAAAATGGGTTTTACTTAAGAGATAAACTTAGAGACCCAGGTATGCTTCAAAGACTTGTACAGTGAAATCTTAGCTTACTACGATGATTTCACATCTCGTAGTGCACTTCATGTGGGTTTAGTGCATAATGAGATGAATGAGAGTTTAAGCAAGTGTGCAATTATTCATTTTTTTCTTGTAGTTATATGAAATAAGCTTCCAATTATATGTTTGTTAATGATTAGTTCCTTTACAGCTTGTTACTGTTCTACTTTAAATTCTATTGCTCAATAATATATCTTTGACTATTAAAGCTCCTTAAACTATCTCTACAAAGTACTCATTTAATGAGCGAGTAGGCTCACCCCTCTACTAAGTTTTTTAAATAAACCATATAATTTAAGAATGCCAATGCTAGAGTAGATCTTCCACAAAAGATAAGTATCAGATTAGTTAAGTCCAGTTGGTCCCTGTCACTAAGAATTTCAATTCTAGAGTAGATCTTCCACGAAAGCTAAGTATCACATTAGTTAAATCCAATTGGTCCCTGTCACTCTAGGTCCTTGTATAAAAGTGAGAGACTTGTAAATTATGATGTGTAATATTTTTTTCTTAACAATAGAGAGTGTATTTGATTATTACGTCGTATGTACATGGAAGTGTGAGAAACAAAATGGATGTTTAAATATGTAGCTTTATTATTGATATCAAATTAGAGTAATCAAGTTTTAAATCCCATTGTATAGTTATTTTATGTGATTGAATGAGAAAAAATATTTTGAAATTAGAAAAAAAATAAAAATTTAAGAGTGTTCTTCGTATTATGTTTAATCCTCAACTTATGCCCTAATACCATGATTAGTTCTAATTGTGAGATGTGGGTGTAACAACTTGGTATCAGAGTGTTGGGTGAGTCGTCATGGACCATTAGGACAAAAAGTAAGAGTCATAAGTGTGATGGTTAGGAGTTGATGCGTCAATTCCTCTGTGAAGTCTGAGTATTTTGTTACCCTGGTGTAATATTTTAATACGTAGGTTGAGCAGTATCAAGTTACTATATATGTTAGTCTCTGGATGCCCTCGCCACGTATGTAGAAGGAGGATGGGCTAGAGAGAAACCCTAGGAATATTAAGGTTAGAAAATTAGAAAGTAACGAAGCGATAAGAGCCTAAAGATAGAATGAGTAACAAATTTTATTTTATATTGTTGTATTGATTGGAGATCAATGGAAATGATCTTGTATGTTTGAATTGAAATATTCATTTTTTAGAAATATATATGATTCTTTAAGATTGTTGTAACAATGAAGTTTCTTCAACTATTGTTTAATGTCTTTGTATTAAGTAGACCAAAAATGATCTTTAAATGAGTTTACCCTAAGTGGATATTCTTTCCACATGTTTGAGATAAATAGGAGTTTCTTAGTCTTGAATATCTCATGGGCTTGAGGACTATAGGTTTCGACCTGGTCTGAATGGCAAGATGCATTACATAGATCTAATAAATCCTATCTATTATTTGAATAAGATTACTATGGAGATTTAAACTTGGAATGGAAGGGAAAGACACATAAACTAAGATATTAAAATATAAATTAAGGAATATAATAACTAAAAATTAGTTAGAAAGTGATATCTAAGATCCAATTTTGGGGCTTCGATAAGAAACCCTAAATTGGGGATAAGGAAGAAGGTATATAGATTCAAGACACATATTTGTATATATCATACAACATGAAGAAGAAGGGATGGACTAAGAGACCTAAAGCATATAATTAATTAAGGCACTTTGTTCGATTTTAGATAAAGGAAATTAAATAAGAAATAAGTTTAGATAATTCAAGGACACATACAAGAGATGGATTGATTTTGGAAGCCTCACTATAGTAAAGTATGTCAAATAAAGATATAGAATAAAATAAATAAAAAGTAAATAACATAAGATTGGAAATAAAACTTAATGATCATTGTTGCATGAAGTCTTTAAATACTAAAATGGGAAAGATAAGAGTAAATTACATCCAAGATATAAAGAATCAATTATGAGAACTTTATCATAATATCGATTAAAATGCATTTATGAACTCAAACAAAGGGGAAAATAGGAAAAAGAGTTAGGTATGCAACAAGTATCTAGAAGTGGAGAATTTTTAGAACAATTAAAGTAAAGAGATCTAGACAAACATGCAAATTATACGATTAGGATAAGAAACACATATGAAACAAAGAGAAATATTGGAGATGATGAGTTTGATTAAGAGAAGAGGGTTACATGATATAATAGAAAGCATGGAATGCGTCATTGTATTATGAACGCTAATGCATCTATCCTTAAAACATCAATTTAAAGTCTCTATAAAGCAACAACCTAGTTTCCATCACATGTATTCAATATGTTCCTAATGATGGAATGGAACTAGTTTTCAAAAGAAGAACAAAAGTTTAGTTAAACAAATGAACAAGTCATATCAAGGTAAATTATATTCAAAATAGAAAGGCTTTATTGAAAGAGAAACTATGTTTGACCCCTGCATGATCTATTTGATTTGTAGAGATGACATGCAATGTATTAAACATAAGATGAAGCTAGTAGGGAGAATATTGATTTAGAATTTCAACTTCATATTAGTGAAAGGATAATAAGAAATATATATGGCATGGAATACATAATGATACATGTGAATGACAAACATGATCATAAAAGATAAGTAAAAGTTAATAATGACATATGAAAGGGTAGCATACATGGAGACAATGATAGAAAATTAAGAAGGGATTGAAACATGAGGGAGTAATATAGATGATAAAAGAGAGAGATTGTGAGATGCCATAAAATGCTAAATAATCTAGTATCCTTGATGATGAGTTATTATACCTAGTATGAGAAATGTGTTGAGTCAATGTTTGAAGAGAATAATTTTAAATCTCAAAATCATATTCCTTTTGAATCCTCCATAATGAGAGTTACATGGGGAAGAATTGATAAGGAAATGAATTTTAAATGATACATAACCACCATGGTAGACACATTGATTGAATGTATTAATGACACACAATATTATGATGAAACCCTAGTAGGGTAAATAAAGAAAGTAACTTTTCAAAAATGTAAAATAAGAGAAAAGAAATTCAAGTGATAATTATAAGGAAGACTTCAGTAAACTTCAAGCGAAATAAATTTTAAATTTTGAATTAAGGGAGAAAAATTTATGTCACAATAAGATCAACTTTTTGGTGAGGATCAAACCCTAGAATGTTTAGGGTTCTATTAGTTCAAGGGATGTCACTAGTGATTTGACCTTAATAAAAAAAAGATATTAAGATTAGAAATATGATAAGTACTTAGAAATGATAATAACCCTAGGTATATGGGTTACAAATGATAAAGATAGATAAAAATATAAAACGACTAAGAATAGAGGTTAAGAAATATATTTGAAATATAAGAAGTGTGATTTGAACAAAAGGAGAAGTACATCATAAGCAAAGTGTGATATAAAAAAATTCTTACACTAATTGCAAGAATGATGAATAGTCCATTCTTATCTCCAATATTTCAATTATTAGAGATGTTTAATCTATATGATCAAAATGAGAAAGATAAGAAAGAAGAAGGAAGTAGTAATGAATCAGAAAGAAATCGCAGAAAACAAATGGCTTTCAATAATACATTAATTTGTTTTTAGATTTATAATTTGTTGAAGGTATATTAAGGGATGTAAATTTGTTTTACATTTGATTTTAGTTTTACATCAGCAAGCAATTTATTAAATTGAAAAGGGTGTCCTAGTTTTACTCTTTCATACCAATAATCCAACTCAGTATAGTACAATTGCTGCAAAATCTAGTCTTGCAGCTTATGAGTTCTTTCCTATTGGAGTAGAACAATTGTAAATTTCAAAACAATAGAGTTAACTCCATTTAGTAATCATGTGTGATACAAATAATAGTACAATGAACTATATAAATTGCGATAGTTGGATTATATTACCAGTATCAATGTAACACCTCAAGAGAATATGACATGATTGAAAATGGTTGATTTCTATTTCTCTTTCCCATAATGGATTGTGATGTAGAAAATTCTTTTGCTATCATTGAGAGGCTTTTTCTCAAAGTTGTTGTGGTTAAAAGAGTAAAAAAAGGACTCAATGTTGAAGACATTATTCAAATGTGAAATACAATAATATAGTGAAATATAAGATTTTAGAAGTTCAAAAGAAACTTTGAATATACTTTTCCTGTGTATTTATGTTTTTAAGGGGGAAAGAATTTTTTAACCACTTCTGAGCTAAATTGGTAAATGGGTGTTTACCTAAATGATTACATGCTTAATGAGATTCATCATAACTTAAACATAATCAATAATGGTAGATCAATTTTGATGTTGCAAAAGTAAGAAAAACTCTAATCATAATTCTACTTTGAAGGATTAGGGTTTGAGAAGTATAAATTCTAATAGCCAAAATTAGGGTTTTGATAGTATATAAACAAAAATTTTGATAGGTATAGCAATATGATAATTTATTTTTCATATTTACTATGTAAATTGGATTCACTTGAGATTTGAATATGATATGGATAATTCAATCAGTTGTGTTAGTGTAAAATTTTAAAATATTTGTATTGTCTTTGAATGTGGTTCTTGGTCAAACTATACTTCGACTGACCATGTTGTAGACTGCGGTTCAACAGTGTAGTGTTTGATTGCTAATTATTTATTGGTAGCTAGGAATTATGTGAGATTTTTATTAGATCTCTTAAACTATGCGTTATACAACATGACAATCTTTCATGATTTTGGAGGATCTATAACCTATTCAGTGAACAATTTACAGTAACATTTTCATGATAGATAATTTTGTAGAAATAAATTTTTTTGCTAGGAAGGGTATATTTGAAATTGACCCAAGCACCTTAATATTGCTATTTGATCAACCTAACACACTAGGAGCTCAAATATTTAGGGATTGTTTAAAGAGAAATGATATACTAGAGAGAGGGAGAGTTAGGTTTTGGATGGAGAATGTGGTGAAGAGGCGATCTAGGGTTTTCTCTCCCTAGAGTTGATGAATACAAGTAAGTTTGTCATATATAGATAGCTTTTCTTAGAGATTCTTATCTCACATGTAATGATTCCGTCCCTATCTATTTTGATTCAAAATTATATAAAATATCCCTTTTTCTCACTCTTTCTCTATAATTCTTCATTTCGAGAGTTTTTGAGTTGGAAGGAAGAAAATAGTAATGGATTGCTAGGAATTTGATATAAATTCTAGAATTTCAGATCTTATGCTATGTTTTTAGGTGTTTTCACACCTTAGGTGAGTGGGTACTTCCTTTTAATAGTAGATTTCACTACATCAGATTAAATTCATAATCATTTTCAATTCCTTTGTATGTGACTGCAAAACCCAAATCTACCTTTCAGTTTAAGCTTATGAAAGATGATATAGAAATAGATTGTTTTCCTATTGTGATGAATTTTAGATGATAAAATCATATTATTAATGGACACATATCATATAAAATGAAATTCCTAAATTTATTGTAGAATTTATAAGAATATATCAAAATCTAGGGTTTTCATCTATATATGAAATTGTTGTAATAAGGAATGAAGAATTAGCCTATTTGAATCTACTTATTATAAGTGATTTTTTAATCTAAATTCTTGGTATGGATTTTTTGGATATTATATTGGATATTATTAATATTGGTTGATATCTTAGTTAAGAGGGTAAAACCCTACATGAATAGAATGTTGGAAATTTGTGAATAGACATCATGAAATTCATTTGATATGATTGTTTTATTGTTATACATTTATTTATTCAGGGTTATTATTGATGCATGATTTTAGTGAATGGCGTGGAAACCCAAGCTTAATTAATACTGGTTTCATATATGTGTTTGGTTGTATGTGAACTATTGATAGCATTCTTTTACCAGTGAAGGTTTATGATGGATATAATCCTTATGTGAGTCATGTGATATGTGAATGAGGCAAATGAAATAATAAGGATAGGGAATTATGTCAATCAAGGATTTTTATATGAGTGTTTCTCAGTATGAGATGCAATGTTTCTCATTAGTTTAGTATGCAATACACAATATAGATGATCTTTGAAATGAATCATATACAAAGATAAGGTAAGAAGTGTTCATGTGATGATTGAAATGTGAATTTAAAGAGTGAATTAGACATTTAGATGCCTGAACACTCTAGAATCCTTCATATAAGGCTTACGCTATGGGGAAGAAACATGATTCCTAACTAGAGGTATTTTTTCCAAGTCAAGGTAAGCTGGAGGGTACTAGTGGGGTGCGGGGTTCTAGGCTAGTGAGGGTGGACTCCTTAGATGTTTGGTATCCAATACCAACTAGGGAAACTCGAGTTTTTTGGTCAATGGACATCTTCGATAGGTCCCCTGATGTAGAGTTGTGTCGATCATCAGACATATTTGGTAGGTTCATTGGCACACAAAAAGTTTGAGGGATTTGACTCCCCACCTGAGTACCCCAGTTTAGAGGACGAGTCGAGATATTCAACTTCTCCCATTAGCCGCCAAGACCCAGACATGACAGGGCCCGCTGTGAATCGGGTTTTACTCAAGAGATAGACTTAGGGACCCAAACATTCTTCTAAGTCTTATGCAGTGAGATTGTAGCATGTTGTGATGCTTTCACATGTCGTGGTACACTTCATGTGGGTTTAGGGTATAATAAGATGAATGAGAGATTAATTAAGTTTGTGAAGTTATTCATATATTCTTGTAATTATTTGGAGTAATATGCCAATTATATATTTGTGAATGATTAATTCCTTTAAATCTTGTTACTATACTACTTTGAATTCTATTTCTCATTAATATATCTTTGACATAAAAGTGTTGTAAACTATTTATATGGAGAACTCATTCACTAAGAAAGTATGATCACCCTTCTACTCACAATTTTTAGGGAAACCATGTCAATTTCAAGAATATAAATGCCATAGTAGACTTCCACAAAAGCTAAGTAACAAATTTGTTAAGTTCAATTGGTCCATGTCACTTTAGGTCTTTGTATACAAGTGAGAGAGATGTAAATGATGATGTGTAACTTTGTTTTGTTAACATTAAAGAATGTATTTGATTGTCATGCCATATGTACATGGAAGTGTGAGAAACAAAATGAATGTTTAGATATGTATCTTTATTATTGAAATTAGATTAGAGTAATCAAGTTTTAAGTATCCTTATATAGTTAGCTTATGTGATTGAATGTGAGAAAACAAAGAAACTAAAATATGAAGAAAAATAATATCAAGGGTGATCTATTATATTAATTCTCAACTTATGCCCTAAATCTCATGATTAGTGGTTATCATGAGATGTGGGTGTAACAAGTGACAAAGATCAATTTATGGATTGAAGTGATCATATAGAAGCTTGAATTGTTTTTGATGAGATAGTCAAGTAGTTTGGATTTACTCAAAATGAAGATAAACCTTCACTAGTACATATACCACCTTTAGAGTCCGTTAAAATAGCACTATAACATTGGTTTTGTACTGACACCTATATGGGCGACACTACAACTATGGACCTTCCATGTCATTTTTTAGGAATGGTCAAACTGATGACATAGAGAGAGATGGTTTCTATGAATATAGAAATTGACAACACCATTGGTAACTTAGAGCGATAAAGATTCATAGAATCGCTCTGGGTCGTCAGTTCCAAGAAGACAACCGACGCAATAGCCAACTGTGTTGTCGGTTCAATCAACATAACCAACATTGTACTTCCTTATAAGGTAATATTTTAACTAATAAGGTAGATGTGCATCAATTTTGGTTTAACAACCTACACCACATATATATTGTGTCATTTTATTTAGAAAAACCAACTCCACAAGCTAGCTGGTAGCACAAACGTGATATATGACCATTTTAGATATACTATGTCAGTTTATTTTAACAACCAATGTGCCACAAGCAAGCTGGTAGCACAAACATTTTAGAATAACTATGTTGTTGATAAGGAGAAAACAGATGACACAATTGGTTTATAGTGTTTGTTTTCTAAAGAAACCTACGACAGAGTCATACAACGTCATTTTTTTGTAACAACCAACACCACATTTTTTTAAAATAGCTGGTTTATTGATCTATTGTCTGGCTATTCAATAAGATGTAAAGCCTATAGTTAATTAGAACTACATGCTCCATCTTGTGTTTATATTAACAACATGACAACACACCTACAAAACCTACAATAATAAACATATGCACACAATTATACACCCACATACATCTCTAATCTTGAATTCTATTCTCTTCAACACATAATTCCATTCTCATGCACATACACAATTTAGAAAACACACATACACGATCCATTCTCCAATTCAATTCTCATGACATGTAGAATTGAATTTCTCATTGCATTCATTCATCTTCACATTCATTTGCACAAATGCATATACACACACCATTCACATATACCAAAAATTCACTTTCATCAAATTTGAAGTTGTAGAAAGTCATAACCAACACATGTATACATAAATAGTTGGCATCAAGGTATAAGAAACTAATATATTATCCCAATCATATTCAAAGTCAACTTCCTTAGGAAAGGAATATTCCCACACATCTCAGATATCATTTATCTCTTCTTTTGTATAGGTCTATGTCATATCAAACAAATGCAAAGTGAATGACCTAATTCAAGATAGAGTTTGTTTTGATGTTTTCATATTATCAAATGAGGCTATTTCCTTATGATGGTCAAGACTATATAGATTACCTTTTGTATACAATAGATGTCTTATGTCGCATGTGTGACAATTAGGTCCATATATCTCATCATGTAGTATCCGCATGCCCAACCATTGTCTTGTATATTGAAATATAAATTTACAATTGTGTGAAATGTTAATAAATAAAAGTAATCATAATTGGCATATATATACATTAGAGTTAGAAAACTATCAAAATATTATTGCAAGCTAATGATTTCTTTTTCTTACCTACATTTCTTCTAGACTTTTGAAATCTTTTGTATCCCTATAAGTTAAAGTAACACATTTACTTGGATTAGTAAATCGTCATGTATCTAATGATGGAAACATTAATATATGTTGATGAATATAAAAATTTACTCACCTAATTATGATGCCTTCTTCATTGTGTTTCCCCTACTGTCAACTTCCTCACTTAAAGGATTTATATAATACACAATTAGCATCTAAGAGACAATTACCAGCAACACCCAATTATTAGTACCAAGTTAAAAGCCAAAAAACAAAAGGAAACTAAAAATCCATAATGAAATGTAATTTGTAAGTTAAAAGTATAAGCAAAGTACCTGAAACTTATCAAACATTGAAATGATCTATTATCACGCTCTTTCTTACCTTACAAAAATATTTAAATGCGGTAGAGTAGTAATCACTAGCACATTTTGGTTCTTTATCTACAAGAATAAACAATGATGGAACTTGAAATGACACTTTGGTTAGCATGAACTCTTCACACACCCTATATAAGTGGTTGCAAAATGTACATGTATGCAATAATATATAAGAAAATAGATCAACATATATCTTCACATATATAGACAAGGTATTTGACAATAAGATCTCACCATATACAAAGTTCTATCATAGTTGTATTCAACCAAGTAGAAGTAAACAACTCCACAACATCATGCACAAATACACTAGCATGGTGAGATTGACCTACATCTCCCTCCCTAATATGGACCATCATAGTTAACCCTACTTCTAAGTTGCTTATCCATATCGTCACCCCCTATACCTAGTACCTAGTGACTCTAATAGGTCCTCTTGCAATTCAAGTAGATAACTAAATATCTGGAGGAGGAAGTGGAGGATGAACTTTAGGGAATTTAGGTGATACGACCTATATATATTCTCATATAAATTGCCAATTATATACAAAAGTAGAAAAGAATCATAAATACAATGAAATTTAGCACACATCATCATAGAGAACTCAAACTTTGGGCGACACAACCAGGCCACCTTCTACATCACCTATCATCTCTTGTCAGGGTGGACATGTGGAAATGATGTCTATTTCCAAGCTGGGTACACAAGCCTGATAGAAAAACAAACTGCATCGATGAGCATTGGATGACCATGAATCATGGCACCTAGAAGGGGTGGGTAAGCCTCACCAATGCAATGACATATTGATCTTTGAATAAAAGATGACAGTGCCTCTTCCCTATAAAATTGTATATAGTGTTATATACACCTAAACACAAATGTAATATAAATTCACCTAAAAGACTATTATATGAGAAAAAGACTTACATCGGGTGTGCTATCTGGTGGGTCCATCAGATTACTTCCAACCACCTCTGTCGTAAGAGGGTTCACCTCGTATGAAGAGTTGGGAAACATATTCTTTTCTGAGGAGATAAAGAATGAGAAGCAATATACTGTCTCATTGCATCCTCTATTTCTTTTGCAATCATGTCTTTCTCCTACTCTTGTGACCAAACTTCTTTGTTGATATATTTGTGCTTCTTTGATGACCCAAAAAAGGATCTTATACCGAAACCATCCCCAATGGGCCTAACACAGCCACGATGCTCTAGAGTACCTAGAGAAACTTTCAATTCATCCTTTTATCCCTCAAGGATGAACTTGCCTTCTTTTCTTTACATGTAGAGATTCCACTAGTCATCAAAAATAGTAGTTGGTAAGTAAAACATAAAAATAGGTAACGAAGGTCAAAAATGAACATATAGCATGCAAAGTTGAATTTTACCATTCTTACAGTCATCTTGGTGGTTGTGGGTTTGGGTATTTCTCTAGATTAGTTTGTCCCCATGGCTATCCAATCCTGATGGTGACGTAAAGGTGTAGGAGTAGTAGAAGACTCAACATACCCAAGATTAGGCTACTCAGAAGAAGACAATTTTAGTCTCTTTTTTCCTCTACATGTTGTAGCCACATGGATCCAAGTTGTGGTTGTGTACATTCTTTGCAAACATTTCTTTTTGTTCATCGCGTAAAGTCTAGTTAATCCAAACCATATTTTAATTACGTAATACATTGAATTCAATTAATTAGTCATTAGTAATAAAATGTACAAATAAAGAAGGATTAGTACCTTGAATTCATCTATTTTTCTTGAAGAAACAAACACTTCCCAAAGCTTCGGGTCAACATAGGCCCATAGCTCAATTGTGGACTTCTTCTTCTTGTTTCTCATTATGTATTTTGTTGTAAGACTTGTCCTATAATTCCTTAATAGCCTCCGACATTATTGCATCACCACTTTACAATTTCATTTTTCATCATGTTCAAAGATGCTCTGCAAGAATTCATATACTTAATAACATAGTTACAAAAATAGACTTGTGAATATCTTTAAAAAGCGAAATATCTTACATATAAATCCTTTCATATGTAGTCTTTCTTATAAGGATCAACTTTATGCCAAGGTTCTATTGTTGTATCCATTTTGCTGTGAGTATGAACCAGTAGATATTGCACAAAGTACTATGATTCTTCCCAATAGGATTTTTGCACCATCAAAGTCAATAGCCAACTTTGGTCCTTTAACCCTTTACTCTACCTAGTTGTTCATCAAGGTGATGCCTCTTCTACATAGATGATCATATTGTTCCTCTGCAAATCTAGTAAGACCCTCATGGTCCACATCCTCAAGATGCTCATCCTAAAATTATTAAGAAACACATATAAGTGATAGAAAATGTAAAATTCACATCTATATAATAATTGTGATAAAGAATGTAAAATGCACATCCACATAATAAAACAATACAACTTACAACTTCATGGTGTTCATCCTCATGGTGTACGTTGTTATGGTACTCATCCTCACGTTTAGATGCCATCTAAAAAATAGTCAAAGAATGAACTATAAGTGATAAAGAATGTAAAATGTACATGTCACATATGAAACATATATAACTATAATAAAGAATGTAAAATGCACATCTAGCATTTATAAAATAAAATACATGTCTCTAGTATTTTTTGGATATTTTATCCATTAATATTACTTCTATGTGATCCCCATGAAGATATAAGTCAGTTGTAGACATTTTGTGTTTGCAAGGCAACTGAAAATGGAATGGAGTCATCATACTTTTCATAATACTCTTCTTCATCTATATGATCTGCAATGAACTTCCTTTTCCCAAGAAGAACGACAAACCATTTTTCATTTGTAGGATCATTAATTTAGAATACTTTCTTCACTTGGATGCCATTATGAATGGTTAACCCTTCTCACCAATCTTTTCTAAATTCAGTAATGTAAAACCCAATTCATCCACTAAAAAAATTTGGTGTAATCAACCCAATTACACCTAAAGATGAGAACTCTGAAATCTATGTAGTCAAACTCCTATATGTCTTCTATGACATCATAACATGACATTTTTGCTTCACGTGGACTGGTATCCTTCACACTAGAAAAATACCATGAAGAAGCTTGAAGGGTGACCCCATTTTTTTGGACTGACATTTTGTGTAATATGAAAATCCATGTATATCAAGCTCTTCATTAGCTATAACATTCATTTTTTGTATTAAAATGAGTAGTTTGATATTTTCAACAACATTGTTTGGTGTTTGAGATAGTTGACAAAAGACTTTATCTTCAAACACCTAGTAAATACGGTATTAAGCTCTCTAGAAAGCTACATTGCACTAGCTCAAGGATATTTTGTTTTGATAAAATTGGTATGTTCCATGATATGTATATCCAATTTGTTGATGTTGTGTAAAACATATAAGTGTTCTTCATCCCGCAACTCACGACTAATTACTTTCCCTTGGCTCCTAAAGTCAGTTTGCTGGAACATGGATCAATATTCTTTTCGTAGGAAGGAGCTTCATTACAACTAATAAAGAAAGTCATTGCAAAAGTTCATAACCTCCCTAGACACATAACCATAAAAAATACTCCCTTCAAGTCGAAAACATTTTCAAACATCGTCTTTAAAAACACTCATGTACTTTTCAAAAGGATACATCCAGTGCAAGAAAACTTAACCTATCATATTCACTTTCATAGTCAAATGGACAACAAGATTTACCATGATACAAAAGAATGAAGGAGGAAAATACATCTCAAGGTGACACATGGTGACAACGACTTCTCTTTGCAACTTATCAAGATTCTCAGGATCGATAACTTTGCTACATAGAGTGTTGAAGAAGAAACAAAAACTTGTGATTTCAAACCTTACATTCTTTGACAGTATAGATTGAATTGCCACATACAATATTTGCTGCCTTAGGGTTTGACAATCATGAGATTTAGCACCTTTCAGCTTCAGATCCTTCATTCATACCAATCTACAAATATTGGAAGAGTATCCATGTGGTATTTTAGCACTAATCAAGCACTCACAAAAATTTCTCTTCTCATGTATAGACAACATTAAACAAGCTGAAGGTAAATACGTTTTTTCGATCACTGCTAACTTTTGTTGTTAATTCTTTCCTTATACCCATTTAATGTAGATTCATTTTTCATTTGGTGCCATATTTATTCTTACCTATTTTATTCAGCAAAGTACCAATGATACTATCACAAACATTTTTCTCAACGTTCATGTCATCGGTAGAATGCCTAGCTGCCAAAGAAATTCAATAAGGAAGATCCTAGTATATTGACCTCTTCTTGAATAAAGATTTCTCACTCTGTGTGGGAATATTAAATCGTGATCTCTTACCAAATACATTGACAAAGTCTTTTTCTCTTATATAAACAATCTCCCTTGATATAGGTTTAGGGGAACTTGATTCCTCATTTGATCATTGAATGCTTTATGTAACCTTTGGTAAGGATGTACTTTTAGAAAACCTTATATGACCAAGATATACGTCTAGTGATGTTTTAATCATATTAAATTAGTATTCTCCTCACATATAGGACATTCTTTAGATCCTTTTTCATTGTAACCAAACAAATTCCCATATGTTGGAAAGTCATCAATAGTACAAAACAACATAACATTCAAACAAAATATCTCTCTACATGAAGCATCATAGGTCTTTACACCTTCTCCTCATAATTTCATTAAGTCATCAATTAGAGGTTCAAGAACATCTTTGATATCATAGCCAGGTTGATTTGGGCCCAATATAAACATGGATAACATGACATACTTATTTTTCATACACAACTAGGGAGGAAGATTGTATATAAAAATAATAATAGGACAAATGCTATGTTGGATACTTAATGTGCTGTAGGGATTCATCCCATTAGTACAAATGGCACATCTTAGATTCCTGACTTCTTCACCAAATTTAGGGTATAATAAATTAGTTTTCTTCCATTGTGGGGAGTCATACACATGTTGTAGGATCCCATCATTATTTTTCTTTCCCTATGCATGCCAAGATAATTGTTGTGCATCCATGGTATTGGCAAACAAGCATTGAAACCATGGTATAATAGGTAGATACCACATAACTTTGGTAGGAGATCTAGTTTTGGGCTTACCCAAAGTCATCATTTTGTACCTTGATGCCCCACATTTTGGACAATCTTTCAAATTGTTACAGTCCTTTTGAAATGACACACAATCATTCGGGCATGAATGTATCTTCTTAGCCACCATTACCATTGGGAACAATTTTTTTTTAATTTGTATGTTTATATTGGAAGCTCATTGCCTTCTGGAAGATTTTATTTCAACAAACACAACAGAGAGGTGAATATTTTGTTGCTCCATCTATTATTAGCCTTCAGAGTGTACAATCCCAACATTGCGCTCAACTTCATAAACTTAGTACAACCTAAGTATAACGGTCTCTCAACATCTTGCACAGTGTTTCTAACTAAGGAATTAGATAAGTTACATTTACCCAACAACTATCTAGATTCACATCAACCATACCTATCAAAATTGGTTTGTTCACATCTACAGAAATCGTCAACAATTTCTTCTTCAACACAAGTATTGCGACCGACATCTACTAATATGATTGTGGGAATCTCTCCATACCATTACCATTCTATAGAGCCCTGTACAATCCTATTTCATATGACATGACTTTTAATTTCATCAAGAATGTTGACTTTCAAGTTGTTAGTGCAATTCCTCCATGAACAATAGAAGCTATCTCTAGGTTTTTTCTTTGTTCCTCTATAAATATTATAATTTGATCAAGACCAATAATAAACTCTAGAGTGCATCCATTTGAAATGGACATCCATTATCATTCCATTCTATTATCATAAAAAAAATGAGTATTTAATCAGGTATTTAGAGATTAGGATCAAAAGGTCAAGGTTTAGATATTATGATTTATTGTTTAGGGTTTAGGGTTTACAAATTTAAGGATTAGGGTTTACAAATTAGGGATTAGGGTTTAGTAATAAATGTATACCACCTAATTTATTCTTGAACACCTAATCTCATTATTAAGTGTATAATGTGTATTCAGTTTTCAAAAATAATTTGATAGTATTTCGACTGAGTTCTCATAGTAATCCGATGTAGATGAAAAAATACACATTATACACATACATCCTGAGTGAGATTAAGTGCTCAAGAATAGTCCTAAATCGAGTACTATCTAAATTTACTCCTAATGAGTAAATCTTAGACGAGTTTCTAGGCCAACACCATGATTTGGAACATTTATTTAGGGTACAATTCACTAATTATCAAAATAGTCAACTTCATGTAGGGTATAATTCACTAACAGCATATTCATCATTGTGCATAATGCTAGGGAAACTAAGCAACAATTGAAAATATTCACCTTATTCACTAAGAACATATTCAACTTGTTCAACTAATGTCATTAGAAACATAACATACTCAACTTGGCAACTAGAGCAATTAAGCAACTAGGCATTAGCAATTAAATTATCTAGGTATGGAGAAATAGGTGATTTAGCTAACCTAAACCCTATTATGGGTTACCATCAATGAGAGGGGGGAGAGGCTCACAATAGCTGGTGCAACAATGTCACTAGTCTGACGGAGTCGAAGAAGTAGTGTCCATTGGTCCAGTGGAGGCAGAGCAACAATGTCCACTGGTCCAATGGAGGCTGAGCAACAATGTCCACTGATCTAGTGGAGGTGGAGTAGTAGAGAGTAGGAAATGACAGTGGTGGTGGCAACAACACTTGTAGCTAGAGGTGCTAATAGAAACAACAATGATGAAGACAACAATTTCTCAATCACTAATAGTGTATTACAATTGTGGACGAAATCAACAACAATAGCAGAAGGTAGAAGCAATGATGACAACAATAGTAGTGATGGAGACACTCAAACAAGAAGCAATATCAACAAAGATAGTAACATCAACAACAATGACAGAGGAGTGATGGTCGAAATTTCCATAGGAGGGAAAAATCATGCAATGAAATAGATAACGAGGGAAAATCTATTTCACAAATATAGTTAGGTGGAACTTAGGCATCAATTGTTGCAAGAAACTGATGACTAAGACTTTAGGCTTTGGTTTCCTTGAAGAAATGACCCCATAGGTAAACCTATATCATTAGTTTCTCACCAAAAAACTGACTCCACATGTACTTATCCCTACTAAAGAATGCCAACCTCAGTAAGATTATAGGCATCAGTCTCCTTGACTAAATGAAGCCATTAGTCAGCCTATATCATAGGTTTTCCACCAAATAACTGATGCCACATGTACTTTTTCCTATGAAAAAGTGCCAACCTCAATAGGAATTTAGACATTGGTTGCCTTGAAGAAACAACGCCATATGTCAACATGTATTATTGGTTTCCCACCAAAAAAACTGACACCACATGTACTTATCCCTACTAAAAAAATGCCAACCTCGGTAAGAATTTAGTCTTTAATTTCCATGAAGAAATGACACTATAGGTCAACCTGCATCATCGATTTCCCACTAAAAGCTAATGCCACATGTGCTTATCCCTAACATAAAATCAACCTCATTAATTAGGTGTCAGTTGTAGGAGAAAAACTGTTGTCATAAGCCAATTTGGGGGGAATTTTTTTGCGGGGCATGTTGGTGGGAACCCTTTATATTTGGTTCATTTATTAAAAATTGAAAACACATGTTTATCAGAGACAAAACTTTTTCATGTGTACTTGAGATACGACATCTGTTTCTATGGTAGAAACTGATGAAAGAGTCCTTTGGGGGAAAAATTTATTTCATGGGTAGAGATTTCTCGTCAATGTTTTGCAATCGATGCAATATTCCTATATCAAAATTTTCCACTAAGAAATAGAATTTCATGAGCTATCTTAGACGTGGGTTCTTCAAAATGAAATTGATATTATAGTATAAGTGGTACCTTTGTTTTTTTCTTAATCGGAAAGACTTGACCAATAGTGATGATTCTATTATACCAACCAATTCTATAGGTCTACAATGTCGACTTTCAATGGAAACCAATGTTAATAGAAGTGACACCAGAGGTCAAAATGTACTAGTACTTGTGTTTGCAAAAAGTATACTGAGAGCATAATTGTATCCTTCATATTTTATGTAGATGACTTATTATTGATTAGAAATGGAATTGACACTCTATAATTGGTCAAGACCTGGTTGGAAAATACCTTCTCAATGAATGAATTAGGTCAAGCATCCTATATACTAGGAATTAAGATCTCTAGAGATATATCTAGAAGGCTTCTTGGCCTAAGACAAATTACATACATTGACAAAGAGCTAAATAGGTTTGGCATGCATGAATCAAAGAGAGAAAATTTACCCATGTTACATAAATACGTCTCTTTCAAATCCCAATGTCCAAGATATTTTGAAGAGAGGGAACACATGATTAAGATTCCCTATGGCTCAACAAATGGATCTATCATGTATGCTATGATATTTATGTCCTTAGATATCTCTTATGTTTTGTGCATGACAAGTAGGTATAATCTGATAAGGGTGATGGTAACTGGATAGCTGTGAAGAACATCCTTACATACTTGAGAAGAAATAAGGACTGACTCCTAATTTATGGTGGTGAGGAAGAGTTAGCTATAAAATGTTAAGCAAATGCAAGATTCCAGACCAACAAGGATAATTATAGATTAAATTAGGATTTGTACTTCTCCTAAACAATGGTGATGTAGGATGAAAGAGTTCTAAGAAAGAGACAATGTTTGATTCTACAAAAGAGGACTAGTACATTGTTGTCTCAAGTGTAGCAAAGGAAGCAATATGGATCAAGAAGTTCTTTAGTAAACTTGGGGTGGTTTGGACCATTGAAAATGCAGTTGAACTTTACTCTAACAACAATGGAGATATCACACAAGGTAAGGCACCTAGATCACATCAACATTCTAAATACATACTCAGACATTACCCTCTCATGCGAGATATAGTACAATAAGGAGATATAAATATTTGTATAGTAACAACTAAAAATAATGTAGATGACCCTCTGACTAAAGTACTTTCACAACAGAAGCATGATGGTCATGTTAGATCGATTAGACTTCAGCTCATGAGTGATTGGTTCTAATGAAAGTGGAAGATTGTTATTTATATGCCGTGAAACCATAATGTGATGTTTGTAAATGGGATATGTTGTATTTGATTTGATTATGAATAAAGGATGATTCCACTTATTATGTTTATTTTAGTATCAAGAGTAAATTAATAAACCTTATAATGTCCTTATAATGTTTTGACTAGATGATGTATGGCTTGGGTTGTAGACTTGAACATGATATCATATGTATAATAAGAGCACTCATTCTAGTTATGTTTACAATTAGTTGTTATTGTAGCTATTTTTTGACAACAATGATACAAAAGACTAGCATAATAAGTGAGTGATGAATGTCTCTTTATCTATGATATTAGATATTAGTAGATACAAGGGTACTTGTTATGGAACAAGTAGTAATGAACAGACCCACCTTGGGATTGGCACATGGAAGTCATTTAATGACATCTTAGAGTCATATATTAATGATATAGTGGTAATTGTTACCCATAGACCTAAAGTTACTCAATAATCACATGTGCTTCTATGTGCTTTGACCACTACCCCATTGTGCTATGAATAAGGATTGCTAAAAAGGTAGTCTTACTGATGTAGATGGAACTTGTCCTTCTTTTGAAGTGATATACTGACAACTTGATAAGCGAGACTATGAAATGCATGGCCATTCTCATGTGAGTCAATATATAATATTGATCTTTAAGTATCTTGAATAGTCTTCTCTAGTTTACCGAACATATATGGAGTGATAAGGATGACATTCCAAGCCTCAGTCTCAATCTAAATATATGTGACAAAGGGATCATATGGTCATGGTATCATCGATCACATTACATGTTAGAGTTTTTATCAAACTTATTCCTATTACTTGTGTGGCAATGATGTGTACCTAGACAAAAGTAGTTTCTTATGTTGTTTTGAAAATCATTACCAATTAATTAGGAACCTATCGGGTCATACACATCAGGTTGCATAAGGGACTGGAAGTTTGCAATCAAACATATGATTAGAATGGTTCTAAAAAATAATATGCACATTTCTTATCCAATCAATCTATTGGAATGACCAATTAAAAAATCAAAATTTTTGTCTAAATAGATCATTTGATTGTAAATTGGTTGACTAAAGTTTGCACTAGACTGGCCCAGTCAATCGATCGGGTATCCTTGTTTGCTAAATGGAATTCAACAAGGATTGAAGTGATCATCTAGAAGCTTGAATTTTTTTTGATGAGATAGTCAAGTAGTTTGGATTTACTCAAAATGAAGATAAACCTTCACTAGTACATATACCACCTTTAGAGTCCGTTAAAATAGCACTATAACATTGGTTTTGTACTGACACCTATATGGGCGACACTACAACTATGGACCTTCCACGTCATTTTTTAGGAATGGTCAAACTGATGACATAGAGAGAGAGACCGTTTCTATGAATATAGAAATTGACAACACCATTGGTAACTTAGAGCGATAAAGATTTATGGAATCGCTATGTGTCGTCAGTTCCAAGAAGATAACTGACGCAGTAGCCAACTGTGTTGTCGGTTCAATCAACATAACCAACATTGTACTTCCTTATAAGGTAATATTTTAACTAATAAGGGTAGATGTGCATCAATTTTGGTTTAACAACCTACACCACATATATATAGTGTCATTTTATTTAGAAAAACCAACTCCACAAGCTAGCTGGTAGCACAAACGTGATATATGACCATTTTAGATATACTATGTCAGTTTTTTTTAACAACCAATGTGCCACAAGCAAGCTGGTAGCACGATCATTTTAGAATAACTATGTTGTTGATAAGGAGAAAACAGATGACACAATTGGTTTATAGTGTTAGTTTTCTAAAGAAACCTACGACACAGTCATACAACGTCATTTTTTTTGTAACAACCAACACCAAATTTTTTTTTTAAATAGTAGATTTATTGATCTATTGTCTGGCTATTCAGTAGGATGTAAAGCCTATAGTTAATTAGAACTACATGCTCCATCTTGTGTTTAGATTAACAACATGACAACACACCTGCAAAACCTACAATAATAAACATATGCACACAATTATACACCCACATACATCTCCAATCTTGAATTCTATTCTCTACAACATGTAATTCCATTCTCATCCACATACACAATTTAGAAAACACACATACAAGATCCATTCTCCAATTCAATTCTCATGACATGTAGAATTGAATTTCTCATTGCATTCATTCATCTTCACATTCATTTGCACACATGCATATATACACACACCATTCACATATACCAAAAATTCACTTTCATCAAATTTGAAGTTGTAGAAAGTCATAACCAGCACATGTATACATAAATAGTTGGCATCAAGGTCTAAGAAACTAATATATTATCCCAATCATATTCAAAGTCAACTTCCTTAGCGAAGGCATATTCCCACACATCTCAGATATCATCTATCTCTTCTTTTGTATAGGTCCATCAGATTACTTCCAACCACCTCTGTCGTAAGAGGGTCCACCTCATATGAATAGTTGGGCAACATATTCTTTTCTGAGGAGGTAGAGAATGAGAAGAAATATACTATCTCATTGCATCCTCTATTTCTTTTGCAATCATGTCTTTCTCCTACTCTTGTGACCAAACTTCTTTGTTGATATATTTGTGCTTCTTTGATGACCCAAAAAAGGATCTTATACCGAAACCAGCCCCAATAACACAGTCACGATGCTCTAGAGTACCTAGAGAAACTTTCAATTCATCCTTTTATCCCTCAAGGATGAACTTGCCATCTTTTCTTTGCATGTAGAGATTCCACTAGTCATCAAAAATAGTAGTTGGTAAGTAAAACATAAAAATTGGTAACGACGGTCAAAAATGAACATATAGCATGCAAAGTTGAATTTTACCATTCTTACAGTCATCTTGGTGGTTATGGGTTTGGGTATTTCTCTAGATTAGTTTGTCCCCATAGCTATCCAATCCTCATGGTGAAGTAAAGGTGTAGGAGTAGTAGAAGACTCAACATACCCAAGATTAGGCTACTCAGAAGAAGACAATTTTAGTCTCTTTTTCCTCTACATGTTGTAGCCACCTAGATCCAAGTTGTGGTTGTGCACATTCTTTGCAAACCTTTCTTTTTGTACATCGCGTAAAGTCTAGTTAATCCAAACCATATGTTAATTATGTAATACATTGAATTCAACTAATTAGTCATTAGGAATAAAATGTACAAATAAAGAAGGCTTAGTACCTTGAATTCATCTATTTTTCTTGAAGAAACAAACACTTCGCAAACCTTCGGGTCAACATAGGCCCATAGCTCAATCGTGGACTTCTTCTTCTTGTTTCTCATTATGTATTTTGTTGTTAGACTTGTCCTATAATTCCTTAATAGCCTCCGACATTGTTGCATCACCACTTTACAATTTCATTTTTCATCAAGTTCAAAGATGCTCTGCAAAAATTCATATACTTAATCACATAGTTAGAAAAATAGACTTGTGAATATCTTTAAAAAGTGAAATATCTTACATATAAATCCTTTCATATGTAGTCTTTATTATAAGGATCAACTTTATGCCAATGTTCTATTGTTGTATCCTTTTTGCTGTGAGTAAGAACCAGTAGATATTGCACAAAGTACTATGATTCTTCCCAATAGGATTTTTGCACCATCAAAGTCAATAGCCAACTTTGGTCCTTTAACTCTTTGCTCTACCTAATTGTTCATCAAGGTGATGCCTCTTTTACATAGATGATTATATTGTTCCTCTACAAATCTAGTAAGACCCTCATGGTCCACATCCTCAAGATGCTCATCCTAAAATTGTTAAGAAACACATATAAGTGATAGAAAATGTAAAATTCACATCTATATAATAATTGTGATAGAGAATGTAAAATGCACATCCATATAATAAAACAATAAAACTTACAACTTCATGGTGTTCATCCTCATGGTGTACATTGTTATGGTGCTCATCCTCACGTTTAGATGCCATCTAAAAAATAGTCAAAGAATGAACTATAAGTGATAAAGAATGTAAAATGTACATGTCACATATGAAACATATATAACTATAATAAAGAATGTAAAATTCACATCTAGCATTAAAATAAAATACATGCCTCTAGTAATGGTTGGATATTTTATCCATTAATATTACTTCTATGTGATCCCCATGAAGATATAAGTTAGTTGTATACATTTTGTGTTTGCAAGGCAACTGAGAATGGAATGGAGTCATCATACTTATCATAATACTCTTCTTCGTCTATATGATCTGCAATGAACTTCCTTTTCCCATGAAGAACGACAAACCATTTTTCATTTGTAGGATCATCAATTGAGAATACTTTCTTTACTTGGATGCCATTATGAATGGTTAACCCTTCTCGCCAATCTTTTCTAAATTCAGTAATGTAAAACCAAATTCATCCACTAAAAATAATTTGGTGTAATCAACCCAATTACACTTAAAGACGAGAACTCTGAAATCTATGTAGTCAAACTCATATATGTCTTCTATGACATCATAACATGACATTTTAGCTTCACGTGGACTGGTATCCTTCACACTAGAGAAATACCATGAAGAAGCTTGAAGGGTGACCCCATTTTTTGGGACTGACATTTTGTGTAATATGAAAATCCATGTATATCAAGCTCTTCATTAGCTATAACATTCATTTTTTGTATGAAAATGAGTAGTTTGATATTTTCAACAACATTGTTTGGTGTTTGAGATAGTTGACAGAAGACTTTATCTTCAAACACCTAGTAAATACGGTATTAAGCTCTCTAGAAAGCTACATTGCACTAGCTCAAGGATATTTTGTTTTGATAAAATTGGTATGTTCCATGATATGTATATCCAATTTGTTGATGTTGTGTAAAACATATAAGTGTTCTTCATCCCGCAACTCATGACTAATTACTTTCCCTTGGCTCCTAAATTCCCTTTGCTGGAACATGGATCAATATTCTTTTCGTAGGAAGGAGCTTCATTACAACTAATAAAGAAAGTCATTGAAAAAGTTCATAACCTCCCTAGACACATAACCATAAAAAATACTCCCTTCAAGTCGAATTTTTTTTCAAACATCATCTTTAAAAACACTCATGTACTATTCAAAAGGATACATCCAGTGCAAGAAAACTTGACCTATCATATTCACTTTCATAGTCAAATGGACAACAAGATTTACCATGATACAAAAGAATGAAGGAGGAAAATACATCTCAAGCTGACACATGGTGACAACGACTTCTCTTTGCAACTTATCAAGATTCTCAGGATCAATAACTTTGCTACATAGAGTATTGAAGAAGAAACAAAAACTTGTGATTTCAAACCTTACATTCTTTGACAGTATAGATTGAATTGCCACATACAATATTTGCTTCCTTAGGGTTTGACAATCATGAGATTTAGCACCTTTCAGCTTCAGATCCTTCATTCATACCAATCTACAAATATTGGAAGAGTATCCCTGTGGTATCTTAGCACTAATCAAGAACTCACAAAAAGTTCTCTTCTCATGTATAGACAACATTATACAAGCTGAAGGTAAATATGTTTTTTCAATCACTGCTAACTTTTGTTGTTAATTCTTTCCTTATACCCATTTAATGTAGATTCATTTTGCATTTGGTGCCATCTTTATTCTTACCTATTTTATTCAACAAAGTACCAATGATAATATCACAAACATTTTTCTCAACGTTCATGTCATCGATAGAATGCCTAGCTTCCAAATAAATTCAATAAGGAAGATCCTAGTATATTGACCTCTTCTTGAATAAATATTTCTCACTCTGTGTGGGAATAGTAAATCATGATCTCTTACCAAATACATTGACAAAGTCTTTTAATCTTTCATAAACAATCTCCCTTGATATAGGTTTAGGGGAACTTCATTCCTCATTTGATCATTGAATGCTTTATGTAACCTTTGGTAAGGATGCACTTTTTGAAACCTTAGATGACCAAGATATATCATCTAGTGATGTTTTAATCATATTAAATTAGTATTCTCCTCACATATAGGACATTCTTTAGATCCTTTTGCATTGTAACCAAACAAATTCTCATATGTTGGAAAGTCATCAATAGTAAAAAACAACATAACCTTCAAACAAAATATCTCTCTATGTGAAGCATCATAGGTCTTTACACCTTCTCCTCATAATTTCATTAAGTCATCAATTAGAGGTTCAAGAAAAGCATTGATATCATTGTCAGGTTGATTTGGGCCCAATATAAACATGGATAACATGACATACTTATTTTTCATACACAACTAGGGAGGAAGATTGTATATAACAATAATAATAGGACAAATGCTATGTTGGATACTTAATGTGCTGTATGGATTCATCCCATTAGTACAAATGGCACATCTTAGATTCCTGACTTCTTCACCAAATTTAGGGTAATAAATTAGTTTTCTTCCATTGTGGGGAGTCATACACATGTTGTTGGATCCCATCATTGTTTTTCTTTCCCTATGCATGCCAAGATAAATGTTGTGCATCCATGGTATTGGCAACCAAGCATTGAAACCATGGTAAAATAGGTAGATACCACATCACTTTGGTAGGAGATCTAGTTTTGGGCTTACCCAAAGTTATCATTTTGTACCTTGATGCCCCACATTTTGGACAATCTTTCAAATTGTTACACTCCTTTGGAAATGACACACAATCATTCGGGCATGAATGTATCTTCTTAGCCACCATTACCATTGGGAACAATTTTTTTTTTAATTTGTATGTTTAGATTGGAAGCTCATTTCCTTCAGGAAGAATTTCTTTCAACAAACACAATAGCGAGGTGAAGATTTTGTTGCTCCATCTATTATTAGCCTTCAGAGTGTACAATCCCAACATTACGCTCAACTTCATAAATTTAGTACAACCTAAGTATAACGGTCTCTCAACATCATGCATAATGTTTCTAACTAAGGAATTAGATAAGTTACATTTACCCAACAACTATCTAGATTCACATCAACCATACCTATCAAAATTGGTTTGTTCACATCTACATAAATCATCAACAATTTCTTCTTCAACACAAGTATAGCGACCGACATCTACTAATATGATTGTGGGAATCTCTCCATACCATTACCATTCTATAGAGCCCTGTACAATCCTATTTCATATGACATGACTTTTAATTTCATCAAGAATGTTGACTTTCAAGTTGTTAGTGCAATTCCTCCATGAACAATAGAAGCTATCTCTAGGTTTTTTCTTTGTTCCTCTATAAATCTTATAAATTGATCAAGACCAGTAATAAACTCTAGAGTGCATCCATTTGAAATGGACATCCATTTGAAATGGACATCCATTATCATTCCATTCTATTATCATAAAAAATGAGTATTTAATCAGGTATTTAGAGATTAGGATCAAAAGGTCAAGGTTTAGATATTAGGATTTATTGTTTAGGGTTTAGGGTTTACAAATTTAAGGATTAGGGTTTACAAATTAGGGCTTAGGGTTTATTAATAAATGTATACCACCTAATTTATTCTTGAACACCTAATCTCACTATTAAGTGTATAGTGTGTATTCAGTTTTCAAAAATAATTTGACAGTATTTCCACTGAGTTCTCATAGTAATCCGATGTAGATGAAAAAATACACATTATACACATACATCCTAAGTGAGATTAAGTGTTCAAGAATAGTCCTAAACCGAGTACTATCTAAATTTACTCCTAACGAGTAAATCTTTGATGAGTTTCTAGGCCAACGCCATGATTTGGAACATTTATTTAGGGTACAATTCACTAATGATCAAAATAGTCAACTTCATGTAGGGTATAATTCACTAACAACATATTCATCATTGTGCATAATGCTAGGGAAATTAAGCAACAATTGAAAATATTCAACTTATTCACTAAGAACATATTCAACTTGTTCAACTAATGTCATTAGAAACATAACATACTCAACTTGCCAACAAGAGCAATTATGCAACTAGGCATTAGCAATTAAATTATCTAGGTATGCAGAAATAGGTGATTTAGCTAACCTAAACCCTATTATGGGTTACCATCAATGAGAGGGGGGAGAGGCTCACAATAGCTGGTGCAACAATGTCACTAGTCTGACGGAGTCAGAGCAGTAGTGTCCATTGGTCCAGTGGAGGCAGAGCAACAATGTCCACTGGTCCAATGGAGGCTGAGCAACAATGTCCACTGATCTAGTGGAAGTGGAGTAGTAGAGAGTAGGAAATGACAGTGGTGGTGCCAACAACACTTTTATCTAGAGGTGCTAATAGAAACAACAATGGTGAAGACAACAATTTCTCAATCACTAATAGTGTAGTACAATTGTGGACGAAATCAACAACAATAGCGGAAGGTAGAAGAAATGATGACAACAATAGTAGTGATGGCGACACTCAAACAAGAAGCAATATCAACAAAGATAGTAACATCAACAACAATGGCAGAGGAGTGATGGTCAAAATTTCCAGAATAGGGAAAAATCATGCAATGAAATTGAGAACGAGAGAAAATCTATTTCACAAATACAGTTAGGTGGAACATAGGCATCAATTGTTGCAAGACACTAATGACTAAGACTTTAGGCTTTGGTTTCCTTGAAGAAATGACCCCATAGGTAAACCTATATCGTTGGTTTCCCACTAAAAAACTGACTCCACATGTACTTATCCCTACTAAAGAATGCCAACCTTAGTAAGATAATAGGCACCCGTCTCCTTGACGAAATGAAGCCATTAGTCAACCTATATCATAGGTTTTCCACCAAAAAACTGATGCTACATGTACTTTTTCCAATGAAAAAGTGCCAACCTCAATAGGACTTTAGACATTGGTTGCCTTGAAGAAACAACGCCATATGTCAACACACCACATGTACTTATCCCTACTAAAAAAATGCCAACCTTGGTAAGAATTTAGTCTTTAATTGCCATAAAGAAATGACACCATAGGTCAACCTGTGTCATCGATTTCCCACTAAAAGCTAATGCCACATGTGCTTATCCCTAAGATTAAATCAACCTCATTAATTAGGTGTCAGGTGTAGGAGAAAAACTGTTGTCATAAGCCAATTTGGGGGAAATTTTTTTGCGGGGCATGTTGGTGGGAACCCTTTATCTTTGGTTCATTTATTAAAAACTGACAACACATGTTTTTCAGAGACAAAACTTTTTGATGTGTACTTGAGAGACGACATCCGTTTCTATGGTAGAAACTGATGAAAGAGTCCTTTGGGGAAAAAAATTATTTCATGGGTAGAGATTTCTGGTCAATGTTTTGCAATCGATGCAATATTCCTATATCAAAATTTTCCACTAAGAAATAAAATTTCATGAGCTATCTTAGACGTGGGTTCTTCAAAATGAAATTGATATTATAGTATAAGAGGTACCTTTGTTTTGTTCTTAATCGGAAAGACTTGACCAATAGTGATGATTCTATTATACCAACCGACTCTATAGGTCTACAATGTCGACTTTCAATGGAAACCAATGTTAATAGAAGTGACACTAGAGGTCAAAATGTACTAGTACTTGTGTTTGCAAAAAGTATACTGAGAGCATAATTGTATCCTTCATATTTTATGTAGATGACTTATTATTGATTAGAAATGGAATTGACACTCTATAATTGGTCAAGACCTGGTTGGAAAATACCTTCTCCATGAATGAATCAGGTCAAGCATCCTATATACTAGGAATTAAGATCTCTAGAGATATATATAGAAGGCTTCTTGGCCTAAGACAAATTACATACATTGACAAAGAGCTAAATAGGTTTGGCATGCATGAATCAAAGAGAGAAAATTTACCCATGTTACATAAATAAGTCTCTTTAAAATCCTAATGTCCAAGATATTTTGAAGAGAGGGAGCACATGATTAAGATTCCCTATGGCTCAACAAATGGATCTATCATGTATGCTATGATATTTATGTCCTTAGATATCTCTTATGTTTTGTGCATGACAAGTAGGTATAATCTGATAAGGGTGATGGTAACTGGATAGCTGTGAAGAACATCCTTAGATACTTGAGAAGAAACAAGGATTGACTCCTAATTTATGGTGGTGAGGAAGAGTTAGCTATAAAAGGTTAAGCAGATGCAAGATTCCAGACCAACAAGGATAATTATAGATTAAATTAGGATTTGTATTTCTCCTAAACAATGGAGTTGTAGGATGGAAGAGTTCTAAGAAAGAGACAATGTTTGATTCTACAAAAGAGGTCTAGTACATTGTTGTCTCAAGTGTAGCAAAGGAAGCAATATGGATCAAGAAGTGGTTTAGTGAACTTGGGGTGGTTTGGACCATTGAAAATGCAGTAGAACTTTACTCTAACAACAATGGAGATATCACACAAGGTAAGGCACCTAGATCGCATCAAAATTCTAAATACATACTCAGACATTACCATCTCATGCGAGATATAGTATAACAAGGAGATATAAATATTTGTTGAGTACCAAATAAAAATAATGTAGATGACCCTCTGACTAAAGTACTTTCACAACAGAAGCATGATGGTCATGTTAGATCGATTAGACTTCAGTTCATGAGTGATTGGTTCTAATGAAAGTGGAAGATTATTGTTTATATGTCGTGAAAACCATAATGTGATGTTTGTAAATAGGATATGTTGTATTTGATTTGATTATGAATAAAGGACAATTCCACTTATTATTTTTATTTCAGTATCGAGAGTAATTAATAAACCTTATAATGTCCTTATAATTTTTTGACTAGATGATGTATGGCTTGGGTTGTAGACTTGAACATGAGATCATATGTATAATAAGAGCACTCATTCTAGTTATGTTTACAATTAGTTGTTGTTGTGTCTATTTTATGACAACAATGATACAAAAGACTAGCATAATAAGTGAGTGATGAATGTCTCTTTATCTATGATACTAGATATCAATAGATATAAGGGTACTTGTTATGAAACAAGTAGTAATGAACAGACCCACCTTGAGATTGGCACATGGAAGTCATTTAATGACATCTTAGAGTCATATATTAATGATATAGTGGTAATTGTTACCCATAGACCTAAAGTTACTCAATAATCACATGTGCTTCTATGGTCTTTGACCACTACCCCACTGTGCTATGAATAAGGATTGCCAAAAAGGTAGTCTGACTGATGTAGATGGAATTTGTCCCTCTTTTGAAGTGATATACTGGCAACTTGATAAGTGAGACTATGAAATGCATGGTCGTTCTCATGTGAGTCAATATATAATATTGATCTCCAAGTATCTTGAATAGTCTTCTCTAGTTTACCGAACATAGATGGAGTGATAAGGATGACATTCCAAGCCTCAGTATCAATCTAAATATATGTGACAAAGGGATCATATGGTCATGGTATCATCGATCACATTACATGTTAGAGTTTTTATCAAACTTATTCCTATTACTTGGGTGGCAATAATGTGTACCTAGACAAAAATAGTTTCTTATGTTGTTTTGAAAATCATTACCAATTAATTAGGAACCTATTGGGTCATACACATTAGGTTGCATAAGGGAATTCAAGTTTGCAATCAAACATATGATTAGAATGGTTCTAAATAATAATATGCACATTTCCTATCCAATCAAGCTATTGGAATGACCCATTAGAAAATCAAAATTTTTGGCTAAATAGATCAACTGATTGTAAATTGGTTGACTAAAGTTTGCACTATACTGGCCCAGTCAACCGATTGGGTATCCTTGTTTGCTAAATGGAATTCAACAAGGAAGGTCACAAATTGAAAAGTAATTCAGATCTAGACTGAAATGACCTGATATGGGGATTGGGTAGCCCAGTCTGTAAATCAAAATGCTTTTTGAGTCATAAAAGGAGCTTGGTCAACTGATTAGGTAACATGGTTTCCGATTTGGATTCCATTCTAAGTTTTCAGCATATGGCAATTTTGAAATTGCAATTAGGAAAGGTATTGTAATAGGGTTTTCTGGGCCCATGACTCTTTTATAAAATGGGGACATGTCACAGAGTGTTATATACATGTTTTGAGATAACCTGTGAGAAACGTTGGCGATTATCTCTCTTGGACAAAGAGGAAGAAACCCAAAAGGATGACTGCTCAAAACTAGAGAAGAAAGGAAGTTATGGGATGACTAGCATGTTGATAACTCATGGTCCTTCCAACTTGGTAGCCAAAGTGATACATTACATTTCCATCATTCTCATGTATGAAGTAGAGGCCAAGGGACATAAGAAGAGGCTTGAAGAAGTTGTTCCAGAAACTAGAAAATAGTGTGATGCAAAGAAGACAACCGTGCAACAACTTGGAAGATGATCCAAACCTCTTGTTAGCTTATTTGAATTTCTTGGTGGATGACTCATATGTAGATCCAAGAGTTATATTTCTTCACCAAAAAAGGTGTGTGTAATTGTTGGACACTTGGTGTGCACAAAAACCTTTAATATTTCCATGTCTTTTATTCACTAACATTTTATAGCTATGATATATACAATGACTGCGGTATAAAGGAAAGATGTTCATTGTTATTCTGGTTTGCCTCATGTACAAAAACCTTATAGTTTTCCCAAAACAAAAAGGGGTAATGGGTATCAAAAACATTAGATGTCATTTCTTGGGTTATGTAGATACTAGTTATTCCTATAGATTCTTTATTGTTAAATTTGAGTTTCTGACATTGATGTCAATACAATTGTGAAACTTTAGGATGTACCATTTTTGAGGATGTGTTTCACAAGAAATACAGTGTGCCCAAGGAGGTTTCTCAAGAGAATCCATTTACTATAGGTTCCTTTCCCAAGCATGTGTAAAGTATGACAAATATGGGGGACAACTCAAAACATGCCATTTCTCAATTTGACGATTATGAGGAAATGGTTGAACAAAGGAGAAGTAAATGTCCTAGGAAATCAAAACACTTTGTAAGTAAGTTTCTCAATAACAATGTTAAAAATGATCCTGCAACCTTCAAACATGATATGGCTTCCCCAAAAGCTAAGTTTTAGAACGAATCCATTAATAATGAAATCTAATCGATTCTTTTGAATGGAATTTGGGGATTAATGTATTTGCCTCTTAGTTGCTCTTTAATTGGGTGTTAATGGATCTTTTAGAAGAATATTAAAGCAGAAGGGACAACCAATAAGGATAAGGCAAGATTGGTTTC
Organism: Alisma plantago-aquatica; assembly: GCA_963693085.1. Lineage (NCBI taxonomy): Eukaryota > Viridiplantae > Streptophyta > Magnoliopsida > Alismatales > Alismataceae > Alisma > Alisma plantago-aquatica. The sequence continues at coordinate 566,335,908 of OY856409.1, read as the reverse complement.
CAAGGGGTACACACAAAAGGAGGTAATATACAAGTTTTATACCTACTATCATATCTGTCACATGACCACAATTCATATGCTTATAATGTTGGCTTCCATTTATAATCTAGCTATCCATTATACGGATGTGAAGAGAAAGCTCTTATACCGTGTTCTTCAAGAGAAGATGTATATGGAACAATTGGGGGGTTTTGTGGGATGTAGGGATAAATCCAAGTGCGAAAACTTGTTAAGCTTCGTATGTCATAAAAAAAGCCCTAAACAATGGCATGAAAAGTTTGATTATGTAATGTCATCTTTTGGCTTCATTTCTAATGATTGTAATAAGTGTGTTTACTTCAAGATGGTTGATGATAGGTTTGTTATATTAAGCTTATATGTAGACAATATCCTTCTTTTTACTTTTTATATGAAAGTAGTAAATTAGACAAAATCATTCTTGTGTAGCAAGTTTGGGATGAAAGGTTTGGTTTTCAATGAAGCAATTTTGGGGATTAAAATCACAAGGTCTACTGATGGTATTACTAGACAGTTGTTGGTACAAGTCACATAAACCTATTATGACTTCATATGATTCATCTGATACCTTCTTCAAGAATGATTCTGTTGTTCCAATGTCTCAATTATAATACTCCCATATTATCAAAAGTTTGATGAATCTTATGAACTGCACACAACCATACATTGTGTTTGCCATGAGAAAGTTGAGTACATTCACCACTTGTCCTGATAAGACATATTGGTAATCTCTTGACAATGTGTTGATGTATATCAGGGGAACTAGTTACCTTGGGCTGCATTACGAAAAATATCATTATGTAGTTGAAGAATATAGTGATGCAAACTGGATTGCCATAAAATCTAGAAACAACGGTATCCCAAGATATATATTCCTATTTGGAGGAGATGTTAATTTCTTGGAGGTCTAATAAACAAACCATATTGTCTTGGTTCACATTTGAAAGTTTTTTTCTTTAGATGAAACTAAATCGGAAGTTGAATGGCTACATGGATTTATGTCCACTTTACCTATGGTTAAGAAGCTAATTCTTGTAATTTCACATTGTTGTGATAGCACAAAATCTATAACCAATATAAGGAGTTCCAAGTACAATAAAAAATAGGGTACACACATCCTTTTTTAATGTCAAGCCAGGAGGACCATATGTGCATCCTACCCTCCTCATATAGGGCAACCATCAATATGGGTAATAAAACCTTGATCAAGAACAAAATGTAGGTCCTCCACCACCAAAAAAGGAAACTATGTATGTATTGTTCATAACAATATTGTACCTCCATCAACCATTGTATAATGTAAGGAGTATCCCCCTTCATAAGGCCATCAAGCCCCCACCCTCTATGGTAGGTTGCAAGGTTTGTGGATTAATATGATATCCTCCAAGAAGGAATCTGATCTTCCCAGTTCCTTTGCCATCATGTTACCTTCCTTTGGGATGAAACACCCTAATAAATACCATTGAAATGAATTATCCTTCACTTTTGTGTAATTCCATGATTCTCTAAGGCAGTTTTGTTCTTTCCCACATCATGTTCACAATATCCTCACTATCCAACTCAAAAGTAGATAATGGGTATGCCTTTATCTTCTAGCAATTTTAGCACCATGATAATTTTTCTGATTCCCAGATCCACATAATAGTCCATAGTCAGCCATGGTTGAATATCCAACCTCCATCTATGGTTCCTCATCATGCATGCCATCTATCATCTTGTCATACTTCCTTTTATATAAAGGCATAAAGCAATAATTTCTTTGAGGTTATGGATATTTGACAATCCATATAAATAAACACAAAATTATCATCTTCACTTTTGACCCCTTAGCCTAGTTCCTTTTTGGTAGGTCACCACAAACCCTTAAAATGTTTCCCCACACATCTTCCCCACCATTCATGCAACATACACCCAAATCTTTGATACCACTATCTGAGAACCCTCATACATGGTGTTGCACCCATAGTCCCCATACAATAAGGCATAAAGAACACCTACTAACCAACCTTTCACAATGCTCATGTTCACCAACACCCAACATGTAAAAACTAAGCTCCTAAATGAGTTTACATCCTAACTTCTAGTAGTGAGAAGGCTTCATTCCAAACTATCAATGCAACAACACTCCAGACCAGAAGGTGGTCCATATCCTCTTGTTGAGGATCCACAAAACAATGGCATGTTGATACCATGGGGATGTCACACTGTCTTATATTGTCATCCATTAGCAAAGCTTAATTTAGTGCATTCTAGGTTGTGGAGTTCTCCCTAGTGGGACCTCCCTGCACCACAACCATTTGTAGGCATTTCCAGCCCCCTCATGATTGCCCAACAACTCTTCACAAACTTCACACTGAAAGTTCCATTATGACTTGGAGTCCAAAGTAGTGTTTCCTCTTCCTCTAAAACCTCCTAAAAAGAATGGTTGATTAAAAACATCCCCTCATCATCAATGAGATTGTGCAAGAGTGCCCTAGTACCAACCAACTACCTAAATCTAGAAGTCAACTACTAGAAAAAATCTATTGACATTGTAGGCTCTCCTTGTATTTTTGTGCAACGATAAATCACACAAATTATCAAACTAAAAGGAGAGTTCCCCTCTTCCTACCAACCACCTCATGCATAGAAAAACCTCAAAGAAGGCCAGCCACATATTTCTCTAAATGGTGGATGGGTGTTTAGAGAGACTCATGTTCAATAGATGCTCATTGTATTCATGAAAACACACTCTTCTATACTTCTCCCTACATAAATATGCCCAAGGCAAGGTTCCCACACACACCATTCAACATCATTTGATAAATAAGACACACATCATGTTTTTAGTGACAGAATGACCAAACCACCTTCATCTTTGGGTCTTACAACTCTTCTCCATGCTACTCACACCTTTATCCTACTTCCCTTTCAGGCCCTCTATAGAAAGTTGATCATGGATATCTTAAAGGTCTTTATCACCTCAATGGACACATGGTCTATTGTAAGTAGATACATTGGTACCAAAAAAAGGGTGTGCATGATGAGAATCACTTTGACATACAAAAGAAAGAAATATGCATCTCCATCCTATGATTTTCATTCTAATTTTATCGACTAATGAATCCAGGTGAGCCGCGTTGATCGTCCCAACTACCAGTGGGGCTCCAAGGTAGTCTATCTGACTTCCTTTACATTCCATATTCATCAATAAGTTCACTCTACATTGCAAAGATGACTCATATAAACCCACAAGGAATCCCAATCTAATCCTATTTAAACTATACTGTGAACATCTGTAACACTCATCTTGTAGGAAGGACAAGTTAATCAACAACTCCATCCTACAAAGATGTGATATTAAAGTGTCATCAACAAAAGGCAAGATTTGGGGGCTTGGCTTGCCCATGACAATAGAACTTGTCATTATTCCCATTGTATACCTCTGGCTTCATCTTCTTATATAGAATGTCCTCAAAGATGATAAAAAGATATGGTGATAAAGGGTTCCCTTGCTTTAACCCCTTCACTTCTAAAACATCCCTCTAGAAATGTTGTTACATACTGGTAGTATACATGCTTTCTTGAATAAGCTCATACTATCTCAACAACTTTGTCCATAAAACCAAAATGCTTGAGAATGGCCTCCATACATCCCCATCCACCAAATTGTTGGCCTTCTTCATGTCAATCTTCACAATGAGGTTATCCTCCTTGGTTGTGCTAATATCATGCAAAGTTACACATGCCAACCATATATGGTTAGATATGTTTCTCCCTTACAGGAAAGTACCTGTTATGACCCACATTGAGGTTAGCCAGTAAATACCTCAATTAGCATGAAACACCTTGATTAGTGCTAAGTACCTTATTAAACATCATGGTTAATCAAGATAAGCTAAGATGTGAATCAATGGATGAGATGGAATCATCTGAGGAAATTAACGATAATAACAATGCTGATCGTTAGGTTAACTAAGTTTCATTAAGTACCCATATTCAATTAGTGCTTTGACCAGTTGTGACAATCTAATCAACATGATTTCTTGCTTCGAGGGTGTAGAGGACCTCGTGCTTGAAGTTTTGCAAAAGAAATCGTTCGATTTGGACCCTCGAGGCGAAAGTTATAGACTTTTTGTTCTCCTTGGACCTATAGTGCAATTTTTCCAGTTTTTCTTTTAGACTTTTATTTTCCTTTGCCTTTTCTCGCTTATCCCTTCCGCCTTTATCTTCCTCACACGGACGATACAACAGGGACCGCTAGAGCGGCGCCCGATTGAACCAGCAGGCGGTGACCAAGAGCGATCTTGGGTGCGATTTCTCTGGCTTAGTAGCTCCGATCCACAGACGCCCTCTTCTTCTTCTCCTTCCTCTGCCTTTCTTCTTCCCCCAGCCCGCCCTAGCAGTGCTTCTTCCAGCTTGGGTGGCGCCTCCAACCTGCAACCAGTAGCAGCGCCAGCCGTGTTCAAGCAGCAACGACAGGTTCAGGGTCGAGTTGGGCGACGTTGCTTCGCTTTTGGATGGGCGACGCCTCCTTGTACCTCTCCTCTTCTTCTTCACCTTGTTCGTTCTTCACTAGTTAGGGCGGCGCCCCAGCTAGCACTTGCAGCTGCGCCCGATGGCAACAGCAAGGGGAGTTTGGGCGGGGCGATTTGGGGTCCTAGAGTTCGTTTGAGCAGGTCGTCCACCTCCCCTTCCTTCTATTTCTTTCCTACCTTCCCCAAACGCTGCCCACCTGTGCCCAAGCAGCATGAACGACACCCCATTTAGCTGCAGCAGCAGCTGCGTGAAGCCGTGGCCAGAGGGCATCCTGGCACAGCAAAAACACCACCAAACGGTGGCATCGACTTCGGCTGTGTGCCCAGAGCAGAGATTTGCAATCAATTTCTTCGATTCTGCATCCTAGCTCAGCTCCCTCTTTAATCTGTGCAAGCGTAGAACTGTTTGCCAGGTTCAAATTTGGGTCTGTTCCAAGGTAAAAGACGACCCAAAATTTGCCCCGAAACAAGCTCTGGAGGCATCTTTAGTCGGACCCGGACAGTTTGAAACACAGTGAGTAGGAGTTCATTTAGTTATCATCATTTAACTCCTTAGTTGGAATTTTTCGGTAAACTGTGCATTTTTTCGCTGATACTTGGCTTTTGGGCAGTATTTAGCGTTACACGAATTTTATTTCATAAACTGCTTCCTTATGCCGTTATATGATTTAGTTTAGCATCTGATCAGTGTGGATTGAATTAATGAATTTATATGATTCATTGGAACTTGAAATACGTAATATGATTGATGAAAATGATAGAATTTTATTACAACTGTAATGTATACGTTGAGCATAAAATGGATGTTTAGCATCGAAACTGGATAAGTTGATACTGAGTCATGTTTATAGATGACAAATGATGTTTATGTGTATATGTGGGTAATAGAGATTACCCGGATGCCGAGCATAGTTAGCATCCTTAGACTTTTAATTTGCATAGTTCAAACGAAATGAAATGATTAGTAAAATAAATGTGTATGCTTTACGAGTAATTTCAGTAAGATGCGAATAAATGTGATAAAGTATTTCAGGTTGAGTATTCCTTTCAATACAGTATATTTGAATGTTCAGTAATATGAAATCAGTATAGAGACGTGGAATAGATATGAAATCTATTTACAGTGAACAAATCTGTTTGCATGAAAGCATAACTGAGTTATGAGTTATTGCGATATAAGAGAATAGTTGTTGCACTATATATAGAAATGTTATGAAAGTTGAACTTTTAGTTTCAGCTAGTGAATTACAGAATTTACAGTATATTCCAGTAGTCGAATATGTGAGAGAGAGACAAAATGTTATAAGAGTTTTCTTGTTAAAATAAAATGTGTTAGACTTAGATGCCCTGACACCGTAGAACCCCTTTGAGAGGTCTGTGCCTTAGGGGTGAAACGACCTACCTAGCGTGTGTCTAGATGGTCGGTGGCTCGTGTTCAACAATAATCCATGCGTGTGTCACGGTGGCACGGGGACAGAGAGGCAGTGTTCAACAATAATCCGTGCGTGTGTCACGGTGGCACTGGAGTAAATAGGGGTTATTCAACAATAATCCGTGCGTGTGTCACGGTGGTAACCCAGACTCTCCGCCTGTGTGCTCATGTTAGAGGAGGAGTCTAGAGTACACTCTTTGAGAGTGTAGTGAGGCCCTTGAGCGCCTGAGAGTCCTGACGCAGACCAGGACAGCAGTCAGACTTAGCATTTCCCGGGTGTGTCGCTAAGTCTTGTACGGTGGGTTCGTAGTTCGCTACGAGACTTTATATGCAGAGTACACTGCATATGATCAGGGCATAAGTTAAAATATGATTACTTAGAATTAAGTTAGATTAATACGAAACTTGTGTATGTTCAGATTTAGAATTTATAATACTTGTTCTTTAAATGTTCAGTATACTTTTCTGCGATAATTGCACTGTTTAATTTGAACTGCTCAGTTTGTTATTTTATCCACATATTCCTGTTAAATGTAAAATTATGGAGTTATCCGATGATGGCTAAGTGAAATATTATTCACTGAGCGAGTAGGCTCATTCCTCTACTCAAACATTTTCAGGTCAGCGACAAATTCCAGGAATCAGGAGGATCTTTTCATCCTAACGCTTAATCTGTAGAAGGTATATGTAGTTAGCTTAGTTAGATAGTGGTCTCTTAGTCCTTTCCCCTCGGTCCTTGGGACATGGTGTGGGTGAGAGAGAGTGTGTATGTGGAGTGTGTATAAAGATGTAAATTAACTGTTATGTTTACTTTCTGTTAAACAATGTTACATGTTGTAAACTCTGTTTACTTACTCTAGCCAGTTTAATTGAAATGCTTCCGCAATAGTTTATTATGTTTTAGTTTACAACAATAATCCGGATATCATTACGAGGTTTTAAAAAGAAAAAGTTCTCAGTGATTTGTTTATGTGATAATCCCTCCGTCGCGCCCTAATCTCGTGATTAGTGGTTAGTGTGAGATCGGGGTGTGACAGTACCCTACTTCGGAGTGATCAACTTTTGAAAGAGAGGCCCAAGTCAAAAATCCCTAATCCTCACAAGTAGATATATAGATACATTTTCAATCAAATTGGCAAAAAATACAAAGTGAAGAATGTCAAATTTTCTATCATAGGGAGTAGGATCAATCTACTTCAAAAGAAACTCCTTTGAATTACTTCATCACTGAAGAGGTCACAACCAAATTAAGGAAGTCATATTTGCTAATATCCCACAACACCAAATAGAACTTCATTGTGAAGCCATCCATGCTATCCATCGAGTGTCTCTCCATCTCTTACAGGTTCAAACTTGATCTCTTCCAAGATTGATATTGCCAACAATTACATGTTATCCTCCATATAAATTACCTCTACCATCTCCTCCATGAAAGGGTCTCCTTCCTACAACCTCGTCCTTCCTTAAAAAATGTGAAAAAACACCCTAGTACACACCATCCAAGTCAGACTTAAATTTGTAGGGGAGCTATTGCCTAATAGTGTTGTGGCTGTGGAGTGTGTAGCTATAAAAGAAAAACATTTGATCCTTTGACTAAAAGTCTTACTTTGAACTTAATTGAGAAGTTCAAGTTGGGGATGGGACTAAAATCCCTAATTATTCACAAGAAGTAGCTACCCAACATAAAAGAGTGAAGTCCTATAAATAGGGTTCAATATGATAATAACAAGTTGTAGGACGAATTGGTATAACCTATCTAATTTTCTTCATATTGTTAACATATGTGTGTCTCTCACATGAAAAAGGCAAGACTTTTAATTATTAAGAGATGATTTGTTGAATGGTGTCCAATCCTATGATAGGTTGCTTGTAGTACATCCATGTAGACTCCCACTAAATAAATGATATTGTGTAGGCAACAATAATGAATTGATGTTGTGTAGGGGAGAATTATCCTTACGATGTACACATGATTAGTTCAGAGAAGCCAATATATATATACAAACACTATGAAGTCACAATGTATTTGTTGATCAAGCATAGATGTGTGACTTTTGACGCATCTGGAAGAACCCCCTTAATCTATTTTCATTTAGGGATGGAATTCTTTACAATTACTTGGTTATGATCATGGAAGCTAGTACTGAGAGACTACGCCTAATCCAACTTCAAATTTTCTTAAACTTATTTCATTAAGGTGGATGACATTTATATATATACTAGTAAATGCACGTGCTTTGCACGATACTGGTATATATTTAATTTGAAAATGTATATGAAAATGGAAAAATAAACCTAGTAAAACAATATGGAATTTTTGTGCGTTGAAAACTAATAAGCAATCCATAATACTTGAATCAAATGTATACACTCACAAAATTGTATCAAGAAATAATATCATTCTCTACAATATAGTATGAAGTTCTTCTTCCTTCAGTCTATGAATACCACCCACCATAGAAAAATTCAACATGAAAGTGGACATAATATATTCAACTCAGTTCTTTGAAAATATCATTGTTACCCATGTATGTTACCAACTTTCATGATGGGAACCCTATTGGTTAGATTCTTGATTTATTACCAAGAGGTCTTAGGTTCAGATCATGATGCCAGTATAACAAACACACATATTTTTATTTAGAAAAACATTATGAACTTTTTTTTGAAAAAAATTTATGTTTTCAAAAGGTTTTATAAATTATTTACTATACGATATACATTATGATGTATGTGTACCTTCGTTTCTGCATGTAAGAATAAGGTTACACATGTGCGTGTATGTGCACATGCAGATCCATGTGAATATATATATATATATATATATATATATATATATATATATATATATACACACGCACACACACACACATATATATACATAAATATATACATATATATACATATACATGTATATATATATATATATATATATATATATATATATATATATATATATATACATGGGTGTGTGCATGAATTGCAATCGTTAGTTTTCATCTAAACAATATGCAACTTGGTTCTTTGAAAATGTTTTTCTCTGTGTTTCGAATGTATTTATATATTGTTTTCACTATGATATACATTATGATGTGTGTGTGTGTGTGTTTATGCAAGTTTGTGCATGTGCAAATAAGAATAATCTTGTATATGTGGGTGTGTGTCTATGTTTGCTAGTGTGTGTGAGTATACAATGGTGTGTGCGTGTGTGTATGTGTGTCTGTGTTATCCTATGTGTGTGTATTCATGGACATGTGTATTGTCATGGTTGGTGCAATATAAAGGTGATATGTGCCAAGTGGACTTAAAATCTTGTGTGGGTTCAAAATTGGATATGTAATAATAGTTTTCATCTCCTTGCCCATCTTAGATTGTCCTTCTTGTACAACTATGTGCACATTGAAGGGAAATTTCAATTTAGGTTTTTCTATCACCAAAACATGAATGAAAAATTGGGGTCAGAAGGATATCAGTGCAATTGAGAAAAATGAGATGTTGTGTAAAATTATATTATCTAAGAAATATACCTTCTATGATAGGAAATTTTAGATTATTCAATTGATGATACCGAGTTAACATAAAAATGTAATCTTTTTCTATATATTATAGGATTTGCATAAATATATATATCATCATATCCACAAGTGGTTGTATACCATCTTATTCTTTACGAGATGTATACCAATCCATGTGATTTACAAGTAATTTAGTGGGTAAGATTTTTATAAATAGATACATGATAATGTTAACATATTCATGGCACTAAAATCATCTATCAGTTGACATGCTTATCTTTACATACATCCAATGGAAAATATTGTAAATTCTATGAGAATATCATGATTATACATAAAGTCCAATCAAAATAAATGTAGAATTTAAATACTTGATAATGCATAGATACATGTTATATGTGTACCTCAGTCTGTAAAGAATGAAATAATCATAAATTGTAATGGATGAGGTAATTGGAATTATGTTGCAAAGGCAAACAAATTTACTAACAATATGTATTCTTGAAAAATCTTTCCAAATTTGATTGTCATTTTATGTCTTCCTACTTTTATAAAATAACAATGTTGTGACACCCCTCCATGTAAAGCATGTAGTCTTAATGTTATATAGTTTCATGTCACCAATGTTTTCTAACATTCACATTTACCTCTAAGATCATGTATGTGTTTTTATAGACTTCTAATACACCATACATTGCTTCTTCATTATACTTGTCCTTGAGAGAAACATAAGAAAGATATGACAAAGTATGGTATGGTTGAAATAATGATTCATTCCAGTCTTCATAATCCTTATGCATAGATGGCAAAGAGATTTTTTCTTGTCAAGTTTTATATCCAGACATTATTTCTAATGATGAAAGCCCAAAAAATTACCTAATTGATAAAATCCATCTTAATATGATTTATCTTAACAAAATCATTTGTCATATCAAACAACCTCCAATTATATCCAAAATTTTAAGGAAAAAATTAAATAGAGGGATCACCATATGACAAAAAGATTGTTGGTTTTAAGTTGTGATATTTTAATTGAATATAGGTATCATGGAACTTGTGATACCATGAATAATAGTTATCATGGTTTTTAGTCAAAGGATATCATATAAACATGACATGTTCTTCATCAAGCATAAAGTAATATCTAAACCAACTTTTGATACCATGCAACTGATCGGTTCTCTTTTCCTTTTATGCATACATTTCTATTCAAAACTTTATACCACCTTGATGGTCACAAATAAACACCATTTAAATTAACCACTTAATTATAAAATATATTAAAAAAATAAGATGTTTGTATTATGTGCAACCACACCTTCCAAAATATTGTAAAATTGTCTAGATGTTACACAAAGGAAATATCATCATGGTACAATGGTTTTTATTTTTATATAACAGAGTTCATCTCTATTTTTCTTCTTTCTCAGACTTGGTATTTATTGGATGTTTATGGTCGATCTTAAATTAGCTTTAGGATTCATGGAAAATTTTAACTCAAAATCTAAAACACTAGCAAAATTTCTTGTCAAATACATTCAGAATAATAAAAATAATCAGATATAATTTTAGTTCTAGGAACATATCTTATAATTAATTTTGAAAAAGGTCGTACTTAAATTTTAAGTCCTAGTTTTATGTCCTAACATATCTGGTGAATTGAGAAGGCCATGCATAGTCATCTACTCACCAATGGAGAAAAAATATAACATAATGAAGTATGTTAAATGATGAGTGGGGAGTGATGATGATATGACACAAGTCATAGTTTAATAATGTTGAATCAAGAAATCTATACAGAGGTTCTTGTTTTAATCCAAAATAAGAAATGAAATTGCATGTGCTTATAGAGTAGGTTGGAGTTTATGGGGATACCTAGGGGACGGAGGGGCTCTGGCGGCGGTAGGGGGAAACCTGATCCCGAAGTGGAGCACAGTGGAGGAGTCAATAGAAAGGACGATGTAGATGAGGCACATCATAACGAAGGAAACATGGAGAGGATCAATGAATCCCAGACAGACCCCCTATCAAACGTATTTGTGAAACCAGAATTAGGATTGCAGTTCAATTATAGAGGAGGACGCCGAGTACAAACAATTGAAGAGAACCAAGAACCATCATTGGACAACACTCATACCAAAGGTGATCCACATGCAGAGGGAGGCGCTCAGGGTGATAATACTGAATCTGGACATTCGTCCAGATCGAAGGACACAAACCATAAAGAGAAGTAACAGACGATTAGGTCCTTTAGTGAGATGGTCAGTGGAGCAACATTCAACGACGATAACGATGCTTTCCTGGAGAAGCTTTTCGAGGAGGGTTTATCTGTAGGCAAAGTCACGTTGGGGGAGATAAACAACAGACCGACCATCTCTGTTGTCCCTGAGGCAGAAGTGTGTTTAGAAAAACCATGGAAATATGCCATTGTGGTAAGGCTGTTAGGGGCAGACATAGGGTATATGACCCTCCAAGACCGTTTGAAACTGATGTGGAAGATTTCTGGAAGGTTCAATATGTACGAGATGGAGCTCGGCCACTTTGTTATATAGGTGTCACGCCGTAGGGACTTTGAAGAAGCTTTAACAGGAGGTCCTTGTAAGATATTTGGCCTAAACCTCTTGGTGTGGGAATGGTTTCCAACATTCAAACCAAGAGAGGAATTCCCTAAGAGGATCATCTCATGGGTACGCATACTAAACCTGCCATTGCACCTATACGTCTCGACCATGTTCGATTACATTGGCCTAGCATTGGGGAGGTTGATCAAGGTAGATACTTACACTACAGGAAGGATAAGGATCAAGTTTTCTCACTTAGAAGTTGAACTGGACACCAAAAAGGAACTATGCCCATTCATCCTGATAAACAGGGTGTTATATGAAATTGAATACAAAGGTATTCCACGGGTCTGTGCCATCTGTGGAGGCGAGGGACATATTTCCAAAGACTGTGAGACCCAACACCAGTCAAATAAGGATGATAATGAAGTTCATGTAGAAAAAGGGGGAAATATGTACAAACAACCACAGATAAATCAACAAAGTGAATAGCAGACACAAAAAAGAAGAGGAAGCGGAAGAAATCATTCAAGGCAACAAGTCTATTCTAGTGCGTTTGGAGATTCCAACCTCTTTGGGAACCTTGTAGGAGAACTGGAGGATCAGGTAGAAGAGAGAACAACCGTTGAGGTGGAAGTACATACTAATGAAGTCAGTGATCAGAATAAGAAGACCACCAAGATCTGGAGAAAGAAGAAGAAAACTACGAATTCTACTGACCATGAGGAGGGAAACCGAGAAGCCCTGAAGAACATCACAAATACGATGAGGAAAGAAGGCAGTATGAAAAGCCACTCCAAGGAGGACCATGTCATTACCAACCCCGAACATGATGAGGTGATAGAGGTTATAACTCTGGAAGGAGGAGAAATGGAGGAGGAGATGATGGAAGCTAGAACTACAGTCGAGGAGGACAAAGCACATACATCACCCAAAACTCTCCAGAACATAAATGAAGCCCTTTCATTCTCTCATACGAGTGTAGGGGGGAGGAAAAGCAAAGGAAGTGGCACGAAAATGAAATAGAAGCGCAAAGAACAACACATTGTATCTCCTGAGATCAGAAGGTGTAGCCCATGCAGACAAGATCCAGGAACTTCAGCCACTGAACCACCTGATGAGGAAGGGGATAGTGCTATCAATCTAGCAAGTAACATCATCCCACTAGATGAGGTGAGTAATGAAGAGGATAAAGAGAATGTGGATCCAGAGGGTAAAGTAAACAGTGAGGTACAACCCCCTTCTGTTTAATGATGTTGTACATTCTTTGTTGGAATATTTAGGGAGTAGGAAAGAAAGAAACTCAACTTAATCTTAAAGAAACTCAACTTAATCTTAAAGAGTTAATGTCTATTTACAAACCAAATATTGTCACCATAGTAGAACCATGGTTAAGTGGATCCAGAGCTACCAATACCATCAAGAAGTTGGGATTCAATCTCTCTTTTAGAGTGGAAACTCGAGGCTTCACAGGAGGGATTTGGGTTTGCTAGCTGGAGGGAACAAGACTGTCATGTTCAAATCATCAATTACCATAGACAATTTGTCACCTGCTATGTGAATCACTCCACGCTTATAACGTTTGTCTATGCCAACCCGCATATTGTCGTCAGGAAACTCTTGTGGAAGCATATTATTAAGATGGGAGAGTCTTTTAATAAGCCATGGTTAGTGTTAGGGGATTTCAACACAACCTTCTATCCATCTGAGAAGTCAGGTAGCATACACTACAATCATGCACAAGCGGCCACCTTCCAAGAAACTTTGATTGATGTTGGACTTAACGATCTCAAATTCTCATGACCTAAGTTCACCTTGAAGAGGGGGATGCTCCAACATAGGCTTGACAGAGCTGTGTCCAACTACAAATTCATCCAAAAATATCAAAATTTCTATGTTGTACACCTCCCTAGATTCCAATCTGATCATAACCCTCTCTTGGTGAGAAGAAAACGCTCATCATCTGCTCTGAGGAGATTCGTTGCAAAAGCAAGATGGGATAGAGACAAGGGTTTCAAAAGGATGCTCGCTAAAAAGTGGAATGCAAGGTTGGATTTATATGAAGCTATGGAGATATCTAGAAGGATATATCTAACTGGGAAAGGAACCACGCTAATAACCAGAGAAAGAACAAGGCTCGAATACTGAGGAATATCAACAAGCTTGAAAAGGAGCTCGCTGAGAACTACAACCCGATCACGGATGGGATTTGTACTGATATGAAATCGGCCTTGGACAATATCTTGAAGGAGGAAGAGGAAGAATGGAGACTTAAGAGTCACATAGATTGGTTGCGCAATGGAGATCATAATACAAAGTTCTACAATGCATATGTCAAACAAAGACACAGAGCCAATACCATTACAATGCTCAAGAACAACGGAGGAACTTGGGTTGACGAGGACTCAGAGTTGGTTGACATGGTGGGAAATCATTTCAAAACACTACTGACCAGAACAAGAAGATCCGAGGGAGAAGCTATGAGGCGCATACCTGCTGAATTTTAGAAACTCACTCAGTCACAAACAAGCTATATTTCACGGGAACCAACTGAAGAGGAGTGTCACAATATAGTGAAAGTGATGAACCCTTATAAAGCTAACGGTCCTGATGGCATCAATGTTCTGTTTGTGCTGAACCAATGGGACACAATAAAGAACTCTGTTGTTACCACAACTAAAAGGGCCCTTTTAGGAGGCTCTCTGAGCAAAGACATATGTAATTCTACCATCGTCCTTATCCCCAAGGTACAGAACCCTATGAGCTGCGACCAATTAAGGCCTATCTCCTTGCACAAGTTTTACTTAAAGCTGATTTCTAAAGTGGTGGTCGAGAGGCTGAAGTCACACCTTCCTGAATGGATTTCAGATTCACAGAGTGCTTTTGTCCCAGGTCGCCGCATAATAGATAACATAGAAGTAGCTCAGGATGTTATCTTTACGATGAGGAAGAAGACAGCAGCTAGAACGATGGCAGTTAAAGTTGATATTGCCAAGGCATACGACAGACTCTCGTGGGATTTTATTGCTGATACACTTAAAAAGATAGAGCTCCCCCCTAACATTATAGCTTATGTCATGAACTATATCAGTACAGGGGAGTGCTCAATTATGTAGAATGGAAAAACAACTAAGCCTTTCAAACCAAGCCGCAGACTCAGGCAAGGAGATCTCCTTTCGCCATATCTCTTCATCATGTGCATCGAACGCCTTAGCCAACTGATCCAAAAGTTTGTGAGAGAAGGTAAGTGGAAGCCTGTCAAGTTAGGAAGGAATGGAGGAAGAATTTCCCACCTTTGCTTTGTTGACGACCTCATCCTGTTTGGCGAAATGACCAACAACCAGATGAGAAACATCAAACATTGCTTCAATCTGTTCGAAAGAGCCCCAGGCCAGATGATTTATGTCACTAAAACCTAGGTGTTCTTCACGTCTAGTGTACCTCAGAGAACCAGGAGGATCATCAACCGTATAGGGAAGTTCAAAGAAACTGAGGACCTGGGTAGGTACTTAGGAGTACTGATCATTCATAAGAAGGTTACAAAGGACACTTACTCCGACATCCTAAAGAGGATCGATACTAGAGTGAATGGGTGGGCTGCGAGATGTCTGTCCCTAGCTGGAAGGAACTGCCTTGCCAAGTCTGTGCTGGATACCATCCCGACTTACACCATGCAGACAGTGGCGTTTCCACTAGGATTGTGTGATCGTATCGATGGCTGCATTTGAAGATTTCTGTGGGGGGGAGGCCATAAAGCTCATCCCAACTCGCTCATTGCGTGGAACAAAGTAACATGCCAAAAAGGAAATAGAGGTCTCGAACTCAAGTCAATGAGAGAATGGAACAATGCCCTAATTGCCAAGCATGCTTGGGACCTTGCGTCTAATAGAAAATCCATCTAGTGAGATTATATGAGAGAGAAGTACAGAAGATACAATGGAGGGAAAACCACCAATTTATCCAGACTAGCTTCTGCCACCTTCAAATGTAAATCCCTGATCACTGAAAATTCTTTTGTGATGCCAATGAATGGGTGTAGCATCCTCTTCTGGGAGGAGGAGTGGGTCGAACCAAAGTTGAAACTGATTGATCTTGCTAGGCGAGAAGTGCCAGACTCCATCAAGGACATGGTCGTTGGGAGTGCTGTACTTGATAGTGGGAGCTGGGAATGAGAGTTTCTCGAGGATTGGCTACCACATCAAGTTGTCAGGAAAATTCTACAAGCAAAATCTCCAACAGTTACCTTGAGCCCAGATGTGCGAATCTGGACTGGGGCTCCTCACGGTAAGTTCTCAATGAAATCTGATTACAAACTCTTGAGGAGGGATAGAGAACTTCAAGTGGAGGGAGAGTGGGACACACTGTGGAAGACGAGTCTACCAGCGAAAATTAGAACCTTCGGCTGGCTCATTATGCACGATGCAATTTTAACCAACATCAGAAGATTTAGAAGAAATATGGGATCTAATGCGACATGTGATAGATGCCATGCATACGATGAAATCATTAGCCATGCACTCAGAGATTGCGTCCAAGCAAAGGCGATCTGGGTGAGGATTCTGAACAGGGACGAGATGGAAGAGTTCTTTCAACTGGAAGGTAACCTTTGGGTTAACAAGCAAATGAAAAAGGAACCTAATGTGAGAAAATGATTCCTAGTTACATGTTGGTTCATATGGAAGGGGCACAATCAACAAGTTTTTGAGAACCAAACCATTCCGATGGAAAGGCAAGTGCAGATGATTGTCAACGAAATGATGCTGATAGAGAAAGCTTGGAGCAAGGAATCTGAACATCAAACGAGTAAGAAAGAAGATCATTGGAACTATCCTCTGCAAGGATATGTTAAAATGAACACGGATGCAGCATGGAAACCAGAAAAAGAAACTGTAGCCATCATAGCTAGAGACTTTAATGGGAGATGGATAGATGGTCATGTCAGAGGTATAACAGCGAGCTCTGCAACACATGCGGAAATCCTGGGTGCGGACATTGCCCTAGCTCTAGCTGGAAGAAACAACATCTCGGCTCTCATTCTAGAAACGGATTGCAAGGTTTTTGTTGATATGCTTCATTCAGACAAGGGAGAGTACCCAAGATACGAGAGAATCCTTACTCGAATCAGGCAGGCCCTCAGTGAACATCAAGGATGGTGCATAAAGTTTGTCTCGCGGGACTGCAACCAGATGGTAGACAAGTTGGCAATGGAATTTCAAAAACAACCGGTGGGATGCTTTGACTTACCTAGGCCTCCTGAATGTATTAAAGATATGGTATTTAGTGAGATATTTAATGGAGGTAGTACCTCTAAGTTTAACCCTCGCAATAACCTAGAAATTTGTACTTTGTTTCCGTATTGGCTTGCAAGAGGAGGACAAGATGAATAAAAATAGCCTCCTGGCTTCCCTAAAAAAAATGAAATTTGCCAAAATGAAAACTCAAATGAGACTGGAAGAAAAATATTGTAAACAAAGTAAGGTTCATACTTAGAAAAAACTCCACCAACAACAGCTTACCGAGATACACAATCAGAGACAATAGATGAGTTTAACTTAAATCAGTGGGAGATAGCTACCGATGATTTTTGGAACTGGGCTGCTAGCTGAAGATCATCTCACAGTTTCTGATTTCAGTATTACATCCATGACTCCTTGATTTTGAGTAATGCTGTGAAATGGTTGCATCAGTCCGACTGTACAACATAATTTCATAAGTATATATGCTACGAGAACTATGGGAAAGGGTGCCCATCACAAGGTTATTGCTAATAAACATATCTTTTGAAAGAGAACATAACAATTACCTTTTGCACACATTTAAAGGAGTTTAGGTGAAGTTCAACATTTTCCAAATAAGGTAGCCATACTCCATAAATGAATAATTAACATAGCTCAAATCACGGGACACGTGCTGGAAGAGGCAAAGCTAATAAAATTTGGAAAACTGGATAAACAAGAGGAAGTAGTTAATTAAGACAACAAAAATATAAGCGACAAAAATATAAGCGACTGTGGAACTAACTCCTTAATAACGAACAAAGAAAAACATACATTAAAATAGGGCAAAAAACCCTAAATGGCAAATTTTACATTTTTTATTCCCTAAATGGCACGTTCTTGAACTTATTGCCCAAAATGGCACATTTGCAGGCCAATACGTCCTCTGTTGGGACGCATTGCTCTCTCGGGAGGCAATGCGTCCCCGGTTGGGATGCATTGCTCTCTCGAGAGAGCAATGCGTCCCAACCGGGGATGCATTGCTCTCTCGAGAGAGCAATGCGTCCCAACCGGGGATGCATTGCCCCCACAGGAGGGCAATGCGCCCCGAAGCCGGACGTATTACTTTTTTTATTTTTTTTATTTTTTTTGAATTATGATACCATGTATACGATGTATATTACATATACATATATACGTTAAATTGCTAAATTAATATAATCTAAATTAGTTTATATACAGTTAGCCATATATTTAAAATAATATCTGAAAATAATAAAATAATAACAGAATATTATATTTATCAAAATATAATATTTATAAATGTAGATAAAAATATTCAAAATTAACAGATATAATACTAAATTATATAATAAAGTGTAAAATTATAAAAATAAAGAAAATATATACAAGTATTTATTTATAAACTTAGAAGAAAAAAACTAATATAGCAATAAAAATAAGAAAATACTAATATCAAAAATAAAAAAATACTAATATATTAAAGAAAAATTGTTCAGTTACGTGAGCACGGACAGATAAACTACGACCTGGTTGTTCTCTTGTTTAACCAGATAGAAGCCCAGGAGTACTGGGTGCATTCGATAGTAGAGAATAATATACTTTCGTTGGCATAACTGTAGGGCTTGTACTCTAGGTGAATATAGAACTCGCGTACACCCGTGAGGGGACGGAACAAGTTGTAATACTTAGCGCTGATCCTGATATCCTTAGCAGCAAGGCAAACGACAGTAGCCCCTACATTTTCCCAGTCATGGATGACAAAATTGGGAACGTTGTGCATGTACGCGACTACGACACAGACAGCTAGCAAGGACGTCACTGTTCTCTTGCTTGACACTGGAGGGAAAGCCGTTAATCTTTGACTACTGAGCACACTACTTATACCACCATCTAAGCCCTAGAGACTCCACAACCAGCATCATGCACGCATGCAGTTTTTACTTTTTGCGTGTTCCCCATGCTCTGTCCGCACTATGCCAATTTCGCAATTGAACCATACCAGAAGTGGAACGGACAGGTTGAAACTGAAGCTAGAAAATCCCCCATACCCCCACCTCTCTTCCTCTTGACTCCATCTCGCTCCTATCCGACCAAACACTGCTCGCTGGCTGCTTCCTCTCCGCTGTGTCGCGTCTAGCCTCGCCCTGTCCCGTCCAGACGACGTCGTCGTCTTGCACGTCGCCGCGTTCCGTTGGCTGCCTCCTCTTCTCCACGTCGCGTGCAGCCCGCCGCCGTCCCATCCAGACAACGTCGTCGTCTTGCACGTCGCCATGCCACCCGTCGTCTCCCAGAACTGGTTCGTCTAGCCCCGCCACCGCGCCCAACCCGCCGTTGTGATCAAGAAAAGATCACCTCCAGCCCGCCGCCCGCGCCTATACCGCTCCCTCTCCTGACCATCATCAAGCGTCGTGTCCTTTGCCACGTCGATGACTCCTCATCTGCCGTTGCGCCCATGTCGTGGAAAGCAATCGCTAGTCGGATCTGCCTGCAAGTGCCCTGATACATATATTTTCTCACAGTGACGTATAAAAATCAATCTTGTGTATACCGAATTCTAGAATGTGAGGTTGTATGTATTTTGTTTTCATTTTTTCTAAAGAATGCAAGCCTATATGGGTCATTGTAAATGTTATCAAAAATTATGAATATTCATTATGACTTGTGTGATGTTTATCTAATCATGGAATTTTTCTGATTGTACACAATGTTTTGATTTATAATAGATACAGTTCTTGACAATTTTTAGTTATACCATGAATATTAATTAGTATCATGCGTAAAATTACCATCAATATATCAACAGATGTGGAACACATATTTTGACCAAATATGATCACTTATCACATATAATAAAAAGTTATATTATAATCAGTAATCAAATTTGTATTTCAACTCACAAATCAAATTAACATCTGACTGTATGCATTGTATTAGAATATATCTAGTATATTTTCTAATGACTTTTAGTACTGCATTGAATATAATTAAGTATTGATTTCGAACTTAGTCATTGTATACATACAAAAGTGTGGTCGAGTCAGATATTATGACCAACTGAAAAAAGGAGGGAGTCCGAAAAAAATTCGAATTTCAAAATCATTGTCTTATTATAAAACGAGTATAAGTGCAAGTAAGTGGGTAGTTGGACGGCGATTTGCTTAATTGCAGCAACAACATGCATTGATTTATTGCAACAACATGCATTGCTTTATTGCAGTAGCTGCATGCATGCAACCATGCAGCCGTTGTAGCATATTTATCACCTTGAAGTCAGTGTCGCACTGTGCTATATATTTTTGGTGTAATGTGTTTATGTAATTAGCACTGTAGTTGATACATTTAAGTACTGATTTATGAATTTTTAGAAATATATATATATATATATACGTGATTTTAGTTGATTCAGACATCAACAAAATATTCAATTTTACATATTTATTATTGAAAAAGTTATATAATATAATCAATAATCAAATTTGTATTTCATCTCACGAATCAAATTAACATAATATAATCAGTAATCAAATTTATATTTCATCTCACAAATCAAATTAACATATGATTGTACACACTGTATTAGAATATATCTAGTATATTTGCTAATGACTTTTGGTACTGCATTGAATATAATTAAGTATTGATTTCTGACTTAGTCGTTGTATATATACAAAAGTGTGGTTGAGTCAGATATTATGACCAACTGAAAAAAGGAGAGAGTCCGAAAAAAATTTGAATTTCAAAATCATTGTCTTGTTGTAAAACGAGTATAAGTGCAAGTAAGTGGGTAGTTGGGCGGCGGATTGCTTAAATGCAGCAGCAATATGTATTGATTTATTGCAGCAACATGCATTCTTTATTGCATGCAACCATGCAGCCGTTGTAGTATATTTATCACCTTGAGTTTGTGTCGCACCGTGCTATATATTTTTTGGTGTAATATGTTTATGTAATTAGCACTGTAGTTGATACATTTAAGTACTGATTTGTGAATTATATATATATATATATATATATATATATATACATATATATATATATATGTGTGTGTGTGTGTGTGTGTCTGTGTGTGTGTGTGTGTGATTTTAGTTGATTCAGACATAAAAAAATATTCATTTTTACATATTTATTATTGAAAAAGTTATATAATATAATCAGTAATCAAATTTGCATTTCATCTCACAAATCAAATTAACATCTGACTGTATGTACTGTATTATAATATATCTAATATATTTGCTAATGACTTTTAGTACTGTATTGAATATAATTAAGTATTGATTTCAGACTTAGTCGTTGTATACATACAAAAGTGTGGTCGAGTCAGATATTATGACCAACTAAAAAAAGGAGGGAGTCCGAAAAAATTCGAATTTCAAAATCATTGTCTTTTTGTAAAACGAATATAAGTGTAAGTAAATGGGTAGATGGGCGGCGGGTTGTTTAATTGCAGCAGCAACATGTATTGATTTATTGCAGCAACATGCATTGCTTTATTACAGCATGCATGCATGCAAATAGTGCATAGCACTAACAAATTTTCGGTCTAAAAGAACGTGTCGCACAATGCTAAAAGATACAAATAGTGATTGTTTTGCGTATTCGCGATATTGGGGTGCCGAAATTGATGGAGGAGATATGCTGTGAAGAATTTTCCTTAATCTTTCCGGGCTGCTTGGAGAAGGAAAGCACCCACAAACCATGCGTCTCAGCAACGAACTGAACCACGGTATACACCTCGATGGACGAAAAAAAGGATCACATAAGCCGCAATCTGTGATTACGGCAGGGGTGAAGTGAAACATACCACATATTGAGTTGAAGAGCAAGCCGAAAGAGCATCAAAGACCAGGCCGAGCATAGAACAGGTGGTATTCCAACGAACTAATGACGGCGGTGGTTGAGATAGCGGCCGGCTACGACTCGATGGCTCGGCCTGCAGGAAACCCTAGATTCGCACTCAGTGGAGGATGGAAATAAAAGAATCATAAAAAACAACAAGCAATTATAGTGAAATTAGTTGAGAAAATACGAACAGTAAAGTATGTAAAATCACCACTTCCATCAAAAGTAAAAAAAAAACAGTGGAAAAATCATTTGCTTACATTTCATTAACGATAGGCTTACTAAGTATACCGCCTGTCAAAGTTAGATTATGTGATTGGTTGACATCCCTGTTACACAACTAGCCAGCAAAAACTTAGACATGCACAATGACGATAAATATGCTCTATCACAAAGTTGGCCACACATGTACGCATCGTGCTATTAGTGTATGCACATGTGTCTTTTTCTATATATGTATATGTAGGTTTCTTTTTGAGACCCACCATTTTTAGGACGTATAATAAACGGGGATGCACGTTAAAGGTAGTCTCAATGCCCAATTTAATAAGTATAAACTTCAAGAGTGTGAGATGCGAGTGTGCACCGCCAACCCTCACATACATGCTAAGAAAATAAAAAACAATTATAATACATCTAATGAGGAATATGGGAAAACGTATAATAGAATTTGCAACATCTTCACTTCCATGCAATAGGCAAAATATAGACATACATAATGATGACAGAAGTGTTCTATCACATAGATGTGTACGCAAATGCTCATAGTCTTATAGTTTATGCATATGTTTGTATTCATGTATTCGGATTTCTCGCCAAGATTCACTATTTTTGTGACTTGTATGGGGATGCACATTGAAGATACTCTCGATGTCCCTATTAATAAGTATAACCAACAAGAGTGTGAGAGGAGGGTGAGCACCCTAAACGTCACCTCATGTTTCTCTATGGTGAAAATCTTTCCTTTACATACTCTCTTGAGTGTCATTGCTATGATCACTAGACATGTGTATACATGTTGTTTTTTTGTAGGTGTAGACTGACATACACACAATATCTTTGGATTTTTCTATGTCTGAGTCTGTTTGTGTATGTTTGAATGAGCTCCCTAATCCAAAATAATTTAGAAAATGTCCTATAAAAGAACTTGTACATGACTCCATTGGCATTTTTATATGAAGTAATTATACAATTCATAATATGCTTTTAAAATTTTGTTTAAAATATCTTTTATATGTTAGTGTACTTTGTGAGATATCATAAAAAAGATCTAAATGTAAACACACGTATATAGTGTAATTATTAAATTTCATATGACAACTTATTATCATCAATTTTCCACCTAGTTTGGATTTGAATGGATATAAATGTATCATATATTGTTTCGATTTGATTATATTCACAAGTATGATTAATTATATTTTGACATTTTTAATGAAAAATGAAGAAAAGGTATGATTTTTTTACAGTGACATAATACATACATATACATATAAAGGTCAAATCCTATGAAGGTTCAAGCTACATAAGGCAGATCAGAATAAATGTGAAGCTACAATTTTTAAAAAATCAACCACACTATAAGAGTGTTTATGCGAAAGTTCTCATAGAAAGATGTTGAGAAAGATTCCATTTTTGGTTTCTATATGTATTTTAGTTTTTTGATCAAAGAGGGAGGGAGAGAGAGATAGTATAAAAAGTGGGTTCAATAGTGGGACCCACTCCTTACGTTTATGTTGAACACTTCTATCATCAATAAAAGGAATAGAAGTGCTGGATAGTATAGTACTCAAAATGATATGGAAGCATTTGTAGAGGAAGAGAACTAAAGTATTATGTTTGAAACAAATGTTTAACACTATCCACATTGTCCATCCCCCATATAGACACATGAATAACTTCAACTTCCAACAATAGGAGCTCCAAAATGATTGCTTTGATTCCCAGATCCATATAAGAGTCCACAACCAACAACACTCTGATGGCTATCACCAACCTTCATCTTGTAGGGAAATATCGGATCAGAGTAGGCAGCGGGAACAAAAAACATTATGTCCTTATTTCTCATAACAGTAAGATTGCCTGAACAACTATATAATGGGAAGGATTATTTAATGAGTTCATACATGGTCCCGGAGAGGGTCTAATAACTATAACTCATTTCAGTAGTGCAACACTCCTCGTTGTACTAGGACAATGTCTTCTACTGCTCTTGGTCCTCACCACAGACAACAACCTGATGTTGTCCTCTTAGCGGTAGACAACAACCTCCTCACCTCTATAGTAGGCCATGTAGACCACCTAGAACTCCTATCATTATACTAGAAGAGATAGGAAGAAATTGTCCCCCCGTTGGTGTACTATTTATCAACTTGCTCTTCCATGATTATTCTCCCTTGCTATCCCTTCCTTTATAAGGTAGGACTTTCTCAAGCTCTCTATTGGTTACCACAACCAGAGATGACAACAATTATCAGAGGAAATTTAGTTGTGTCCGAGAAGCCCCCAATACCCCTCAATTTGTAGGAGGGGTTAGGGTCTAGGTTCCCAGTCTATGTGGGAGTGGAAGGGACCAAAAGATCATAAATTTTCACAACCTATGTGCAGTGAACCGGTCATTTCGTAGGCGAGCCGATCAGTTCAGATGTGAGCCGATCGATTCTCTCAATGAACAGGACATATTTACATGTTTCTCTATTCCATATGCATTGGCATTTTGAATCCAATTAATGCACAATATAACATCTACACTAATCCTTGAAGCAATTAAATTTCTCCACACATTGGGTGTCTCGCCCTTGCGAGACGATCATCTCACAAACCCAACTATTTGGTTGGTAACCTGAGTCGATTGGTTCACAATGTGAACAAGTCTGTTTGCTCCCCAGTTTAGGCAAAATGCAACCAATTCAATTTCTAATCAACCTCACACTCCAACCGATTATTTCATCACATGAGCGATCAGTTGGGAGTCTAGTTAGTTGATTAGTTGCTTGAATTGAATACCTAAACACTTCAATAATCAATTAATCAATTAGTTATGATTAAACTCCTCTTCTAGGTGAAAACCTATGTTTGAATCCCTATAGGTCCCATATCACACTGGAAGTGAATGTCCATAATTGGTTTATAACATCACAAGAAAAGAGTGGTGCCTAGTCCCACACCAGTGCTACCCTAGTGAATGGAAAGTTGGAGAACAACTTCAACCTACAATCTGTGTAAGGTGTTTCAATGATTGTATAATTACTTTATATCTGATATCTGAAATGAACTTGAGGCATGGAAATGTCATCCTATCAATGTTCAGTCCATGTTCCTTGAACTAAAGAAAACTATCTGAGATATATGTAACCTCAATATTATATATTGATTCACATGTGCATGCACATACATTTCTCAATTTTTCTTATCAAGTGACCAGGATATCATACTTCGGTAGGAGGGTCAAATCCCTTCTACATCACTCACATTCAATCCCCATGTGTCGCAACTATCCAATCACCACCAATATGACAATCCTTATTCAGGATTACATTTGATGATGTCAAAGTATACCAAATGACATGTGATGAGTGTAGTGATTTATACTATTCTCATATGCCCCTCATGAGGTAGCTTATGCATCTACATATGTGTATGCAGCCCTCAGCTACTCCGCATATAACTATGCAATGCTATTTTTGGGCATGGATTGAATATGCGGCCTGTGGTCCGCATATGAGGTCTCTTAGGCCCCACATTTCATTTGGCGACTTAAAAAAACTCAAATAAAATCAACCAAATTAGATGACAACTTCTTCTATAGAATTGGTTTTAAATCAAATATTGAAATTTTTCTACCTCAAAAATAATTCTATTTTGAATGAGTGGTGCACCATATATTATTACATTTTACAAATGTCAATGTTTCATTATGTTCTTTGCTCTTTTTTGTCTCTTCTATTTTTCTCTAATATTAGAACATGTTTCTCTTACAACTGTTCTTATTTTGTCTTGTATAAAAGGGGAATCTATTGTATATATTAATTGGATATGATATTTTATTTTACCAAGTATCAAATTTCTGAGCTGCTTAGGGAGTAATTAAATTCCCTCAGACTTTTTCTTCTCTACTTATTACTATCTTGATTTCTTCATATCATTTTTATGTTTTGCTTTTGTTTTTGATGTTTTTTTTTCTATTTCTACTTTGAACTACCACGTGTTGTGCTATTGTGGTTATTCTTATTGTGTTCATTCCATAAATATTCTTCTATGAACTGCATGTGTTAATGTGTTGTGTTACTTGTATATTCTAGTACATTATATAAACTTAGTGTTTTGTTGATTGATTTTTCTTCTTGATGATTGGAAAATATGTGTTTCTTCTTCCATGGTGTAAGATTCATTGGTACATTTTGGGTTATTAGGCTACAGAACTAGACAATATGAAATTTATAATAATGATTATTTTTAATTAAATATATGTATAAAATATAGAATTTATTTAAAAAATCCAAAAATGCATATACCCCGCTTATGCTCCCGCCTGTTAGATCTTAGATGGGTGATTAGATGCTCTAGAGGGGGGTTGAATAGAGCTGAATGCACTTAAACAAAAATCATTAGACCTTCAAGATAAATCACAAGATAAGGTTGCTAAATAGGAAGTTTGAGTGAAACTAAACATGCATAGAAAGGATGAGAGAGATTGAGCAAACACAAATAGACAAGCTATTTAGAGTGGTTCCACATTTCAAACTAGAAGTGAGTCAGTCCACTTACCTAGAGAGGTCAACCTCTAGGATTTCTTAACCTTTCACCTTCATTATATTCATTATAAAAGATACAATACATGACCAACCAAAGGACTTACCTATCCAATACAAAGTCTTCAACCTTACCAGGGACTTACCCACTTTGCAAGGAGTCTTCCGCCTTCTTCCATCTTGCACAAGTCTTCAGCCTTCAAGGAATTACCCACCCTTCTTGGATCTTCAGCCTTTTACTTCACCTTCACTTGGAGAAGCTTCCACCAAGGACTTACCCACTTGAGCAAGTAGTCTTCTACCTTCACCAAGGTCTTACCCACTCTTGCTCCAAGTCTTCAGCCTTGATCTTCACCAAGGAACTCCTTCCCTTGTTCTTCTTCACCTCTCTTAGCCAAGAGAGAGAGCCTTCGTCTTCATGGTTGAAATGAGAGATAGGGAGGTGGTGGAAGTGAGAGCCTCACAAGATATACATGTAGGACTAGCTCTCTTACACATTTCCTACTCACTCTAATGAATGTAACAAGTGATTAAGCTTAGAGAGAGAGGAGGCTATAGGAAGCACTCAAACATAGAATAGGAACCTCACATAGAGTTTTGCATTGAATGCTCAACCTTGGAATGAAGCCCAAGGGGTCCTATTTATAGCTGGGGATGCCTCTTAGCCTTTGGGAACACTTGAGAACGAAAACTAGCCATTTTGTGGCTTGCAATGGATATATTTTCACTTGTTGCAACTCCACAACAGCTAGAAGCATTTTTCTACACTTTTATGTACAGTGCAATCGGTCGAGTTTCTATAAAGGCAACTCGACCGATCCCACTAAGAGACAAGACCAATTTAGGCCATCAGTCGAGTTTGTCCTGGGGCAACTCGATCGATTCACTTAAATCAGTTTTGGTCAGTAGAGGGATCGGTTGAGTTCCGTGAAGTGTAAACTCGACCGATAAAAAGTCATTTTCAAGATCCAATCAGGATCGGTCGAGTTTGCAACTCAACTGATGAACAACCTGATGTGAATTTTGAAAATTGACTTTTGAGTGCTTAAATATTCGATCTAAGTGCTCCTGATTTTTTCTAAGCTTAATTATAAGTCATACAATCATTACAAATGATTTACAACATGATTCTAATGGATTCACATCATATTACAAAAATGTGCACTTGTATTGACTTTGACTTGATTTTTCTCCAAGTTGAGATGTGCAAGTTAGGGCATTTAGAGTGTGTCTATACCTAATCTGAAATCACTCAAGTAGAGACATTATACACAATTAATTTGAATGGTTTAGTCATCATCAAAACAAGGGTTTAGTCAATTTAGACCTTGAGTCAACACCGCCTTCTTATACTCTATGTGGTACCCTGACCGAATGCATACCGTATAACACATTTCAGAACATTCGTGATTTCTGGTCTAAGAACCACAATCACCACCTTCACTATGAGATATGATTATGAAGACCATTTATGATTTCCATGTGTCACTCTCAAGGTGGATCTGTCTGATACATTATTTCTCAACAAGTATCTATGTGATGGGTTAGATATCACATATTATGATTGATGAGATTCTTTCATCAACTAACACACATTCTAGTCTTGTGTGTTACTGTTGTCTATCTACCTTCCACAATAACAAATGACTAGGGACATAATAAGAATGTACATACTCTTAACATCTGTATGATCTCATTGTCCAAGTCACGTACTTGAAGACATACATCATTGAGTAATTGTAACATCCTAAAATTTTTAGAACAAATCCTTGACTCAAATAAACTCTCATGCAAAATTTATGAACTTAAGTTCTTTTATGCAAATTTTCCATATAATGACATAGATATAATTAATATGAGAAATCAATAGATATCTTAAGATATTATTGTATAATAAGGTAGTGGCTCAAGTTTCAAAATATCAAGAATATTTTTTCTATTAGGACAAGGAAAGACATGATATTTAGAAATAAGTTGGAATATTGATAATAATTAAAAGAGACATATTTTTGTGATAGATAAAGAAATATGAGTTCTATAGGTTTTCACACATGGAACTTTTATTTTAATGGATGGTTTAGAATTTTTAGAATTTGCTGAGAATTTTATGATCACTCATGTTAATAGTTTAGTGAGAAATATGTTCATAATTATTAGGAAGTTTAGATAATTATAATTAATTATTGGATAATAACTTGAATATGATTTAAAATCCTAGATGAAACATAGAATTATGATGCAACCTGAAAATTCATAATTTCTGGAGAAATATTAGAGGTCCAAATTCATTTAGCCAAAGAAAGAAAATATAAGAGGTTTAGTGCAAAAAAAAAGGTTTCAGGAGAGGGACTCCCAATCCTTTGTAGGGTTGTCAATGGGGAGGGTATGGGGAGGGTAAAGGTCTACCCTTACCCTTACCCTCCAGAAGGTAGCGGGTAAGGGTAAGGGCAATTACCCGCCTTAACAATTCCTTTACCCTCCCCTTACCCTTACCCTCTTCCCCACCGGGTAAATGGGGAGGATAAGGGTAAACGGGGAATTCTTCTACAAAAACATTTAAACTATTATGTACTATTAGTTTATACGAGTCCTTTACTAGAATGCCAGCATGCAACACATTATAACAAATTAAAGATTACATGTCGGTCTATAAAATACTAACCCATGCTAACAATCACAAAGTTGTATATCCAAATGCCCAACATCCGTTTGCAAATACATATAAATTTATCACAAAAATGACACATATACACCAACTTTTTTTTCTAATGAAAATAGACAAAATTCATTCATTTCCCAAAACACCAAACATCTCATCCAGGAGACATCAGTTTGTTAACGTTAAATATCATATGATCGTTGCTAGCTGCGAACTACATTTTTAATTACTGATGATAAGCAAGATTGCTTCAAGGAAGGGAGGGAATAAAAGAAGACACTGAAACACTACTTAAAAAAGTGTGTGCACAGACGCACTTCCTAGCTAGAAAAACTTGATTAGCCAGCAGCTAGCTAGCTAATCAACTGAATAACCTACCTGCTATAATCCCCCATTTTCTACATTTCTTTCTTCCGCCAGTTGGGGGATTCAGACGGACCAGTCAAGATTGTCAAACTATACACCAACTTATTTTTAACAAGTAACACTAAATTCAAAGATCACATCTAGTAACCTACATTTTAAAATACAAATGTATCTTCCTTTACAATGTTACATTTTCATTCGTCCCATAATAAATGATATTTTACAAGTCTCAAAGCCATTACAAGATAGCATTCTGGAACATTCAGAGACAAAACGTCTTCATTGTTGCCTTCCGCTCACCCAAAGACGAAGCCTAGTTGGATTCTGCGTACCTTCGTGATTGGGTGGAGTGTAGACATGATCTGAGCACCGTGGAAAAGCTTGAATGAATAATAGAGGAGTTCATATGGATCATTATACATTAAATTATACAGGAGCAATGCTACTAGTTTTGGGTAAAAGAATAGCTCTGTATGATGTCAAATGCTAACTAAAGTGCTCCTAACATAACAAGAAAAAAAGACAAAAGAACTAGAAACAACAAGAAGATCTCGCACAAATGAATCGTCCGCCACCTTACTAACAGTACGCTAGCCACTGCTATAAGGAACAGGCTGCTTCAAAAGGGCACAAAATTGGAGGGGGAACACCTAATGCATATGAACCAAGAAGATCGACGGTTGACTGGGAGCTGGATGAGTAGATGTCGCTGGAACCTGGAGGAGTCATGCCGCTGGAACCTGGCGGAGTCTTTTCTAGCTGGAGCTTAACGTGATGTACGAACATGAATAGGAAGAGCATCCCTCTTGAAAGCAAATGAAGGCTGGGGAAATCAGAAGCTTGGAGCGTGAAGCTATGCGATAGAGATCGAAGTCATTAGTCTAGGTCGGGGACAGGTTGCGGCTGCGAATTCCGTTGCGGGTTGTTCTTCTGGGATGGAAATGCTGCGTATGAGGGGTTTTAAGTTACAAAGTTAGGGTTGGGTTATTTCTGCACATGACCCCAAAGTATATATTAATTTAGTAAATCTATCTTCAGCGGGTAAACAGGTAAAAGGGTATGGATAATGTCTATATCTTACCCTCCCCTTTTAATGAAGCGGGGAAATGGGGAACGGGTAAAAGGGTAATGGGTAACAAAAATCCTTACCCTTACCCTTACCCTTACCCTACAGGGTATGGATAAAGGGTAAATGGGTAATACCCTCCCCATTGACAGCCCTAGTCCTTTGCGGACTGGGAAGCACCCCTACCAAATCATGGGAGGAGTCTCCCTAATATCAGGGGCTGGTAAATGCTATAAAAGCATAACACTTTGGTTTAGGATATAAGCGACTCTTTTTTTAGAGTTTTAGAGTGACTCCAGAGAGAGAATCGAGGAAAATGACCCTACAATGATGAGGGTAAGGTGAGCTAGGGATCAATGCTAGGAGACCCTTCTGGTCTTGCTAATTATGCCATCCTGGCTACAGAGGAAGAACTGAAGATGGGGTGGCTTCCCCCTTGCGGTTTAGTGGCATGTGTGGTAAGAGTCACCTCGTCAGAGTAGCTCTTGGTGTCAGTGCCCTGTTGTCGAGTGCGGAACAGGGGAGCCGCGTCCCCTTCGCTGCGTGCGTCTAGGACAAGCACATCAGAATTGTGTTGGCCCAATAAGATATATGGGCCTTAGCCATGATTTGTACTGAGGGGGACTTAAAGAAGGAAGGGCTCGCGGATCATGAACCCTTAGATCTAAAACCAATGTCCCAGATGAGTTTAAGTCAAGGTAATTTCCAATGATCATATCTTGAGATTGGGGTCTCTATTTGTAGCAAATAAGGTGTCTATGAAAAGCTTATAATGTCTATTATTTTATAAAAATTGATTGAAAGGGTGGTTTTGATGCTTGATAATTATTATAATTTGGTTACTGAAATCTAAGAAATTTCAATATTTTGTCCATTAATACTAGCTAACAACTTTAGTATTCAAGAATATTTTATAGTAAGTATATTTCAATATGATTAACACAATTCTAAATCTCAATCTTTTGGATTTGGTTCTCAACTTCAATTTTTGATGTAAACCTTAATAAGGGTATTTTGATTTGATTAAAAAGTGACCTGATATTTTTACAGGAACCCTAATGTGCAATGCTATTACATTCTCTAAAGTTTTGGTCTAATATTATGTATAACTATTTTAGTATTTGATTTTTTTGGTCTTAAGTGGTCATTTGTAAGATAATTGATGATTATTTGAGACAATATTTAATATGTATGACTATTTGGTCTAATATATGACTGTAATTGTATTTTCCTCCCATGGTATAACTAAGTCAGTTATATTAGTATATATGATTATGTTTGGGGCTTACTCTCAATACATGATGTATGCATATTTTAGTATATAAGATAATTTTTTGCATTCTTTGGGTCATCAATATATGGATGCTATAAGATATGTCATTTGGATATACAACGATAAGATTTCTATCATGTTTCAAATTAAAGTTATGTCCAGTCTAAATGAGAACTCTATTTTGTGTTATGGATCTAGGATAATGGGATTAGGGTTTAGGATATTGATTAAGGTGATAATTAATATAAAGCATGTTCATTTCAAGGAAACTTAGGATTTTTCATCAAGATCAGAGAACTAGCTTCGGATATACTTTTATCCAAGGTAAGCGGGTCATGACACTATACATAAGTACCTTGGTTGAATTGAATTATATGTATGGTTCGTGCTTTCAAATTTCAAGTCCAATGCTCAAATCATGTTCATCAAATAAATTGCTTGATGATTGTTGCATCTTATGTCTTATGGTTATCATGTTCATTAAGATTAGAGATTATGATTATTGATCAAAGATTAATAGATTTAACGTTCATGTTTTAAGAGGGAGAAATCCCATCATGTTAAAGATGAAAGATCAATATTAAGTTCATATTTATGGAAATGTTAATGTTAAAATAAATGGATTTGAATCAATTTTTATATGCTTCTTGAATCATTCACCTCAAGGGGTTTTTATGGGCATTCATGCCAATTAAGGGCTTTTATAGCCAAATCATGAGCATTCATGCTATTATGGGCTTTCCTAGCATTATGGGCTTTCCTAGAAATCATGTGCTCTTAAGTGGGTGTTATCGAGAGATGCATATATTTACTGCTCAATTCTTCATGTTAAAAGATTTATGTATCAAGAATTCTTAAGTCAAATTTGTGTCAATATTTTCTCTCAAATCAAGTGTATATGTTTATTTCAGTTCTTATAAAATGTATAGTGCCACCTACTGATGTATGTCTCTATTTTCACATGGTTGTGGGATTAGATCTCCCTAGATCAAGGAGAAAAAGAATTTGAAGTAAGTGCTCTAAAGTAGAAGTTTCCAGGACTTAGCTTGGTGGGGTGCCACATACACCTTAGAGGATCCTATATCAAGTTGTAGAGAATATTTATGTCATATATTTGTTTCTACGTTTCATGTAACAAATTTTAGTTTAAAGATGAAATAGGTGATGTTATTAGTTTTATCTTTCAAGGAACAATGTGTAAATCTATATTTCCAAGCAATGCATGGTGTTTCATTTACCTTATTGCAATGTATATCATGTTTTGTAATGTTCCTTCAAGACAAGTGGCCCATGTTATGGACAACATAGGGTTTGCTTCCACTGATGTATATATATGTGCTTGGAGGGGTGTTACAATATGGTATCAAAGCAATGAGTAGATGGCCACTAAGCTAAAGATTCATATGTTCTAACCCTAGGTATAGAAAAAGTAAGTGAAAGATATTAGAAACCAAAGTAGAGGTCTACTTAGGAGACATAATTAAGATAAGGGTTAGGGTTATGTGCCTGGATGTTTTGGATTTTTGTGTTAACTCTAGAATTGTACATAGCACACTCTCTCTTCTTACCACGTGTTTGTGGTATCAGGCATAGGCTCATGAGGTTTTGTATAGATAATGTTATGTGCATAGTCATGCTTGTCTTGTCCTTTCAAGTGCATGTAGTATGGGACATGTGCATGAGGGAGGTTCTAAGATAAGTGTGATAAGACTTTTCACCTCTGAATATATGATCGACCGGCTTGTATCCAAAGGCAACAAAAAAATAAGAGTTGACATTAGAAGTTTGAGGCATATAGTCACCTAAACCTAATCATATACCTAGTAAGACCAAGTATGGATACAAGGGGTGGATAATTTGACATGGATACGTTAGATCCAAGGTAGAATCAAAATCCCTAGAGAAGGGGTAAGAAAGGTCCTTTGTAATGTCAGTGATGATGTGAAATGGATTCATTAATATACCCACATGTTGGTCTTAATAATGAAGTTTACATAATGTTTTACTATGAGAATGAGACTTTAAGATGATATTAGAAAGTTAGTATACATAGAATAAGTAAAACCCTAATGTGGGTAGTATGATATAAATTTCGAGGATGAAATTTAATTAAGGTGGGTAGAATTGTAATATCCTAAAATTTTTAGAACAAATCCTTGACTCAAATACACTCTCAACACAAAATTTATGAACATTAAGTTTTTATGCAAATTTTCCATATAATGGCATAGATATAATTAATATGAGAAACCAACAGATATGTTAAGATATTATTGAATAATAAGGTAGTGGCTCAAGTTTCAAAATATCAAGAGTATTTTTACTATTAGAACAAACAAAGACATGATATGCATAAATAAGTTTGAATATTGATAATAATTAAAAGATACATATTTTTGTGATAGATAAAGAAATATGAGTTCTATAGGTTTTCACACATGGAAGTTTTACTTATATGGATGGTTTAGAATTTTAAGAATTTGTTGAGATTTTTTTTATCACTCATGTTAATAGTTTCAATGAGAAATATGTTCAGAATTATTTAGAAGTTTAGATAATTATCATTAATTATTGGACAATAACTTGAATATGATTTAAAATCCTAGATGAAGCATAGAAATATGATGCAACCTAAAAATTCATAATTTTTGGAGAAGGATTAGAGGTCCAAATTCATTTAGCCAAAGAAAGAAAATATAAAAGGTTTAGTGCAAAAAAACATTTTGGGAGAGGGACTCCCAGTCCATCGTGGACTGGGAAGCACTCCTACCAAATCATGGGAGGAGTCTCCCTAAGATTAGGGGCTGGTAAATGCTATAAAAGCATAACACTTTGGTTTAGGAGACAAGAGACTCTTTTTTTAGGGTTTCAGAGCAACTACAGAGAGATAATCGAGGAAAATGACCCTACGATGATGAGTGCACGACGAGCTTGGGATCAACACTCGGAGACCCTTCTAGTCTTGCTGATGGTGCTGTCCTTGATGCATTGGAAGAACTAAAGATGGGATGACTTTCCCCTAGTGGTTTAGTTGCCTATGAGGTGAGTGTCACCTCCTCAGAGTAGCTCTATGCGTCGGTGCCCTGTTGTCAGGTGTGGAACGGGTGAGCCACGTCCCCTTTGCTGTGTGCTTCTGGGACAAGAACAATAGAACTGTGTTGGTCCAACTAGATATATGGGCCTCAGCCATGATCTAAACTGAAGGTGACTTAAAGAAGGAAGGGCTCACAGACCATGAACCCTTAGATCTAAAACCAACACCCCAGATGAGTTTAAGTCAAGGTAACTTCCTATGATCATATCTTGAGACTGGGATCTCTATTTTTACCATATAAGGTGTCTACGAAAAGCTTATAATGTCTATTATTTTATAAAAATTGATTATAAGGGTGATTTTGATGTTTAATACTTATTATAATTTGATTATTGAAAGCTAAGAAATTTCAATATTTTGTGCATTAAAAATAGCAAACAACTTTAGAATTTCAAGAATATTTTATAGTAAGTATATTTGAATATGATTAACATGATTCTGAATCTCAATCTTTCTGATTTGGTTCTCAACTTCAATTTTTGATGTAAACCTTAATAAGGGTATTTTGTGTATTTCACCAACAATTTGATTACAAAGTGACCTGATATTTTTACAGGAACCCTAATGTGCAACACTATTATATTCTATAAAGTTTTGGTCTGATATTATGTATAACTATTTTAGTATTTGATTTTTTTGTCTTAAGTGGCCATTCGGAAAGATAATTGATTATTATTTGAGACAATATGTGATATGTATGACTATTTGGTCTAGTATATGACTATAATTGTATTTTCCTCCCATGGTATAACTAAGTCAGTAATATTAGTATATATGATTATGTTTGGGGCTTACTCTCAATACATTATGTATGCATATTTTAGTACATAAGATGATTTTTTGCATTATTTGGATATATCAGTATATGGATGCTATATAATATGTGATTTGGATATACACTCAGCGATAATATTTCTATCATGTTTCAAATTAAAGTTATGTCTAGTCTAAATGAGAACTCTAGTTTGTGTTATGGTTCTAGTATAATGGGATTAGGGTTTAGGATGTTGATTAAGGTGATAATTAATATAAAGCATGTTCATTTTAGGGAAACCTAGGATTTTTCATCAAGATCAGAGAACTAACTTAGGATCTACTTTGCTCCAAGGTAAGCAAGTCATGCCACTATACATAAGTACTTGGTTGAATTGAATGGTATGTATGGTTTATGCTTTCACATTTCTAGTCCAATGCTCAAATCATGTTCATCATATAAATTGCTTGGTGATTGCTATATATTATGTCTTATGGTTATCATGTTCATTAAGATTAGAGATTATGATTAATGGTCAAAGATTAATAGATTTAAAGTTCATGTTTTAAGAGGGAGAAATCCCATCATATTAAAGATTAAAGATCAAGATTAAGTTCATGTTAATGTTAAAATAAATAGAATTGAATCAGTTTTTATATGCTTCTCGAATCATGGACCTAAAGGGGTCATTATGGGAATTCATGCCAATTATGGGCTTTTATAGAAAAATCATGGGCATTCGTGTTGTTATGGGCTTTCCTAGCATTGTGGGCTTCCCTAGCAATCATGTGCTCTTAAGTGGACATTATGGAGAGATGTATATATTTACTTCTCAATTCTTCATGTTATAAGATTTATGTAATCAAGAATGCTTAAATCAAATTTGTGTCAAGATATTTTCTCAAGTCAAGTGTATATGTTTATTTTTAGTTCTTATAAAATGTATAGTGCCACTTACTGATGTATGTCTCTATTTTCGCATGGCCATGGGATGAGATGTCCCTTGTTCAAGGAGTAAAGGAATTTGAAGTAAGTGCTTCAAAGTAGAAGTTTCCAAGACTTAGCTTGGTGGGGTGTCATATGCACCTTAGAAGGTTTCATCTGCACCTTAGAAGATCCAATATCAAGTTGTAGAGAAGATTTATGTCATATATTTGTTTCTACATTACGTGTATTAGATTTTAGTTCAAAGATGAAATAGTTGATGTTATTAATTTTATCTTTCAAGGAACAATGTATGAATCTATATTTCAAAGAAATGCTTGGTGTTTCATTTACCATATTACAATGTATATCATGTTTTGTAATGTTCCTTCAAGCCAAGTGGCCCATGTTATGGAAAACATAGGGTTTGCTTCCGCTGATGTATATATATGTTCTTGGAGGGCGTTATAGTAATATCATTCTTTAGACATTCATTATGTTTGCTCATTTATTCATAATTGAGTGAAACAAAATAAATTGGAAGCTTGCCTTTATTATTAATCAAATTCTTTATCTTATATGCCATCACAATCATCATATGATTTTCTCTCTGGGCATACATACCAACAGACCCCCACTTGAAGTTAGAGACAATCACTGACAAGTCATATTCGTAGTTATTTAAACATATACATCATGTTTCTACTGTGCAAGTGCTAATCCAGTGGATTAGAATCACTTTTCTTTAGTTTATATATTGCATTTTCCTCACCTCTTCACAGTATGAGATGGAACTGGTATAATATTCTAGAGATGGAACTGGTATAATATTCTATCTGATATTCCTTTCCTGTCTGGTAGCTTCATTGTTGTCACAATATCTTTGTTGCATCATCAATGGTTGGAACATATTTAAGTTCAACCATATGAACTTCTAGAACCATATAGTATCCACTCATGTGTTCATAACACTAGGATACTCATCTTCTATTGTGGAATTGAATCAACGGTCTACAGTTTAGAACCCTTCCAACTCACAACTCTTTTCTTAAAATTTAAACAAAATTTATATTGTGATCACTTGTAGTCATTTTGGAAGCTTGCATCAGTGTAACCCTTTACAACCAACTATTCCTTTTTGTTGTAATCCAACAACTTATCCATTAGTGCTTCACAAGTACTAATGGATATCTATAATGACATTCCAATGAATGTCATTGGAAACTAATATCATCTCGTCACGTCCAATATATACAAGACTTGTGGGAAGAATACATTTACATGCATGCATGATAGATCTAATTGCTAGTGCATATGGAATCTTACTCATGTATTTCCATTCTTCATAAGAATCAGAACATAGGTGTGACGACCACTATTAGACCGACACCGAAATCACACAAACTACACAAAAATAACCATTAGCGGTGGATTACAAAAATCACTAAAAATTAAAACATTTTTACTAAGAGATCCACTACTAGGAAACTCTCTACAGAAAGAACTGAAGCCATATATACATCATGGTTCACTTCATACATACATCGTTCCATCACATCCCAAGGATATGAGATATCAGTTGCTTTACCAAAACATATACAAAAGCAACATTATACATCAAGGTGTTCTAGACAAAATATCAGATCAATTATAAATCTATTTATGCACTATCTCCTAAGGACTTGAGTGAATAGGGACGACACCTAGGACTCTATATCTACAAGACACATAACAACACACTCAACCTGAGTTGTTATTATTGTCCTTGCTGATTCCTGCTCTCTGATGCACGATCTCTACCTCCTCATGCAAGTCCACCTAAAAAGTGTGGAAACCCATGGGGTGATATCCATATCTCAAAGGGAGATATAACCCTCCACCAAAAATATTATCATCATAGATAAATCTTCATAAAAGAGATCAATAGAAACCTTTATCAAATTAAATAGGTATAACTACTTGTTATATATAGAGTAGAGCAATCTCATCATTTAAGTAGATCAGATATCTATGATTGAGAAATAGATCATCTAAGCACTTTTAGAAGGAATATGAAGAACATGTATAATATTTAACAACTATGTCATACAAAAGCATTTGTAGCCTCATCCAATGTTTCTATATTTGATCCTTAACCAAATACACTACACGGCTGATTACATCTGTCAACAATCAATCTAATGCCTTGAGGAGATGAGGTATACTACTCATGCTCCAACCAACTTGAATTAGCTAGCATCAATTCCATACAAGGTCCATGGAAGAGTCGGAATCCAAGACCTCACCCCCTTGGTCAGTACGAGTGAACCTGTAGTGACATCACAAGTCAAACTATTATTTAGCCAGCCTAGGTATACAGGCTCAATGCTAGAGAGATGCAAATCGTAGTTTATTCTCTATCTGGGGTATGACCTACAATAAATCCATATTGAGTCATGGCCTGCAGCCGTACTCTTCTCAGGGTATGGCTTTATTACCAATCCCGATGTTGCATTAGAGCTACGACCTACAACCACACTCTTTTTAGGGTATGTCCTATAGACAATCCTGAGGTTTGTAGGAAGCAAGGAAATACTCTTCTCACACCTCACATATTAAAAGGTATGCTCTCTGAGTAAAACTCATTTCACCGTCCAACAAGTTCTAACACTGAATGGATCTATGGCTAGGACAAATTACATTTTTAATTTCCTTTGATAAGTTAGTGCATTACAACATCTTTTAGAATCAATCAAGTTACAAGAATGAATTATAGATAAATACTATAAAGAAAGGTGTAATACATTTTTCAAAGAATATTGTATAAATTGGAACACTTCTTGTTACACCCATCCTGGTATCTCAATCCCTTAAACACATTACTGGAAATATCATCCGTTCAACATTTTCACTATCATGATCACAAGTATTAGGTATCAAACCTTCAATTAATTATTGATCAGTGTCACCTCTTACCAAGAAACAATCATTTCTAGGTCATTAGACCCATATATATCATACTTGTTGTACAAGAATTTTACATGGCTCATAAGGCCTATTTAATTTGTATCATGTTAAATCATCATACCTCATATCTGGATATGCTCATCACCTCATAATACTTTCATGATTAGGATTTCATGGTAAGAGCAGTATAAAGTAAATATCATCACCATGCTAATAAGAGAATCATTCAAATTACAACCCTTCTCATAATTAGGGTTAGGGTTTGCCCTTGTAGCTTATTAGGGTTTTCAAGTTCATATTTAACAACCAAACCCTAATTCACATCATAAGAGCTTATATCATTGCCATAAGTACTTAAGCATAATTAATTACTCCCATCACTTATCATTAATTTATTATCAACATGAAGTATTACCTTTCTGATATGAGTAGTATAAGTTTCTCTCTCATGCTTACAAGGATATTGAATTCAACATGCTTATTACATTGGCTTGACCCTCTTTAGGGATTATTAGCCTACACTTATCAA
Organism: Alisma plantago-aquatica; assembly: GCA_963693085.1. NCBI lineage: Eukaryota > Viridiplantae > Streptophyta > Magnoliopsida > Alismatales > Alismataceae > Alisma > Alisma plantago-aquatica. The sequence goes on along the minus strand of OY856409.1, from coordinate 566,295,421 downwards.
AGTGCATCCATCTCAATACTTCCTAGTGTATCAATTGATAATATTCATCATGTATCTGCCTACACTCATCAAGGTGTACCGACCTACACACTAACCCTTGTGTCGACCTACACACTATCACTTGTGTCAGCCTAGAAACTCTCACTTGTGTTGACCTAGACTCTCTCACCTATTTTGGCCTAGACACTATCACTTGTGTCGGCCTAGACACTATCACTTGTGTCACCTATGGCACATCAAAGTGATATCGGTTTAGAGGTGCTTAGGGTGATATCGTCCTTGAGGTGCTTCACGTGATATCGACCATGAATAATTTATTGTTGTATCAACTTCACCATACCTTGGTGCATCACCTTGTTCACATTTAGCATAATATTTTCACCTCACTTAAGCATAACAACTTGACCTCACTTTAGGATATCAACCACCCTATCACTTTGTGTATCAGCCACCCTATCACTTTGTGTGTCGACCATAGTATACTCTAGGGTATTGACCACACTGTTGTCTAGTGTATCAGCCATAGCATCATCTTTTTTTTGCCCTAGCTATCACCAAGTGATATCGACCTCTAGGGTTTTGATACATATCAGGTTCTAAGGTTTTGAAAGTATCAGGTTAGCCATCATTAACACCCTTATATACTCTAACCTACCTTGGTATCGGCCTCACCACTACTTGGTGTGTCATCCATGACTTCAAGGAGTGTGTCTCCCTCACCTTCACATGGTGTGTCAGCCTAGGTATGTTGCCCATCACACTTTTTTTAGGCTAGAGGTGTGTCGGGTTGCTAGGGTTAAGGTATATTGGGTTAGCCCTATTGTACCCATATCTTCACCAACTTTCAAGATATCGGCCAACCCCTATGCTTAGTCTTAGGTAACATGCTAGACAATTGTAAGGGTGATTTTCCTTTACATGCAACACACCGGTAAGGAGTTAGGACTTCATGTGTATTGGGTTCCTCTCACATAACCCCATATCGGGTTAGGGTTTCTCAAACCAATACCAGTTTGTGCATGGGAGATTCCATCATCTTCAAGATTCAACCCATCATCCAGTAACACGTTGGTTCATGTACAACAACCTCATATATCCATTAAATCTCATAGAATCATCATTCAATCAAGGAATGTGGAAATTGAAAAAGAATCATCAAGCATTGCATGATTGAAGGTGAATAATAATAGAGTTGAGTTCAAGTTATATAACCCGCCTCAAGATCAACACAAGAGCTTCAAGATCCAAATTTTCATGTTCCCAAGGTTGAAGATGACTTATCAAAAGTCCAATACTTGATCACAACACTTCTATATGAAAGAAGATATCATAGTTAGGAACTTGGTGAAGGAGAAAAGAAAAATAGGAATTATGATCCAAGAAGCATAGTCCACCCAAGGTTGAAGATGACCACGACTTCACCTTAGGATTGATTCTCGAACTCCCTCCTATTCCTCAAGACAATATGGTCATACACAAAGAAAAGGACGATATTAGAGTCAAAAGGTTTCACTAGTAGGTGAAAAGAGAAGTTTATATAGTTGAGGTTTAAGAGAGAGAGAGTGTATGTGAAGTGTCACAGCCATATGCACTTAGGTGACACATGTCCATTCATGGTGACTCCAGGCATCCATAATTATCTCGACATGCAAAAATCTTGTGGATAATCCAAAGATGAGATATCAGCCATTGGGTATGTTTCTTAACAAGATATCTCAACCTAATATCACTTTATATGCAAACCGATACAACTTTTACAAGGAACATCTAAACCGATAGGCTTCACATACACGAGGTGCTTACCCCAATATGAATACTTATAAAAAGTTACTAATCCAATATGGAACCTCCTCTATGCCTTCCTATCCGATAGGCACTTCCATATAGACTTCTTAACCCGACACATCCCCATCTAGGGTTCAAAACACTCAACACTCTTTGGCTCTTTCACCACCATGAGTGTTATCACTCAATGAAGACTCAAACAAGGTATCCCCCTTTATCTCTCCTCTATATGACACTAAGAGAGAGAAGGAACTTTCTAGAAGTGATAATTTTCACATCGATTCCACTTATTGGGTAAATTGCAATTTGCACCAAAACTATCATATAAGGCACAAATAATTTGCAAACAAGCTCAAACTTGAGAATTAAACTTTCCTTAAGTCTTAATTACTTTTTAAAAGATTAAGACAAGGTTCTAAGAAACTTTCTTAGGAAAAACTTCTAGGGTTATCCCAAAATCCAGGTCAGGGGTGTTACAAGTTATCAACCCCTAACAAGGATTTTATACCTAAAATCTCAAGAGAAAAGAGAAGGGTACTTACTCCTCATCTCTTCCTCCAACTCCCATTTGACTTCTTCAATGTCATTATGATGCCAAAGAACTTTCACAAGAACTATTTTTTCTTTTTCTACTTTTTGATTCTTCTGTCAAGAATCAACAATGGACCTTCCACATAGAATACATCCTCATCTAATACTACCTCTACAAGTTGTAACACAAGATCAGTATCAGGGTGACATTTTCTCAATATAGATACATGAAATAATGGATGTAGTCTGTACAACTTAGGTGGTAGTTCCAACTTATAGGCTACCTTTCCAACACATGCTATCACCGAGTAGGGTCCCATAAATTTTGGATCCAACTTAACCTTCTTGCCAAATATGAGAAAACCCTTCTAAGGAGAAACCTTGAGATTCACTCTGTCTCCAACTTGGAATTCTAAAGGTCTATGATGATTATCAACATATGACTTTTGTCTGTCATGTGCTTCTAAAAACTGTTGTTGTGTCACTTTAATCTTTTTAGTTATCTGTTGTACAAGTTCACGACCAAGAGGTTGGTATTCTCCTATTTCATACCAGCATAATGGGGATCTACAATGTCTACCATACAACGCTTCACATGGTGACATATCAATGCTTTTATTGTAGGCAAACTCTATCAAACTTAGATACATAAGCCAACTACCTGCAGACTAAAGAACACACACCCTAAGCAAGTCCTCCAAAGTTTGTATAGTCCTTTTAGATTGTTCATCTGTATGTGGGTGGGAAGTAGTACTAAACATTAACTGCATACCCAAAGTTGTGTGTAATTGTTCCCAAAAGCAACTTGTAAACTGATGACCTCTATCAGAGACAATTGTTGGTGGGACTCCGTGCAACAACACTATCTCATCCACATAAATCTGTGCAAGTTTCTCAATAGTGTATGTTGTCCTAACAGAAAAAAATGTGCCAACTTTGTCAACCTATCAACTATCATTCAAATGGAATCATGACCTTGGCTGTTCTAGGTAAACCAACTACAAAATCCATTATTACATGATCTCACTTCTACTGTGGTATAGGTAATGGTTGTAATGTTCCTGTAGGCTTTTGGTTCTCAGCCTTAACTTGCTGACACACTGGAAATTGCATAGCAAACTCAACTACATCTTTCTTCAAACTAGGCCACCTATACACATCTTTTAGATTGTGATACATCTTGGTACTTCCTGGATGCATAGCATACATAAATGAGTGATCTTATTCCATAATTGTCTTCCTTAGGTTATTAACATCAGATACCATGATTCTACCATGGTAACAAATTGTCTCATCCTCTAACTCACGAAAGACATCCCGCTTCTCACTACCACATTCAGATCTAATCTACTATATTACAAAATCAGCATGTTATGCTTCTTTGGTCTATTGTCTCAATGTAGGTTTCACTTGAATATGTGCCAATAATCTAGCTAGAAAAGACACTTCTAGTTGTACATACATCTATGGTAAGGAGACTAGCATGTCCCGCTTATAACACACCAAAGAATTCAACTATGATTTACCTATGAATGAAGATGAAGACTTTCTGCTTAGCATATCTTCCATCACATTAGCCTTTCCTGGATGATAATCAGTCATGCAGTCATAGTCTTTGATTAGTTCCAACCAATAGTGATGTCTCATGTTCAACTCTTCCTGTGAAAAGATGTACTTCAAATTCTTATTGTCTGTGAAAATGTGACACTTTTCCCCTATAAGTAATGTCTCCATATTTTCAAGGCATGAATCACAACAGCCAACTCTGGATTGTGTGTCAAATAGTTCTCCTTGTGTTTTGTAAGATATCGAGAGGCAAAAGAAATCACTTGTTTTTCCTGCATCAACACACATCCCAAACCATTCTTTGAGGCATCACAAAAGACGATGTATCTTTTCCCTTGCTCAGGTAAAACTAACATCGGTGCACTAGTCAACTTTTCCTTCAAAATTGGAAAGAGCATTGACACTTATCATTCCATACAAAAGAAACATCCTTCCTAGTTAACCTAGTTAGGTGTAATTCTACAGAACTGGTCTTTAATTAACCTCATGTAGTAACCTACCAAACCTAGGAAATTGCAAATATTTGTTGGTTTCTTAGGCAATTCCCATTCTAGAACAAACTCTACCTTTTTAGGATCAACACAAAAACCTTTAGCAGATATGATATGTCCTAGAAAAGACACTTCTGACAACCAAAATTCACACTTGCTAAACTTAGCATATAGTTTGTTTTGTCTTAACAAATTCTGTGCTTGAAAAAGATGTTGTTGGCTATCTCGTCTGTATATTAGAATGTAATCTATAAAGACTGCTATAAACTGATCAAGGGATGGCCAAAACACTCTATTCATCAAATCCATGAATGTTGTTGATGCATTAGTTAGTCCAAATGACATAACTATGAACTCATAATGACCATACCTTGTCCTAAAAGCTGATTTGGAAATGCCATCCTCCTTAATCTGTAAGTGATAATATCCTGACCTCAGATCTATCTTAGAGAACACTGTTGCGCCACACAACAGGTCAAACAAATCATCTATCGTTGGCAGAGGATACTTGTTCTTTATTGTTACCTTGTTCAGCTATTTATAGTCTATACACAACCTCATAGACCCATCCTTCTTCATTACAAAAAGTATCGGAGCACCCCACAATGATGTACTCATCTAGATAAAACCTTTATCAAGTAACTCTTGTAACTATTTCTTTAATTCTTCCATCTCAACTGGAGCCTTCCCATAAGGTGTTTGGGCTATTGGTTGTGTATTGGGAACTAAATTGATCTCAAAATCAATCTCTTGAGTCGGTGGAACATCAAGAATTCCTCAGGAAACGCATCCTTAAATTTTCTAACAATTGACACTTTTGGAATACTAGGACTTTCCACCTTCGTATCCACCGTATGTGCCAAGAACACCCCACACCTATGTTGCAACAGTCTTTAGGCTATCATTTCTGATAGTAGACATGTTGGATGAATTTTCCTATCTCCATGAAAGATCCATGACTCATCACCATATATGAACATATCTTGCTTGGAACCAAAATCCAAGACTACCTTATACTTTTCCAAGGTTTCCATCCCAATGATTATAGCAAATCCATGCATCTCCAGTGGTATAAGATCCACTTGAATGTTGTATTCTAAGAAAGAAAGAACATAGGGGGGACATACATCTTGCAACACTACATAATCAAGAACATAGGGGGGACATACCTCTTGTAACACTATGGAACCAACTAATAGAGTTTATAACAACAAATTATCTATTCTATGACTAACATGTAAAAGACAGTTATGAATCACTTCACAATTTGTAAAGGAGTGTGTAGCACCCGGGTAAACCAAAACATGTATGAAGCATGATGAAGACATATCAGAATAAAATAAATTCATTTGATCTGTCATGACTCATGGGTTTAATACTGCCTCTGGCTGACTCATAGCATAGAATCACACCATTTCCTGGTGTCGACCTCATCCTCTGTTTCCTTGTGCATATGAACCTACTTAAAACGCATGTCCACGTCGTCGTCCTCCTATACCACTATTGAAATATTTTACCTGAGAGCCTTGCTGACTCTACTTTGGTGGTTAGGTTACCTTAGTATATCTTACTGGACAATCCCTCATTAGATATCCTATCTACCCACACTAGTGGCAGGCTTTGGTAACTTGTTGTGGCCTAGACGGCCATGTTACTGACATTGATTCTGCACTATGGGCTCCAATAGGAGGAAAACTATGGCCTCTATCTTTACTTGACATCCACTGCATCTGAGCACTGAACCTCTATGGTGTTATGCAGGAAACCTTAGTTTCTTATAACTTCTAGACTTTTTTCCTTGGAACTGGGCAGGTCCTTTCCTAAGGTTTGCCTTATGTTTCTCGATTACTGTCCTTTCTATCCTCCTAACCAATTCCATAAACATAGAAAATCTCTCCCTATTATCCAAAGTAGATATAGAAGTGGATAACTTAGAATTCAAACCCTTCTCATCATGCCAAATTCTCTCCTGGTCTATAGTATCCATGTGCGGACAAAACTACAAAAGCTCCATGAACTTAGCTTCAGACTCATTGATCTTCATAGGCCCTTACCTGATATGTTCAAACTATGAGATTTTCTCATTTAGGTACATATGAGGAACATACCTACTGGTGAACTCACATCAGAATTCTCCCATCCAATCTTAACATCGGGCCTTTTCTCCTCTTCAATGGCCCACCAATGTCCAACACTTCCCTTCAATAGGTACACAACATGCCTACCTTTGTTAGTATCTGGGATACAAGGATCTTAAAAGTTTTTTCTAACACAGTGAGCCACAGATCTGCATCTATTGGGTCATCCGTTCTAGCATAATCTATAGTTCCTACATGACGTAGCCATTCAAAAGTCTTACAAGAACCCAAAGATTCAACATTGGGGACTGGTGCCTTAGGTGCCAGTGCTAGTATCCTGTCCACCATAGTGTTACTGTCATCATGAACTACCAAAAGAGAGCATGAAAAGTAGGGTTCTCTAGCATAGTCTGATCTAGCTGAGGATTCTCAGGCACTTGTTCTTCTCTTGCATGATCCCTTGCACCTTCTCCTAGTGCATCAACAATGCTTTCAACAACATGTTCATCATGTTCTCCAGACATCTTTATGCTTTACTCTTTCTTTTTCATAGGTAGAAGATCACTATAAGATATACTGGGGGACACTTGAATAGACTCAACGACCTTAATCCTATGTACCTATAGACTCAGCAAACCTAAGGCTTTGATACCAAAAATTGGGACGACCGCTATCAAATTGACAGTGACATCTCACAAAACTATTCATAAATAACCATTAGCAGTGGATTACCAAAAATCACTAAAAATTAAAATATTTTTACTATGATATCCACTACCATGAAAATATTTTCAAAAAGAACCAAAGCCATATATACATCATGGTTCATTTCATATATACATCATTCCATCACATCACAAGGATATGAGATATCAATTGCTTTACCAAAACATATACAAAAGCAACATTATACATCAAGGTGTTCTAGCCAAAATCTCAGATCAATTATAAAACTATTTACGCACTATCTACCAAGGACCTGAGAGTATAGGGACGACAAATAGACTCTATATGTATAAGACACATACCATCACACTCAACCTGAGCTATTACTGATGTCCTTGCTTCTGCTGCCTATCTCTATTGCACGATCTCTACCTCCTTGTGCACATCCACCTAAAAAGTGTGGAAACCCATAGGGTGAGATCCATATCTCAACGAGAGATATAACCCTCTGCCAACAATATTATTATCACAGATAAATCTTCATAAAAGAGAGAAGAAGAAACCTTTATTGAATTAAATAAGTATAACTACTTATTATATACAAAGTATAGAAATCTCATCATTTAAGTAGATCTGATATGTATGAATGAGCAATAGATCATCTAAGAACTTTTAAAAGGAATATGAAGAACATGTATAATATTTAATAACTATTTCATACAAGAGTTCCATATTTGATCCTTAAGAAAATACACTACATGACTGATTACATATTTCAACAATCAATCTTATGCCCTGAGGAGATGAGGTATGCCTCTCATGCTCCAACCAAACTTAAATTAGGTAGCATCTGAGCTATACAAGGTCCATAGAAGAGTTAGAATCCACGACCTCACCCCCTCGGTTAGTATGAGTGAACATGCAATGACATCATGATTCAAACTTCTATTTAGCTAGCTTGGGTATATAGGCTCAACACTAGAGAGATATAGCTCGTAGCTTGTTCACTAACAAGGGTATGACCTACAGTCAATCCTGCATATATATTGAGTCATGGCATGCAATGATACTCTTCTCAGGGTATGGATTTACTGCCAATCCCGATGTTGCATTAGATCTACAAGCTACAACCACACTCTTTTTAGGGTATGACCTATAGAAAATCTTGAGGTTTGTTAGAAGCAAGGAAATACTCATCTTGAACCTCCCATATTAAAAAATATGTGCTCTGAGTAAAACTCATTTCACCATCTAGAAAGTGCTAACAATGAATGGATCTATGGCCGAAATGCAAGTTGGATTAAGACTATTTTTGGAAATAATGGAGCTAGGGTTTGGCCGCGGGAGTAGTGGCAGCCGTGGGAGAGGCCGCGACAGCCGGGGATATGTGCATGCTAACCGCCCTCCGGAGGGCCAGGAGGGCCAATCACCCACAGCGGAACAGGAAACACCGTCTATACATTCAGATTACAACACCACCGGGGCGGTTCCAAGTTCGGCAATCAACAAGGAAGGTCCGCCCCAGAACGGCGGCACCGCAAAGGTCTCTTACAGAGATGCCACCACAGGTGGCGCTGGGGGCATGCTCACGTACTTGAATCCAACATCACCAGATCCGGTTAAAGACACAAACATCTCCATTGACATCTCTGGTGTCCAACCCTCTATCACAATCCGTCATGAAGTCATCCAACCGCTCCTCGAGCCATGGTGCTTTGTTGTTATCGTAAAAGTCATAGGGATCCACGTTGGCTTCCAGATCCTGGTTAACAAGATCCAAAACCTTTGGCGGCCGAAAGAATTATTTAGGGTCATTGACCTAGAAAATAGATATTATGTTGTTCAACTTGCCAACGAAGACGACTACGTAGCCGCCATGACGGGAGGCCTGTGGATGATCTTCGGCAACTACTTGTCTGTGCAGTCCTAGTCCCCCATGTTCTGGCCATCGGAGCCAATTCCAAGAAAGATGAGTGTTTGGGTCCAGATCACTGACCTGCCGGTGTTCCTGTACCAGAATCAGCTGTTGTGGAGCGTGGGGAACTTGGTCGGGAAAACCATTAAGATCGACTCCACCACATCGCAAGGCAACCGTGGGAAGTTCGCCAGAATTGCGGTGGAAGTTGCACATCTAAACCGCTGCTCCCTGCGGTCTTCATCAACAACGAGCACTTCAAGCTCTAGTATGAGAATCTACCCTCTATCTGCATGAGATGCAGTCGTGTGGGTCATTCTGATGCTGAGTGTAAGTTTCTTCCATCACTACATGATGCGGTTGCCGCCTCTACGTCTACCCCTATTCCCATACCTGGTGTCACGTACACCATGGCCATCCATGCCCAAAAACCGGAGAGGCGCAAGCTGCAAGCACAAACCAAGCCTCCCCAGAATGCAGCAAAGGAACCGCCAAACAAGAAGCAGGGCGAGGAGGTCCCTATTTCAGTCTTCGAAAATGATGACTCAGAAGGGGAGTGGGTGACAGTCAAGAGCAAGAAGAAAAAGAAGAAGCAATCTAATAAACAAACTCCACCTTCCATGGCTGCCAAAAAGCCCACAGGCGTCAACGAGAAGGATAAGGAGGCCAGAAAGGATGAAACTGCAGTCATCCTTGGTGAAGATGAGCTCTGCAAAGGGCACTCGTCCATCAGGGAGCAAGGAGAATCGTTCCAGTTCCATGCCGCCAAAGTGAGCGGCGGAGCTCCATCCAGGCATACTCTGCTTCGTCAAGGACAAGGGGGGAGTGGCTTTGTGTTGCTCTAGAATCACAAGATAGTGTATCAATCTGTCCAGAGTCAGGACCGCGTGCGGAAGAAAGGGCGCATCTTGGACTCTCCTCCGAATGTGAGCCCTTCAGTAGATAATAATGGTGCTACTCGCACCCTGAATTTCATTGATGATGGGGACCCCTCCCAGGCTGACACCAATATGCATGAAGAGGATACTGATATAAGCGATGCACAGGCGGGGGCATGTGCTCCGCCACCACCTAAACCCCACCGTTCTCCTCGTCTCCTCCATGAATTTCTGTAGCTGGAATATACAAGGAGCGAGAAAGAAGGGCCAACTTAACATCTTGAAAGATCTTAAATTCACTCATAAGGTTCATGCTTTCGCTATCTTAGAGCCACACTGCAGTGGCCAAACAACAAGTAAGATCATCCAAAAGATTGGGTTCACCTCCTCTCATCACGTAGAAGCAATCGGCTTCTCCGGTGGCATCTGGCTCCTATGGGACAAGGCACGTATAAATATCGAGATTTTGTGCAGCCATCGACAATTTATCCACTGCAAAATCAATAACGACTGGTTCCTGACAGCGACCTATGCTAGCCTAAATGCTAGGAAGCATAGATTCCTTTGGAGGCGCTTGGAGGAAATCTCGGCGTCGATCAACTCAGCCTGGATCGTCATGGGCGATCTAAACACGATGCTTGATGAATCTGAGAAGCTGGGGGGTACTTATTTTGACAAGTCGGAATCCAATTGCTTCAGGGAATGCCTCCTTAACGCTGGCCTTGTTGATGCTAAGAGTCAGGGACAACTCTTCACCTTCCATAGGGGTTGCGTGAAGGAACGACTTGATCATGCTGTTGTTAACGACGACTGGATGCATAAGCATGCTAACACCACTATTTTGGTTCTACCCCAGGTAAAGTCAGATCACAACCCTATTCTTCTCTCTAATGCCTCTACCTCTTTGTAGACGCCTCGCCTTTTCAGAACCAAAAGGTAGCTGGCGTCTCGACCCGTCCTTCTGCTCCGATGTCCTCCCAGTCTGGAACAAGGATGCCCCCTTTACTAATGCTCTACATGCCTTCACGCCTGTTGCTCAGAAGTGGGACTGTAAGTGAAGTAATAAACATCATAGGGAGAAATGTGAGCTACTAAAGCACATCAACAGCAGCCAAATTTCCTCTCAAGGCTCTAATGGCGCTGATCCATCTGATAAATCTATATATCTGCAGGAACGATACACTCAGCTTCTTCTTAAGGAGGAGGCCGATTGGCAGCAAAGGGCCCATATTGACTGGCTCACTTTGGGCGACAATAACACTAAGTTCTTTCAATCTTATGTCAATGCGCGGTGCCATTTCAACAAGGTCACCAAGCTAAAGAATATGGCAGGCGACTGGGTTTCCACTCCACAAGGAATCCAATCGTTAATAGTCAGTTTTTTCACTAACCTGCTCACTTCCACTTTCAGGACCGACCCAAGGAACCTGGCCACATACGCAGGCACCTTCCGTCCTCTCTCACAGATGTGCTGCGCCGCTCTATCTGCTCTGCCTACTGCTGAAGAAGTTCGACGTACGCTCTTCCTTATGTCATCTACTAAAGCGCCAGGCCCCGATGGTGTTTATAATGAGTTCTTGTAGAGCAACTGGAACGTGGTGGGAGGATCCATGATGCACACCATTAGAGATATCTTCACTTCACAGTTCATTGAGGGAGGCTTGGCGGATTCACATATGGTTTTGATTCCCAAAGTCAAGTTCCCTCAAAGCTACAATGACCTTCGTCCCATCTCTCTGAACAATGGATGCTTCAAGCTCCTCTCCAAAGTCTTGGTCGAACGCATCAAGCCCTTTCTGAAGGACTGGATTTCTCCATCCCAATCAGCATTCATTCCCGGCCGTCTGATGAGTGACAACATCCTTTTACTCCAAGAAGCTATTCACTCCATGAGAACACAGTCGTCCAGAAAGCATTGGATGTGTATCAAGCTGGACCTTTCAAAAGCTTTTGACAGTATGAATTGGGATTTCATTAAGGATACATTACAAAGGACAAGCATTCCAACGAATATCTGTAACATCATCATGCAAATCATTACTAAGGGCTCTACTTCTGTGCTCTGGGAAGGAAAAGCCCTTCCGCCTTTTAAAGCAACTCAAGGTGTTCGACAGGGTGACCCCATCAGCCCTTACCTCTTTGTTCTTTGTATGGAACGGCTGAGCCAAGAAATCAACACTGATGTGGGTACTAACAAATGGAAACCTATGATCCTTACGAAAGGGGGCACAAAAATCTCTCATATTCTGTTTGCGGATGATATCCTTCTCATGGGAGAAGCTTCTATAACCCAGGCAACTTTGGTCATGGATATCCTTGCCAGGTTTTCAAATGTTTCTAGACAGGTCGTCTCGCCTGAGAAGTCGAAATGCTTCTTCAGCAGCAATACACCATGATCTGTTATTCGAGTAATCAGTAGGAAGCTCAGTATCCCCTGGACTCTGGACCTGGGCAAATATCTGGGCGTGCCAACACTGCACCACCGGGTTAACAAATCGACTCGTGCCGATCTCACTGTCTCTATACGCAACCGTATGAACAGCTGGTCCTCGAAGCACCTTTCTCTAGCAGAGCGCATCACGCTCGCTCGATCCACCCTACAAGCGATCTCGACACATGTGATGCAGACTATGTAGTTGTCCCCCTCTCTGTGTGATGATCTGAACAACCATGTTAGAAGATTCATCTGGTCGGGCACCTGGGAGCAAAATAGGATGTCTCGTCTCCTGGAAAAAAGTCACTTCTAATAAGGACCTGGGTGGCCTTGGCATCAAGGACGCGCGGGATCTGAACCATGCCCTTATGCTTAAGAATGTGTGGTCATTCCTCAATGAGCCGGAAAAGCTTTGGGTCAGGATTATGAAGGAAAAGTACGTTCACAATGGCGTCTTCACCAAAAAACATGGCTCTTCAGCATGGAGCTTCATCAAGAAAAATATCCCTCTTATACAAGGTATTAGCTATAAAGTGGTTAACAATGGCTCTGACACGAATGTATGGATGGATCGCTGGATTATGGGAAAGTCCATTCAAGATTTATAACCTGATTTCCAGGCCCCTCCTGAACTTGATAACCTACAAGTTAGTTCCATGCAATTGCAGGATGGTGAATGGGACTGGGAATTCATTCGCCATTATCTACCTTCTTCCACTTGGAACTACATCAAATCCATTCCTCCTCCTCGTGCCAATAATGGGCATGACACTTGGGGCTGGACGATGGAACAACACAATATTCTATCCTCTAGATCCGCCTACAAATGGCTGCGCGAGCATAAGGACTGCTCCGTCCCGGGAAGGTGGAAGGATATTTGGGGCTCCTCTCTTCCGTCAAGACTGAAAGTCTTCCTGTGGCTTCTCCAACATAAATCACTTCTTACTAACATGGAAAAACACCGCCGCCATATCAATATCAGTACAATCTGTCCCCACTGCAACAACGTTGATGAGTCTATTGTTCACAGTCTTCGGGACTGTAAGTATAGCAAACCCGTCTGGATAGCTCTGCAGATGGAGAATAATTTTTTCTCTCTTAATGAAGACGATTGTATCTCAACTATTTGTAAGGTGGCGCCTGAATTCAGAAAAACAGCCCCGACCCCCCAAGTCGCCTGCTGGTTTCTCTGGCAGTGTCGCAATGAACAAGTCCACACTGGGCTCATTAAGCCATCTTCTGTCAAAATAGATTTCATTCTCACCCGCACAGCCTCAATTCAGGAGAATTGCAAGATACATCATAAATCCCGTCTACATGATGGTTTTGCTGCTCTGGTGGAGGAGCCAGTTCCAGATTTCAACCATTACGTTCTTATGGATGCCTCCTTTGCCACACCGTCTATGAACAATGGCATTGGTATTCATATTATTGACGACACTGGAACATGCTGCTATGGGTGTGGTGTCCAGCTTCAAAGTACCTGCTCCCTGGAGGCAGAACTTCAGGCGATCCTCCACGACATCAAGACCTGTATGGAGAGGAATTGGAGGAGTTTTCTTATCCTGTCCGACTCCATCCAGGCAGTGAACCTTGCCGCTTCTAGTACTAGTTCGACCGGTAAGTTCCAACCCTACAATCAAAGAATCTGAAAGCTTATGTGCACCTGTGAAAGTACACAGATCAGGAGCATCTCTCCGGAGGTCAACACTATTGATGATGCGCTTGCAAAACAAGCTAGGCAGTCCCTACAAAACTTTAACTTTTCGTTCAATGCACCTGATTGGCTCAAGATGAGCACCAATGTAGACATTAGCTCTATTTTCTCCTGCATTAGAGAGCGGGGTGAATAAATAGTCTCTATAGCACCAAAAAAAATGGATCTATGGCCAGGGCACACTACATTTTTAGCTTCACTTGATAAGTTTAGTGCATTACAACATCTTTTAGAATCAATCAAATTACAAGAGTGAATTATAGATAAATTCTATAAAGAAAGGTGTAATACATTTTTCAAAGAATCTTGTATCAATTGGAACACTTCTTGGTACACCCATCCTGGGATCTCAATCCCTTGAACACATTACTGAGAATCTCATCCCTTCAACATTTTCATTATCATGATCACATGTTTTGGATATCAAAACCTCAGTTCATTATTGAATAGTGTCATCTCTTACCAGGAGACAATCATTTCTAGGATGCCAGACCCATATATATCATACTTGTTGTACAAGTATTTCACATGGCTCACAAGGCCTATTTAATCTGTATCATGCTAAATCATCATACCTCATACCTGGCTATGCTCATCACATCATAATACATGCTTGGTTAGGATTTCGTGGTAAAAGAAATATAAAGTAAATATCATCATCATGCCAATAAGAGAATCATTCCAATTGCAACCCTTCTCATAATTAGGGTTAGGGTTTCCCCTTGTAGCCGATTAGGGTTTTCAAGTTGATGTTTAACAATTAAACCCTAATTCACATCATAAGTGCTTATATCATTGCCATAAGTATTCAAGCATACTTAATTACTCTCATTAATTATCATCAATTGATTATCAACATGCAGTGTTACCTTTCTCATATGAGTAGTATAAGTTTCTCTCTCATCCTTATAAGAATATTGAATTCAACATGCTTATTACATTGACTTGACCCTCTTTAGGGATTATCAGCCTACACTTATCAAAATGTATCCATCTCATTACTTCCTAGTGTATCAATTGATTATATTCACCATGTGTCAGCCTACACTCATCAAGGTGTATCTACCTACACACTAACCCTTGTGTCAACCTAGACACATTCACTTGTTTCAGCCTAGACACTATCATTTGTGTCGGCCTAGAAACTCTCACTTGTGTCGGCCTAGACACTCTCACTTGTGTCGACCTAGACACTATCACTTGTGTCAGCCTAAACACTATCACTTGTGTCGCCCATGACACATCAAAGTGATATCAATTTAGAGGTGCTTAGGGTGATATCGTCCTTAAGGTGCTTCACGTGATATTGGTCATGAATCATTTATTTGTGTATCACCTTCACCATACCTTGGTGCATCACCTTATTCACACTTTAGCATAATATTTTCACCTCACTTAAGCATACCATTTTGACCTCACTTTAGGGTATCAGACACCCTATCACTTTGTGTATCAGCCACCCTATCACTTTGTGTGTCATCCATGGTATACTCAAGGGTATTGGCCACACTGTCATCTAGTGTATCATCCATATCATCATCTAATGTTTCCCCCTATCTATCACCAAGTAATATCAACCTCTAGGGTTTTGATACATATCAGATTCTAGGGTTTTGATAGTATCGAGTTAGCCATCATCAACACCCTTATATACTCTCATCTATCATGGTATCGGCCTCACCACTACTTGGTGTGTCATCCATGACTTCAAGGAGTGTGTAGCCCACACCTTCACATGGTGTGTCAGCCTAGGTGTGTCTCCCATCACACTTGTGTTGGGCTAGAGGTGTGTCAGGTTGCTAGGGTTAAGGTATATCGGGTTAGCCTATTGTCATCATATCTTCACCAACTTTCAAGATATCATCCTGACCCCATTCTTAGCCTTAGGTAACAGGAAAGACAACTAAAAGGATGATTGTCCTTCACATGGAACAAACCTATAAGGAGTTAGGACTTCATGTGTATAGGGTTCCCCTCACATTACCCCATATCAGGTTAGGGTTTCTCAAACCAATATCAGTTTGTGCATGGAAGATTCAATCATCTTCAAGCTTCAACCCTTCTTACACTAACAATTTGGTCCATGGACAACAACCCCATATATGAATTAAATCTTATAGAATCATTATTCAATCAAGGAAAGTCAAAATTGAAAAGGAATCATCAAGTATTCCATGATTGAAGGTGAATGATAATAGAGTTGAGTTCAAGTTATATAACCTGCCTCAAGATTAACACAAGAGCCTCAAGTTCCAAAGCCTCACGTTCCCAAGGTTGAAGATGAATTATCAAAAGTCTAAGACTTGATAACAACACTTCTATATGAAAGATGATATCATAGTTAGGAATGTGGTGAAGAAGAAAAGAAAGAAAGGAACCATGACCCAAGAAGCATAGTCCACCCAAGGTTGAAGATGACCATGGCTTCCCCTTAACTTTGATGCTCAAACTCCTTCCTATTACTCAAGCTTCTATGGTCGACCACCAAGAAAAGGATGATATGAGAGTCAAAAGGTTTCACTAATAGGTGAAAAGAGAAGTTTATATAGTTGATGTTCAAGAGAGTGTGTGTATGTGAAGTGTCACCACCATATGAACTTAGGTGACACATGTCCTTGAATGGTGGATCCATGCATACATAATTATATAGACATGAAAAACTCTTTTGGATAATCCAAAGATGAGATATCGGCCATTGGGTATCTTGCTAAACAAGATATCTCAACCCAATATCACTTTATATGCAAACTGATACAATTTTTGCAAGGAACATCTAAACTGATAGGCTTCACCTACTTGAGGTGCTTAGGCCAATATGAATACTTCCAAAAAGTTACTAAACTGATATGGAACCTCCTCTATGGCTTCCAAGCTGATAGGAACTTTGATATACACTTCTTAACTCGACACATCCCCATCTAGGGTTCAAAACACTCAACACTCTTTGGCTCTTTCACCACCAAGAGTGTTATCACTCAACCAAGACTCAAATAATGTGCCCCCTCCTTTTTCTCTCCTCTATATGATGATAAGAGAGAGAATGGACATTCTAGAGGTGATAATTTGCACATCAACCCCACATTTGGGTAAATTGCAATTTGCACCAAAACTATCATATAAGCCCCAAGCAATTTGCAAACAAGCTCAAGCTTGAGAATTAAACTATCCTTAAGTCTTAATTACATTTCAAAAGATTAAGACAAGGTTCTAAGAAACTTACTTAGACAAAACTTCTAGGGTTATCCCATGACCCAAGTCAGGGGTGTTACAATAGGTTTCTTGAGAGACTAATCACATGAATCATGGTCAGATTCTCTCTCATTGAATCCTTCATGCTAAATTCTTTCAACATCTTGCTATTATATGTGCTCATACTTAGGTTGTGAAACTTTTAAGAACTATCTCTATAAATCTTAATCCCTATCACATAGGATGTTTCACCTAATCCTTCATTGCTGAAGGTATTTTCTATGCTAGCTCTCAATGCTTACATTATTGGGATGTTATTCCACATCAATATGTGGAATATTAATATATGCTCCCACTAAATATTTTATAATCACAAATTTCATCTTTTATCTTGATTCAAGTCAAACTCTTTGACTATCTTGTCAAGTAAAAAGATCTCATTTCTGAGATGCTTGTTTCAATCTCTTAGATTGAGCTTTGTAGCTTATATGCTTTATTTACATTAATGAAGTTATAAAACCTTTAGGCTATGTCATGCACACATTCTTTCATATATTCCTTTTGAGGAATATAGTTTTAAGATTCACATGCCAAATCATTTTGTCTATACTAGCTGCAACAAGAAGAATGACAATGGTGAAGAAATTTCTTCATGTTCAACAACTTGAACTGATTTGAAAACCTTTGGAACCAATTTGTCCTTATAGGTTATCCATGTTGGTCTGCCAATGGAAACTCAACTTCACCCTATGGGTTTTCCCACCTTCAGGTGGTACTAGCAAGGTCATACCTTATTAGATTACATGGACACCATAATGTCCTTAATCCATTTATCAAATTCTAGTATTCTATACATTCTAGTTGATTTGTTGGCTCATCATATTATGATCAACCATTCTAAGTTGTTGGATTCACAATCCTTCAATATTAGATGTTCTCTACTAGAACTATAATATTTTGTGCTACATAAGGAACTTGAGATTCTACAACAATTGGTGATTCCCAATTGTTCCCATTGTACCTCCTTATTGACCTCGAACCTTTTGAGTTCTACTTTTACTCACACTGATTCTTTTGGAACTCAGTTATCCTAGCAACAAACATTTTATTGTCGAATTAGGATTAAAGGAAATATCAATAACTATGGTTTGTGGATAAACTTTTCAAGAAACTATTTTGTTTGTATAAGTTTCAATCCTTAAGACATATCAAGAAATTCCCATATCATATCACAAATGATGTCTTTTAAACCATTTAGACGGTACTTTGTTTTAGTGTAAAGTATATATCCATGAGGAGATTAGAAGATTGGATTAAATGATAACAATCATGATTCATCAGGATGTAATTCCAACTTTCTAAAACATCATCATGTTTTAGGTGGATTTGACTTGTGATACACTATCACGATCCTTCCATAAGGTCCTCAAACTTTTGATGTAAATTATTTAAATGTTTGGTCATATCAAAATTTCTCAATACTTTTATCAAAGTTGTACTTTATTTATAATCTTCTTGAACATTTCAAAAGATTAATGTTTGTATTTCACCAAATACAAATCCCATATCAACTAATCTCATCAGTGTATATAATGAAGTACAAACAACTACCTTAAGCATTTATTCTATAAGATCATCATACATAAATATGTAGAAGGTCTAATAGAATGCTTTCACTATCTACTACACCTAGTGAGAGGTGGTTTGTCATGTTGCTCATAAATAGGGCAGCCATGTCTCTTATTGGTTCAATAACCAAAAGAGTCTAGACATCAATGTAGATTCTCGATATGCATTTCTTATATATGTGATCTAAATGACAATGTTATAGAATGTTTGAATTATCAATTATAATCTTTTGGTATTTACACTATAAACATTCATCTTTAGATCCTTACATATAAAGATCACTATATGTTTAGAGCATAGCCATACAAGATCACATCTTTGAAATAGAACCATTAACAATACTTTATTTATAATCATCCTTGTCATACAAGATGCATAAATAAAATGTTTCTATTCTTGGAATAATGAAATAGTAGTTCAAGTAACTCTATTACATGCCCAATGGGCTATGATAAATTTTATATGAAGGCTAAAGTTGTAGCAACTCTTGCTCTGCAAAGTTCATCCATGCCCTTTCATAAAGGTTTTATTCTTATCAGATCCTACACATCAACATATGTCATATCTATATCCGGTATCACATACTAAGATGAAGAAGTAATAAAATTTATCTTATAACATTTATACCCAAATTAGAGGTCTCTACTCCTTCCTTCTTCTTCTTAAATTACTCTATAAAGAGAGGACAATTCCTTTTCCAATGTCCATGTTTCTGATAGTGGTGACAATTGCTTCCCTTCTTTACTCCTCCCTTTACCTTGAGATCTGAAGATTTGGGCTTCTGGCTAGCTTTATAACTCTTCTTAGCTTTTCCTTTGCCTTTGGACTTTCCCTTTGTCTTATTGATTATCATCACATATTGAGCTTGTATTTCCTTATTTTTGCCTTACTATTCTCAACATGCCTCATAACTCTATCAACATCTTGTCACCATCATTCATGTTGTAGTTAGTGACAAACTAACTGTATGACTATGGCAGAGACTGCAGAATCACACGAGTGGCCAACTCTTGACTTAAGGGAAATCCTACTCTTTCACTATCTTCCATGCTCCCTTTCCTCCCTTCCTTACTCCTCTAGCCAGGTTCTCCACATACCCATTGAGCTTGAGTACATGAGGACCTACTAGATCTCCTTCTGTCATGTTACAATTGAACAAAACCTTAGAGAAATCAAATCTCTCCTATCTTGACTGATCTTGGAACATATTCTTAAGATGCGTGACCATATAAACAACATCCATGTTATCATGCTACATGTAACTCATAGTTCATGAAGCATAACATCAGGCACTTAACATCAACTATATCTCCATGACGCTTCTTGTAAGCATCCATGTCAGCCTTAGGTGCATTGGGAAGGGGTTCAGTTGGCTTTGGCGTCTCTAGGACATAGATCTTGCACTCCATTGTGAGAATGATTCTCAGCATCCTAAACCAGTTGTGGAAATTATTCCCATTTATCTTGTCCTTCTAAAGGATTGATCATAGAGAAAATGTATTGTTGTGTGTTTCCTTTCAATTCTACAAAAGAATTTGCAATTTTGTCAAAAACTCATTTTTTTATTCGATTTGATTTGATTAAAATTGACAATATTAATTAAGTCTTTAATTTACTATCACTCTCATTATTTTGAGACAAAAGATTGCAACGAACAATCTTCTAATGAGCCAAAATCCAAAATGATTCAATTATCATCTGACCAACGCCATCGTCCATAATCAATCATTAAAGTAGGCAACGTTTGCTAATTACATCTTATGCAATTCTTGGGTAGATAATATGCACAACTTTTTGCCATAATTATCTGTATTCTTTTGGTTCTTAACCTCATTAAGGTCTCTTAGTTAAGCCCAACCCAAAATCTGACATGATAATAATGCACCCCTCTTGGGCGGGGTCTACATTACTACCATCACACTTCCACAAGATGGATGACACACCACGCTTGGGTGTAAAGTACACTTATTGGATCAAGCTTTTCATGTGTACCACTAATGGAAAGCATCTTATATTTAATATGTTTGATTGAGGGATAACCTCAGGCCCTTTAGCCTCATTCCTTTTTAGGAGGTCCCAAATTAGCTAGCCATAACCAAGCCTAAATTTTTTTCTCCACGGATTTTTCCTACCTTATGCACAATGTCCTCCCAAATCTTTGACGCCACCATAATTGCACCCTCTATCCTAGCTTTGGACATGTACACCCACAATCGACATACAACAAGGTAGAAAAGAACACTATGGACCAATATCTCATAGAGGCCATGTTTGCCCAAACCCAACATCTATCAACTAAGCTCCTGAATGAGTCCACCTCCCAACTTCCCTCGTGCATGCCCAATAGGGAGAAGGCTTCATTCTAAACTATTTGAGGAGAATCATGTTGGACCAGAAGACGCTCCAACTCCTTTCCTTTAGGATCCACACAACAATGTCATCTTGATACCATGTGGATCATACACCATATTATATTGGCATATGTTGGAAAGGCTTTATTTAGCACATTACAAGTTGTGGAGTTTTCCTAAGGGGTGACCTCCCCTCATAACAACCTGTAGGCATTTACTTTCCTCTCATGATTTCCCAACAACCTCTTTACATACTTCACACTAAAAGTGCCATCTTGAGTTGGAGTCTAAGGCAGTGTGTCCTCTTCCTATAAAACCTCCTAAAAAGAATGGTTGGTCAAAAATGTCCCCTCACGTCAATGAGATGTGCAAGAGTACTCAAGTCCCACTCAACTCCCTCAATCCACAGATCACAAATTAAATAAAATCTATTGATGTTGCAATCTCTCCTTAAATTCCTGTGCAATGATGAGCCACACGAATTGTCAAACCAAAAGGAGAATTCCCCTCTTCCTACTAACCTCCCCATCCTTGAAATAATCTCAGGGAAGATCAACCACATCTTCCTAATTGATGCTCATCATCTTCATGCAAAGCCACTCTTTTGTATTTCTCACTATAGAAATATGCCCAAGATGTGGTTCTAGTGCACACCTCCCAACATCCTTTGATCAACAAGGCCCACATTATATTTCTGAGCAACTGGATGAATAAACCGCCTTCATCTTTAGTCTCACAACTCTTATCCATGCTACCCATGCCTTTCTCATGCTTTCATAAAAGGAAGTCCATAGAAAGTTGTCCATGGATGTATCAATGGTGTTTATCACCTCAATGGACACAAGCGTCTCCCAAGCAGATACATTGGGATCAAAAAAGGGTGTGTGTGATGAGAATCACTCTTACTGCAAAAGAAAGAAATTTGCATCTCTATCCTACAATATTCATTCTATTTTTCTCAACCAAAGGATCCAGGTGAGCCTCCTTGATCGCCCAAACTACTAGTAGGGCTCCAAGGTAGTCCATCTGACTACCTTTATATTCCTTCTGCATCAGCAAGTTCACTTTGTGCAACAATGATAGCTCCTTCAAACTAAGAATGAATCCTAATTTAATTTTGTTTAAGCTCTGATGTGAACACCTCTCATAGTCATCTAGTAGGTATGCCAAATTTATCAATGAATGCCTCCTACAAGACGTGAAGATAATAACGTCATCAACTAAAAATTAATATTTATGAGGTCGTGGCTCACCCACGACAATCAAACTTGTCAATGTTCCCCTTATATACTTCCTGATTCATCTTCTTACATAGACCATCCTATAAGAAGATGAAGAGAGACAATGATAATGGGTTCCCTAGCTTTAACTCCCTTCCCATCTAAAACATCTGACACCTATTTATATCCATCCTTTCTTGAATACGATCATCATCATCTCAAAACTTTTTCCATAAAACCAAAATGCTTGAGAATAGCCCCCATACACCCCCAATTCACCAAATCATAAGCCTTCTTCATGTCAATCTTCACATTGAGGTTATCCTCCTTCTCATCTACATTAATATCATGTGCAATCCCACACACAAACCATATATTGTTCATGATGTTTCTCCCTTACAAAAAGCACCCTGCTCTAGAGTTAACAAATTTGGTAGGATCAATCCAAGTTTCAAATTCATAATCCTCACAAGAAGACATATTGATATTTTCAATGAAAATCAGTCAAAAGTCTAACATGAGGGATGACACATTGTCTATCTCAGGGAGTAGGATCTATTTTCTATAAAAGAAACTCCTATGAATTACTGCTCCACTGAAAAATGTCACCTCTAAATGAAGGGAGTCATGTTTGATATATCCCACACCGTCAAATAGAACTTCAGTGTGAATTCATAGGGGTTGATCATTAGTGTTTGTCCATCACTTGTGCGTTAAACTCAATCTCTTCCAAGGTTGGTGTTACCAAGTTCATGTTATCCTCTATATCTATTACCTCTAGAAGATCCTACATAAAAGGGTCCCCATCATGCAAACCCCCTCCATCCTTCCTTCAAGAAGTTTAGATACACCCTAGTAGACACATGTAAGTTAGACTTAAATATGTAACGGAGCTCCTACCTAATGGGGCTGTGACTGTAGACTACATAGCTATAGAAGAAAAACAACCAATCCTTTAAGAAAACAAGTCTTACTTTGGCCTTTATTAAGAAATTCAAGTTAGGGATGGGAATGAAACTCGTAATCATTTGCAGGAAGTAGAATCCCAACTCAAAATAGTTGGATCCCATAAACTGGGTTCAATATGATAATAACAAGCTATATGGTGAATTAATTAACTCTATGTAATTTTATTGATGTTTTGAATATTTGTGTGTCTATCCCATGAAAATTTGTTGGTATCATGACTACAAATTAGTAAGAGATTAGTGTTTAAATGATGTCCAATCCTATGACAGGACGCTTGTAATACATCTTGGAGACTCCAAAAAAATAATTGATGTTGGGTAGGCAGCAATAATGAATTGGGTTATTCCCTAATATCAATATACACTACAACAGATATTGGATTCAACGGCATACAAAAATTCTGACTTTGAGCCCAAACTATGTCGTATTTTTCTTTTCCGGCACTGTTTAAAAAGCCGGAAATATGTCGTGGAAAAGCGTGCCACATAAAGATATTCTAGGCATTTATTAAAATGCCGGAACAACACCAGAACCGGCATTATAGGACCGCCGTGGTAGGTTCAATGTTGTGGCACCGTATTATCAACCCCGACATGTCATAAATGCCGGAATGATCGTGGGTTTACAATTAATACATCAACCTCCAATCACGCAGAAACAACATCAAAACATACTAATCAAATTCCAAATTTGTAAATATATACACGTATATATATATATATATATATATATATATATATATATATATGCGCGCGAGCTCAAACGCACAGACACACACAAACAAACACACACACACACACACACACACACACACACACACACACACACACACATATATATATATATATATATATATATATATATATATATATATATATATATATATATATATATATATCTATACACGGTCTATTACAAATTAAACTGATAGAAACTAATAATTCACTCACTTTTTTAATATTTCAATATAACTGTTTGCTCTTACATAGCATTGTTACACTTGGACATTAAAAAGTACATGGTTTTCAGTTCACACCATCATAATATGATGAGATCATACTATAGAGAGGTGCTTTTGGACACTGAGAATGAAGCGAACAAACAATTCCACCTTAGAGAACAAAATCTAATAGCACGTTTTCATGTACTCAGTTATGGGTCGTCCACTTTCCAATTCCATTTACAATGCTACCAGATACAAAGCTACATACAGCGGTTGCCTCATCTTCTCCCACAGGGAGAGTTCTTTCTTTATTTGGCGGCATGGTCATCTTGGGCAAAGTGAAATTTACTACCAATTGCATATTTCTTTGTGCCTGAAGCTCGATTCATCATGGGATTCTACATTTCTAATGTCATATTCCTTTATATAAATAATGGTCGGAGCTGATTGAGCAAGTTGATTTTGAAGGACTGATCAAACACTTGTAGCAGACCAGTCTTTCCTCCTCACACCCTGTGCAGCCATGTGTGAAGAAAGGTGAAGGACGTCCTGTAGCATCACAACACAGAACCGTCGACTGACTAAATAACTGGAGGAGGCTTCATTGAGCTCTGCTTATTTTCCACGCTGATCCTGCTCCCACATCAAGCCTTTGTCGATGGAGCTGGTGTTAGTACGTTGCTTAAGGCATTACTAAATGTGTGACAAAAAACCTGCCACCACCAGCTGCAGTAGATGGGGGTGCCTTGGCAGTGGTAGCAGCTGCAACATCAGTGGCAGAGTCAGAAGTAGTACAGTGGTATCAATATAAGGTGACACACAAATTTACAGCAAGAAAACTAATGAAGAATTGCTATCTTATTAATGAAAATGACAATGAAGGTTCTAGACGACAGCATAGTAGCTATTAATAATAGTGAATAATTTACCTTGACGATTTGTGTCCTACTGCTCAGCAATTGGGTGGATCTCGTACTCAAATTTTCTTGGGTGGATCTTGTGCTAATGTTGTTGCAGGTAGCCCCTGGACAGAGGAAATCACATTTGAAAATGATAGAAAATCCATGAAGCATTTAGCGCTAGGACATTGGTGGATCCTCATGCCTTTCTTTACCAAATCAGCATACACGAGGAGGTTTAGACTCTTGTTAAAGAGACCGCATTGCCAACTTATGCCAAAATTAACTTGGAAGGCTTTACGCAGAACCTGGGAACCTGACGTCAACCCAATATGTACAACAACAACAGCAGCTGGAGTCGATGAGAAAGAGCAAGGCATCGACACTGCCACTGCTAAGAATCTCTATCTTCGTGTTTGCGAGCATCTTGGCTTCCCTACTACAAGGGGATTTCGTGCATGAAACTCGTATGGAGAAGACATCAAAGTCTCGTGGCTGATGGTGGACCTGTGTCGCTGCTTGACGTCGATACAGAGATATTCCCGAAGCACCATCCCCGATTTCCAGATAACACGCGGCGGTGGTGACGGTAGGGCGTGGAGCGGAAGCTCGGTGATCCAAAACCGGTCTTCGACGAACTGCAGTAAGGCAGTGATCAAAACCTGACGGTAAGGCAAGAAGTACAACTATAGAAGAATGGAGGACCTTCACCATCGGTGCACCTGCCAGTTAATGGCCCTTATAGTCTTGCTTAGACTTCTTCCCTTAGTGATGCCGTTGTAGTTACTAATCTTTCATGGTGTTTCTACATTACTCTATTTTTCCGCCATAACAGAATCGGAAGTAACGAGTTGAAAGATAGATCTGAAGTAGCACACAACCATCATGCACCCTCATGCCATCGAGATCAAGAGCTCAATCTTCTACACATCGTACCTCTGCAATTCAAGAAGATGCTTGATCGGCCCTGTGAGTAGCACAACAATCCACAATGACATGTTGAAGAGTATGTTGAGTGTGAAAGCCACCCCGATTACTGCAAATGAAGACATAGTAGGACCAATTAGTAAAAATGCCAATTGTAAAAGAGCTAGTTGTTCATGATGTCATTACCTTCCAGGTTGTCGATTGTAATGACCCCCGCCTCCACCACAAGGAAGAGGTAGATCTTCATGTACTGGGAATACTCCTTGCATAGCCATGCCAGATTCTTCCCAGAAACCAGTGATGTTATTAGATATTTAACTAGCCTACTGAAGCCTTTTTTGCCATTCTCCACAAGTAATTGAAATAGAAAAATAAGTTATGATCAATACTAACCATCAGTTCATGTGCTTGTACCTATTGCACCTCATAGGTTAGCCTCCATTCCAATGAGAAGATACCTTTAGGCCAACCTGATCACAAAGTGGTTTACTGGTTACACATGATATTAGTGGATGAGCATGCCTACATAAAATTGTATACTAGGTTGGACCAGAATCTAGATGTGAGCGATAATTCATTAATATACCATTGCAGTCATGTGGATATTTGTTTTCTTAAGAAAATCCATCCAAATAATCAAACCACTATAGAACATTAAGTATAGATAAAAAGAAGAAAGGTTTTATGTACAAATTTTCTCTATATAAATATATTCATAATTCCAATGATATCAAATATACTAAAGTTGAAAGAAAAAACCCAAATCAGAAATAGCAAACATACATTTGTGAAAAATAACATTTGAAGTACATGCCTTGATATACTCAATGTTATGGTTGAAACAACATCCAAAACAAGACTACAAATCTGACATGATAGTTATTCATTTCCAAGAAAATTGCTTCCTTCTAATTCTAAGATTTCTATAATCCAAAAAGTCAGATGTTGATTTTTTGGAAGCTTCCCACCTTTTTGCAACCTTTCTGATGTCAACTAGATAAAATGGTCAAATTTGGGCAAACTATTGCTGATCTCTCACTCCAATGTTCACTGACCTTGTAGAACAAAACAACCTCTCACAACAGGGGCAATAGCCACTATAATTGCTGCTACAAAAGCAAATAATATGTAGCATGCAATTATTATTTGTACTATAAGTGGACTTTGAAGAGGCAATTACAAATTTCATATTAGATATCACCTAGATAAAATGGTCAAATTTGGGCAAACTATTGTTGATCTCTCACTCCATTGTTCACTGACCTTGTAGAACAAAATAATCTCTCACATTAGGGGCAGTAGCCATTATAATTGCTACTACAAAAGCAAGCAATTTGCAGCAAAAACCATTCAATAGAATATATGTCATTTGTCCCTAATTCATCTACTACACAAGAATATAAATCACTTAGTGACATGTTTCACGTCCTTGCATTACTTAACATGTAACTAGTAATAACCTATTGCTAGAATGAGCTCCATCCACTACTTTAGTGAGATCACTCATTAACCCTATGACCGCATCTCAATCCCATGTAAATTAATCCAGAAAACTAATCTTGCTAAGTCTAATACCTAGAACTAGATCCGAAAATGATTTTCTTGTCTGCAAATAAAATCAAAGAATACAAGAAATTTATTATTTACGATCACAACAAAATCAAACTTACCTTCGGCGCTGCTTACTCATTGTCGAAGTAGTCAATGTATATAAATGCAGAATAATGTTTACTCCTGTACCGGATGTGATCCAATGCAACAAAATGAGAACACACACACTCTTAAAAATCCAGTGAAATAGAGAGAAACACATTAATTTAATAGGTGATTCTAAATGAGATAATAAAAATATCAAACTACCAAAGGTTGTCCATAAATTCATCTTCTCTCTCAATCTTAGTTTGCAATTATTCCATCTGTTATGTCAAAGAAACCATGCATCTGTTCTCCACGTGCATTTATTCTCCAAAGAATCCAAAAAGTAAAAAAAATCCAAAATAGATGATAATAGGAAACAAACGAGATAAAGAATCATAAACAAAATCTCCTTATTTGCCATAACTTCTGGGATAGAAAATACCAATTTACTATCACAGTTATTATGAGACACATTACCATCTTTGTATTTGAGATATAAATACATTCACGACAAAGGATTCATGAAACTAGAAACTAGACAACTAGTTCAGGGAACGATTTTCACAAGAAAAAATTGAAAATAGAATGTTGTGAACCAGTTTACTGTCAAAGATAAAACAAGAAGAACAAAAACTAGATACAATTTGAAAAAAATACATACACCATGAAAAAACATAAAAAAATTTAACAACTATGTAACTACATATCAGTGTCTTTGTGTTCACATAAATAGTGAATCCACTCCTTTAACAATCTAAATAGAAAAATATCCTTGTTTATCTGTGCTTTGCCTTAGAAGAATATAAAAATCATATATGAGGCTTCATGCATGCATTTTGAAATTCAAAGTTGAATCCATTCACTTCATGAGCTTTATGGACCCCCATCATACTCCAAACCCTGTAATTGCAAAATGTTGTTAATAAAATTCTATGATTTGAAATTTTTAATACATTTGTGTAGTACCTCATCGTCAAGATCGTCCAGCTCCATAAGATCTTTATTCCTACTAGACTTAAGTGCGTTGAATATCTTTCTGATGTAAGTGTGAGCCTTCTCAGCTTTCAAATTAGCAATTTCATCTCTAGCTCTAGCATCAGCTGTAACTTTTTCTGCTTGCTCAGCTCTTACACGTGCATCATTTGTTTCTTGCTTATATTTCTCAATCTCTTTGGCATGAGTGATATTTCTATACCGAATATTACCTACAACTGAACTTCCACGCATACGTATATGACCTGGTCTTTCAGGCCCAAAGACCCTCAAGCAAATCTCCTCATCATTCATGTCAATTGTTCCTTGTTCACGCTGAGACACTAACTCTGTGATTTGTGACTAAACAAAAAATTACGTTGTTAATAGAGTCCTTTATAAAAGTCATTAATAATAGGTCGAGCGGTGTTCCTAGAAAAATATAACAAACATGGTTACCATCTTTTCTTCAGCAACAACATCTACAAGTTTCTTATCTTTTCTCGTTCGAGTCAATTCAAACATCCTTAGTCGACTTGGCACATTGTTATTTTCAGTCTGTAGCATGATTTAAATAAATTAATAAATCTATCTTATAACTTTAGACTATAAATAATAGGAACAACGATTTCAATTACATACCTCTTCATGTTCTATAACACTAAATCGAGTCCTCCCAGTACAATGAAGCATTGATTGTTGAGAACGACTCATCTTGTTATGAGCACTGGCAGCCTTTGGAACAAGCATAAAAGTGGATCAAAGCATAGAATCACAAAAAAAAGTTAAAATTTTATTACAAGAAACTCCCAATTATGAAGAGAGTCAAACAATGCATAGTATCATGAGTTTATTGTGTATATACCCGGAAGTAGTCAATTTTCCAATATCTTTTAATAAGAAACTCCCAATCGAATTTTGTTAGATTTGAAGGACAGTTTCTTAGAGCTTCCTCGTCAGTGGCGTATGTGTCATAAAGATCAAACAATTCCTTTTTAAAATCATGCCATGCCTTTCCCATTGATTGGTATATTGAGCGTGTCCTTAACTCATTTTCTTCGGGTAATAGATCAACACTATGAATTATAAAATCATCCTACAAAATGCTAATGTAAATATTAGAAATGAAGCTTTTTTTATTCAAGAATACTAATACACAACAATTGGATAAACCTGAATCAATTTGAGCATCTTCTCCTTCTTTTCAATGGGCACGCGATTCCACCTTGAATAACTAAGAGGAGCATTTATAGAACTGTGAACAATAACTCCAATTCGACTAGCTAGAAGTCAGTTTTGGATTCTACCTATCACATTTCCATCAGAATTAAAATCTATCTTTATTTTATCCCCTCCTAGATTTCTGAAGGTCCTCAAGCTTAAATTTTTTTTTACCTCTAACCCTTTTTCTCTTTGGTTGATCTAAGAAATGATAAAAAGTAATGAGTATTTTAGTTATAATAAAGATAGAATTCAAATTTTGTTACCATGATTGATATATGTCTCTTCTGTAACTTGAATATGATCATCAGTTTGTTGTAAGCGGCTGGTAATAGTATGACGTCTCAAAACCATATTACAAGTGTTCGCATGTTGCGTTGTAACATCATCATTACCATAGAAAGAACCTTCAGAATGTGTTTCTATGATGAAATCATTCTCTTCATGGTGATCTATCAAATGTTAGAAATTGTATCACTTAACTAAATATATAAGGACAATAAACACATATATGAAAACTTCAATTTAAATTTACCATGATCATTTCTAGCATGCACATCTGGATAAGGTTCGCGCAACATATTATATAAATAAAAATCAGAACTGCTTTGTGCCCCTCTTATTTCTTTTACACCACTAGAATTTTCAACTTGATGTGGGTTACAAGATTTGAAGCCGGGATTACCTACATTTCATAAAAATAATGCAAAAAATAGATATAAGGCACGTTCAATTACTTATGTATGACCAAGGACTCATCCTCACCAGGATTTTTGTTTGTCTGATTTTGAATTGTTGCATCAACACACTCAGAGTAGTTATTGACATCTTGATAAATCAATAGAGACACATGTGAACAAGTAAAAAAAAATATTATTACCTTGATATTTTCTAGTTTGTGCATTGGGTGGAGCTTCAGGTTGATGAGAATTGGTATGTTTGTTCCTAACCTCAACTGAAATCATAAAAACATTACCACATTATGTATGTATAATCTATTTTAGGTTACTTATGTATAATAAAGGTCTAGTCCTCACCTAAATGCATGGTGAATCATAGTCAATGTAATAGAGTGGATCGGTTCCTTAGACAGAAGGATAATATATGGAGCAGCTAGATGACAGTAAGATATGTGGGTTTGCAGAACGGGTTTGACAGTAACTCTTCTCGGATTTGGAGGAGTATGTGCAAACTGTGGCACGATATGCAACAATGGTATAATGTTGATAGTCATGGTTTGGTCTGCTTTCCGAGGACAAGACCATGGATCAACATTACTACCGATGAAGAGGTAGTTTGGAATAAGTTGTTGTGGAACCAGTTCCATATGCCCAAATGGAGTACTACAACTTATAGGGCTTTACTCGCAAAATTACCTACTGCGGACAGACTTAGAAGATGGGGCCTGCAGGTTGATGCAATGTTCTGCCTTTGTAATGGCGAGGAGGAAAGCCACCAACATATCTTTGGTAGCTGCAGATTCTTTAGAAGAATATGGTCACTTATATGCTTGAAATGTGAGTGGGGGCAGATTTTTGGAGTGGATCTCATTAGTACTGTTATAAAAATTAATGAGAAGCTAAAGAATAGAAGCAACACTGTGGTTGGGGTTTTTTGCTTGACTGGTGCTTGCTACTACATGTGGGAGGAGAGAAACAGTAGGATTCATGGAGGTTTGGCTAGGAACGAGGAGATGATCGTGGCCAAGATAACGCTGGCTTTGGGCCGCGCTTTAAGTTGTAAAGAAGGCTTTGCTTCTGGTCTGTCAGAGCAAGCTAAAAGATACTAGGGTTTTTGTAGATAACACCCCCATGTATACATCTTGTGTTGTTTCGTTGGGCTTTTAGTCCCTTTGGCAATATATTTACCTATTTCCAAAAAAAAAGGTCTAGTCCTCACCAGGGTCCTTGTTGCTCATATTTTGAATCGGTTCAACAACCTGCTCGGAACAGTTATCAAAATTTTGAGGCCTCAACACCCTTTTTCTGGCGTTTGTCCTTCTTGCTAAAGCATCATCATAATCATCAAGAACTTTATCTGCAATCAACCCCCCCTCTTCATATTGAATCACAACATGTTAGAAACTATATCAGTAGATACACACATGTATATGTGTGTGTGTGTAAATGCATATATAAATAAATAGACACATGTGAAAAACTAAACTTTTTTAATATTACCTTGATTCTTTCTAGTGTGTTCATTAGGTGTAGCTTCACCTTGCTTGTCATGTAGAGAAACGGAACCATTGCTTTGTGCCCGTCTTTTTTCTTTCACAACACCATAACGTTCAAGTTGATGATAATTGGTGGATTTGTTGCTAACCTCAACTGAAATCATAAAAATAATGTTACCTCATTGTGTATGTATTACCTATTTTAGGATACTAATGCATAATCAAGGTCTAGTCCTCACCAAGGTCTTTGTTGCTCAGATTTTGAATCGGTTCAGCAACCTGCTCAAAATAGTTATTAAAATTTTGAGTCCTCAACACCTTTTTTCTAGCATTTGTTCTCCTTGCTAAAGCATCATCATTATCACCAAGAACATTATCTGTAGTCAACCCCACCTCTTCATATTGAATCACAGCATGTTAGAAACTATATTTATAGACATAGAAATGTATGTGTGTGTATAAATGTATATAAATATGTAGAGACACATGTGAAAACTATTTTTTTTAATATTAACTTGATTTTGTCTAGTGTGTGCATTATGTGGAGCTTCACCTTGCTTATCATTTATAGAAACACAATCGTTGTTTTGTGCCACTCTATTTTCTTTCACAACAGCATAATGTTCAGGTGGTTTGTTGCTAACCTCAACTGAAAACATAAAAATAATGTTGCCGCATTATGTATGTATAACCTAATTTAGATTACTTATGAATAATCAAGGTCTAGACCTCACCAGGGTCCTTGTTGCTCATATTTAGAATCAGTTCAGCAACCTTCTCTGAACAGTTATTAAAAAATTTAGGCCTCAACACCCTTTTTCTGACATTTGTCCTCCTTGATAAAGCAACATCATTATCATCAAGAACTTTATCTACAGTCAACCCCATCTCTTCATATTGAATCACAACATGTTAGAATCTATATTTATAGACATAGAAATGTATGTGTGTGTATAAATGTATATAAATATGTAGAGACACATGTGAAAAACTAAAATTTTTTAATATTACCTTGATTCTGTCTAGTGTGTGCATTATGTGGAGCTCACCTTGCTTATCATTTAGAGAAACACAACTGTTGTTTTGTGCCACTCTATTTTCTTTCACAACAGCATAATGTTCAGGTGGTTTGTTGCTAACCTCAACTGAAAACATAAAAATAATGTGGCCGCATTATGTATGTATAACCTATTTTAGATTACTTATGTATAATCAAGGTCTAGACCTCACCAGGGTCCTTGTTGCTCAGATTTAGAATCGGTTCAACAACCTTCTCTGAACAGTTATTATAAAAATTTAGGTCTCAACACCCTTTTTCTGACATTTGTCCTCCTTGATAAAGCATCATCATTATCATCAAGAACTTTATCTACAGTCAACCCCATCTCTTCATATTGAATCACAACATATTAGAAACTATATTTATAGACATAGAAATGTATGTGTGTTTATAAATGTATATAAATATGTAGAGACACATGTGAAAACTAAATTTTTTTAATATTACCTTGATTCTGTCTAGTGTGTGCATTATGTGGAGCTTCACCTTGCTTATCATTTAGAGAAACACAACCAT
The DNA here is from genome assembly GCA_963693085.1 of Alisma plantago-aquatica. Classification (NCBI taxonomy): domain Eukaryota; kingdom Viridiplantae; phylum Streptophyta; class Magnoliopsida; order Alismatales; family Alismataceae; genus Alisma; species Alisma plantago-aquatica. Next base: position 566,261,650 of record OY856409.1, on the reverse strand, counting down.
TGTTTTGTGCCACTCTATTTTCTTTCACAGCAGCATAATGTTCAGGTGGCTTGTTGCTAACCTCAACTGAAAACATAAAAATAATGTGGCCGCGTTATGTATGTATAACCTATTTTAGATTACTTATGTATAATCAAGGTCTAGACCTCACCAGGGTCCTTGTTGCTCAGATTTAGAATCGGTTCAGCAACCTTCTCTGAACAGTTATTAAACATTTTAGGCCTCAACACCCTCTTTCTGACATGTGTCCTCCTTGATAAAGCATCATCATTATCATCAAGAACTTTATCTGCAGTCAACCCCATCTCTTCATATTGAATCACAGCATGTTAGAAACTATATTTATAGAGATAGAAATGTATGTGTGTGTATAACTGTCACCAAGATTGTTTTTCATCATACTCTGAACTGATTTAACGACCGGCTGAGAACTATCAATACTTTGTGGCCTCAAGATCCTCTTGTCAGTGTTCGTCCGCCTCACCGAAACATCCTCCTCCTCCTTGTAACCTACAGGAACATTAAGTGCAATCAATCCCTCCCCTGCAAATTGTAACAACAAATATCATGAACTATATCAATATGTATGAATATATATGATAAGAAGACACATATATAAGAAAATAAAAACATAAATATTACCTATATTTTTTTTAATGTGTGCATTAGGGAGTGCTCTAACGTTCTTGTCAAGTTGAGAAACATCCACATTGTTTGGTGGCCCATATTTTTCTTTTGTAACACCAAAATTTTCAATTTGATGAGGATTTTGAATATTGTTGCTAATTTTAACTGCATTTCATGAACATAGTGTTATACTATTATATACATAGAAACATTATGTATTAATTTCTTTAAAAACTCTACCTAGATTCTTGTTGGAAGAATTCCATGGACCAGCCATCAACATATGTGCACGTTTTTTCGCAATCTCTTCAATAGATTTTTCTAAAAACAATAGAATAAATCAACTCAAATACCAAGCAGCAGATTACTAAGTTTGGAGGCTAAATACTAAATGTTGCATTATTAAAAAGCAAGCTACCATTCATCATGTTCTTCAAAAAGTCACCATAGTTTTGAATTTGTTGTAGAAAATCATCATTCGTAACATCTACATTCTTTTCTTGAGGATTTTGGATGGGACTTTCTCCCATGGGTTTAAGGGATGCTGTCACAATTGTTTTATAAATCCAGTAAACATAGAATGACACAAAACTGAGACAAGACCATTACCATAAAAGCTTTGAGATAAATAATTACAGTCTTTATCAAGTGGTTGATGTTCTGTCCCACTAAAAGATCCACTTTGAACTGCCTTTGTGGTACTGCTTATCTCCTTAGAAAAACCTACATATAGAGACAAAAAATAAATATATTAAATCACAACACTTATGCATGGATTTTTCTAGTGAAGAAATCAATAATGGATATACCTAAATTTCTATGTGATACATTGTTGGTCGACCCTTCAATATAACTTGTACCATGGTGATCCAGGTCTTTCTGCTTTTTTGACTCTGCATAATAAAAATTTAGCAAGTTATGCATGGGATTCAATTGAAACATTGTTAAAAATGGAGCAAACATTACTTACGTTGGGTCTTGCTACAATGGTCAACCATTAGCATCTCATAGTTACCTGCAAATTGGGTTGGGCACTAGATAGATTGACCATATTTCCTATATGTGTCTCATCAAATTATTTAAAAAGGATAATAATCCAAGAAAATATCAAAAGAAGCAATCAAAGGCAACATCTATACTCAGATGCTAATACATTATCAATCAAATGGCATCTATCAATGTTCAGATAGAACTTAGTAAAATTAATCATAGTCTATAAGGAAATCAAAATAACACTCACTCAATTCCCTGGTTTGAATAGATCTCATTTTCATTATAAACCATGCAATGCTTAAAAATCAAAATCGCAAGTCACTAAATTGAATAGGGAGAATTTTTATTAGAGAACAAATTCATAATATACAATCAATCATATATTTTATTGCAGCAAATTCAAAGATCATATATTATTGAATGAACTAGCTTTTAAAATCTCTTAGAAATTTTATCTGGTAGAAAATAGGCTACTCATAGGTGGAAAGAGATCTGATTTAAGACAAATTAGGTCTAAATAGGGAAACTTATGTCTATTTACGGAAAATAAGGTGTAATTTTGGTAAAACACTTATAGTTTGGGGAAAATAGGTTTTAGAAAAGAGAATAGTCTCTCCAGTCCTGCAATGTGGAATAAACCATTCTGAATAGATTGAAAAAGAATAAAATTACACTTAACATACTAATACCAAATACCCTCAAAATATCTTACATAATTATCGTGAGAAACATGAACTATGAATACTATGTGAAATCGATCAGAGGGAACAAAACTACCTAAGAAGCATGTCCAATTTCTAGTAGTGACTTGGAGTAGATTCCTAATCATCATATTACACACAGCTAGTTCGCAACTACAGAGGTTTGGAGTGCGCGGCCCTATAGAAATAGAAGGCAACTGCTCTGTTCTATTGTGCGTGCTGCTATTCTGCAAATCGGGTTGCCCGACCGCTCCTCCCTATACGTCTAGTATATAGACCGTGGATTCGGCCACCGCCGCCTCCATTAGAACATAGAGGTTGGCATCTCCTTCAATCCAATCGTCAGAACCTAGATTAAATCAAAAGGCCTAAACCCATATCGTAGGGATTCCATTTTGTCTGCTTCGGCCGAACCCCTTCCTTCCATATCGCAGGGATTCCATTAGAACTATGAAGCAAGGAGAAAATGGCGAGAGGGAGAGACTGAGGGATCTGGGGGAGAAGAGGGTGAGAGGTAGACCGCACGATGGGGTAGGGCTCGGTGGCCAATTATCAGGGGGGAGAGATCGTGTACCTTCAGAGCCAACCGCATCCAGATTTAGGGCCTAATTCACCGTCGTAGTAAAACCAGCAGCGGGAGCTAGCCACAGTCAGGCTTGATTGAGTCGCCACCGTAGCCGAACCTGCAGCCAGGCGCTGTGAACCCACCGTTCTCATACCCGTCGCACCAGCACTTGAAGAGGGGGGAGATCGTGAGAGCGGAATTCGGCGCGAGTGGAGAGCCAGTGTAGAGACTGGAAGAAGCAGATTGCGCGTGGCTAGGAGATTTATATCACAAATGGCGCACAGAGCGCAAAGATGGGAGAAGGGGGGCCGACGTCGTCGGGGGAGCGCAAGAGAGGGAACACACGAGAGAAGGGGAAAGGGGAAAGAGAACGCGTGATAGAGAGAGGCGGTTGGGATAATGCGGTGATAAAAAACCCGTGTGAGTATACAAATTGGATTACCGGCAACTTGTTTAGAAAATGCTGAAATTTAATGCCGTGAAATGTAACATTTGTTGTTGTGATAATTCATATCCTTTAATATACATTTTTCTTAAATTCTATTTCCTTTATTGTGTTGTTACCAACTAATATTTTTGTGTTCAAGGTTCATATTCAAGATGAAATTTTACCTAGTTAATATAGGAGTCTATGTTGGATAACTCAGGCATGCTTCAAGTTGAAAGACACTAGTCGAAAGTACAATTTGGAGGATTGTATGGCAGACCATACTACACATTGGACTTTGTGGGGGGTTGTTAGATATATTAGCCTACCTAATATTAGTTAATATGGGTTAAGACTAATGTAGATCCAACTAGTACATATGAGATGTGGAAGAAAAAATAGTTGTCTTTTGTGCAAATTAGAAGGTGGTTTTGTCTTATATTGCCCACTTTTAAATCTTTTGTACTTCATATATGTAGGAGTGTATGTGAAACTAGTTTCAGTGAGGTCTAGGGAAGGGTATGCTTACTCTTGTGATTGGTATGATGACGATAGACACTCACACATGCGTGTGTGCACGTCGTGTGGCACCAGTCTCAAGCACATGGCTCGTTGATCGTAGGAATTATTTTTTGTATTCCATCTTTTTATATACAAATAAATAACTACTTAATTAAAGTATTTTAAATTAGAAAGGGAGTCATCATATTCCTTTTATGTGCATAAGAGTGGTAGTGTGATTGTGAAAAAACAGGAATAGAATTGTGGATAGAAGTTCTATGAATAAGGCCGCTAACTTAGGGTTAAATCCATATCTTAGACCTAGAACGCCCATTGTCGTGTTTGCAACCCTGCTGCCTAGGTCTTCTGTAACTGCTTCCAGTATAGATGTCTCTAATGGAGTTCGTCTACTGAGTGAGAAAAAAAATCTTGTTCTCAATTCCTATCTTCCTTTGACGTGACCTATTCGGTGGTGGTACCTAAAAACTAATTGAACTGCACCAATAATGTCGTTGTTTGTCATCAATACGTGAGTGAGACAACACCCTTCTAATGATTCGTGACCGGATCAACACTAAAATGACATCTCACCTCTACCAAAGCATGCCGAAACATTGATTTCTTTGAGTAACGTCTTTGTTATTTAATAAAACGATCTGAATTGAGTATTCAAACTTGTTTGATTTATTTTTTGTTGTCAGTTTGTTCTAAAATATCTTAATTAATTCTTAAATTTGGTATGTAAACCTCTTTATAATATCATAAGTAAATGTCACTGCTTGTAACGACCTTCTTAAATACTTATCAAGTCACAATGTGTTACATGTAATTTATCTTTGATCTTATTACTTGCATGGCATTCATATACTCAGTGACAGAAGAATACGGGCCGGGCCGACAAAGACCACACCCCCAAATTTTTGAAAATTTTCCTTCCATAAAGGATTAGTGGCGCAACTTGTTGCCCGCTTGTCTTCTATATCGATGTAAAATATACTTCTTCAGGAGAGACTTCTATAAATATTCAAATTATTCTGGTTTATGCCTTACGGATTTTACTCTTGAACTTTTGCTTCCATTACTCTATTACACAGTTCGACGTGAACGACGTGTAGACCCTAAGCATAGAAAAATAAACAGGTCAATGCTACATTTACTATTTTTTTAATTCGATATATATTAACCATACTAATATATTTTAAATGTCAGTCGCACTGCTCGTTCTAATAAGCAACTGTTTTCCATTTCTTCAACACATAAATAATCAAGAGTATCCCTCTCTCAGTTCCCGTATGCAGTTACAGTTCATATCGGCTGCTGTATTGTATTTCCAGTCGAGACTTCAAAGTCGATTGTTGTCGACTTTCCGTTCTTTGCAGCAAGGCACACAGTGATGTAGCAGAAACCTTAGAGTCATTCATCCGTAACTTGTCACGCAGTTCGGTGGCTACTTGGTCATTTCTTCTGATTAATTTAAACTGCATTACAAGTGTTGCCCATTACTCGTGAATATAACTTTTTATTGTCTATTAGTTTGTGTTTCGCACGTCTAGTTACCAAACTTGTTTGGTTAACATCATATGCATATAGCTTTTTGTTATTATCATAATATGCATATAGCTTCCATTTCAGCCCATATCAGTTCAACTTTATCAGGGCCGGCCCATTGGGGGGGGGGGCAATTTGGGCGACGGCCAGGGGCCAACAAAGAGGATTTTATTTTTCTAAACATCTTTTGGTGTTTTAAAATCTCAATTTGTGTCGTTTGCAACTTCCGCTAACCCTTCGCCAGTTACTCTTCCCACTCCCGTTCGTTCCGCTTGTTCACGTTCGACAGACTCTACTGCAACGGCAGCGCTGCTTCTCCCCAGAAGTCTATGACGCCTCTTGCCATCTTGCATGTTCAACGCCTCCTGTTCTTTTTATCCACAGACTCTACTGCTTCTGCTCCGCAAACGTCCACGAGGACCATGTCGCCTCTTGCTGTCGTGCTGGTGCAACCGTCGCCAAACTTTTCGTCGGCAAAAGCAGGTGTGGGGTGCGAACCGAGAAAGATCCCTACTCTTCCCCCTAAAAGACCATCCATACCGAAAAATCTAGAATTGGTAGCGGATGTTCATGTGTTATATATAATTTTGGCTTGATCTTGACGTCTTGCACTGCAGACTTCACTGATTAAGGTCCCGATTAGTTTGCTGTAAGTGGACTGAAAATATCTTCGCTCATTCTTACCCTAGTTGCCGACTCGCATGTATTCTTACTCGACTATAGATTGCTATTGTCTTTCATAATTTGTTGTCGTTGTATACGAATTATTTTGTCAGCCTTCTTTTGAATGTATAATTGAGAAAGACTCATTCACAATATGCGTCGAGGTGACGGGGAGTAGTTGTTAGATGGATTAAATTAATATGACTGTTATCGAATATCTACTGACATTGAACAATCTATTTGTACACGACTGTACAAATCTAAAGGAAAAATAGTACTCTACGTTTGTTATGTTGAATGTGTTTCTTCTAGAACACAAGATAGAATATATATAAGAAACAAGAAAGCAAAGACTGAACTAGATAGAGCAACTTCTATTAAAAACTCAATTATTAAACCAGTCATTTGAACTCAATTTCCAGGAACTCGACTTTAGTTCCAGAAAAATAACTTCCTTAAAAACTCTAGTTACAACAAACCAATAGGAGTCATAATATACAATATTATTGATTAATGATTGTAACGTACTCAGTCACTAGGTTGTAATTTGGTTTTAAATATCACATTCTACTAGTTCGTCTCTTTCCGCCGTGTGTATTGAAATTAATTAAGGGAACATGCTACTATTAGAAAATAAAGGTTTTGTTTTCATATTTACTTCAACATATTTCTCTTTCGTGTTTGGAAACGTCCGAACAAACTAAAAAAGTATATTTTAGTTGCTATTCTCGTCACGTATTTACTTTTTTAAACAATGATGTTGCAACGATACTACACGAATATGACACAATAAACTCATCACTAATCTTTTACTTTGGTTGTTTTCTATGTTTGGCAGTGTAGTTTACTCAACATGCCTTTGAAAAAATATCTATTCGGAAGTGAGAAAAGAAGAAAGAAGAAGGAAGATGAGCAAAGGTGCGCTTGATAAATTTATTTCCATTATCCCACAAACTTCTGAAGGTGTTGATAATCCTGATCAATCTAATGAAAAAGTGAATGATGATGATCATGTTACTATAGAAGTCAAAAATATAGTTGGGAATGAAAATGCGATGAAGTTGAGGATGATATTGACGTTACTGAATTAAATGTTGACAACTTAAACGGTGTTGAACAACTTCTTCCTCCTTTTAATATTTATGATCTCTTAAATTGAGATAATATTGACCACAAAGATAGGGATATTTTAGTTGAAAAAGACCCTAAAAGAGAACTGAATCTTGTGATCTATTTTTTTATATGACAATTTTGACAATTATGACTAAACTTGTTTTATTTAAATTTGTTAAATAAGAAAATATAGAGGGCCTATTTTTTATCTTCGCCCCAGGGCCTCTAAAATGTCTGCAATGACTCTAAACCTTATAACTATATTTTTAAATGGTAGAGTGCACAATGTTATTCATTATAGAGTGTCTCAGATTCATTACATTTTCCGCACAGATCTTTTCGGTCCTAAATAGTCTATAGCTACCCTTTGTGTGCTTAACTGGATATTGGATACAATGGTTACAATTCTTTTCACTTTTGTGCATCATCTAACAAAATAGTGTTTATTCCAAAAATCAACCATCTATTACAAAAATCAGTCATCTATTACAAAAATCACTCATCTATATAAATGCTAGAGATCTTTTTGGCCCAATTGCATAACTATATATATGACTTTAAGAATTAAACTGTAAGATCACAATTGATGATATATTTGATGACTTCTATGCTTTGAAGAATCACAATGGACGATTAATGCATTGTAACCATACTTGTAATCTTTTGCACCGTTTTAGATAAGAATGTAGTTTTCTTATATCACACTAATCGCCCCCCATCGCCCCACCATCCCCGGCGGGATTGAGATTCCCTGTAACGTGCTCACTGTTGCGGCCCTGTTTCAGAAAATCTTAACCACGCATATACCCCCAAAAACCCACCCCTAAAAAGATTGATGGGGGTTTTATGAGCACGGATTAGTTGTAACTGTGAATCTGAAACAGGGAATTTGGTGAGTAGGATGGCAGTGGCACTGGGGATAACCATGACTGACCTGCAGGTGGATGGATATGCCAGGGCACATGTCTTTAGAGTACTGTTTACTTTCCTGAGAACGAAAGTTGCATGATGTGAGAATTTATAGCGGAATAGGGGGGCTCATGCCTTCAGATTAAGTGGTGGACGTAGCAGCTCGGGTAGGAATCGATCATCAACTTGGTCGTACTTGCAATAGACATGGAAAGCTGCATAACTGTTCAAAGTCGTCCCCAAGTCAAATCACATTTTCTCCGTGAAGGTGAATTATTCTTGCCACGTACACATGTTTACTTCAGAGAAGCCAATATATGTCCACACGACTAAGTGACCATGTCTTAATTTGTTGATCAAGCATAGATCTGTGACTTTCGCCGCATCCAGAAGAACGCCCTTAATGCGTTTCCATTTACGGCAGGACTTCTTCACAATTACTTGGTTACGAAGTCAGTAGGCAGAAACTACGCTTTTAGTCCAACTTGGAATTATCTTAAACTGATACCATGAACCCGAAGGGGAACGGCATTTTTTTTTTTAGATATATATGGAATGTACAAAAAAAAATGCATATTTATTCTTGTGACGCTGAACCACTCATCCGTCAGCCATTGCTATAGCCATGCAGTGTAAGAGATCATCATGCGTTTACAGAGATACGTAAAAAAATAACAAACAATTACAATGTACTTAGTTGAGAAAATTACGGATAGTAAAGTACGTAACATCGCCACTTCCATCAAAAGCCAAAACTTTTTTAGGGGAAAAAGTATTTGCTTTCATTTCACTACATCAAGATGGGCTTACCAATTAGAAAATGTGACTGGCTGGCAGCTGTGCTGCACAACTAGCCAGCCAAAACATTGACATACCTAATGACGATAAAAATGCTCTATCTGATAGATGGCCACACAAATACCCGTAGTATTATTAGTGTATGCACATGTGTCTTTCAATATATGTGTATATGTGAGTTTCTCTTCAAGACCCACAATTTTTACGACATATAGGGGGATACACGTTAAAGATAGTGTTAATGCCTCTCTGGATAAGTATAACCTTCAAGAGTTTGAGATGCCAATGAGCACCCCCAACCCCCAAATACATGCATAGAAAAAAAACAATTATAATGAACCTGGTGAGGAAATATGGGAAATCAAATATTAGAATTTGCAACACCGTCTCTTCCATCAACGACCAAAATATAGAGATATGTAATGATGATAGAAGTTCTCTATGAAATAGATGTAGATGTGAATGCACATAGTATTATTAGTTTATACATATGTTTATTGTTATGTTTGCAGATTTCTTTTCAAGATTCACCATTTCTATGACTTGTATGAGGATGCACATTGAAGATATGACTTGTATGAGGATGCACATTGAAGATACTCTGGATGCCCCTGTTAATAAGTTTAACCAACAAGAGTGTGAGAGGCCGGTGAGCACCCCAATCCAAACCCCATATTTTTCTATGGTGAAAGGGTTCCCTTTACATACTCTCTTGAGTGTCATTGTTAATATCACTAGACATGTGAGTATGTGTTGTTGTTTCTTAAGTGTAGACTGGCATACACATAATATCTTTGGATTTTTCTATGTGTGAGTTCATTTGTGTATGTTTTGATGGGATCCTAAATCTAAAATAATTTAGAATTGTTATATATAAGAAGTTGTACAGGACTCCATTGACATTTCACTACTACAGAAATAACATTCAGTGTCGCTTTTCGGGGCGTCGGTTATTAAGGAAAACCGACGCCTATCATATAAAGCGTCGGTTGTTTAAGCAAACCGACATCTATATTCGAAGACCAGCCAGACACGGGTACCGCTTTGTATTCAGCGTCGGTTGACAATAACAAACCGACGCCTAAAAGCTCCCGCGAAATCCAATTTTTGAGCGAAAAGAAAAAATGTCACATACAGCGTCAGTTATTTAAATAGCCACCGACGCCTATGTGTGATGAAACTTTGCGCGAAAAGTGTCACTTTTCGTGAAAATATCGTCCAATTGAGCGTCGGTTGGTTCAAACAACCGACGCCGAAAGTGGTTCCTGCCAAACAATTTCGTGAAAATATCGTCCAATTGAGCGTCGGTTGGTTCAAACAACCGACGCTAAAGTTGTTTAGGCGTCGATTGTGACAAACAACCGACGCTATAGGTGAACTTTATATCCTGCGATCACCCGACTGTTCCCCTTTCTTCTGTTTCATTGCCTAAACAACTTTAGCTCCTGCCGCAACTGCTGTCGCCCGACCCTCCACTCCGCCGCACCCCTCCACAACAGTGCCGCCGCGCCGCCTTCTCCGACGCAGCCTTCTCCTCTGGTGCCTCCACGCCTCCTTCTCCTTCGGTGCCAGTGCCTCCACGCCGCCGCCACCAGGACGACAGAAGCTGCTCTCCACCGTCGTCGCGCCGCCGCCAGGGTTTAGGGTTGCTAGTTGCTTCTCCGCCGCGCCGCCGGTTCGACCACAACTCCTCTCCACCGCCGTCGCCCACTCTGTGCCGCCGTCTGCAGACCACTGCTCTTCTCCAGACCGGTATGCCCTCTTCTCTGTATTTTATTGATGTACATGTATTTTATTGGTGTGACAATGCTTGCAGGTGATTGGTGGGATACGAGGGTAGTATTTCTGCAATAGAGATTACGATAGTAGGGGTGAGGCTTGCGGATGGTCGGTGGGCTTATGGTAGTAGGTATTACACGAGTAGGGGCGACACTTGTGGGTGGAGAAGATTGCGACAAGGAGTGAGAGCTAGGAGGCAGAGGTTGCGTCATTATATTCTGATGAGCATGTTGTTAATCATGTTAATTATGTTTCTTCTATATATTCTGATGTCATTATATAATTATGTGATCCCAACATATTAAATTGAATTAGAATGATTTCATGAATTATAGGGTTTTAAAGTTGATAAACATGTACATGCGGAAATATGGTTATTAAACCAATGGTTATAACATATAATGTCTAGTAAAGATTCCTAGACCTTTTATTTGAAACTATTGATTTCTTGATTTATGATTTAATAATGCTCTATTGATTAGGATTAACCATGTTGCCTGTAGTTTATAGACATTTATTATATATAAGAATGACAATACATGTATTTGTTGGCCTAGAAACCCATCCAAGATTGACTCATTAGGAGTAAATCTTGGATAGTCCCCGGTTTGGGACTGTTCTTGAACACCTAATCTCACTTAGGATGTAAGTGTATAATGTGTATTGGGTTTTCGAGAAAATTTTGGTAGCATTTCCCCGTTTGTTCTCTAAGTATATATGTACTTAGAGAACAGCGGGGAAATGCTGCCGAAATTTTCTTGGAAACCCAATACACATTATACACTTACTAGTGAGATTAGGTGTTCAAGGATGGGATAGGTGGTACATATTTATTATATATAAGAATGACATCAAATGTGTTTGTTGGCCTAGAAACCCATCCAAGATTGACTCATTAGGAGTAAATCTTGGATAGTCCCCGGTTTGGGACTATTCTTGAACACCTAATCTCACTTAGGATGTAAGTGTATAATGTGTATTGGGTTTTTGAGAAAATTTCGGTAGCATTTCCCCGTTTGTTCTCTAAGTATATATGTACTTAGAGAACAGCGGGGAAATGCTGCCGAAATTTTCTTGAAAATCCAATACACATTATACACTTACTAGTGAGATTAGGTGTTCAAGGATGGGATAGGTGGTACACATTTATTATATATAAGAATGACATCACATTATACACTTATGTAGGATGTAAGTGTATACCCTAATCTTTTCCTAATATATACTTGTTTCCTAATATATATTTGTTTTCTCTGATCATAGAATGGATAGATCATGGATGTCCATTCGTAATCGTTGCACCCCAGAGTTTATATCTGGTCTTGATCAGTTTATTAGATTTGTCGAGGAACATAGGAAAAAACCTACAGATAGGTTCTACTGTCCATGTAGGCATTGCGGTAACAACTTGAAAGTCAACACTGGTGAGGAAATCAAAAGTCATGTCATGTGCAACGGGATTGTACAAGGCTATACAGAATGGCACTGGCATGGAGAGATTTCAAAATCGAAACCAGTAGATGTCGATAGCAGTGCTTGGGTGGAAGAAGAAATTGCCTCCGATGACGTAAATGTGAACGAACCAGTTCCAGCAGACATCGTTGATGCGATGCTGGATAGTTGTAGGGTAGAGCACACCGATCCACCTCCTATCTTTAGAAACATTGTGCATGATGCTGAGATACCGTTATACACAGGCTGTGCTAAGTTTACGAAGCTTAGTGCTGTGTTGAGATTGTATAAGTTGAAAGCTAACAATAGATGGAGCAACAAAAGCTTCACTTCATTGTTGACTTTGTTAAAAGAAATGCTTCCGGAAGGAAACGAGCTGCCAATCTCAACATACCAGGTAAAGAAAATGTTGTGCCCAATGGGAATGGAGGCCAAAAAGATACACGCATGCCCGAATGATTGTGTATTATTTCAAAAGGACTATGTAGATTTGAAAGATTGTCCAAAATGTGGTGCGTCATGGTATAAATTGACGACTTCGGGGGAGTCCAAAATTGGTTCTCCTGCCAAGGTGTTGTGGTATCTACCTATAATATCACGGTTTCAACGCTTGTTTGCAAATCCGAAAGATGCGAAGAATTTGAGGTGGCATGCAGATGTTAAGAAAAATAATGATGGGATCCTGCGACATGTGTCTGATTCCCCATAGTGGAAGAAGATTGATCTATTGTACCCCAAATTTGGTGAAGAAGATAGGAATCTAAGACTTGGGCTTTGTACAGATGGGATGAATCCGTACGGGACATTGAGCAGCCAACATAGCACTTGGCCAGTCATGCTTGTTATATACAATCTTCCTCCCTGGATGTGTATGAAAAATAAGTACGTTATGTTGTCATTGTTGATATCGGGCCCTAAACAACCCGGAAATGATATCGATGTTTATCTTGAACCTTTGATTGATGACTTAAAGAAACTTTGGGCTGAAGGTGTGATGACCTATGATGCTTCAACAAGAGAGACATTTCGTTTGCACGCTATGTTGTTTTGCACTATTAATGACTTTCCAGCATATGGGAATTTGTCTGAATATTGAGGAGGGCAAAGGAATTTTGGGATCACGGGTGAAAGTAATCAGCCGTGAGCAGTTGGAACAAGCTCACTTGTATATTTTACACAATATGGACGAAGTGAGTGTTTATATCGAGGAACATACCAATTTCATAAAGAGACAACATCCTCGAGCAAGTTCAATGTGGCTTGCTAGAGAGCATAATAAGACTTTTACTAAGTGGTTTGAAGATAAAGTCTTACATCAACTATCTCAAACACCAAATGATATTACAGAAACTACCAAATGCCTCGCCTTTAAACCAAAACCGAATGTTATGTCTTATGAATGGTTTGACATTAATGGATTCACATATTACACAAAGAGCCAAGATGATAAGAGTGTCGTCCAAAATAGTGGGGTCACTCTTCAAGCGTCGACTATGTACTTTGCAAGTGCAAAGGATAAGAGTCCACGTGAAGCTAAATGTCATATTACGGTGTCATTGAGGACATTTGGGAGTTTGACTACATAGATTTCAAAATTCTGCCCTTTAAATGTAATTGGGTTGATAACACCAAAGGAGTTATAGTGGATGAATTGGGTTTCACTTTGGTGAACTTTGAAAAGATTGGCGAGAAGGGTGAACCATTCATATTGGCATCACAGGCGAAACAAATATTCTATATCGATGATCCTGCGAATGATAAATGGTCGGTTGTTCTTCATGGTAAAAGACAATTCATTGAAGATCCTATAGATGAAGAAGAGTACTATGATAAGTATGATGACTCCAGTCCATTCTCAGTTAGGTTGCCAACTCCACAAATTATTGAAGCTAATGATGACTTATATGTGCGCGGAGATCACAATGAAGGATTGTTAATTGATAAAAGATCACAATTTTAGAGACATGTATGTTTATAAAAATGCTAAATGTTTGCCTTTTTCTAGTTAATACAAATGCTAAATGTTTGCCTTTTTCTAGTTAATACAAATGCTAAATGTTTGCCTTTTTAATGACATTTTCAGATGGCTGACCATGATGAGCATGATGTCCATGATGAGCATGAAGTCCATGATGAGCATGCTGTCCATGACGAGCATGGCGAGGATACCAATGTATGTTCTAAAAACATATCCTGTATTTCTATAAAATTCATTATCTTCTAGTTATTTCATATATCCTATATTTCTATATTGGGCTAATTCAGTGTGTTTATTTTTGTCAAAATTTAGGTTGATGATGCACATGCACCCACTGAAGCACTGGAGCAACTTGATGCGCAACACCAAACACTTAACAAGAAAAGGGGCATCACTCTGTTGAAGAAGTTAATAGCGCTAAGTGGCAGTGGATCTAAATTGGTTGTGGAGTTTGATAATGGAGGAAATGCAATTGGAGTGAACCGCAATAATTTTGTAAACTATCTTGGGTGTACCACTCGGAGCCATAGTGGTGTTAAGTATGATAATTGGCATAAAGTTCCTCAGGGGAAAAAAGACTTGATATGGAAGGATTTATGCGTGAGTTATTATTATTTGCAATTCTATTTTGTAGATTACAAATTCTATTATTTGCAATTCTATTTTGGATACTAGTTAATAACATTTCTATTTTACAGAATCTGTTTGCATTGGATGAGAAGTTGCATCGTAAAAGTGTGATGCAACGCGCTGGAAAGATGCTTAGGAATTATAGGACAAATCTGAACAGAGAATACATAAAAGAGGGTGATAAGAAGAAGAAGTCAGCCCTTGAACAATGGAACTTCTTGGACAAAGAAGATTGGGACAATTTTGTTGCTTCAAAAAATTTGAAGAATTCAAGGTATTAGGCGTCACTCCCAGTTTAATTAATATACATTGTATTCACCTATTCAAGATTAACATTTAGTGCTACTAACCAAATCATTAATGTGCATACTAACTAGGCCCTCAGTGACGCACAAAAAGCAAGGCGTGCACTGAATGTGCATGACCACACTATGGGTCCAAAAGGCTATGCAAGCGTTCGCCAAAGACTACAGGCGGAGTCTGCGGCTACTCAGGAGTCTGCTGCTACTGAGGAGTCTGCCACACCCATGCCTCGCCATGATATCTGGATAGCTGGGAGGCAAAACAAGAAGGGTGAAATAAAGAAGCTCGTAACTGCTGAGGTGGCTGCGAAAATAGTAAAATACAACTCTTAGAGCAATCGTTTGAATATTGATTATTTATTAACTTACCAATTTCTGTTGATGGTGATTAGCGGGAGCTGCACGAGTAGAGGAAACAAGGCACGTTCATCCCTTAGGGCACACAGGATGAATTGAGAGTTGCTCTGGGTAATCCAGAGCATCCTGGACGTGTTAGGGGTGCAGGCTCTGGTGTGGGCATCAAAGCATTCTTTGGGCCATCCCAGCGCAAACCCAGAGCGGGACTTTCACAAGAAGAGGTAACCTATACTTTTTTTAGAATGTTGCTGCAAAAGAAAATTCAATAATAAGAAGCTAATGTTTCTTTTATCCATGTATAGGAGAATAAGAGAGTCGAGGATATAGTTGCTAAGAAGGTCAACGATATAGTTGCTGAGAAGGTCAAGGAAGAATTGCTGCGGTGGCAGGCATCTCAGGCTTCCAATCAGCCTATGGCAACCCACTCTTCTCCTGATGTACAGACTACAAGTAATCATGTAGACCCACCGCCTAACACGTCTGCTGTAAGTATTGTTTATGACATTGTAGTTAGTCTTTTCAAGTTGTTATGTTTTCAAGATGATATGTATATATGTATAATATTCTTTACGTAAATTTATAGGCATTGAAGCCATGCCGATTAAGAATGCAAGACTACGTTGTTGCAGAGGCGCAGGCTTACCCGTCCCTTCCTGGGGCAATGTTTCACGGGACTCCAATGCCATAGGGCTACGTTCGTGTGAGCCAGATACGTGTGTTACCCGATTGGAGAGAAGCTACATTGCCATATCCCCACCCGGATATTGATACACTTGATGATGCAGAAGGCGGGGTGATATTGTGGCCCAAAGCAGATGTCGTCTACACTACTGAAATTGTAAGATAAATTTACATTACTTTAAATTGTTAATGTGTATATATGAGGTCAACTGATCTGAAATTATATATACAGGTTAAAAAGAAGACAACCGGAGCACCTAGGCCTCCACCTCCACTTCCCGCATTACCAAGTTGGGTTCCAACTGACCTAACATACCCGTTAGGTCCTGCTTGTAGGGGAATGGCATGTTGGCTATGGGTACATAATATACATTGCCCTATAATTATTTCTTTAGATGCAGATTATGTAGGACAATCATACGATAGCTCTTTATTTATACAAGATATTATTGAGCTGTTTATGTATGAGTGGTTGAATACATCAATGATAGAGACATGGATAAGGTGAGATCTTATTTATACATCCATATACCTTGTGTAAGATCCGGTGAGATGGTTTCTTATATATTAATGCATACGTAATATATGTTTTGCAGCTACTTAGTCGAAGATCATTGCAAACAATTTGCATTTGATCATGTGGGATTTTTGATTCCTTCATTGATTAGTTTGGTAGCTAAAGACCCTGATAGTGTTCAACAATACTGTATAGATGCTTTTACAATTTTTGGTCTACAAAAGAAGACGATAATAATAGCTCCATTCAATGTCAAGTAAGTTTACTTTATTTATAATTTGGACTTAAGAAAATTCCATTTTTATTGTGCATTTTGAGTTATTAGTTGTTAACTTTTTACCTCTAGCGGTAGACATTGGGAGTTACTAGTTATTGTCCCCGGGACGTTCACTGTTTATTATCTAGATCCCGTGGGAAGTACATTAAACACTAAAATTGGACACTTAATGAGAATGCCATTATTCTGGTGAGAAATATTTCATTTTTGTATATGTTAACATCTCTTATTACATTACTATTTACTTATGCAATTTACTGTGTTATATTAACATGTAGGGGTTTAGATGCATTCAAAAAGGCTGGAGGAACGGTCCCAAGGAAAAAGAACCAGCCAATAAATTGGCAGAACGTACAAGTAAGTTCCCGACTCCAATGTATATATTATTGATGTGAATTGTGCTTAGTTGTATTATTTTGTATGTTTCAATTTATAGTGCGCTACACAAGACAATGGCTGGGCATGTGCATACTATGTGATGCGATTTATGCAGATGATTATCCGATATGCCGCATTGGACATCGATACCATACATGAGGTATTATATATAGTCTCATTAGTTAGTATGAAATATATCAATCTTATTTTTATATTATTACTTATATATATACATCATTCTCTTTGCAGGTGTTTAAAACTGACAACACTACAGGTAAACGCTTAAAAAATATATATGCTCCATATACGATGGAAGCATTAAATGAAATAAGAGAAGAATGGGCAAAAGCCATACAAGCAGTGGCAACTGTAAGATATAATTGGGATGTTGATAGCGATAATGAATGATACTTTGTAAATGAATATTTCTGAATGTTAATACATGTATTTGAATGTTTCTATATGTGTGAATGTGAGAATTGAATTGATGTCTGAATGTATCTACTTGTGTGAATTATTTTTTGTGAATTTTGCAGGTTTGTGGCCTGTTTGTAGGCTGATATCAATGAATGTCGTAAACCTGCAGTTCAGAAAACTGAACTGCAGGTTCTCATCCTGCTGACCAGCCACAGCAGGCCTGCAAACTGATATAAAAAAAAATAGATATAGTCGTCGGTTATTTACAGAAAACCGTCAGCAAAGACCTACAGCGTCGGGTTTTTGCAAAACACCGACGCCTAATGTGGCCACAGCCGTACTGGAAATGGCGTCGGCTATTCGTGTCAAACCGACGCCTATTTAACCTATAGGCGTCGGTCTTTTAGTAGATAACCGACGCCAAAAGGGTTCGCGCCACAGAAAACGGCGTCATCTAGGACACTTTCTGCGTCGGTCTTTTAGTAGATAACCGACGCCAAATGTGTCCTAGATGACGTTGTTTTCTGTGGCGCGAACCCTTTTGGCATTGGTTATCTACTAAAAGACCGACGCCTATAGGTTAAATAGGCGTCGGTTAAAAAACCGACGCCGAAGTGTTCGACCTTTAGCGGCGCCCACATAGGCGTCGGTCGGAAACCGACGCCAAAGGGGGTTAAACAACTGACGCCAAAGGCTGTTTCTGTAGTAGTGTTTTTATATGAAAACTAATTACATATTTGATAATATGCTTTCAAAATTGTTGAATAAAATATCTTTGATATATCATTGTACTTGGTAAGATATCGTAAAAAAGATCTGAATGTAAACACAAGTATATATAGTTATTATCAAATTTTGGATGATGAAATATTATTATGGATTTTCCACCAAGTTTGGATTTGAATGTCTAAAAATGCATCTTATTTTACTTCCATTTCATCATATACACATGTTCAATTAATAACATTTAGATATTTGGATTGGAAATTGAAGAATAGGTATGAATTCTTATAAATTGAAGAATAGGTATGAATTCTTACACACATAATACATACATATAAATATGATATCCTATGAAGGTTCATGTGACAATGAGAGAATAAGACATATCTGAATAAAAATGAAGCTATGATTTTAAAAAATCAACCATATTATAAGAGTGTTTGTGGTTTACCTTCTCACAAGTAGATGTTGAGAAAGATGGCTTTTATAGTTTATCTATGTATTTTATTTATTCATCATCTTATAATAATTTAGAATTCAAAAATGAAAATAAAAAAGGTTTCTATTCATATAGACAAACTCCAAGGCAAGTACATAAATCATTTTCTTCATAGGTGAAATACAATAGCATGCAAAGTTCTCATCCATATAGATTAATACCAATCCTAGCCACAAGAATGATTTATCAAAATGGCTTTAAGCTGTTACCATCATTTAACTCTCTCTCTCTCTATTCCTTTCATTAGCACGTGCGTACACCCACACACAAATATATATATATATATATATATATATATATATATATATATATATAGTCAGGCTAGAATACACTCGAGTGTACGGATCGCACGAATACACTCAAATGTGTTTGCATATCAAGACTATTTTTTACAAAATGTAAACCATTGATCTTCACCGTCATACTATAACTAGACTACATACAAATTTTGAGCCCATTTGGATGAGTGTAAGTCACTCATCCAAGGGCAAAAAAATCGACGCACGAAACTAATTTGAAATGCATAATTTTTGCGGTCTTCATAACATGAGCTATACATATCCAAATGTGCTCAAATTTTGCGTATGAGTTGTTCGCGAGATGTTTAAGAAGATCAATGAATTAGATTTTTTAAAAAAATATTTCATCATGAAAAACTACTTGAGTATATTCCGCTCCGGATACACTCGAGTGTATGCTAGCCTGACTCTATATATATATGTGTGTGTGTGTGTCTATATATATATATATATATATATATATATATATATATATATATATATATATATATATATATATATATATATGAAAAGAGAGAGAGAGAGAGAGAGAGAGAGACTATAAAGAGTGGCCCCCTTCAACGAGACCCACTCTTTACTTTGAAGAAGCCAATATGTATCCATACTACGAAGTCTAATGATTCTATTATGATCATGGAAGTCGTTACTCATACACCACACTCAATATAACATTTTTTAGGAATAATATTAATCTTAAACATAAGAGAGAAAAGTTTAATTACATTGAAAAAGAAGATAGGCAGACAAAAATTTGCACCGCCGGTCCCTTTTGAATGACGAAGCCTATCCTCTAAAATACTACATGCATAGATCTGAGAGTCATGACATTATTGTTCCTAACTTTTTGCACCGTCTTAAGAAGCTCCACAACCTATGGTGCTAAGAACCAAAAGTATTAAATCCAAAATATATGAAAATATGTTGATTGTCAATAACACTTTCCCATGCTTAACCACTTTTTCTAGGTCATCTTTCAGGGCAGTCTGTCCTACTATAAAATCTCCACCTTTCCATCCCACCAGTGAAGAAACTCATGTTAAATATACACATATATTCTTCCACCCAATCCATTCAAAAATCAACCCATCTCTTGGCCTAAGAGTCGATCTTCCCTCCTGGTATAACAATAAATTTTGCTTAAATGATTCTATTAAGGTAGACAACATTTAGATATATATGGTATGCATAAAAAAATAAAGAAATGCATAAATGCCTCCTGATGTTGAACCACTCATCCGTCAATCATTTCCAAAATGATGCTCTACAACAAAAAATGATTTGGTCACAGTCATTCCCGGTCACACGTAAGTTACTTGTAGGTTGGACGGTGATTTTGAAAGAATTGAGAAGTTTGGACTTTTTGATGGTGGTATTGGTAGGGTGGTAGGAAGTGAGGTGGCAGTGGCATTCCAGGGTGATTTCAGAGTGACGTGGAGGGGCATTTATTGGGAGAGAAAAAAATTATTTTTTGTATAACTTTTAATCCGTGATGATTTTTTTTGACAAAAAAATTGTTGGACTCCTTTCAAAAATTACTTTCCAACAAGGCCAATGTTGATACACTTTTGAGAAAAAAATGATAGAAACATAAAAGTAAGTATTATTGGGTTGTAGATGAATGTGATGTGATGAGAGTGAAATTTATTTTGTTTATAACTTTTATTTTGTGTTGAATTTTATGACAAAATAAAAACTGTTATATTGTTTACAAATAATACATTTCAACAAGACTAATATTGATACACTTTTGAGATAAAAATTATACAAAATATAAAAAGAGTATTGTATATTTTGGATTTAATGTTTATTTTCTCACTGACACAGTAACTCAAAAATAAATATATAAAAGAAAAGAGATGAGGTTAGTAGAAAGAAGAGAGGAGGGTTGGGCACACTTACTTATTGAATGAGCATCAATTCATGTGTTACTTGGTAGTTGATTACGTTCATCATGTTTTTGGCACCATTAACTTGTTTTGGGTGTCAATTACTAATTTCTGGGCATAGTTACCCATTATGGTTTCATTTGATATGGGTCATTGATTAAGTTTAAAGAGTTTTGAGTGTGAATAACTTGTTTTGGGTATCAATTGCCCATTTTGGTGACTTGTTTTGGGTATCAATTAAGCATTTTTGGGCATACTTACCAATTCAATGGGCATCATTTCACGCATTAAGTTCATTAATTTTGGCATCATTAACTTGTTTTTGAATGTCAGTTACCCATGTTTTGGTGTCAATTGTCTGTTATGGACACACTTGTCCATTCACTGGGTTTAATTTCATGTGCTACTTAGTGTTGATAAGTTCATTATGTTTTAGGCATCGTTAAGTTGGTTTTTAGTGTCATTTACCCATGTTTGGGTGTCAATTGTCTATTTTGAACACATTTACCCATTCACATGGTGTTATTTCATGTGTTACTGGGATTTAATTAAGTTGATTAAGTTTTGGGAACCGTTAACATGTTTTTGGGTGTCAAATACCCTCCTTTGGGTGTCAATTGTTCATTTTTGGGCGCATTTACCCATTCACTTGGTGTCATTTAATGTGTTACTGGGTGTTGATTAAGTTCATTAGATTTTAGGCACCACTAACTCTTTTTGGGTGTCAATTATTCATGTTTAGGTGTTAATTGCACATTTTTGGGCACCCTTACCCTTTCAATGGGTGTCATTTCATGTGCTACTAGGTGTTGATTAAATTCATTAAGTTTTTGGGCGTCGTTAACTTATTTTTGGGAGTCAATTACCCATGTTTGGGTTTTAATTGTCCATTTTAGGCACACTTTCCATTCATTGGCTATCATTTCATGTGCTACTAGGCGTTGATTGATTTCATAAAGTTTTTAGTGTCGTTAACTTATTTTTCGGTGTCAATTACTAGTATTTGGGCATCAATTGTCCATTTTTGGGCGCACTTACCCATTCATTTGGCATCATTTTCATGTGCTACTTGATGTTGATTAAGTTCATTATGTTTTGGGCATCGTTAACTTGTTTTTAGGTGTCAGTACCCATGTTTGGATGTCAATTGTCCTTTTTTGAGAGTACTTACCCATTCACTTGGCGTCATTTCATGTGCTACTGGACGTTGATTAAGTCCATTATGTTTTAGGCCCCGTTAACTTGTTTTTGGGCATCAATTACCCATATTTAGTTGTCAATTGTCTATTTTTTGGCGCGCTTACCAATTCACTTGGCATCATTTCATATGTTACTGGGCGTGGATTATGTTCATTAAGTTTTGGGCATCGTTAACTTTTTTAGGTGTTAATTACCAATTTTAGGGTGTGAATTGTCCATTTTTGGGCACACTTCCCCATTCATTAGTTGTCATTTCATGTGCTACTGGGCATTGATCTAGTTCATTAAGTGTTGGGCATTACTAACCTATTTTTGGGTGTTGATTGTCCATTTTTGGAAGCACTTACCAATTCACTTACCCATTCGTTGGGCTCCATGACAACCCCATGTTTGGGTGCACTTACCCATTCATTGGGCTTCATTTCATGTGTTTCTGGGTATCACAACATGGTTGGGACTGGGACTGAGACTTAGATAATGATGATTATTAGCCATTTTTGGGCAGGATTAAGCATTTTTGGGTGCCATTTAGCTATCTATGGGTGTTTTTAGCTATTTTTGGGTGCATATTCATCTTTAAATTTGTGAAAAGATAAAAATTCATAACATTTTCTCTCAAAAATATATCAACATTAGTCTCGTTTGAATGTATTTTTTTTATCATAATCTAATAATTTTTATTTCATTCAAAAATTCATCATGGTTTAAAAATATTAAATAAAACAAATTTCTCTCTCATCACATCACCTCTACATATCATTTTTACATATTTTTTCTTAAAAATATATTAAGATTAGTCGTATTCGAATGTATTTTTATAAGGAATCTAACAACTTTTGTTTCATCAAAAAATTCATCACGGTTCAAAAGTTATAAGTAAAAAAAATTATTTGTCCATTATCTAATCTCTACCTACCATCCAATAAATGTTCACCATGTCACCCTCTAAAAGTAATTGTTTCTCCTCACAAAACCACCCAGTCCACACTCAGTGCTATCACATGCACGTCAGAATGAGGATAGTGGGGGCTAGTTGGGGAGGGGGTATTGCAATCTGGTTTGGGTGTGCGTCACAGCGTGTGAACGTGCCAAAATTTTAGTCCGCTCTGCAAGAGATCATAATGCGTTTATAGAGATGCATACAAAATAACAAAAAAATTATAGTGAACTTAGTTGACAAAATACGGAAAAGAAAATAGTAAACTATGTAACACGTACACTGCCATCAATAGTCAAATTTTGGAGATAAATAACGATAAAATTGTTCTATCACATAGATGACCATACAAATTGATGTGCATAGTGTTACTAGTGTATGCATAAGTGCCTTTTCTGGTATATGGAGTTCTGTTCATTATTCTCCATTCCCAGTACATTTATGGGGATGCACACTAAAGATGTGATGCCCCTCTTGATAAGTATAACCTACAAAAGTGTGAGAGGCCAGTGAGCAACCCAAACCCCCACAGAAATGCATAAAAGTAAAAAATAATTACAATAAACTTAGGAGACAAAATACAGGAAGGCAAATACGAAAATATATAAGATTGCCACTTCCATCAGATCAAAATTTAGAGATAACTAATGATGAAAAAAATTCTCTATCACATAGGTGGCCACACAAATGTAAACAATTTATTAGTCTATGCATATGTGCCTTTTTATGACATGTATGTATATGGACTTTAAAGTTATAACCGATGCCTCTTTTGATAAGTATAACCCACAAGAGTGTGAGAGTCCAATAAGACCCCAACCCCACTTCATTTTTTTCTATGGTGACACCCTACATTTGACATACTCTCTTGAGTGTCATTGCTCATATCACCAAAAATGTGTGTGTATGTTATTTTCTGTCGGTGTAGATTAACATATACATATGTATTTTGAGTAGTTCTCTATGTACTTTTTGTGTGTGTTAGTGTGGGGCCCTAAAATGTTTTGAAAAAATTCCTATACATAGTCACATGGATTTGACCCCATTTGCAATCCTTTTTAATGTAAAATTTTGAATATACATATCTTAGAAATATAGTTTATAAAAAAACTGACTAAAATATCTTTGGTATATCATGTGCACGTTGTAAGATATAATGATAAAATTTTTTGAGTTTACATAAGTATGAAAGATAACTATTAAATAGTATAAATATGATATATTATGATGGATTTGCCACCTAGATTGGATTCAGATGGCTACAATGCATCCTATTTTGCATCTTTAATCATATCCACAAATTTGGTTGACACTACTAGAGTTTGTTTACTTGAAGCTAAATATTTTGTACGTATTTCTACAAGAACATAGTAAACACATATAAAGGACATATTTCATGAAGGATCATTCTCCATAAAGAGAATAAATCACATTTGAATAAATATGAAAACATTTTTTTTTCAAAGTTCAACTTTGTAGATTCTTCGGAGTGTTAATGTTTACCTTCTCATAGAAAGATATTGATAAAAGACACTAATCTTGATACATTCACTACTACACACATGACTTATATTGTTGATTTTTTAAGAGAATTTGATGGTGTAATATATCTTGTCAGTTCTTTAAAGAAAATTTTCACAGTTTTCCAATGAGAAAACACATGCTACACTTTATTCAACTCGACGGTTGTTTCACAATAAAATCAATGACATAGATCGCCCTCTAAAATACAATTTCACAAAAAAATTTAGGAGATATTTCATTTGCTTCTAAAAATCCTATATCGTCGATTTCTCGTAGTACAACCAACAAAAAGTAGAATCCTTAGTATCTATCGTGTCGGTTTGATTTACATTGACAGACAAAAAATGTATACACTCCAAACATTCTGTAAATTTATCTCCCTCCTATTAGGATTATCCTGTCGGTTGTCATGACCTAAACCGACAACATAAGTATTGCCAAAATGCATAGGTTTTGTCATTGGCTTGTTGTAGCTGACCCATGCTATGGTTTCATGTGGGCACAAGTTTTGGTGGCCATTTTTGCATATAACCGCTGAGGTATGTCTCACTTAAATCCCCCAAGAAACCCCTCTATCCTCTAGTCGTGAGATAGTCTTTGACCTCCAGGGATTTTCTCCACCGCCGCCCCCAACCCCTCATTGATGCATCCACCTCCTCCGCTAGCCTCCTCCTAGCTACAACAACATGCCATGACTCCTCCAGCGATCTCACTGCTGGTTGTCACTCCTTCACTGACCTCCTCTAGCTCTAGCGTCGACGACCTCTGCCACTCCTCCAGTGACGCTACTCCTCCTAATCCTGCTCCTCGTCCTCCATTGACGCTACTTCTCCTGTTATAAATTCAACACTACGCTGACAAGTAGGCAAATTAACCCCATTCTTAGGTGCTTTTGTCCACTTTTAGGCACTTCAACCCATTTTAGGGTGCGTTTCTCATTTGTTAGCTGCACAATAATAAATTAATCTAAATAAGGCAATACACTGACAAGTGCTCCTCCTTCTCTACTGACTACTCCTACTACTACTGATCCTCCTCCGCCTGCACCCACTCCTCCTTCTACTGAAGTTCTATCGACGCTACTCCTTCTATTGTTGATCGAGCTCCTCATGAGACCAAGCTACTCACTGCCTCCTCCTCTTCTGGTGCAACTTCTCACTGCCTCCTCCTCATTCGATTCTTCCATAGGTACATGCTCTCCTCCTTCTTCCTATTGTTTGCTCTAAAACTTTTATTTGTAGGTCAAATTTCAACTATTATGCATATTCCTTTTTGAATTACTCTCATGCTGGTCTTATTTCATCGTGCAAAATGGGTTGAAAAACCAAATGGAACTATTTCTTAATATTCCAATATGATTTTACTAGATATATTCTTTGATAATATTGAGTTGTAGTCATGGGTTGAACAACCACATGGAACTATTTGTTTTCTTGATCATTAGGTTTATAACATGCTCTTTCCTCAAAATATGTAATTGTCATTTTATTCTCTTTGATTGAGTAGTTGTTAGCATATGATTAGAGTCTAATAGTAGCTAATGCACAACCAAAATGGCTTGTACTGTGTAGATGTTGAAATATGAGTCTTCAATATGGATTCCTATCTTTTAGAATAAGCAAATGGAATTGATATCAGTATAAAAGTGATTGAATCATACACATGGAATCCTTGAGTGAGTAAGCCTAAGCATCTAGATTCTTGTAACTATGTATTTAATTAGAATTAAAAATTATTTCTAAACCCTAATATCTTATCGCTAATTGGTAAACTCTAATTTATAAATCCTAGATTCAAAATCCTAATTTCTAAACCATGTTGTGGGCATGGAAACCCGTCTAAGATTTAGTCATTAGGAGTGAACTTTGGATAGTCCCTGATTTAGGATTGTCCTTGAGCATTTCATCTCACATAGGATGTAAGTGTATAATGCATATTGATTTCAATAAATTTTGACAATATTTCTCCTTTTGTACTCTGGGTACATATGTAGGTGAGTATTTTCCCATCTACATCGATGTACTTGGAGAATTGTGGAGAAATGCTGCCAAAATTTATTGAAATTGAACACGCATTACACACTTACTTGTCAGATGAAGTGCTCAAGTACGAGATAGGTGATACACATTTAGCAATGTGAATTTGAATAGATGATTTCGGCTCAATTCAAACATATTTCATTTTGAAATTAACTTATTAGCTAACACCAAATGAGCTACTCACATCCCATATAATCATGGAATGGATCAATCATGGATGTCTAATCCAAATTGGTGCACTCCGGAGTTTATTAATGGTCTAGATGAGTTTATAAGATTTGTAGAGGAACATAGCAAACAACCTAGAGATAGGTTTTATTGCTCCTGTAGGAATTGTAGTAACAACTTAAAAGTTAAAACTGTAGACATGATCAAAGACCATGTCTTGTGCAATGAGATTGTACAAGTCTATATAGAATGATACCGGCATGGAAAGATTCCTAGTATGAGATCAGATGTCGGTAGTGGTACTCGTGTTGAAGAAGAAATGGTTGTTGATTAATTTGAACAAACCAATTCCAACAGACATGATTTATGCGATGCTATATAGTTGCGGGGCAACTGTTACAGATCCACCTCCCTTATTTAGAAATGTTATGCATGATGCTAAGAAACCATTTTACTTAGGTTTTACTAAATTTATGAATTTGAGTGTTGCATTGAGATTGTATACCATGAAGGCTAACAATAGATGGAGCGACAAAAGCTTCACTTCTCTGTTGTATTTGTTGAAAGAAATTCTCCTTGAAGGAAACAAGCTTCCAATATCAACAAATGAAATAAAAAATATGTTGTGTCAAATGGAAATGGGGACTAAAAATTTACACGCATATCTGAATGGTTGTGTGCTATTTCAAAGGAACTATATTGATATGAAAGAATATCCGAAATCTGGGGTAGGTATAAAGTGACGACTTTGGGTTAGACCAAAATGGAGTCTCCTTCCAGGATGATGTGGCATCTACCTATAATACCATGGTTTCAATACTTGTTTTCTACTATTTTAGATATATAAATTTATCTTGGCATGAAGAGGTAAAGAAAAATAATGATGGTGTGCTATGACATGCACCTAATTCCTAACAATGGAATAAGATTGATTTATTGTATTTTGAATTTGGTGAAGAAGCCAAGTTTTTAAGACTTGGAGTTTGAACCAACATGATGAATCTGTATGGAGCATTAAATAGCCAACATAGAACTTGGCCTATCATGATTGTTATATATAATATACCTTTGTGGTTGTGTATGAAAGATAAATACGTCATGTTGTCCTTGCTGATATAGGCCCCCAAACAACCTGGAAATGATATTGATCTTTACCTTGAACATCTGATTGATGACCTAAAGAAAATCTGGGAAGAAGGTGTGATGACTTATGATGCTTTACGCATAGAGATGTTTAAATTTACGTGCTATGTTGTTTTGTACTATTAATTCCATTCCATCTTTTGAGAACTTAGCTGGCTACAATGTCCAAGGAACAAATCCTTGTCTTATATGCAAGGAAAATACTAATTCAATCTAACTAAAATACAGTGGTAAGATTGCATATCTCAGTCATAAAGGATTTCTTAAAAAATTGCATCCAAACCAAAAGTTTTACAAAAAATTCAATGGCTCAATTGAGGAATATAGTGCCCCTAAACGTATGTTAGGGGAGGATGTTTATGCAAGAGTTAACGACAATATAAAGTGTTTTGGAAAGAGACCATGTACTATTCCCACAAGTGAAAAGTCTTATTTAAAACAGAGGTTGATATTCTGGAAACTTCCTTCTTATAGTTACTAGTACACAAACACCTCTAGCGCCAGTTAAAATGAACCTAGTTAGTTTCAAACCGACACTTAAGTGGGAAACACTAGAGTCACAAGTCTAAGACTGTCGCTTCTAAGGGGAAGCACAAATCAACGACAAAGATCCAACCTTGGTTGCTATGATAAAAGAAACTGACACGGGTAAGAGTCTTAATTGTCGGTTGTAGAGAAAGCATCAATGACATATTTTCATACTACATCACATTTGTAAATCAAAAAGGTTTCTTTGTCGTCGGTTTCCAAAAGTAACTAACCCCTATTCTGCAAGATAGTTGTCTACTAAGAAACTTTAATCGGATGATTAAGATATATTGTAATGGTCTATTAGTGAAAACCAACGACTGTGTCCATGCCGCCCAGAACAATTATGAATATCTGGCATGATCATTTTGGTTTAGCCTATAATGTTTGTTTTATGCCCAAAACCAACAACAAAGACCTTACATGTCAAATTTTTTAGAATAATTGATGATTAGCTTTTGTTTTTTATAGTAGTAGGTCTACCCACCTACTAGTTGGATAGTCAGTAGGATGCATAACCTGTAGTTCAAAATTGTAGTTTTGAACTTCAGGTTAACAACATCATGTGATTTCATCTTAACAACATGCCAACAAACTTGCAAAACCTACAATAACAAACATAATCCACCCACATACAAGATCCATTATCCATTTCTGTTCTCATCACATGTGCAAACATTATTCGATTCATTCATCTTCACATTCATTCACATATGTACCAATTATATTCTCATGACATACAAAAACACAATTCTCATTATATCCATACATCTTCACATTCACACACATGTGTATTAGACCATCATTCACTTATGCACTAATATTTTACTAGCACCAAATTTAAAGTTGCAAGAAGTCATAAGAACCACATTTATATAGAAATAATGACATTAAAGTTTGGAAAAACCAACCTTTATCCCAATCAAATTCAATGTTCACATCCTTAACAGAGGCATGTGCCCATTGTTCTTGTATCTCAACTAGTTGTGTTGTTATATAGGAATTTTTTATTGTAAACATATGCAAAGAGAATGACATATATAATTAAAAAGTTTGATATTTTCATATTATCTAATGAGACTTTATTTACTTATGATGAAGAACATTATATATAGATTACACTTTCTATGAAGTTTTGATGTTTAATGCTTCATATCTTATGATCATGTCCATATACCACATCACATAGTATCTTCATGCCTAAACATTGTCTTATACATGGCGCTATAAATTTCAACATACAAAACCTTAATAAATAAAAGTAACCATAGTTGGTATAAATATGCATTGAAGTCAAAAAACTACATCAACATTCTCCCAACTGATCACTTTCTTTTTCTTGTCCACCTTTCCTCCAGCCTTCTTGAAATATTTCATAGCCCTATACGTTAATGTAACACATTGAATTGCAATCATAAATAGTCATGTAATAATATATGTTAACATATATAAAAATAAATATTTACTCACATGAATAATGCCCTTTACAATTTGTGTCCCCTACTATCTACTTTTATCACAATTAGGATTTATATAATACACAGCTAGCGTCGTTGGGAAAATAACCAACACACCCAATGATTATTCCTGAGTGAAAATAAGGCAAACAAAATAAAACTCAAAATTCATAATAAAATGTAATGCTTAACTCAAAATTATAAGCAAAGTAAGTAAACTTACTATGTACGGAGCTAACATCACACTCTTTTTCACTTTACCAAAATATTTAAATGCGGTAGAGCAATATGTAGTAATAGATGTAGGGTCTTTAACTACACAACTAATCAATAATGGAATTAGAAATGTCGCATGGGGAAGCATGAACTCTATAGAGAACCTATGTAAGTGGCTGCAAGAAATATATCATGTATGCACTAATATATAAGAAAACTAAACAACATATATAAAAGAGGTATTTATCTATATAATATCTCACCATATCCAATGTTCTATCACAAATGTATTCAACCAAGCATAATTAAACATCTTGCAAAAATTTACTACTATCATGAGGTTGACCTACATCATCCTCCTTAATATGGACCATCTTCTTCAAATTCTCCTATCCATACTACCATACCCTTGCAATGAGGACCTAGCGAGTCGAATAGGCCCTTTGTAAGCCAATCAGGTAATTCAAAAGGAGGTGGGGGTTGAGGACGAGTTGTAGGGGGTTTCTTAGTCGATGTGCCCTGCATATATATAATCTCATATCAATATTCATGTATATACAAATACAAATGCAATGCTAATTTAGCATACATAGGTATAGACGACTCCCTCTTTGGGCCACACGACCATACCACCTTCTTCTTCACCTACCGTCTCATACTCAGGGTGGTCATATGGCAATGCAGTATGCTTCCAAGGGGGGTAGACAAGCCTCATCATCACACAAACTACATCGCCGGGCATTGGAGCACCATGAATCACGTCACCTGTAAGGGGTAAGTTGTGCCCATAGAAATGACATATCCATGTAATAAAAGAGGGCATGGCCACAACCCCTATAAATTTGCATAGAGTGTTATATATATCGAAACTCAAACATATTATACAAATAATTCTGAAAGACAACTATGTCCCAAAAATACTTATAGTGGGCGTGCTATGTGGTGGGTAAATGGATTTATTCCCAACCACCTCATTCATAGGGGGGTCCACCTCGTTGAAGAGAGGGGCACCATAAGTACTGTCTGAGGAGCTGATTAAGAAGAATGATGCTTTCTCATTGCTTCCTCTATTTGCTTTTCAATCAACTCTTGTACCTTTTATTTTGAGTATCCACCTTTCTGGAAAAAAATGTGCTTATGGTCCGATGGCCCAATGAAGGCTCCTATACTGATACTAGTGCCAGCAACTCTAACACACCCATGATGCTCTAGGTTACCTGGAGCAACTTTTAATTCATCTTGTGTGCCCTCAGGGATGAACTTGCCTTGTTTCCTTGGCTTGTCACTACTACAGAAAATGCTTTTTACAACAGCTCCTTTTCTTAATTTACAACAGGTGTTAACCGTTGTATTAGATCGTGTGGTCTTATGGGGGGGTGCTTTACACAACATGTGATCGCATGTTGTAATAGATGTATTTTATACAACAGTTGAAACATGTTGTCTTTTAAGGAATGGCCTGTTGTAATATGGGTATTTTATACAACATGTAGTGCACCTGTTGTAATATATATTATACAACAGTTGAATGACGTTGTCTTTCGCTAGATACACCCGTTGTAATAGGGGTATTTTTGACAACATGCGGTTCACCCGTTGTAATATATATTATACAACAGTCGAAGCATGTTGTCTTTCACTAAACACACCCGTTGTAATAGGTAGGTCTATTACAACATGCAGTGCACCTGTTGTAATATACATGTGTATACAACAGTTGGAGTATGTTGTCTTTCCATACATTTAATCGTTGTAATAGGATTGTTTAGACAACATGGTATGTGACTCTTGTAATATACACAATTTATACAACGGGTTATGCATGTTGTAGTTCACTAAAAGCACCTGTTGTAATAGGTGTATTTTTTCCTGACAAACATGTTGTAATAGGTGTGGATAACACAACATGTGTTGTTTGTTGTAGAATCATACATTTTACAACATATCATTAACTGTTGTCTTTGATTAGAGTTTGACAGGTCATATATCGAACCAATTGTATTGATCAAATTAACCATATTATTAATAAATTATAATAAATATGCAATTATACTTTTTCATTTCACAAATAAACACATAATTGAACAAAATTTCCATCAAACCTTGAAAGAAAGTCGTACTAAATTTAATTAATATTAAATCATCCATACAACGATTCAATAATACAAAGTACTGCATATCCACTCTAGAATCAAACTGAAAACTAACTAAAAAAGTTTCACACATTGGTCTATGCTAAAGAACAAATGTCTCCCCCACATGTCACACAATCTTATGTGTGCTCAAGAACACATGTCACCCACTCGTTTCAGACCTCATCGATTTCTTCTTGGTTGAAGCAACGACCAATATACTTCGAATAATACTACAATCACATGACAAATATATCAACATATTGTGATTTTTTCAATTTATTTAGAAATTTGAACAAACTAGAAGAATATAATGTTAAGTAGCTTACACATTCAGGAATATTTCTATTTCTCACATCAAAGATGTCTTTCATATACTTCAGCACATAATACCTGCAATCTGTATCGTTTGACTGCTTTGGACACTGTACAAAATAAATATTAATTTTTTATCTAAATAATTTTGAGAACTTGTTAGCAAATAAGAGGATGGAAAGGTATAAATAGCCAGAAAACTTAATAAAAGGTATGTCTAAACAAAATCAAAATGCTATAAGAGTGAAAAAGGCATGGTTTATTGCTGAAGAAGGCGTGGTTTATATGCCATACTGGATGATGCAAAACTTTCTCTTGCAAGAGGGGGATTTTGTAAGAGTGAAGTATGCCACCCTTCCAAAAGGAACCTTTGTTAAACTGTAGCCTCACACGAAAGATTTTTTAGATATATCAAACCCCAAAGCTATTTTGCAAACAACTCTCAGGAACTACTCATGTTTGACAACTGGCGACATTATCATGGTAGCTTATAACAATAAAAAATACTACATAGACTTAAGAACCCAAGTGGTTATTTATGGAAAACCCTAATGAAGGGTGCTAATATAAAAGAGATATCATGAACCCTAAAGAGGGAACAATGGTATTACTTAGTGTTGTATGGTACTGATGTGAAAGAGAAATATTACTGCTCACATGTAGTTCACTTTATAGCATATACATGTACATTAATGAATGATTTGATACACTACCCGTCTTGGGAAAGAGAGAGTACATAGAAAATCTAATATATCTAGATTATTCTATTTATATCTTCTTTTCCATGACCTCTACACTGGATAGTATTATTTATTAACAATATTTAAAACAACCTCATGAGACTCATATAGCCCTATTGGGTAGATACCTCCCACTCAAACAGACTTACATGCATCAACATCATAATAAGTATAATAAACTTTTTTTTGGTCATAAGGGTGATACGTATATTTATAAAGGATTGCATTTATGGCTGTGTTATAATCCAATTAGGATCACATTCCCTAGCAGGTAATCCCTAGGCTCTTATTGTAATTAACATACTCATATCTAGAATTTATAAAAAAATACTTCTTCAAGGAATTTTCAACCGATCAATATTCTTTTAGATTATATTTTGCTTGCAGGGAAAGGGAAGTCCAACCTGAGGTCAATCTATAACAAATGACTGTTTGGATTCAGAGTGCTTTCTTTTGGAAAATACCCCTAAGATAATGCTAATGTATGCATGGAAGATGGAAGTGCTATCGAGGCAGATTAATAACACAGGACTTACTGCAGAGAGGCGCCCAACTTGCCTCTTCTGTATTCTATGCTTGGCTGCGGTTGATGCCACAAGAACATCTTATTTGCTTGTCCATTGCAGCATGGATTGGGAGTAAAACTACATGATGGTCTGCTGATGATGAGATCAGAGGATTTGAGAGCTGACTTCAAGCCCATTCTAAATGTTCATTACATTCAACAGAGAAAAATATGTGTTTTTATAGAATAAATCTAACAATAAGGATAGCGTTTGGCAGCCATACTTGAAGATTTTGAACTCGTGAATAGATTTTTTTTGTTATATATTTTTGTTTTTTTTCTCTTTTATATTTTAAGCTATACAGACACATGTACTTGCAAAGTGATAGTAACATATTTGCTTTACTGAAAGAAAATAGACTAGATCTGGACATCAATTAGAGAGATTAGGTTAACAACTAGACTTCACGAGCTTTCCAACAAGTACTTGTTTGTCCTGATTGAAAACTGATTGTAAATATTATGATACTTCAAAGTTGTTGAATCAAAGCTGCACTGTACTCAAATGTACTTGCGAAGCACTATCTGTTGGGCAAGACCAACTAATTTATCGGGTTTATAACCAAAAATAACAAAAGGTTTTCCAATCCCAGAGTGAGTTGACGATATAGACAACAAAATCCACTCCACCTTGGTGCCAACTTGGGTGATTCCTGGTGTCTTCTTTTTCTCTCTGAATATCTTGACTTCAATAACTCACTAAGGAAAAATAAACCTTCATCTTAAAGTTTTCCATTGAGTCTGATTTATATTATCTTCCAATTTATAAATATGATTCGTATTCTTGTTTAGAACTATAGATGAATGTGAAGTTGGTGAATTAGAGTTTATCCAATATAGAAACACATCTGACAATTTAGTTATAATTTGTACAGAATCTAGATATGTTGTTCATCAACATCACATTTATATCGTCCCTGGGAACCAGGATGGTTGGCATCTTAGCACTATAGAAAGAAGCAAACCATTAAAGCTTTCTAAAAACCTAAAAGCTGAACCAACCGCAACCAAGCAAAAGAAGCTTCTAAAACACCACAAAGCACCCAATATACCTGGTTCAGACACTAAAGCCAATTGCAATAGGAATAGACTGTTAGAAAGTCTTAATACTTTTCTGTAAGTCGATAAACCCAATGCCTAAGCATTGAAAGAATTATTTTTGATATGCTCACGAATGAGAAACTTGTTTACTACAACCAGGGATGTTTCAAATCAAAAATTCAGTGGAGAAGTAGAAGAACCTAATCCTGATTCAAGTAAGAAACTAGTTGTGTAAGAAGAAAGACACTTTAATATGAATATTGATTTTAAGCGGAATTTGGATGTCAATATAAGAGAAAGAGTTGCAGTAGATTTCATAAGGTTTCAAGCACTGTTCGTTTGGTTAGTGTTCCATGTGTAGCCAAATTGGGTTGTAAATCTACACAAAATATGAATTTTCTTTAGAAGTGCTATCAAGGGAGGTTCTACAACCAAACACAAGTGAAGCTTTTGACCTTAGCGAGTTGGGTAAAAATTCAAAATTCAACATTAAGAATCACTTGAGTTCACTTCAAGTTGTTGGTTAACAAGACAACTAACAATGAACAGAATGACTGACAACCTTAACTTAAAGAAAAAGTAACGCGCACCTGACTCTCTTTGCTACATAATTGTTCATAAAGAAAATCTACTTTATATGATTTTCTTACATATAGTTAGGCTCACTAGTTCTCACACCATCAGCCACCTCAAATTAACATGACTTGATAATAGGTACTAGTCACAAAATAAGCAGTGCATAATGAAATCCATTTAATCAGAAGGATCATTGCTCGATTAGTAAAAAATCCTAATTGTATGTTTTCTCTCATCCCCTCTTCAGTCAATTCTTTCTACTAAAGTTAAACTGAAGTAGAAAAATAACAATGAACATCTCTATCTTTTTGTTTATGTATTCTCATGTTTCTTTCATTCCAAATGATGAAGCACATGCAAGAAAGACTAAGGCCAGCAAACCAAAGGTTGCTCCTATCGAGTCTAAACTGATTGTTGAACCAACCAGTAATATAATCAATGCCTTTAGGAACCTGGGTGCCCAAACAGTTCTTAAGGCTAACAATACTCCACACATGGCTAGTGTAGGAGCATTAAAAAAAAGGTGGTTGATAGATTCATCGTCATTAGGGTATCGAGGGTATCGAAATTAGGGATTTTGACTCAGTTGACCAGACGGCAGGACCCTATAGACAGTTACCAAACTAACTCACATACCTTATGGTCTACGGAGAGGGGAACCGCTGCGCCCGATCGGCACAGCACCGCTCGTGAGTCGCCGCAGTTGGCTAGCACGTTGTGGTCTGGCGTAAGAACCGCCACGACGGCGGTGGATCCGACGTGGTCGCACTTGGACAGTTACGAAGCCGACACCGCCTACAACTCGCATCGGCAGCCGCGTACACCTGTTAGTGGACCTGGGCATGGAAGATCCTGCTGGGTCCTCCGGCTGTTGACGCCGAAATGGGCCGGGTGCTGGATGACCTCGACGTCCTTGATTGAGAAGCTCCTGTGCATGGAATCCTCCCACTGGGACAGAGTCACCGGGACCACGGCCTGCAGCTCCTCTGCGACGACCTCGTGCATCCTTTGCTTGCAAGAGTCGGCGTCCTGAGAAAACAGGGGGTGAGCGAATGGTTGGCCGAAAGGAAGGAAGTGTTTTAGCATAAAGAAGAAGAAGAGTGAGGAGACGCAGTTGTTTTAGGATAAAGGAAGTGTTTTAGCACATATATATATATGCAATGTATATGATTCATGTAGGTTAATAATTATTCTGCAATAATATCACATAAGGGTGTTAAATAATTGTTAGTTCTGGGTAAAAAAAATGAACTGGCCCAGTCAATCTCGGACCCAATCTAAAATTGAATTTTTTTAGCAAAATATTTCAAAGGCTATTTTGTATGTAAAATAGTAGACACATA
Organism: Alisma plantago-aquatica; assembly: GCA_963693085.1. Lineage (NCBI taxonomy): Eukaryota > Viridiplantae > Streptophyta > Magnoliopsida > Alismatales > Alismataceae > Alisma > Alisma plantago-aquatica. Next base: position 566,224,706 of record OY856409.1, on the reverse strand, counting down.
TGTATAACATGTAAATATATAGGTTGATTAGTTACTCTGTTATAATATCACACAGGGTGTTAAAAAGTAGTTTAGAGTTAGTCAATTTCGGGACAAAACATGGCCCAGTCAGAGAGTTCAATTGTCAGTGTCGGACCCAAATGCAAAACTAGATTTTAATTGTTCGAATGGTGTCTCAATTGAGAACGACCCAGATTGAAAACATTAGATTCGAAAGAAAACTCTGAGCCAGATTTGACAATGAATATAAAAAAAAATCTCTGATTAGATGTTCATGATTATATTTTGTGTGATAAAATATTGGGTGGTCGGTTCCGAGTCAAAACATCTACCCAGAGTGAAAAAATTGTCATTCCCACATGACCACACAAAATTAAATTTTGTTCAATCGACCTTTCAAACTGAAACCAACCCATATTAAAAAAATTAAAGCCCAAAAAGAACTCGGACCCATATTTGACAATAATTTTATATGAAAAAATAATTAATTATTTGATTACATCTTCATGATAAAATTCTCTAATAAAAAAATTGGGTTTAGCTCGGTTCTGGGTATATAAAACAAGTCAGAGTCTATCGTATAATCTTGACATATAACAATGGATTAATTATAGCATATTGTGTGACTATTACAATATGTGAATATGATGTGTTGTTTATTATATGTGAATATATGAAAAATTCATAGAATTATGTGAATATGATGTGTTGTTTAACTATGGTCTTTTACAATATGTAGCTATTACAACATGTGATATGATGTTGTGTAATTATATTATATTACAATGGTTTAGTTTACATTGTGTAATGGAGGTCTATTACAATGATGTTTTATGTGTAGATATTACAATAGGTTACAACATGTTGTGTAATCATAATATATAACAACAGGTTGGAGTCTATTGTCTCATGTTGGGATATAACAATGAGTTTTAATATGCTGTATTATGATGGTCTATTACAACATGTACCAAATACAACATGTAAAGGCCTGTTGTATAATTAATACATACTACAACGGGTGAGTCTGCGTTGTGTAATGATGGTCTATTACAACATGTGACTATTACAACAGGTCAAAATATGTTGTATAAATAACATCTTTTACAACAGTTTTGAATATGTTGTGATACTACAACCTATTACAAAACTTTAGCAGTTGTTGTAGTATCCTCCTATATTACAACAAGTTTGACATGTTGTAAATGACTTGTGTTGTATAAAATATACAATATACAACACAAAAATGGGCTTGTTGTGATAAGTATGCTACCTACAACACAATCATCAGAACTGTTGTCTATCTCCCGTTATAAAAAACATTTTCTATAGTAGTGTGTTGATCTCCTACTAATCATCATCAATAGTAATTGCTAAGTAAAACATAACAATCATCAATACTAATTGCTTTGAGAGTTTAATTTTATCATTTTTGTAGCTTCCTAAATAGTTGTGGGGTTGGGTATTTCTCCATTTTTTTTCTCCCAGCTATCCATAGATCATGGTGAGCTTGAGATGCAGGAGAAGGTGCGCGAGTAGAAGATGACTCAGCAGTACCTAGAGTAGGATGCTAAGAAGAAGACACCTACAATAGCTTTTCACGAAGATGTGCATAGCCACCTAAACCTATCATATGGTTGTGCACATTCTTTGTATGCATTTTTCTTTGAGATTTGATTATAGCCTATTTGCTCCAAACCTTATGTTAAATATGAAATGCAATGAATTCAAAATGAGGAGAGAGGCTTAATACTATGAATTTTTTGGTTTCTCTTAGCAAGAAACACCTCCCACTCCTATGTGTCAAGATAGTTCCATTGCTCAGTGGCTGACTTCTTCTTCTTCTCAGCGTTCCTTATGTATTCTCTTGTCATATTTGTCCTATAATTCCTTAGTACCCCACCACAACATTACATCACCTTTTTACAATGCAACTTTTCATCTAAGTCAAATATGCTCTTTAAAAGTACATATACTTGATGGAATATTCTTAAAAAAAGAATTATGAATAGCTTTAAAAATAGAATTGTAAATGATAATATATCACACATAGATCCTTCCATATTAAGTGATTCTTGCTTGGATCAAATTTATGCCAAGATTCTACATGTACATCTATTTTTCTACAAGTCAGTACCCTAGATATGACACACAAGAACGGTGGTTCTTCCCAACATGATTTCCTTGATTATAAAACTCAATGACCTACTTCGGTCCATTACCCCCTTTTCTTTAGTATCTTGTTCATCTTGGTGACACCTCATATTGTTGCACGCTTACAATGTTGTGCATTAAGATCAACTAGATCCTCAGGGAGCATATCCTCATACTAAAATTGACAAAAGCACACAAGTCATAAAAAGATATAACTTATAAATGTCATAAAGCAATACAACAAGATAGAAATTCGAAAATGCACATCTATGTAATAAAAAAATACAACTTATAATAGTGTCAGGGTTCTTATCCTCATAGTGAACATTGTCAAGGTGCCCATTCTCATGGTAATCATCATCACGATCATCAAACTCATGGTCAATCGCCATCTGAATCAATGTCATATAAACAATAGGCAAACAATGAAATATAAGTGATAATGAATGTAAAATACTTATCTAACATTAAGCAAGCACTTGAAAAAAGTTTTCTTCTCCTTTCTAGACAATGTGTAACAAGCATTTGGTAATTCTATTTTTTTATCACAACTAACTTCTTTTATTAATTCATTCCTTATTCCCATTTCACATAGGTCCATCTTGGATTTGATGCCATCTTCAGTCTTACTTGGTATATTCAACATAGTACCAATGTCGCTATCACAAACATTTTTAACAACATGTATGAGATCAATACAATGCCTAACTACCAAAGAACTCCAATAAGGATGATCCCAGAATATCGACCTCTTCTTGTATAAAGATTTATCACTCTGTTTGGAGATGGTACATTGTGATCTCTTATAAAAAATGCATTGATAATGTATTTTACTCTTTCATAAACAACCTCTCGTAATATAGGTTTAGGGGCACTCCATACCTCATTCGATCCATTGAACGCTTTACACAACCTTCAGTAAGGATGAACTTTTTGAAGAAACCTTTGATGATGAAGCTATACAGTTTTGTTGCCATGTTTTAGTCGTATTGAATCAATGTGCTCTTCACATATAGGGCATGCCTTGGATCCTTTTACACTATTTTGTGACAAATTCCTATATGTTAAAAAGTCATTAATAGTGAAAAAACAACATAGCATGCAAATGAAATGTCTCTCTACATGAAGTATCATAGGTCATCACACCTTCTCCCTAGGTTTTCTTTAAGTCATCAATTAGAGGCTCAAGATAATCATCGATATCATTGCCAGGTTGTTTAGGGCCCGATATCAGCAACGACAACATTACATACTTATTTTTCATACACAACAAGGGAGGAAGATTATATATAACAATAATAACATGTCAAGTGCTAAGTTGGATGCTCAATGTTCCGTATGGATTCATCCCTTCGGTACAAAGTCCAAGTCTTAGATTCTTGACTTCTTCATAAAATTCAGGGTACAATAAATCATTCTTCTTCCACTATAGGGAAACAGACGCATGTCGAAGGATCTCATTATTATTTTTATTTACCTCTATATGCCACCTTAAATTTTCCGCATCCATGGTATTGGCAAACAAACATTGAAACTGTGGTATTTTAGATAGTTACCACATCACCTTGGCAGGATAGCCAGTTTTAGACTTCTCCAAAGTCATCATTTTATACCTTGATGCCCTAAATTTTAGACAATCTTTCAAATCAAAATAGTCCATTTGAAATAACAAGTAGTCATTTGGGAATGCATGTATCTTCTTATCCTTCATTCCCATTGAGCGTAATAGTTTCTTTAATTCGTATGTTGAGATTGGAAGCTCGTTGCCTTCAGAAAGAATTTCTTTCAACAAACACAATAATGATATGAAGCATTTGTCGCTCCATCTATTGTCAACTTTCAAAGTATACCATCTCAACACAGTTCTCAACTTTGTAAAGTTAGTACAACCTATGTATAAGGGTCTCTCAACATCATGCACAATGTTTCTAAATATGGAAGGTGGATCGGTGTGCTCTACTCCACAATTATCTAGCATCGCATAAACCATGTCTATCAAAATCTTTTCATTCACATCTGCATCATTGGCAACAATTTATTCTTCAAGATAAATACTGCTACCGACATCTACTAATCTCATGGTTGGAATATCTCCATGCCAGTTGCATTATGTATAGCCCTGTACATTCTAACTGCACATGACATGAATTTTTATTTCATCAACAATGTCGCCCTTCAAGCTGTTACTACAATGCCTACATGGAAAAAAGAACCTATCTCCAGGTCATTTCCTATGTTCCTCTGTAAATCTTACAGACTAATCAAGATCATTAATAGACTTGAAGTTGTAGTAATTTGGAATGGACGTCCATGATCTATCCATTCTATAATCAAAGAGAAACTACATATTAGGGTTTACAGTTTAGGTGATTAAGGATTATGGATTACTAATTAGGTTTATAATTTAGGATTTAGGGATAATGGTTTATAATTAGTGTTTATGGTTTACATATTAGGGTTTAGTATTTAGGGTTCAATAATGAATGTATGTATCGCCTATCCCATTCCTGATCATCGAATATCACTAGTAAGCGTATAATATGTATTTGATTTTCAAGAAAATTTCGGCAACATTTCCCCACAGTTCTCCATGTACACCAATGTATATGGGTAAATGCCCACCAACATAGGTACTTTGAGAACAAATGGGAATGTGCTGAAGAAACATCTTGAAAATAAAATATACATTATATATTTACATCCTAAGTGAGATTTAGTGTTCAAGAGCAGTACCAAACTTGGGACTATCCAAGATTTACTCCTAATGAGTAAATCTTGGATGGGTTTCTAGACCAATAGATATATATGTCCAAAATTAAGGTTTATGATTCATATCAATTCCATGTAAATACAAACCCATAAATCCATAAGTCATATACACCATATCATCATTACAACACATACCATCAAATATCCTTATTCATGTTCACAATAAAATTCATACCCAAACATTAATCGTACAACATTTTATATAAAAAATAATCAATAAGGTACACACTATTAGAGATAACATAAGATAACTAGCCACTCAATTTCATACTATTTATAACTTAATAGAGAGCTATATCAGTAGTGTTTACTAAAATTATCTAAGCATGATTATGGAGTAAGTTTGCGGGATTCATCATCCCATATGTATCACAAAGTCATAGTAAAAATAAGACTCCCATAGAAACCCTAGATCTCAGTTCATCATTTTGGAATCCTACTCAATTAGATAATAAGAACATACATTGTTAAACAACTGGAAAAAGAACTTAATTAATGTATTTAGCATAGGAATGATAAATAATGTGAGACCCCTAACCTTGCTTAAAGTGTTTAACAAGCTTAATTATCATAGTTGAATTATTATATCCCTAATATAACCTTTTGATATGATTTGAAATCATAAGACAAGCTTAATTTCCAAATTTGATCAAATTTGGACACTGTTTGAGCAAGTTATTAAATTTTATGCACATTTTTTACTTATACAAATTTTCCAATTGAAAGGTTTTCTTTGCAATTTATCACTTGCATTATGTTCCTTAGATATTCTCTCATCATTCTTGAGATTTTTTATCCATGGGGATCCTATTCAAACCTTGGTTTGAAGGTGTTTTTCTCAAGGGTATTTTAGGGTTTATCCCTTCATGGATGAGCTACCTTTAGTAGCTATCGACTAATGAATTATTTGATTGGCTTGGAAATTCAACAAAGGAAAGCTAAGCAGGTTTATATGGACGGTGGGGGATCTATTTGTGTGTATGCTTGTATATTCTTAATAGTATGGACACTTGGAAAGATACTAGAACTTCAACTTTTTCTTTTTCTTTATCTTAAACTTTCATATACTTATCCCTAAGCACTCAAATGAGCCATTTTATTTCCACCACTTCCCTCCTTCTATGAACCTCATTCTCCCTTTATGCTGCTGTGAATTTCCTGTCTAAGGAAGAACAAAGAGGGGATATTCTTAGAAAAAGAATCTAGAGTTGCAATTTACTTCCTTTTAGGGTTTAAAAAGCTTCCTTCTAGTGATCTTGACCTAAAAGAGTAAGAATACCCTTCTTTCCTCCATTTATTTCTTTGTTATCCTTCATCCTACCTTTCTCCAGGTCATAACCTTGTTGTTCCATTGTAGAAATTTCTCTAAAGCTCTAAAACCGTACCTTTCTTGCTCCTTATGCTTAGGGTTTGCTCATTTGATGAAGAAAGGTGCTAAATGGATGAGTTCACAACTTATGCTTGGATTTTATACCCTATCTAGTCATGTTTTCTTATGTTTGGGGGTTTATCTTCTAATTAGAGGAAAATTTTATAACTTGCTCCACGTTTTTTCTTACCATAAGCTTTCTAGCTCTTGTTCTTGCTTGAAAATGATGATCCATGCACTAAAAAGCTATGCTTGACTTGGATTTCAATTTTTATAATGTTCCCTATTACAATTTTAGTTATAGATGAACATGTATTCATGTGTAAGTTATTACTAAGGTATAATATGATTTGTATCAGGTTGATTTGATAACCAATGGTGCTATAGACCTATCAACCAATGATCAATTTTAGGGTTTAAAGTTGATTTCTTCTATAAACAAATGACTCAATGGTGGTACCATTACAACAACTGATGGTGTTGTCTTGATGACAACTGATGGTGGTGACCATAGGTGTTAACTGACGTTCACCCTTTAGGTCAGGTGTTGTCCTAATTAGAAGCTTAGTTATTAACGACTAAGTACCCTAATGATGCTATCAATCAATGGTGATATTAGTTTGATATTCGAGGGTGATTAATGAATATAGTGCTGATCTAACAACCTATGGTGACTTAATGGTCACTACTGATGGTGTATCAATTCTCCACAACCTATGGTGAGTTAATCATGTAGTTATCAATTAAGCCTTAAACCAATGGTTTCTTGGGTCATTTGATGCAATGGTTGGACCTATACTCCAATTGATGATTTTAATATATGAACTTGACCTAATGGTTAATATCTAATGTTTCTTCATCCAATAAATTGGAATGATGCCAAAATGTAATATGTTGGTCCTAATAAAGTGATTTAAATGATTTCCTTTATGAGATCAACTTAAGAAGCTCATTTACTATTGGTTTGTTTTAAATAAACAATCGCTTGTGGTTTTACCCTACTCTCAATGGAACTTTTTGTGTTGTTAATCAAGGGATGTCTAGGGTTATATGGTGACTCTTTCTAGATCACAAAACAATGACTTCATAGGTGGTTTGTTCAAGATGTTTTCTTATGTAAACGACCAATGGCTTTACCTTCTCAACATTTAATGGTTAGAAGTCGATGCCTCAATATTCCCATTGTTTTGGGTGAAGTGTGTAGTGTAATGTTATGATTCTGATGATGAGAATTTGATGGTTTGATGCCTTCAACTTATAGTCTTATCCTTTCACTCGTATGATTATGATTTATAATCACCATAATGAATTAATGGGTAACCCTAATGAGGTATGGTTTGTTATACCTATCTTTAATATAACTAAATGATGGTAATTGGGTATGAATAGTCCTTGAATGAATAATACAATCATGGAGTACTCTCTTATTGTTGTTGAAACCCTAGTATGCTATAACCTGATGGTGACACCTTGATTTATATGTGGGTTCATACTTGAGAATAGTATGGAATGTGATGGTGATGCTTCACCTTATGCATCCATGATCCAATGGGGATGTCGTGAGTTAGGTTTTGGGTATATGTGATGATTAGTAACACTAAAATAATTTATCTTTTTGAACCTAACTCTAATGCAAATAGATAAAGATGATTATTCATTTTTAACATTTTTATATGATGGAACGATGGTGAACTAACCTCCTTAATATGATCAAAACCTTAATATGTCAATTGGTGGTTATCATAGGCACATGATTGATACTTTCTTATGATAAACATGTGCATTATGAATATGATAAGGGTTAATCATATCTAGATTCCTTGCATGTTGATGTAGTGAAGGAATGTTCTTAATGTTAATATAAACCTGCTATGATTGTTTATGAATATCTCCTAGCTCATTAATGCAATATTGTGTTGATCTAATGTGTTATATGCAAGTGATGTTGTTGAGCCTTGTTATAAGGCATGAAAAGATAATGATGATCTTGTAGGGAATAGTTTGATGGTCTTAATGACGTTTGGGCATGGTTGAGACCTGAATGAGGTATAATCCTCCTGTGTTGATAAGGGTTCCTACCCTGTGATATTGAGAAAAGAATTTATATCTTGTGATAGTATGATGACTAGTCTAGGCTCATGAATGGCAAGTGAATAGTACCATGTGATGAGATGAGAAATTATGTTTCACTTGTTTTATATCTTTTGACATTGTGATATTTATATGCTTGCTAGAAGTGAATAAGGGTTTGTATGTCCACTTGTTTGATGCAGCCTTAATTCACCCAATTGGCATAACTAATCAAGGGAAAATCTAATCATGTAATGCCCCGTGTCGTAGATCCATCTTCAGTGTCAGAACTTGTTGGATTGTGAAACAAGTATTCCTAAGGGAAACTCAAAGCACATACTATTGAGTATGTAGGGGTGGCAAGTTGAGGATATATCCTTGTCATCCACAACGTAGGTTATGCAGGATGGCTATGGTCATGCCTCAAACATTTGATGTGAATGAGGAAAACTGCGGTTATACCTCAGATTAGAGGGTTTTGTATACCCTAGTTTCTAGTGTCGTGACCTATACCAAGGGTGGACTAGTGGTTAGCATCTTGACTATATGTCACTGTAGTGGCAGCTTTGATGGATATGTCACTGCCTTTTTACTCATACTGACTGAGCGGAAGAGATCTTATGATACTAACACTCCTAGATCTTGTACGAAACTGAATATCCCTTCACAGGGGTTGGTTGGACTTTGGGTGGTACAACTCAAACTCCCCAGGGCGTAATAAAAGATGTAATACAACCATGTAGCATATTTATTTAGGGTTATATATGACATTTCACATTGGATGATAACCCCTATTTGTTATCTTTACATAAAGATGATGCTTAGTGCAATTAAGAGATAGTAGATATGCTTAGGTTGTGGATAAGCTTAAGATTGTAGATGCATACATATCGTAGCTATGCTTATGTTGATAACTATACTGCTACTGCTAATTATAATCATGATGCTAGCTATCTCATGTTGTTAGTTATGTTTAGCATGCTAGCCATGCCTTTGTAACTAGAGATGCATATACTGCTAATCATGCTTATCCAGATAGTTGTGCTTATATTGTTAGCTCTTCTTATAATGTTGATGTGTTCAACCTGTTAGACATGCTAATGTTGTTAGCTATGCATATGATACTAGACTTATTCATGATGTTAGAGTTGCTCATGTTGCTAGACTCCTTATACTGGTAATAGGGATATGAGATTCATCTAGCTAATGAAGATAGTTATTATATGCTCCTTTATGTATTTTTTTAATCATTGGTGTTGTTGAGCTTATTTGTTATATATGATTAAACTTCTTAAACTGTCTTATAGCATAAATATGTTGAAATCAATAAATGTTGTTGGAGGTTATATCTCTTGCTAGGACATGGGTCTCACCCTTGTAGTTCGCCACATATTTTAGGTAATCAGAAGTGACTAAAACATACCTGGGTCAGCAAAGAGGAGCTATAGTAATGAATCTATGAGGAAAGTTGATAAGATGTCTAGTGTGTCCTACAGTCATCCATGTACTCTCAGGTCCAGGCTGAAAAAGTTGGTATATGGTGTTTCAAACTAATCCGAATTTTATAAGCATATTAATACTTGTTTTTGTTGCATATACAAATATTTTTCTCCTGTGTATATATGTTTTGGCTAAGACGATAGAACAATTTGTATCAAATTATTGTCATAGAATGGATACAAGAAAGATATTGGGCTCTTATGAAAATGTTTCTGAGTGGGTGTGGGTGTTGAAATCGGTTTTAATTTACCCATATTTTTAGGTATGTGGTTAATTGGTGATCGATTCTTTTTATGTTTTGAGTAATCTCGTTTAGTGTAATAGGTTCTCACAAATAAAGTCATAATTTCACCTTATTCATCATTCACAAATTATTCAATGTAGAAATATTTCTACTAGCATTCATGTAAGATTACCAATCCTTACTTATTTATTAGCCTTTAGGGTGCAAGAAATGGGAACTATTGTGATTTATATAAAAAATAAAAAATACCTTGGTCTAGTGGTGAGAATGGCCAACAACAATAGTGATAGAGACCAAACGAATGAGCAACATAAACCAAAGAAGCCTGAGCAGGCGACGATGTTGCTGGTGGCTAGAGGAGAAGTTGCAGGCGGTAGCGATGCTAGTTGGGTCAGGAGCAGGAGTAAGAGACAGTGGAGGCTACAGAAGTAGCAAGTGACAGTGGCCTAAGCAGCTAGCGGTGGTAGCAATGACCTGAGCAGCTAGCAGTGGCGGCAAGCAGAGTAGGAGCGGATGTTGGAATCGCTTGAGCTAGGGAAAAATCAAGTAGTAGTGAATAATTGAATAGAGATTGGGAAAAAAAATATTTTGCACGGGTGCTATTAAGTTTAACATTTTTGTCAGTTTCTAGAAAAACTAAAAACTAAGATCTCTGTCTTTAGTTAAAAAATGACAACTAACACTTAACCCAATTACTTAGATGTCAGTTCATTGTAAAAAAATCGATGCAGAGGCAATTATCCAAAAGAAAAAAATCCAGCCTGAGTAAGGATTGAGTCATCGATTGTGTTAATAAAACTGACACCTATCTTAGTAACTTACATGTCAGTTTGCTTGAAACAACCAATGCATAAGGCCATTATTAGGAAAAAATATTCACCTAAGTAGTACCAGAGTTGTTGATTTTAAACCTTAGGAACCGTCACTAATGAGTAATTTGAGGGAAGACATTTTTTGTGGGGATGTGGTGTGAAACATCTGACGTCGGTTTCATGGAAATGGAACCAACACCAACTATTTAACTTTTCATGGTTTTCCTTGCAAATCAATGTCATTTTTCAGAGAAACAACCAATGCTAGAAGTATTTTTGAGGCAAGTTATGCTTTGGGCGAATGTGTATGTCGCCAGTTTATAAGAAACTGTCACTTATCTTAAAATATTTGGAGTCAAATAATTTCCCCTAAAAAATTGTATTTCGTGGGTTGTTTTAGACATCAGTTTTGTAAACGTTGAAGAAAAAGTCATACCCGTATCTTTTCCAAATTTGTAGGACTTGATCAATGGTGACATTTATGCTAGAGAACCAATGTTGTGTTAACTATAGTGTCATTTTATCAGATGAACCAACATCAGTAGGAGTGACATTAGAGGTCAGAAATGTGCTAGTGAGTTCTTTAACAGTTTGACATTGTATCGATGTTATACATGTTGTGAAAAATATGTGTGATAACATTGTTGGTACTTTGTTGAATATAAAAGGTAAGACTAAATATGGCATCAAATCTAGAATAGATGTAGGTGAAATGATTATAAGGAAAGAATTAACAAAAGAAGTTACCAAGGGTTTCCACACATATTTACCTCCTCCTTATTACACCTTATCTAAATGGGAGAAGAGAACTTTTTGCGAGTGCTTGCTAAATGTTAAGGTACCACATGGATACACAACCAATATCTATAGATTGGTGTCAATGCATGATCTAAAACTGATAGGTCTCAAACCTCATGATTGTCACACTCTAATGAAACATATATTGCTTGTGGCTATTCAATCTATCCTTCATAAACATGTATGGTTTGCAATCACTGGGTTTTGTTTCTTCTTCAACACTCTATACAATAAAGTAATTGATTCTGAGATTCTATATAATTTGTAAAGAGAAGTGTTTGTTACCCTATGCCAACTTGAGAAATATATTCCCTCTCAATTATTTGATATTATGGTACATTTGGTTGTCCACTTGACTAGGGAAGTGAAAATGTTGGCTCCAGTTTTCTTACATTAGATGTATCCTTTTGAGCAGTACATGAATATTTTTAAAAGTGATATTCGGAACCGCTATCAGCCCAAACAGAGTATCATTGAGTGATACATTTCTAAGGAGGTTATAGACTTTTGCAATGACCTTTTAAATCGCAACAAAACTCCTTCTAATATTGTGAATCCTGACATTTATTCTAGCAAAAGTACTTCAGGAGAGTGATAGATAGATATCAGTCGTGAGAAGTGGGAACAAGCACACTTATATATTTTAAACATCATTGATGATGTGGGTATTTATATCACCGAACACATCAACGAGAGAAAGACAAAATATCCCCAAGGCAGTTCAATGTGGCTTGCAAGAGAGCATAATCAGACATTTATTAGGTGTTTTGAAGAGAATGTATTCAGTCAACTATCTCAAACACCAAATAATGTTACAAAACTATCAAACGACCCAAGTAAAAGCCAAATATGTGTTGACTAAATTGAAGATTAGGTTATCTTATCATTTGATGATGAAAAACATTTATTATTTGTGGATTTAACATGCTACTCAAGTGTTTTACGAACCAAGCACATCTTGCTAAAAATCAAGATTGGAAAATCAAATGATTAAATTATTGTTCATATGTGTTTAATTTCACAAGTGTATACTTTTTTAAAACTCATGTAAAACCATGCTTTAGACCAAATCTGTCACAGCCCGATCTCACACTAACCACTGATCACGAGATTAGGGTGCGACAGAGGGATTATCACATAAACAAATCACTGAGAACTTTTTCTTTTTAACACCTCGTAATGATATCCAGATATTGCTGTAAGCTAAAACATAATAAACTATTGCGGAAGCATTTCAATTAAACTGGATAGAGAACATAAATAGAGTTTACAACATGTAACATTGTTTAACAGAAAGTAAACATAACAGTTAATTTACATCTTTATACACATTCCACATACACACTCTCTCTCACCCACGCCATGTCCCAAGGACCGAGGGGAAAGGACTAAGAGACCACTATCTAACTAAACTAACTACATATACCTTCTACAGATTAAGCATTAGGATGAAAAGATCCTTCTGATTCCTGGAATTGTCGCTGACCTGAAAATGTTTGAGTAGAGGAATGAGCCTACTCGCTCAGTGAATAGTATTTCATTTAGCTATCACTAAACAACTCATCAGGTTTATAAAGTTGAAATAAACATAAATACAGTACAAGCAGGGCAGTTCTAATGACATAGAAGATTACAGAATATAATCGCATTTCTATGCAACAACAGATAGTTTAAACCAATAAACAGATATAATGAATTGGCACAAAGTTTGGATAATATTAATTTACTGTGATCCTATATGATTACATATTTATATTATTATGCCCTAATCATATGCAGTGTACTCTGCATATAAAGATCCGTAGCGAACTACGATCCCACCGTACAAGACTTAGCGACACACCCGGGGAATGCTAAGTCTGACTTCCCGTCCTGGTCTGCACAGGACTCTCAAGCTCTCAAGGGCCTCAGGCACTCAAGGGCCTCACAGCACTCTCAGGCTCTCAAGGGCCTCACTGCAGTTCCTAGGCACTCAAGGGCCTCACTGCACTAACTCTGAGTGCTCTAGACTCCTCCTCTAACCTGAGTACACAGGCGCAGGGAGTCAACACTGGGTTACCACCAGAATTACTCAACTGGCTGGTGTTGGATATCCCTATATTACTCCAGTACCACCGTGACATCGCACGCGTTGTTGTTGAACACTGCCTTTCCATCCTCGTGCCACCGTGACATCACACGCGTTGATGTTGAACACGAGTTTCCCCCCCTGGTTGCAGACCTCTCAAAGGGGTTCTATGGTGTTAGGGCACCTAAGTCTATTAACTGATTAACATATAACCATTTAAAACAAGAATATCACATTCCATACTTACTGCACATTCTGAACATTTCTTGAAAACACATATATAACATTTGTCATCCTTAAACATGATTCAGTATCATTTATCCAGTTTCAATGCTAAACATCTACTTTTAAATCAGCAAATACATTGCAACTATAATACAGGAAATTTCATCATTTTCATTAAGCATATCAAGTATTTCAAGTTCCAATGAATCTAACATACTCTATTGTATGTACTACACTGTTTAAAAGTTATACTAACTGATATAGAAGTAATTAAGCATTTAAATTGAGTTAAATAATAATTTCTAAATAAACTACTACTCATCATCAACAAACTACTCAACCGGTACAAAAGCATTCTCAGAGCTAGTCAAATATCTAAATTATCCAAATCATACACAATAGTATTTCTATTCAAGTAATTGTATCAAGAACTTTTGGTTTCCATTGTACCAAATAAAATCATTGAACTGATCAGAAGCTATTCTATATCATGTATAATCATGCAGAAGTAATTTATAAAATAAAATTCAAGTTTCATCAAATACCGATAAAACGCCTGATAACCACTGATATCAGTGCAAAAATGCACAATTTACCGAAAAATTCCAACGAAGGAGTTAAATGATGATAACTAAATGAACTCCTACTCACCGCATTTGGAATTGTCCGGATTCGTCCGGAGATGCGTTTCCTGGCAGATTTCAGTTGTCTTCTACCTTTGTTAATTCAATTTCATAGTCCTGTAGCAAACACGCATCCGGCAGGTTGGCGGAGAGGCTCAATTGATGGCTGAATAGGATTCAGGCTTTAAGGTCGGAGCTCCAAGGCACCGTTGAAGGTTCTGGCTACATCCAAATGGGCACCTAGCTGCTGCTGTAGCTACAGGTCACGGCCGCCCAAGTTGTACATGCAGCTATTGCTGCTTCTAATTTGGGGGTGTCGCCCCTACTGCAGGTTGTGGTTGGAGGGGAAAAAGAAGTAAAGGAAGGAGAAGGGTAGAAGGTGGCTTCGATCTAAAGCATTTTCTCACGCCCAAGAGCTTCCTTAGCCGGTGCCGTGCAGCAGCTGCTGGCCGGCCTTGCTGCTAGGGGCGCCGCCCTAGCAGGTTGGGCGGGCTGCGGCTGACAAGGAAGGAGAAGGGAAGGGAAGAGGAAGAAGGAGAATAGGGCGCAACTGGAAACGGAGCTAGAGCTCCAGAAAAGTCACCTACGCGACCTCCCCCCCCATAGCTGTTGATCGGCTGCCTGGTCGCTTGAGCGCCGCCTTTCCCTGTTCTATCGAGTGAAAGAGGAAGAAGAGATAAGCGAGAAATGAAAATAAAAGAAAATGAAAGGGTTTATAACCCGAATTTGGAAAAAATTACATCTTTGACCCTAGAAATTGGAAATGCTATAACTATTGACTCGGAGGTCCGTTTGAAGTGATTCTTCTTGCAATGTTTCAAGCGCGAGATTCTCTACAACCTTAGGGCAAGCAAATATGCAAATTAACATGTCACAACTAGTCAAATTACTAATCTCTTCTTGGGCACTTATTTAACTTAACGATTAAGACTGTGATTATCATTAATTGCCTCAGGTGATTCAATCTCAGCTATTAATTCACATAATAACTTATTTGATTAACCATGATGTTTAATTTGATACTCAACACTAATTGAGGTGTTTCACGTAATTCGAGGTATTTATTGATTAACCCTGATATGGGTCGTAACAATCTCCCTCCCTTATAAGAATTTCGTCCTGAAATTCCTAAAAGAGAAAGGAAACTTGTTACGCACATCAAACCCAAAACTTCTCATGTGGCTCCCTCTAGGTTATAGTTTTTCCACAAAACCTTCTCTAAGGGTTTCTCATGATTTTTGAGTTTCTTGATCCTCTGATCAACTATCAGCATTGGTCCCTCAACCTAGAACACATCTGATCTGATTCCAGATCAAACCACAAAACATTGTCTTTGTAGAACTGTTATAACAGTATCTCAATTTATGGTAATTACTGAGAAATTATCATACTATACATGCAGACAAACTAAAATTCTTAAATAAATAGGATGCATGTCAATTTGGTACTAAAATAAAATCATGCAATTTAACTGTTAAACATCACTACATCTCATACTGAAAATTGATATCAAAATACTTGATTCATTAAACACCCTATACTTAGGGTTTCTTTTGCCTTATTCATTCATCACATGCCAACACCCTACTCTCAGGGTTATCTCATTCACTAGTCACATGGCAACACCCTACTCTTAGGGTTTCCGTTATCTCATCTGTTTGATTGCAGTTCAAATCACAATACGGTAACATTCTAGAACTGGCAGAGCAGTATATTCAAAATCATTGTAATTACTGAGTAATCTTTATATCATGCATGCAGGCAGATTAAAAATTCATAAATATTCCAAACTCAAATCAATTTTGGCACATACATACTGAATTCATGCAATTGAACATCTTATTACACCAATAAGAGTACTTTACTTCACCTATAAGAAACCATCTGTAATATTTTTCAATTATTTGAAATTTCTCGAAGAATGTGCATATTAACCAAATTCCTGGTTTGTGCATCACATAACTCAATTAAGAGTTGCTTACAAATCATAACACAAATAATTAATAGTACTTGAGAATTTCTAATAATATCTCAGAGAAATGTGCCAATTCATGTAAATGTTAAGTCATACACATTAACATAACAGGAAGCATGCAACTAGATTTATTTGCATATTTTAATGCTATCTTACTATCTTGAAATCATGCACCTAATGGTTTACCAAATTTGTATTGCCTGGGTTTATATTCAAACCGAACCATTATCAGTTGTGTATTTCTAAACTCAACATTCCCACTAAGCAAACTCTATAAGACTTAAATGTTCTTCCCAACTTCCACTGAGATGCATAACACATGCTCTCAGCATGTCCTTAAGAGTCTGAATGGTTCTCTCAGACTGACCATCCGTATGCGGGTAAAAAGGTTGTACTGAATCTTATCTTTGTGCCCGAAGCACGATGCAATTGTTTCCACAACCTAGATGTGAACTTAGAATCTCAATATGATATGATTGAAACTGGATTACCAGGCAATCTAACTATTTCATCCATGTATATCTTAGTCAAGTTTTGAGACATCAAAGGTTGACTTAATATGAAGAAAGTGAGCAGACTAAATTAATCTATCCACAATCATTCATATTGAGTCATAACCTCTAGGTGTCTTGGGCAACCCTATCACAAAATCCATTGTGATATGTTCCCATTCCCATTCAGGCACAGAAAAAGATTACAAGGTAGCTGTAGATTTCTAGGGTTCAGTCTTAACCTACTGGCACACACTACTTCTAACCACGTACTCAGCTACATCCTTCTGCATATCTGACCATTCGTTTCAATTCCTTGAGATTCATATACATCTTAGTGTTTCCTGAAAGCATAGCATACATCGATACATGCACTTCCATAAGAATCTTTTCTTTCAAATCACTATCTCAAGGTACACACAACATGTCATGTTAATACAACACTTTATCATCTAAAAACTTAAACTCTGGTCTCTTTTCCTCCTATCATGTCATGCATGGTCTGGTTTAACTCACTATCACCCTATTGTAGTTCCTTGATCTGATCATAAGAAGTAGGCTTAACTTACATCTGTACAATCAAATCACTCTGTGTTGTCACCCCTAAGTCTAAGTTCAACTCCCACATTTCTACTAACAGGTCTCTATTGAAACCTGTCATAGAGAATGCATTAGCTGTTGAACTTGACTTTCTGCTGAAAGCATCATTCACCACATTCTCTTTACCATGGTGGTAATCTATTGTCACATCATAAAGATAGTGACGCCATGTCTTAAAAACATGAACTACATCAGCTATCTTTAGATCATATATCGGGTAATACTCCGATTTCTATGCTACTTTCTTATAGTTACATTTTAGGTTTATGTTTTACTCTTTTCTCTAAGTCATTACATATTGTTCATGTACCGTTCAGATTAACTACCTTAAAACCCTAGATCACTATCAAAGCCAGTTTACTTTTCATAGAACAAATCTCAAGGTCTTATTTTACAAAGATACTAGTATTCAAGGTTACATCGCTAGTGATATCCCTTAAACTACTACAACTCTAATCATTCTAGGGTTTGGTCCTTATCAGTAACATAGCATTATTGTGTGCGGGTGTGGTCGATTATATAAATCAATTTGAGCTGCTTGAGTCAATAGCATATTAACCCAACACTCAACTTTAATTATATTGGCTGAATATTCAGTTTTCACAATAGTTTCTGTAATTCGTTTATTAAATAGCTAACAGAAGCTACAAAAATACTGGAAATTTTATATGTTATACTTAATGAAGTTTCAGACTTCCAGTAAAAATTTGAGATTATTTCTAATTACCAATAAATAATTAAAAATCAAATAGTGCACTGCTATATTGCAGTCTGCAGCAGGTTCGGTCGAGTTGTAAACTCGGCCGACACCCTCACTGTAGAGATCAAACTTCATCCAAAAATTACGCCAATTTAGTAGTGTGTCTAAAATTGTGATTTTCAAGGACAGTTAAAATTTCAGATCAATTGGATGTACCAATAAAAAGATAAAATTCAATTACCACACTGCTGTATCATTCTGAAAATGTGATCGGTCGAGTTTGAAACTCGGCCAATGAACAGGTCAGAACATTCTTCAAATATTCTGATATTTTCCAATGTTGTTCACATTTTATATATCCAAATCATATCCAAATTTGAGATAAATCAGAGTTACACATAAAATACCAAAAATCATTTACTGAGACACTTTACTTATCAAATTTGTGTTTATGTATCATCAAAACCCTATTTTGGGCCGATTAGGGTCTATGCTTCTCAAACCCTAATTCTCAAGACAAAAGAACATTTAGACTTCTTATCATAGTTAAAACATCCTAGTGTATATACATTCTCACTATGTTACGGGTCTAAATCATCCAGAGTCTATTCATATTTTACTGTTAATAGGAGTCATTAGATCCCAGTAACGCATCCTGCCAGTCGGACCAGGCCGAACCTGTAGTCCTGAAGCCAAGAGCTACTCGAGATTAATCAACCCCTATTAATTTTAAATATGTGGAAAGAATATCCACTTAGGGAAAACTCATATAAACATAATTTCAGGTCTACATTAATACAAAAAAAACAAACATTAAACTTTTCACTTCATGACACAACAATATAAAAGAACCATATTTGCTTTACAAACTGAAAAATTTCATTTCATGCATATAAAAGCATTTCTAGTGATCTTTAAATCAAATACGCAATAATAGACAAGAGTTGAATCACATCTTATATGTAATCTCTTATTCCTACATTAATTCCTGATCTCTTAACCCTAAGATTTCTAGGGTTTTCTCTCTAGCCTATCCTTCCTCTACATACCTGGCCAGGGCATCCAGAGAAGAACAGACAGAGTAGCTTGATACTGGTCAATCTAAGTATTCAGACACCTGGCCAGGGTCTCTAAACACTCAGACCTTCCAGAGCTAAAACTCATCATTTATTATTCGTCTCACTTATAACTTTATCTTTTGACCTTAATGATTCTTAACGACTCAACTTAAACTCTTTACTTGGTTCTCGTGACCAAATCCTTTTCCTGCCATCTATAATAGTATAACAGAACACTTCCTGTTAGAAAATTACAGACAGAAGAAAAAACTCTTAAACCTTAATCCTATTGGTCTCTTATCGTCCCCTGACCTTGAATTAGAGTATTTATATACTCAACCTATGCTCTGATACCAAGATGTCACAGCCCGATCTCACACTAACCATTGATCACGAGATTAGGGCGCGACGGAGGGATTATCACATAAAAAAATCACTGAGAACTTTTTCTTTTTAACACCTCGTAATGATATCCGGATATTGCTGTAAGCTAAAACATAATAAACTATTGCGGAAGTATTTCAATTAAACTGGCTAGAGAACATAAACAGAGTTTACAACATGTAACATTGTTTAACAGAAAGTAAACATAATAGTTAATTTACATCTTTATACACATTCCACATACACACTCTCTCTCACCCACGCCATGTCCCAAGGACCGAGGGGAAAGGACTAAGAGACCACTATCTAACTAAACTAACTACATATACCTTCTACAGATTAAGCGTTAGGATGAAAAGATCCTTCTGATTCCTGGAATTGTCACTGACCTGAAAATGTTTGAGTAGAGGAATGAGCCTACTCGCTCAGTGAATAGTATTTCATTTAGCTATCACTAAACAACTCATCAGGTTTATAAAGTTGAAATAAACATAAATACAGTACAAGCAGGGCAGTTCTAATGACATAGCAGATTACAGAATATAATCGCATTTCTATGCAACAACAGATAATTTAAACCAATAAACAGATATAATGAATTGGCACAAAAGTTCAGATAATATTAATTTACTGTGATCCTATATGATTACATATTTATATTATTATGCCCTAATCATATGCAGTGTACTCTGCATATAAAGATCCGTAGCGAACTACGATCCCACCGTACAAGACTTAGCGACACACCCGGGGAATGCTAAGTCTGACTTCCCGTCCTGGTCTGCACAGGACTCTCAGGCTCTCAAGGGCCTCAGGCACTCAAGGGCCTCACAGCACTCTCAGGCTCTCAAGGGCCTCACTGCAGTTCCTAGGCACTCAAGGGCCTCACTGCACTAACTCTGAGTGCTCTAGACTCCTCCTCTAACCTGAGTACACAGGCGCAGGGAGTCAACACTGGGTTACCACCAGAATTACTCAACTGGTTGGTGTTGGATATCCCTATATTACTCCAGTGCCACCGTGACATCGCACGCGTTGTTGTTGAACACTGCCTTTCCATCCTCGTGCCACCGTGACATCACACGCGTTGATGTTGAACACGAGTTCCCCCCCTTGGTTGCAGACCTCTCAAAGGGGTTCTACGGTGTTAGGGCACCTAAGTCTATTAAGTGATTAACATATAACCATTTAAAACAAGAATATCACATTCCATACTTACTGCACATTCTGAACATTTCTTGAAAACACATATATAACATTTGTCATCCTTAAACATGATTCAGTATCATTTATCCAGTTTCAATGCTAAACATCTACTTTTAAATCAGCAAATACATTGCAACTATAATACAGGAAATTTCATCATTTTCATTAAGCATATCAAGTATTTCAAGTTCCAATGAATCTAACATACTCTATTGTATGTACTACACTGTTTAAAAGTTATACTAACTGATACAGAAGTAATTAAGCATTTAAATTGAGTTAAATAATGATTTCTAAATAAACTACTACTCACCTTCAACAAACTACTCAACCGGTACAAAAGCATTCTCAGAGCTAGTCAAATATCTAAATTATCCAAATCATACACAATAGTATTTCTATTCAAGTAATTGTATCAAGCACTTTTGGTTTCCATTGTACCAAATAAAATCATTGAACTGATCAGAAGCTATTCGATATCATGTATAATCATACAGAAGCAATTTATAAAATAAAATTCAAGCTTCATCAAATACCGATAAAACGCCTGATAACCACTGATATCAGTGCAAAAATGCACAATTTACCGAAAAATTCCAACGAATGAGTTAAATGATGATAACTAAATGAACTCCTACTCACCGCATTTGGAATTGTCCGGATTCGTCCGGAGATGCGTTGGATTTCAGTTGTCTTCTACCTTTGTTAATTCAATTTCATGGTCCTGTAGCAAACACGCATCCGACAGGTTAGCGGAGAGGTTCAATTGATGGCTGAATAGGATTCAGGCTTTAAGGTCGGAGCTCCAAGGCACCGTTGAAGGTTCTGGCTACATCCAAATGGGCACCTAGCTGCTACTGTAGCTACAGGTCACGGCCGCCCAAGTTGTACATGCTGCTATTGCTGCTTCTAATTTGGGGGTGTCGCCCCTACTGCAGGTTGTGGGTAAAGGAAGGAGAAGGGTAGAAGGTGGCTTCGATCTGAAGCATTTTCTCACGCCCAAGAGCTTCCACCCTAGCAGGTTGGGCGGGCTGCGGCTGACAAGGAAGGAGAAGGGAAGGGAAGAGGAAGAAGAAGGAGAATAGGGCGCAACTGGAAACAGAGCTAGAGCTCCAGAAAAGTCACCTACGCGACCTCCCCCCCCCCCCATAGCTGCTGATCGGCTGCCTGATCGCTTGAGCGCCGCCTTTCCCTATTCTATCGGGTGAAATAGGAAGAAGAGATAAGTGAGAAATGAAAATAAAAGAAAAGGAAAGGGTTTATAACCCGAATTTGGAAAAAATTACATCTTTGACCCTAGAAATTGGAAATGCTATAAGTATTGACTCGGAGGTCCGTTTGAAGTGATTCTTCTTGCAATGTTTCAAGCGCGAGATTCTCTACAACCTTAGGGCAAGTAAATATGCAAATTAACATGTCACAACTAGTCAAATTACTAATCGCTTCTTGGGCACTTATTTAACTTAACGATTAAGACAGTGATTATCATTAATTGCCTCAGGTGATTCAATCTCAGCTATTAATTCACATATTAACTTATTTGATTAACCATGATGTTTAATTTGATACTCAACACTAATTGAGGTGTTTCACGTAATTCGAGGTATTTATTGATTAACCCTGATATGGGTCGTAACAAAATCCATCTATCTTGAAATCTTACATATGTCAGCACTAAGTATCTTGGATAGGTAGGTCACACTAGAAAAATCTTTAGGTAGGATTTACAAATGTCTAGACATATTTTACAATTTTTCGGTCGAAGAACATTGTGGAGTGAGACACAGTCGGTCGAAATTTTTATCAACCGACAGAGAGCCATTGGGACATCTTTTTTATATTTGATCCAGATATATTCGTTAGAGCTTTTTCACCTCAACACATGCACGGTCGAGTAATTAGTCAACCAATAACACTTCCAGTCGAGATAATTGTTAACCGAGGAACTTTCTGGAATGAAAATTTATTACGATCAAACTTGTCATAGTAAATAAATTTATTTCGTCCAAATGGCTAGTTTACCCCTTAGAAGTCTAGACACTTCCCAAAGATGTCCTAGCCACTTGTAAATGATATCTATAAATAGTAGTGGTCTAGGGACACCCAACACACACTTGCATCCTTGAATACATTACATCTTGAGAAAATAGAGTTGTAGCACCCCACTTGCAAATCATTCACAACAATCCTTTTCTTGTCCTTACCTTATCTTAGCCTACAACCACTCAAACATGATACATCCTTTGTGGTTTGGTCCATATGCTTGATTTATAAGGACATTGTGGAGCTACTTGGTGTATTCTTTTCTCCCATCTTAATTCTACTATTGTGTAACTACAGTTGGAATACTTCAAGAGGAGAAGGTTGTCCAAGATTCCATAATAGAAGGTTCTCTTCCTTTGGCCATCAAAGAAGAGGTGGCATCCGGTTCTATTCCTTGTCCATCGATGCTTTGGGAGTCCGTAAAAGAATAGGTGACATCCATCTCTCTTTCTAGTTTGTCTGTTCTTTGGAGTATGTAAAGGAAAAGGTTTGATTGGTGCTCTTGCATGGCTAGTAAAGAAGAGGCTTTAGTTGCAATGACTATTTTATAATTTGTTATCATAGATAAATGAATAAATTTCTTATTGCAAATCCTAGTTGGCAACAACTAGGCAGTGTATTGACATCATAGATGGAACTACTTAAATCATGTCTCATATATGGTTGCTTTCTTATCACTTTTATTTGTTAAAATATTTTATAAATCTCTATTCACCCTCCTCTAGATCTTTTTATTTGGTATCAGAGTAGGTTTTCAATGATCCTTTATAGGTCTTGAAGAATGAGGAAGGCGTACTTTGCAAACTCAACATGGAAGGAAGACATGTGAACATACCACCATATTTGATGGGTCAAGCTACACTTATTGGAAGAGGAATAGGAAATTCTATTTTTAAGGATTAAGTTTTGATCTTTGGAAAATGATCGCTAGATTCTACAAACTTTCAATTACCAAATTAGAACAATGGGATGTAGAAATGGTAAAACAAGGGATATTAAATGGAAAGGTTGAAAGCATACTTTACTATCTTTGTCCCCATGTGAATTCAATTGTATATCCACTTGTGATACCACTTGTGAAATATGAAATAAACTCTCAATAACCCATGAGGGTACTATACAAGTGAAGAATACTAAAATTGGAATGTTAAAACACAAGTTTGAGTTTTTCACATGCAACCTAATGGAAAGATTGAAGAAATGTATGCTAGATTTCCTAACATTTTAAACAGCCTAAGTGTCTTGGGGAAGAATATAAGTGAGGAAGATCAAGTATCCAAGTTACTTATATCATTTCCTACAAGATACAAGTCAAAGGACCCTGCTATTGAAGAAGAAAATGCCCTTACAACACTTTATAAGGAGCAACTCATTGGAAATATAAGAACACATGAAGTTACTCTAGAAGAAGAGGAAAAGATTGAGGCTAAACAATAAAGAGCAAAGAAGAAAGACATTGCACTTAAAGCTACCTTCTAGGCATCATCAATAAATGCTACTCAAGAAAGTAGTACATAATCCACGACCATGAGGAAAATGCTCTAATTATAAACAATAATAAATATAAACAAATTCGTTCTTCTAGGTGTTATTGAATGATGAAAGAAGGGCCACTTAAAAAATGATTGCCGAAAACATAAGAAGAAGAAGCCCTCATCGAAGAAGAAAGATAAGGGAGAAAAATCCTACAAGGCTGCTTGGGATTACTCAAGTGATGAAAATGGGAGCAGTGAAGAAGAAGAGATAAGAATGTTTTATGGAGAAAGATGACAAAGAAGAAACTGATGAGGTAGATATAATTGAATTATTAAAAGAAGAATTAGTTAGTAGTCTTTAGGAAACTCATGCTAGAGATGATGATTATAAGAAACAAAAGAAGAAACTTGCCAAAACCATAAATGAACTTAAAATTGACTTAACCAATCTTATTTGAAAATGATACTCTAAAATATCCAAATAATTCTTTAAAAGAATATATTGAGAACTATAAGACTAAAATGCTTGATCTTGAAAATAAAAATAGTCTTCTCTCTCAAGAAAAGATTGATATGCTTGCAAAATTAAATAATTATCAAACTCAACAAATTTTGTGCAACCATGTAGATTCTGATTCTTTGATAAAAGAAAGAGACATTTTAGTTTCAAATCTTGCCCAAGTAAACTTAGATGTTAGTAAAAAGATTGCTACAAATGTTGAGTTACAAAGATAAGATTCAAGATTTTTGAAAGGAAATAAAAATCTTGATAACATATTAGTTAATACTCATAAACAATAGTAACAAGTGTTTTAGGGTATGTGCTAAAGAATCACTCCTCACACATGCCTAGAACCAAAAAGGCATATGCTCCAAAGACTAAAACTTTATATATATGTGCCTAAAAATAATTTTGTAGAAAAGAGAAATGAAATATCATGTATCACATGTTATTATTGTCAATACTTTGGTCATTACTCATTTTCTTGTGAATATAGAAAGAAAAAAGCAATTAACATGGTTTGGGTACCTAAAACTCCAACTTAGAATGAAAGGAACATGCTGAGATTTGAGCTATTCTTAATTTGATAAATCTTTGTCTTATCTCAACATGATTTTCAATTCATTTGCATATCTTTTAGTTTCATTTGTAAATTGCTATAGAAATTTTCTGTATCAATAAATACAAGTTATATGCATATCTACTTCATTCAAAATTAACCATGATGGACTCTACTTTGGTACCAAAACCCTTCTACTATAGGATTGGGTGGTTGATAGTGGACACTCCAAACATATGACTGGAAATAAAAGTGTCATCATTTCACTCAAAAAGAAAAAGGGGGGATCAGTCACATTTGGAGACAACAAAAAAGGATCTATCACTGGAATAGGTAATATTGGAACTAGTCTTACAATTAAAAATGTATTACTAGTAGATGGATTGCACCATAACTTGCTAAGTATTAGTCAATTATGTAACTGTGGTTATGATTTGTTCTTTAATAAAACTTGTTGCAAATTACTTGAAGAAGAAAATAATCATATATGAAGATAAAAGAGTAGGAAATCTTTACATTCTTAGGTGTAACTCTATGAAATCAATTGTTGGTAAATGTCTTATTGCAGATAATAAAAATTTATGTCATAGATGATTAGGACATGCTAGTAATCATGTTATCAGAAAACCAATTAAACATGATTTTGTACGTGGATTTCCCTCTTTTGAAAATCCTAAAAATTGTGAACCTTGTACCTTAGGAAAACAATCTAAAACTTATTTAGAACAAAAAAATCCATAGAAAATCTAGGTGTTAAAAAGTACTACTTTGTTATTGTTGATGACTACAGTGGATATGTTTGGACCTATGAGATTACAATCTATAGGTGTTAAAAAGTACTACTTTGTTATTGTTGATGACTACAGTGGATATGTTTGAGTACATTTTCTCTCTGGAAAAGATGATACTATTGAAATATTATTAAGTTTTGCTCAAAAATTAAAAACCAACTTCAAAATAAAATTTGCACCATTATGAGTGACCACAGGGGATAATTCAAAAATCATGCTTTTGAAGATTTTTACTCATCTTAAGGATATACTCACAATTTTTCTGCTCCATGCACTCCACAATACATGGTATAGTAGAAAGGAAAAATCATTCTTTGCCAGAAAGGTCTAGAACTATGCTTTTAGAACATAATGCACCTAAGACTTTTTGCACTGAAGTTGCTCATTCTATAGGTTATGTTCAAAATAGAATTGCAATTCATCCCCAACTTCAAAAAGACTGCTTATGAAATACTATTTACTAATAAACCTAAAGTGGATTATTTTCTAATTTTTGGAACACCATGCTATATTTCAAACATAAAAAGATGATAGAGACAAATTTGATCCTAAAATACAAAAAAGATTCCTTTTAGGTTACTCAAACCTTGAGTAAGAACTATAGAATCTTTAATACTATCTCTAAGAATATGTGAATCAATTCATGTAATTTTTCATGAGAATCTAAGAAATAATGAAATAGAAAGTGATCTTCCATTAGTAATTGAAGATTTAACAATATAACCTAAAGATGTTCAAATGCTAAAAATGAACAAACTCAAGACCAAAATGAAGAATTACATCAGCCTATTCCAATAATAATCAAAGACCATCCACAAGATCTAATTATCGGTGATCCTTTTGATAAAAAAAACTAGATCCTCTTTCTAGGATTGTACCTAAAAAGGTTGATGAAGCTCTAAAAGATGATTATTGGATAATTTCTATGCAAGAAGAACTAAACCAATTCAATAAGAATGATCTATGGGATTTAGTTCCTAGACCAAAGGATAAAACCATAACCGGCACCAAATGGGTATTTTGTAACAAAACAAATGAAGCCCAGGAAGTTGTTAGAAACAAAGATAGATTGATTTCTCAAGTGTAAAATATACAAGAAGAAATTGATTTTGATGAAACATATGCCCTAGTAGCTAGACTAAAATCAATTGGAATGCTATTACTCCAGCTGCACATCATAACATCAAACTCTTCAAATGGTTGTTAAAAGTGATTTTTTAAATGGAATAACTCAAGAAGAAGTTTATGTTTCTCAACTGACCGATTTAGAAGATCCAAAACATATTGAATATGTCTATATATTAAAGAAAGTACTATATGGTTTAAAACAAGGCCCTAGAAATAGGTATGGATGTCTCAAAAATTATCTTTTCAAAAATGATTTTTCTATGGGAAAATTGGATCCTACATTGTTTATTATAAGTATGACTAAGATTTTCTTATTATTCAAATATATATTGATGATATTATTTTTTCTACTTCAAATGAATCACTTTGCACACAATTTAGTTATATCATGCAAAAGGAATTTCAAATGAGTCCCATGGGTGAATTAACATTTTTCTCAGGTTTCCAAATAAAGAAAAACCCTCGTGGTATTTTCCTCAACCAAGAATAATATATCAAAGAACTCTTAAAACTCTTTAAGATGGAAAATTGTAAACATGCATCCACTGCTATGGGTACTTAAGACAAAAAATTGATAAGGATGAAAATGGTGAACCTATTGACAAATCCTTATATAGAGGCATGATTGGTAGCTTGTTATATTTAACTACTTCTAGACCTAATATTTTGTTTTCCATTGGTTTGTGTGCTCATTTTCAATCCTATCCTATGAACTCTCGCCTAGTTTCTATTACAATAATTTAGAGATATCTAGCTGGTATAATTCACTTTGGTATCTGGTATCCAAAAGATCCACCTTTTGAGATTAAATCCAATACTAGCATTGATTACATTGGTTGCTGTCTTGATTACAAAAGTACTAGTGGTGGTTGTTTCTAGCTCAGAAAATCACTTGTATCTTGGTTTAGTAAGAAATAAAATATTGTTACTTTATCGACCACTGAAGCTGAACACATGACAACTAGCTCTTGTCGTGCACAAGTATTATGGATGCAAAAAGCCTGAATGACTATGGTTTTTCTCTATCATCAACTCTGATATTTTACGATAATACGTGTGCCATGAATTTAGCACATAATCCTATTTTAAATAGTCATACTAAACGCATTGAAATTCGACATCATTTTCTTTGTAATCACATTGCTAAAAATAACATTTGTCTTCATCAAATTGATACTGAAAATTAGTTAGCTGATATTTTCAGAAAACCTCTTATTTTGGAACAATTTCGAGTTCCACAAGACAAATTATACATTTTTCCTCCTGAGTATGTCTATTTTGATATCTTTTCAAAATGATAATTATTTCATGATTTCTACATCTGGCATAAATGTTTTATTGTGATGGTCATCTTATCAAAATACATCTTTTGATATCAGATTTTGAGATTCCTTTTAGAAGTGTTTTTATGGCGCTTAATGTCTTATCTAAAATTTATATGGGCTTCACATCCCTTATATTTGGTTTAGATATTCTCTCATTATAACTCATTCATTTTTCATGCTTTATGCAATCTCTACTCAATTCTGGGCTTCACATCCCTTGAAAATGACAGAGAAATCATTTTTGACTAAATTTGATATTTTATCTTAATATACATATCATATTAAGGGGGAGTATCCCACTTGGGGGGTCATATTCTCTTCATAATGTTTACCTTTTTTAGATGAAAAAGGGGAGTAATTATTTTCTTTTGCAAAAAATTACTTCCTTGTGTTTGTTGATTGAGCTTTCATATTTTTCCTCCAAGAGACTCTCTATCATACATTAGTTTTTGCAGTTTAATTTTACAAAAGGATGATATGTTCCATACTTATAAAATGTAATTTTGCACAAATTTTGAATATACTCAAGGAAAACTTCACTAAGATATGAATATTTCATCTTGAGTCTTTTCTTATAATAGAAATGTTTGACATCTTTAAAAAGGGGGAGATAATTGACTAAATTGAAAATTAGCTTATCTTATCTTTTGATGATGACAAATATTTCTTGTTTGTGGATTTAATGTGCTACTCAAGTGTTTCAGGAACCAAACACATCTTGAAAAGAATCTAGAATGAAAAATCAAATGATTAAATTATGGTTCATTGTGTTTACCTTCATAAGTATATACTTTTTTAGAACTCATTTGAAATCAAGCATTGGACCAAGTCCACCTATCCCACATTCTTTCATACGTCAATACTAAGTGTCTTGGATAGGGAGGTCACACTAGAAAAATCTTTATATAGGATTTACAAATGTTTACAAATATTTTATAGTTTTTTAGTCGAACAACATTGTGGACTGAGACACACTTGTTTGAAATTTTTCTTGACTAACAGAGAGCATTGGGAAAACTTTTTAATCTTTGACCAAGATATTGCCATTAGATATTTTTCACCTTGACATATGCTCAGTCAAGTAACTAGTCGACCGAGAACACTTCCGATCAAGATAATTTTTGACCGAGGAACTTTCTGGAATGAAAATTTATTATGATCAAACTAGTTGTTGCACCTAAATTTATTTTGTCCAAATGGCTAATTGACCAATTAGAACCCTCTAGATACTTTCCAAATATGTCCTAGACACTTATAAACAATTCCAATAAATAGTAGTGGTCTAGGGATACCCCAACATGCACTCTACATTACATCTTGAGAAAATAGATCTGTAGCATCTCCCATACAAATCATTCACATCAATCATTTTTGTGTCCTTACCTTAGCTTAGCCTACCACCATTCAAACTTTATACATCTTTTGTGGGTTTTTTCCGTAATATTGATTCATAAGGACACGATGGATCTTACTTAGTGTATTCTTTTCTCTCATCTTAATTAAACTATTGTGTAACTGCAATTGGACTACTCAAGAGGAGAAGGATGTCCAAGATTCCACTAGAGACGGTGATCTTCCTTTGTCTATCAAAGAAGAGGTGGCATATGGTTCACTTCCTCATCCGTTGGTTCTTTGGGAATCTTTAAAAGGTTAGGTGGCATCTGGTTCTCTTGTCCATTGGTTCTTTGCAGTACATAAAAGAAGTTGTTTGATTGGTTTTGTTCCAAGTCTGATAAAGAAGAGGGTTTAGTTGCAACAACTATTTTGTAATTTGTCCTCACAGATAAATCAATAAAATTATGTGTTTCAAATCTTAGTTGGTAACAACTAGGTAGTGGATTGATGTCATAGACATAACCACTCTAAATCACATCTCATATTTGCTTGTTTTCTTATCACTTTTATTTATTAATATACTTTATAAAGATCTATTCACCCCCATTTAGATCATTTTAAGATGCACATTACATTTTATGAAGGGTTTGAAATAAATGGATTTTCATACTACACAAAATGTCAAAAGATAAGAGTGTCATCTAAAACAATGAGATCACCCTTCAAGCACATTTATTGTATTTTCTTGCCAAGGATAAGTGTTCACATAAAGGAAATATGTCTTATGTTGATGTCATTGAAGATATATGGGAACTTGAGTACACAAAGGTTAGAGTTCTATTATTCAGGTGTAAATGGGTTGATAACAATAAAGGAGTTGTAGTTAATGAACTCAGTTTCACAATAATATATTTTGAGTGGATAGATGAGAAGGATGAACCATTCATCATGGCATAATAGGAAAAGAAAGTATTCTATATTGTTGATCCTATAAAAGAAAATTGGTTTGTCGTTCTTCATGGGAAAAGATAGTTCATTTCAGATCCTATTGATGAAGAAGAGTACTATGACAAGTATGATGACTCTAGTCCACTCTTTGTTGGCTTACCAAGTGTACATGTTGAATCTAACCTAGATGATATGTTATATTTCATATGTTATTTGTATTATATAATATGCTTAACTTTTCAATGTTTACTTTGACTTTTCATATGTGATCTAACTTTTTCATATGAGATTTGTCTTTTTCATGTGTGATCTGAGTTTTTCATATATGTGATATGACTTTTTTGTGTGTGATCTAAGTTTTTCATTTGTTTACTATTGATTTTATAGAGACATCTGACTAAGACCATAGTGATCCCAAGCATGAGGATCCTCAGTGTGATGATCTTGTTGGGCCTCTTGACCAGGGTGATGGTAGTGATGATAATTCTAAATATAGGAGAGGGATAATTTCGATAAAAATTACCTCAAATAGGGACAAAGGGAATAATGGCAATACTAAATTTAATGAAGTAGGCATGTCGATTACTAAAAGGTTCATCAGCTACTGTGGGATCCTTACTCAAAGGAAAGTGTCTCTCTGTGTTGAGGATTGGAGATAAGTGAGTAAGGCCAATAAAAACCTCATGAGGAGGGAGTTAGAGGTGATATATATATGCATTTACTATTTTATAGTCTTTTCCTATTATTTCTTTTCACATTTCTAAAAAGTAGTGAATGTTAAACCTTTTTAGGGCCCCTATGAGCTTGATGAAAAGTTACATCACTTGACTACTATGTAGGTCATCAAGAGAATACATAGAGATTGTCAAATAATCCTCACAAGAGGCTATATCTTTTGAGACAAGAAGGATAAGGACACCACTCATAAATGGCCCTATCTTGATAAAAAAGATTGGTTGGAGTTGTTGAGGAGAGTAAAACAGATGCATTCAAGGTATTTGAATAATTGCATCCTTGTGATTTCTTATGATTAGTTAACAATATTCTTATTGAATTAATCATGCCATTTATGATGCTAAAAATTAAAGGCGTGATAAGAATATGCACAATCACTGGTTGGGCCTAGGTGGTTATGTTAAACACCTCTAGTTGAGAGAGAAAGAGCAAGGGCCTTTTACTTCTACTCCAACTACATAGTCTTCTAGTGCTTCTAGGTGGTTTCCTTGCTATATTGAGTGGGTAGATGTGATGGAAAACAAATATATAGAAATCTTTGTCCAAGAAACCCAAGAGGTGGATGTAAAAAGGTAAATTTCTTGGTCTCACAATGCATGTCCATGTTCTTTTTTCTTTGGATTGTTAAGTTCTACTGATAGTCAATTTTGATGATGAATAGTTGGAGCTGGGTTTGGGCTAAAATCTTTTTTTTTTCTCTTCCAATCTCAGAAAAAGCAAAAATCTTCCATGAAAGAGGGAATGGACCAGGAGTATGTGCAAAGATTAATTGTTCTAGTCTTGAAGGAGTATAAGGCTTCTCATGCACCACAAACTTCTCTAGTAGTCATAGATCTTGTACAGTGTCACATGCTCATAGAGGGTATTGGGAGTACTCCTTTAGGCCGTCATGGAGAGATTGAGGTATGATTCAATTTAACACCATATCTATATATGTTGTGATAAAGTAATTCCTCAAGTAAATATATATGTGTGTCAATTTAAACATTGTGTTTCAAAAAATTGTAGTTGATCAGAAAATTCCATCTTACCATTGATGTTCCATCATACAATGTCATGTCTAATGCCAAGACTAATATACATGCTGCTACTTTATGATGTTCTCCTTTCCGCTGATCATGTTTCTATGTTTTTTATACATGTTGTTCCAACATGGACACAAGAACCACCCCCATACAAGCACCCAGATGCTACCACAGTTGGAGGGGTAGAACATGACTTTAGTGGATGGTCCAAATGGCTCATTTTTTTCTTGAGGTATGATAAACATATATTAACTTTATATATAATCAAAAGATAATATGAGAATGCATGAATGGATATCACAACAAGTAAGAAGCACCCCAAGGTTTCTGAATCCTTTTCCCCCACATTTTATTCCATAGGAGTTTTTCGACTCCTTAGGCCCTAACTACAAGGCGTTGACAGTATGGTTATACAATAAAGATTGAGCAGATACCATGGCGATCGACCTTAGGGAAGAGGTCATAGGTATAAGTTGCAACATTGTTATAGTTTTGAAAGATGTTTATAAGCTATTTCATTATGAATGGATAAATATATTAGTCATAGAACTTTGGATACAGTGAGTGTGAATAGTCATATGCAAAAAATATATATTTTATAATTGTTTCCTATATATTAAATCTCTCTCTCTCTCTCTCTCTATATATATATATATATATATATATATATATATATATATATATATATATATATATATAGTCATTTGTATTACATGGATACTATGTTTGGAATATCAAATGTGGCATTTTTAATGCCATCAAGTTTAGCGATCTAGCCCGAGATCTGAGTGGCATCACTGATTATGTGAGTACCTCTATGAAGGTTTTTTGTGCTTCCAAGACTACAATCATAGCTCCCTTGAATATGTTGTAAGTTGTGGGCTTGTTGTTTATATTTCTAACTTATAAATATTTAATTATTGTGGAATTAGTTTTTATTAAATTTACTTTCTATTCAATTAGAAGTAAGTATTGGTAGTTATTAGTGCTTGTTCCCGAGATCTATAGACAATCCATTTAGTGCATATTTCATTTTTCTTAGTAGGTAAAATATGATAGCACTTAAATTCTCATCCTTATAGATGAATATCAAGCCTAGACCACTGGAATGATTTATCAAAAGGACTTCAAGGTCTTACTATTGTTTGGTTCTCACACTCACACACACACACACACACACACACACACACACACACACATATATATATATATATATATATATATATATATATATAGTCAGGCTAGAATACACTTGAGTGTACGGATCGCACGAATACACTCAAGTGTGTTTGCATATCAAGACTATTTTTTGCAAAATGTAAACCATTGATCTTCACCATCATACTATAAATAGGCTACATACAAATTTTGAGTCCATTTGGATGAGTGTAAGTCACTCATCCGAGGGCAACAAAATCGACACGCGAAACTAATTTGAAATGCATAATTTTTGTGGTCTTCATAACATGAGCTAAACATATCCAAATGTGCTCAAATTTTGTGTATGAGTTGTTCATGAGATGTTTAAGAAGATCAATGGATTAGATTTTCAAAAAAAATATTACATCATGAAAAACTACTTGAGTGTATTCCGCTCCGGATACACTCGAGTGTATTCTAGCCTGACTCTATATATATATATATATATATATATATATATATATATAGAGAGAGAGAGAGAGAGAGAGTTAGAGAGTGAGAGTTAGGCTAGAATGCACTCGAGTGTATAAATCACAAGGTAAACTCAAGTGGTGTGTGTATATGAAGACTTTTTTTTTGCAAAATGTAAACCATTGATCTTCATTGTCATACTATAATTAGGCCCATTTGGATGACTATAAGTCAATCATTTGAGGGAAACAAAATCAAAGAATGAATCTAATTTGAAATGGATTATTTTTATGGTCTTTATAACATGACCTATAAATGTCCAAATGGGCTCAAATTGTGTATATGCGTTGCTCACAAGATGTTCAAGAAGATCAAAAAATTCAATTTGAAAAAAAATATTGCATCATGAAAAATGACATGTGTATTCTGATTTGGATACAGAAATTTTGTATATGGACTGCTCACAAGATGTTCAAGAAGATCAAAAAATTAGATTTTAAAAAATGTTGCACCATGAAAAATGACATGTGTATTTTAATCCAGATACAGTCGAGTGTATTGTAGCTTGACACTATATATTATATATATGTATACCTATATGTACATGTATGCATATATATATATATATATATATATATATATATATATATATATATATATATATATGTACACATATACATACACATATGTATGTACACATACACATATACACACAATTATATATATATTTATATATATATATATATATATATATATATATAAGAGTCATGCTAGAAAACACTGGAGTGTATTAGAGACTAAATCCACTCAAATCATTTTCCATAATGAAACATTTACTTAGAAAATCTAAACCATTGATCTTCTTAAATATCATATGAACATACTACACTTACAATTTGAGGTTATTTGGATACTTATAGGTCATGCATCTAAAGGGGACAAAAATTATACAATTCAACTTAGTTTTGTGCATCAATTTTTTTTATTATGGAAGAGTTACATAGGAAAATTCAAATGAGCTCAAATTTTGCATGTATTTTTTATTTTTTATAACAATAAATAGCAACAAGTTCGATTTGTCAAAAAATTTCTATATACATAAACATCACTTGAGTGTACCGTGGGATTAGTACACTCGATTATATTCTTGCTAGACTCTCTCTCTATGTATACATGTAGAGAGAGATAGAGAGAGAAGGAGAGAGAGACTATAAAGAGTCAGTTCTCAGTAATGGGAACTCTCCTTACCTTTGTTTTGAATTAACCATTACAACCCCAAAAGTTTGCATCAATGTAGAAAAATGAAGGGTTGCATAGTATATTACTTCAAATGGTATGGAAACAAAATTGATAAAGTATTTATTGCCGAAGATAACTAAACTATTACATATGAAAGAAATGCTTAACAATATCCACACTGTCAATTTCCCATGTAGACACCTAAATGGATTTATCTTCTAAAAATTTGAGCACCACAATGATTGCTCTCATTCATAGATCCACATAAGATTCCACAGTCAACTATGGTCTACTGGCTATCACTAGACTTCCTCTATGGTTTCACACCATACAAGCGATCCATCCTCTTGTTTTA
Source organism: Alisma plantago-aquatica (assembly GCA_963693085.1). NCBI lineage: Eukaryota > Viridiplantae > Streptophyta > Magnoliopsida > Alismatales > Alismataceae > Alisma > Alisma plantago-aquatica. Next base: position 566,188,589 of record OY856409.1, on the reverse strand, counting down.
CCCCCTATTAAGATTGAAAACATGATTTTCTTTGAGGTTATGGATATCCGAAAGGCTCCATATAAAGAAACACAAATGTTTTTCATCCTCTCTTTCAGCCCCTTAGCCTCGTTCCTTTTAACAAGTCAAATATCAATGGGTCACCACCATTCCTAAAATTGTTTCTTCATAGATCATCCCAGCCATATGCACAACATCTACCTAAAATTTTGTTACCATCATTAGTGCATCTTCAAACCTAGATCTCCACCTGTGCACCCAAAATCGCCACACAACAAGGCATGGAAGATAACCTACTAACCAACTTTTGATTGAGGTCATTTAGCCCACAACATACATCTATCAACTAAGCTCCTGTATGAGTCCACCTCTTGACTTCCCTCATTCTTTCCCAGTATGGAGAAGGCTGCACTCCAAACTATTTGCACAACATTACCTAGACCAGAAGGTGCTCCATTTCCTATTTTTGAGGATTCACAAAACAATGGTATCTTGATACCTTGGGGTTCATACATTTTCTCAAATTTTCATCCATTTTAAAGTCCTTCTTTAGCACTTTCCAATTCTAGAGTTCACCCTAGGGGGGACATCCCCACACCACAACGATTTGTTGGCATTTCTTGCCCCCACATGATTTCCCATCATCCTCTTCACATACTTCACATTGAAAGTGTCACCATGACCTAGAGTCCAAATAAGCATGTATCCTTCCTCTTAAAATTCATGAAAAGAATGGTTCATCAAAATCATCCCCTCATCGTCAATGAGATGTACAACAATACCCTAGTCCTATCCAACTCCCTCGATCTACAAGTCATCAACCAAAACAAATCTATTTCCATTGTAGGATCTCCTTGCATTCTTGTGCAAGATTGATCCACACCAATTATCAAACCAAGAGGAGTGTTCCCCTCTTCCCCCTAACCACCTCATCCTCCAAACAACCTCAAGCATGGATAACAACATTTTCCTCCAAAGTGGGGATGGGTTGTTAAAGAGACCCATGTTCCATAGTTACAATACTACAAAGTCATGATGTCTTTGTTGATCAAGCATAGATATATGTGTTGGTGTGTTCACCCTGAGAGCCAATCAAATGATGATTGTAATGACACATTATGTAATTGATTTGATTAAAAATAAAGGCATTTTCATCTATATGTTTGTTGAATTATAAGATGATGGTGTAATTTGATAGATGTCTAACGAATGACATTACTTAATGACATGTGTCTTCAGGTTGAGGACCTGAATAATGAGATCATATGTATGATAAAAGTATATGCATTCTTGTTAAGTCACTGGTCGGATATTATTGTGGACAGAATATAGATAATAATAATGCATAAGACTAGAATGTGAGTTAGATGATGATAGAATCGCATTAGTCATGATTTATGATATTATGCCAAACACATAGGTACTAGTTAAGGAAAAATATACTGAATGAATCCACCTTGAGAGTAACATGGAGATCGTAGAATGGTAGTCAGAATCAACTTTCAAAGTGATAGTGCTGATTGTGGTTCTTAGACCTGAAGTCATTAAACTCATCACATGTCATTCGATGTACTTTAACACCATTCGACGAGACCTTAAATTAGGGTTACTAGAAAGGTGGTTCTCATGTACATTGTGACACATGGGGATTGATTGTGAGTGATGTAGATGGGTTTTGTCCCTCCTTCATGAGTCAATATCTTGGCCACTTAATAAGAGAGACTGAGAAATGTTTGGCCATACTCATGTAAGACAATATATGATATGAAAACTCACATTCATCTCACACAGTTTCCTCTAGTTCAAGGAACATGGATTGAATATTAAGAGGATGACGATTCCATGCCTCAGGTTCAATCTAGATATCAAAGACAAAGGAACTATATGGTCATGGTAACACTAATCACATATGTAGGTTGAAGTTGTTCTCCAACTTTCCAATTACATGGGTATGAATGATGTGTTACTAGGTACCACTCCTTACTTGTGATGTCATAATCTAGTTATTGGCATTTACTGCCAACATAATATGGGACCTAAAGGGTTACACACATAGTATGCACTTGGAATAGGAGTTTAATCATGGATAAGGTTTAACTTGGTTACTAATTTTTTTAGGTAATCAACTTAAACAACACTAGCTCTCAATAGGTTGACTGGAGTGTCTAGATGACTGATTGAATAGTCCATGTCCAGTAAGATCGGGTTAAGAGATGGATGTTGACATAATGATGTGCATTAATTTTCACATTAAAAGCCAGCATGTTTGTGAGTACGAAAACAATCCAATTGATCGATTGGGTGCCCCATTCGACTAACTGGCATGCCATTCAACCGACTCGTGGTCCACTGGACCGATGGGAGATTCACAACAACCTTCAAACCATGAGATCTAATGCTTCATATCTCAAATGTTTGAGGAAACCCTAGACCATCCACTCCTATATAAATGGTGGGGACAAGGCTCTCAACACTCTTGCATGACAAGACTCCTCATCTCACAGTTGTGGTAACGTGAGAGCTAGAGGCATATTACATGTAAAAGGGAGAGATATCCACAGGGAGAAAAGTCAACTCTAGCATGTTGACAATGCAAAGGGACAACTCATTCCCACTGGATCTAGAAGTGTGATGAGGAGTTCCTGCTAATCCACATGGACAACATAGAGACCTGGAGTCTATTGCCACTATGTTAGGGAGGACTCCATCAATGAATCATTCATGGTGCCACACCTGGAGGCCACCACTGACTATTAATCAGGTTCTTCTTGAAAATGAAGCACAACTCTACATGAATTGCCATTGAACTTGCTTAGGACCATGTATATGCCTTGAACCTTTCTTTCACTTTCATAGTTGTTGATGCAATCTGCTGGTTATGAGGAATAGGGGAAGCTTTATTTGTTTCCTCTACCATATCTAGTGGCATATTTCCCTAAATTGGTATCCGATACATGTCAATGTATTATGGTTTGGGATTTAGTTGATATGATTTATTTTGGTTTTATCATTTATTTTATTGCATACAATGCAATTATTTAAATGATTAATGTGAATGTCCAATTAGATACTAGATACGGTAGGGAATATACCATAGATCCTGTACATATGATATGGTATATATACAAATTATATGCATTGCCTTAAGACATTTTGATGGTGGATGTATGTGTGGTTATGGCCAATATCCCCTGGATATGTGTACATGGTTGAATGGTTTATTTCCTGCCTTTTAAATTTGGTTTTCATACCGAGCCTCTCTCTTTTTCTCCATATGTAAATTAATGATTTTCTCATTATACTCCCCTTGAATGTAACTCAAGGTTTTACTTTTACCATGTGATACATAAAAAGGAGTATCTTTAATTTCTATTTTGGAAAAAAGAAGGCGTTCTACACCATGTGAGTCGATCGACTAGGAGTCGAATAAATCAACTAGAGGACCGAAAGACAACAAATTAGAGGATCCAATCGATCGACTGTTGGCCCAATAGAGGAGCCCAGATAGTCGTATAAGCTAGGATCTAGTCGACAGACCAATGGAAACTAATCAACCGACAAGCCGACAAATCGATCGATTGAAAGAGTCCAATTGATTGACTAGCTTGTTTCTAACATAATTTTTTTTGTTTACGGGTTGTAACATGTGATATTTGACCTTAGGTGGATATTAATTATTTTTGGCTCCATATAATTGCATTACTATGGATAAAACTATCACTTGTATTTTATGATTGCATGTTTTATTTGTGGATATAGTATGTATATGATATATAAGTATGTGGTGTTTGGATATGTATACATATTTATGTATTTATAAAATACATCAATCAAATATTAAGTCTTAGATGCTTTCCATAAGCAGCACACATGAAAAGCTTGATTGACCAAGCATTAGCACGCAAAGTGTAGTACACCATCTATCTTGTGGAAATGTGATTGTAGTTGTGTGGGTCTGCCAAGTAGGGTGCATTACTACCATGTTGGTTTTTGGGTCAGTCTTAAATAAGTGACCTCAATGATATTAAGTGCGTAGAAGCATATAAGAATATGAAAAGGAGTTGTGTATACCATCTATCCAAGAATTGCAGGAGATGCAATTGGCAAACGTTGCCTATCTCAATAATTGGTGATGGATGTCAGCATTGGTTGGGTATAACTTAATTATTTTGGATCTTGAATCACTAGAAGGTTGAACGCTGCAATCTTCAAAATTGATAATGACAAATATCAATTTGAAAAAAGTAGTAGGAGTAATAATTAATGAAAGGCCTAATTTATATCATTAAAATTTTATTTTCTTCAAATGTAATTAAAAAGGTTTTGACAAAATGAAAACTTTCTTTTGTAGAATAATGGCAAACAACAACATGTTTTCCTTGTGATCAGTCCTTGAGAAGGAGAAGTTGAATGGGAATAACTTCCACAACTGGTTCAGGACATTGAATGATCGTTCTCACTCAATATTACAAGTTGTATGTCTTGGAAACACTAGAGCTAGATGAACTTGCTCCCACTGTGCCTAAGGCTGAAAGGGATGCATACAAGAAGCCTTCCAAATTTTGCATAGATGTCAAGTTCTTGATTTTATGCTCAATGAACTAAGAGTTGTAGATGCAACATCAAAATATGGATGTTCTCAAGATGGTGAGAGATCTTAAGAATACACACCAAGATTGAAAGACAAGATAGATATGATATCTTAAAGGCATCATTCAAGTGCAATATGATAGAGGGAGATCCAGTGGGATCCATGTTCGTAAGTTGATTGGGTATGTAGAGAACATAGAGAGACTGGGATTTCCCTTAGGCTAAGAATTGGCAACAAACATGATTCTACAATCATTGCCTAAATTGTATAGCCAATTTGTCATAAAATACAACATGAACAATTTTGATAAGTCATTGTCACAATTGTTCGGTATGTTGAGAATTACTAAAGTGAAAATGAAGAAGGACAAGCCCAAATATGTGATGATGATCATCAAAGGAAAGAGGAAGTCCAAGGTTAAAGGCAAGGCTAAGAATATTTCTGAAATTGGATAGGAAACCACATCTTCTACTCTTAAATTAAAGGGAGGGGCGAATAAGGAAGGCAATTTTCCACTATCACGAGGCTGGACACTAAAAAAAGGAATTGTCCTCTTTACCTGGAGGAACAATAGAAGAAAAAGTAGGGGATAGAGATCTCCACTTTATATATGTTATTGAAATAAATATGTCTACTTCTTCATCTTGGGTACCAAATATTGGATGAGATCTCATATATGTTCTAATGTGTGGGATCCATGAAGAAGTAAACCTTTAATAAAGGGAAAGGTTGAACTGCCGCATTACAAATGGAGAAAGAGTTCCTGCCACTACAATTGGAACTTATCTTTTATCATTGTCTCGGTGGGCTTGTAGTAGAGTTAGAGATCTACTATTATGTACGTAACATTAATAGAAACATCATATATGTATCTTGTATGAACTAGAATGGATTCAAATTTCATATTAACAATGCTCGATGTTCTATTTCTGAAGATGAGATCTTCTATGGCAGTGCCCGAAGATCTTATGGTCTTTACTTTTTATATTTAGAGAAATGTTTATAATGTAAATACCAAAAGGTTAAATATCGATAACTCAAACAAAAACATACCTTTGGCATTTCTGTCTAGAGTACATTAATGAGAAACACATTTCTAGACTCTATAAATATGGTTATCTAGACTCTTTTGGCTTCAAATCAATAGAAGCATGCAAATCTAATTTATTAGGCAATATGACAAAGAATCCTTTCACTAGGCACAATGAAAGAGAAAGTGACCTAGGACTCATACAAATTGATGTATGTGAACCATTTAGCACAAATTCTAGAGGTGGTTACCAATATTTCATTACATTTACTGATAACCTCAACATGTATGTCTATGTGTACTTAATGAAGCATAAGACATAATCCATTGAAAAGTTCCAGGATTTCATGAATGATGTACATAACCAACTTAGTAAAACTATTAAACCACTTCAATCCAATCAAGAATACTAGAGCGAGACTTTGAGGATATTCTACGAGACTGTGGTATTGTATCACAATGAAATTCACCTGGAACACCACAACATAATGGTGTATTAGAAAGAAGGAATTGGACATTATTATATATGGTATGATCATCGATGAGTTTTGATAATCCTACTTTTTCTTTCTGGAGATATGTTCTTGAAACTGCAATGTTTACACTTAACCTCTTACCATCTAAATCAGTTCAAAAGACTCCATATGAGATATAATATTTGAAGTGTTCCAATGGGTCTTTTATGAAGATCTAGGTATGTGAAGCATATGTGAGAAAGCAGCTTTCTGAGAAAGCTTGGACCCAAATTGGATAAATGTTATTTTGTTTGATATCATAACGAACCAAGGGATACTACTTTTATACTCCATGAAAACAAAGTCTTTGTTGGCAGGGATGCTTTTTTTCTAGAAAAGGAATTTATTACCATAGGAATCACTAGGAGGAAAGTAGATATCAAAGAGGTTTGAGAGAAACAAGAAAACAATAAACCTATAGAGGTATAAGAGAAACATGTAGAATAACAAACTATTGTGGAATCTTAAGTCTCTCATGTAACACAAAGAACCTCACATATCTAGTAGGACACACCTTGAGCCTGAAAAAATTGGTTATCTTGTGACTCAAGAAGGCAGTTAATGGGTCACAGATGATGAGACAACATCCAACCTAGAATATATTACTGGACCAGGGTTTGACAAGTGGTTTGGGGCCATGTGATTTGAGATGGAATCCATGTATACCAACAAGGTATGGACCTTGGTGAATCCACCTGAAGGGGTAAAACCAATAGGGTGGCAGATGGTGTTTAAAATAAAATACCGACATGGATGGTAAAATACAAAACTTTGAAGGATGATTGGTTGCAACGGATTTCCAAAAATTTTAAGGTGTTGACTATGATGAAACCTTTTGTCCAGTTTCCATGGTTGAGTCCATCAAGACCATACTTTCCATTACATCTTATTATTCTTTGAAATTTGGTAGATGGATGTTAAAACCACCTTCCTCTACGTGAATATGCTTAAGGATGTGTAAATTACACAACACTATGGATTTTTAAATCCAAAAGAAGCCAATAAAGTTTGTAAGATACAAAGTTCAATCTGACATTGAAGCAAGCATCTCGGAGCTGGAATCTTTGATTTAACAAAATAGTCAAAGAGTTTGAATTTAGTCAAAAAAATGAACCGTGTTTGTACAAGAAGGTTAGTGGGAGCATATGTTTATTCTTCATATTGTATGTAGATGACATATTATTGATGGGGAATGACATCTCTACATTACAAAAGGTAAAAACTAGGTTGCGAAGTACATTCTTTATAAAGGATTTAGGTGAAGCATCCTATATCTTAGGAATCAAGATCTATAGAGATAGATCTAGAAGACTTCTTGGACTAAGTTAGAGAACATAAGTTGAAAAGGTACTGAAAAGATTCAACATGGAGAAATCGAAAAGGAAAACTTACCCATGGTTCATGGTGTTAGTATCTTTAGAGTTTAGTTTCCTAGTTCTAGTGAAGAATTGGAACCCATTGGTAAAATTCCATATGCATCTTCATTTGAATATATCATGTATGCAATGTTATGCACTCATCCTGATGTCTCGTATGGCTTGAGTATGGTGAGAAGATATCCATGAGATCTCATTGAAGGTCAATGTACTATCGTGAAGAACATCCTGAAGTACTTGAGAAGAACTAAGGATCACTTTCTCATCTACGATGGTAAAGGCTTACACTGATGTAAGATTCCAAACTGACAAAGATGACTATCGATCACAATCTGGATTTGTGTTTTGCCACAACAATGAAGTTATGAGTTGGAAGAGTTCCAATCAAGAAATAGTTGTTGATTCTATAATAGAGGCCAAGTACATTATCATCTTAACTGTAGCAAAGGATATTGTTTGGATCAAGAAGTTTGTCAATCAAATTTGGATGGTTCCAAGCATTAGTGATGTAGTGGAGTTGTATTGTGACAATAATGGAGTATTGCATAAACTAAGGCATCTAGAACACATCCCCGTTCTAAGCACATACTATGACAATTCCATATGGTATGTGAGATCGTACAATGACGAGATGAAAAGATTTGTAGAGTACCAACTGAAAAGAATGTAAGTGACCCCATGACAACATCACTTCCTCAAAAGCATCATGAAGGTCATGTTAGATCACTTGGGATTAAATTCATGGGCAATTGGCTCTAGGTGCAAGTGAGGGTCTATTGGTATTTTTTCCCTGAGAGACAATCATATGATGATTGTAATTACACATAATGTAATTGATTTAAATAATACTTTTGTCAATATGTTTGTTTACTTATGAGATGATGGTATAACATGATAGATTTCTAAAGAATGATTGTACTTGAAGACATATGTTTTCCATTGAGGACCTAAACAATGAGATCATATGTATGATAAGAGTATATACATTCTTATTATGTCCCTATTCAAATATTATTGTGGAAGAAATATAGACAAAAAATTTCGTAAGAATAGAATGTATGTAGGGTGATGATAGAATCTCATTAGTCATGAATTATGATATCAAGCCAAACACATATGTACTTGCTAAGGAATAGTGTATCAGATAGACCCACCTTGAGTGTTATACATGGGGACCATGAAATGGTAGTCAGAATCATCTCTCGAAGAGATAGTGTTGATTGTGGTTCTTAGACCTGAAGTCACTACACTCATCACATGTCATTGTGTGTACTTTGGAAACATCCAACATGACCTTGAATAAGGGTTACAATAAAGGCGATGCTCGGGTACATTGAAACACATGGAGATTGATTGTTAGTGATGCAGATGAGATTTTCCCATCTTGCTAGAGTTGATATCTTGGCCACTAGATCAGAGAGACTGAGACACATATAACCATACTTATGTGAGTCAATACATGATATGAAAACTCACATGCATCTCACACAATATGCTTTAGTTCAAGTAACATAGATTGAATATTAAGAGGATGATAGTCCCATTTCTTGTGTTCAATCTGAATATCAAAGACAAAGGAATTGTACAATCATAATAAACTAATCACAAATCTAGGTTGAAGTTGGTCTATAAATTTCCAATTACTTGGGTAGCAAAGATATGTTTCCAAATATCACTCATATCTTGTGATGTCATAATCTAATTATGGACATTTATTGCCAACATAGTTTGAGAACTATAAGGTCACATACACATGATGCACTTGGAATATGAGTTTTTATCATGGATAGGGTTTAACTTGGTTACTAAACTTTTAAGGTAATCAAATTAAAAAACACTAGAAGTCAGTTGGCTGACTGGAGTGTCTAGCCGACTAACTGGGAATGCTATCCGATCGACTAGAGTGTCCAATCCACTAACTCCAATCAATCGAGTGGATGACCAATAGGACTGGATTAAGAGATTAATGATTACGAAATGACATGCATTGATAATCACATTAAAATTCAACATGTTGAAAAATATGAAAACATGCCAATTGACTGATTGGTTGTTCTAGTTGACCAAATGGTGGTCAATTCAACAAATTGGTGATTTACAACAGTCCTTAAACCGTGAGATCTGACCCTTTGTATCACCAAGATATATGGAAACCCTAACCCATCCACTCCTATATAAAAGGGGGGTGACCAAGTCTCTCAACACTATTCTATGACAAGACTCCTCATCTCACAGTTGTGGTAATGGGAGAGCCAGAAGCATCTTACCATTAAAAGGAAGAGATAGCCAGAGGGAGAAAAGTCGACGCTAGCATGTTGAAAACATTAAGGGTCAACTCTTTCCCACTGATTCTAGAAGCACAATGTGGAGTTCCCAGTGGACTACGTAGAGGCATGGAAGCCATATCCAATATGTTAGGAGGACACTGCCAGCCAACCGTTTATGGTGCTACACTAGGATGCCACCGCATACTACTATTAGGGTGTTGCTTGAAAAAGAAGCACAACTCTACAAGGATTGTCATTGGACTTGATCCAGGACCAGCTATATACCTTGCAACTTCATTACTATTTCATAGTTGCTGATGTGATTAGCTAGTTATCAAGAATATGGGTAGATTTATTTGTTTCCATTTCCATATTTGGTGCCATATTTCCCTACAATATGATTGTTTTCTGCATATGGAAGAATGTCCTTAATGTGTTCCCATTTTGGGTAAGACTTCTTAACATTTATTTGGTTGTGAGCATTATGCAGAGACGAAACTTAGTTAAATTTTGGGTTTCCTTAAACTTATTCCATTAAGGTGAACTACATTTAGGTAATATGCTATGGACACAAAAATAAAGAAGTGCATAAATATTATCTAGATGTTGAACTAGTTATCCATCAATGATTGCTATATCTATGCACTATATGAGATCATGCTTAAAAATAAAAAAGTTTGTAACCCCACCACTTCCATCAAAAGACAAAAATTTGACATAACTAATCATGATAAAAATGATCTATCACATATATGGCCACACAAAAGCAGATGGTGTTATTAGTGTAACACCTTCGTTTCCATCAAAATCCAAAATCTGGAGATAAATAATGATGATAAAAGTCCTATCACATAGATGGTGAGAGAATGCACACAATGCTATTAGATTATGCATATGTGTGCTCTTGTGTATGTGGATATCCCTTTAAGATTCACCATTTGTATGATTTGTATAGGGACACACATTGAAGATATTCTACATATCCCTCTTGATAAGTATAACCAACAACAGTGTGAGAGGCCAATGAGCACTCCCAACCCTCACCTCATTGTTTCTTCAATGATGCTCTTGTCTTTAGATTCTCTCTTGAGTGTCACTATTAAGATCACTAGAAATGTGTGTAACGATTGGGTTTTCATGGGTGTAGACCAACAAGCACATAATTTAAATGTTTGGATTTCTCTTCTTGTGAGTTTGTTTGTGTATGTTTGGATGGGATCCTTAATCCAAAATACTTTAGAATTTTTTTCTACATAGAGGCACATGCATATGACTCTATTGATAGTTTTAAGTGAATTCTAATTATTTATTTTTGAGTAATATGATTTTAAAATTTTGATTAAATATCTTCAATAGATCATTTGCTTTGGAAGATATCATAAAAAGGACCCGAATGTAAAGACAAGGATATAATGTAAATATTAAATTATGTATAGTGAAATATTGTGATGGATATGCCACCTAGTTTCGATTTAAATGGATAGAAATGCATTCATTTTGCATCTAACTCATCATATACACAAGTTTGATTGATAATATTAAGATCTTTTTAATGTAAAGTGAAGAACATGTATGATGTTTTTACGCACATAATACATACACATAAAGTCCAAATGCTATAAAGATCCATGCTAGAATGGGGGCATAGGAAGATCTGAATAAGTATGAAGTTACAATTTCTTTTAGAAAATCAACCACAACATAAGAGTGTCAATGCTTACCTTCTCATAAAAATATGTTGAGAAAGACATCATATTTTGTCTATCTATATAGTTTTTTTCATCATCTAATGCTAATTTAGAATTAAACATAGAAAATGGAAATGCTACTATTACTATAGACAATCTATGTGGCAAGTACATATTAAATTTTCTCTGTAGGTGAAATATAATAATACGTTAACTTTTCATCCATACAGATAAATATCAAGCCTAGACTACTAGAATGAATTATTGAAATGGCTTCAAGCTCAATAATCACTTGACACGCTCTCTATCTCTCTCACACTACCATATTATATATATATATATATATATATATATATATATATATATATATATATATATATATATATTCACTTCCTGTGTGAGTAACTAACTTTTGTTACCCGTGGATTAGTTTTGTAATACAATGGCACCTAATTATAGTGGGACAACCAAAATTGTAATACAAAGACATATTTTGTAAATACAATGTGAAAATTTTATTTTCCTATGAATATAGTAAAATGATTGTAACATGCCTAGACCAAGAACTTAATCCTATTCCAAGGTTAAGAGGTTAGAGATCTTAGTCTTTGGGCTTAGCCAAACTAGGATACATGTATGCTCATTAATGTCTTAATTGAAACCCTAAATATGTTAATACATGAATAAATCACCCTAGCATGTCGAATATAAATAAGTATTACGTAATACCTTCAAATTAATTATAAGATCAGTGAAGGGTTAACAAGATATGTCACATGGGATAATAAGATGCTTAATGGGACAAGGTGTCCATAAATGCAAATAACGACACATAATTCAACTAAAATATGAAATAAATAAACTTATGTGAGATAGTGATAGGGTAGATTCATTCTAGATCTTTTCTTAGCCTTTTTGAATAAGGAAGAGATAAAAAGATAAATAATAACTCTTTAAGCAAGGCAATGTGATATTGAATTATTTAGTAAGAGAAATTGTTGTAATAATGGGTAATGGACTATAACTCATATAAAGAAGGTGAAGGTTAAAAATAATGTGAGATTCATTTTATTTGTGTTTGATTTGTCTTGGAGGCCAAGTTTCATAATTTTGGAATTATAATAACTATATCTCTTTTATTTTGAAAAGAAAAGGTGAGTTTTCCTTCAAAATATTAAATAAAATACATAATGACTCCAAAAGTGGAAAATAACATTGTATTCATAATCTACTCATTAAATAGGCCTTTGGGTGAATTTTCATGTAATTTGGATAATATTTAATATACATGTGATGTTAGGAGAGAGAAAGTGTGTAGAATGTTCAAAATATTAGATAATTGTACAAATAACTCCAACATGTAAAATTAATGACAAATTTGTATCCAAAACACTTCGTATGACTTGTGGGTGAAGTTGCATCAAATTTGGAGAATTTATAACCACTAATAGTGGAAGAAAGAGAAAATAATATTTGATTTATTTCACACATTAAAAGTTCCCAAAATGCAAATCTAATTAAATATTCAGATTCCTCATATTAAAAGTAGGTTGGGTGTCAAATTTCATCTAATTTAGATTTTTTTGCACCCCAAATGGAGGAGAGAGAAAATAGGAAATTAATTGCATTCACAATTTAATTAGATTTTAGTTTGTATTAGTTTTCTTTATCTTTCTCCGTGAGACGAGTTTTCCAATTTTGCTTTAAATGCACTTTTCTTGGACCATTGGATCGATTATCTAACAGAGAGGAGCTCATCTCCTACCTCCAGTCGGATTCATCTATTATGGCTACAATAATGGGGTATTGCCTCCGTTTCTTGTTCCCTCATCAACGCCTTTGTTTTTGAGATTTTACCTCCATCATGTTTGTCATAGCCAATCGAACTCAGTGATCCTTGATTTCTTAGGGTTTTGTTGCCCCAATCTCCCAATCGATGAAAGGATTTCTCTACCTCTGCTATTTTCTGGTTCGACTTGTGTCCTTGTCACCTAAGGTTTTGTCCCCTATATATAACCCCCTTAACACACTCCTTGAACTCACAGCGAGCATTCCTGCCTATTCCCTTGGTCCCGAACGCCCAACACCCATCTTCCCCAACTCCATCTCTTTGGACCTTCAACATCGATTTTTTCGACGAGCTTTTGACCACGGATTTGGTTCCTTGTGGTTGAGTTCTCCTCCATGAGGTGTGGGCAGTCTTCCAAACCACTCCAATCAGCTGAATTGTAGGTATATTGCTTTTGCCCCTTTTTGCCTTGTTTTTTACCATCTTGTTAATTGGGGAGTTCCTCTCCATAGCTATGCTCATTTTCTTCACATCAGGCTTTAGTGTTGGCTGTGAAAGCTCTCCCCCTATTTTGTTTTGTGTTCTTCTTAGCTCATGCTATAATGGGGTCTTACACTTCCTTCCTATGATGGTGGAAGGTATCGTTCTTGCAATTGGTTCTCCTCGGTACCCTTCATGGACTCGTTGTGATGGGGGACCCTGGGAAGTTCAGCCCGAAGATAAGATCATCAAGTTTGTTTGAGTTGATTGGGGTTTCATGCTTCTGAGTGCATTTTTTGTCATTAATGATGTACAATGTGAGAGAAAGTGGGGGGGAGGATCCCCAGTGTGGTTTCCCATCTTTACCCACTCTTTTCCTTTGATCTTGATTTTTCACCTTAAGGGTATTTTCATCTTTTCACAATTACTTGCTTTGTTTTGGTTCTGAAATAAGAAGCTAATGTTTCTGAGTCCTGATGGGGCCATCTCAGAGCGGGTGGCCCTCTCCCTCTCTCTCCCTCTCTCGCGGGTCTACTTGCTGACGTGGAATTTTGTGGTTGGTTTTTAAAATTTCATAATAAATTATTCGTAGCTAAAAAAAAATATATGATTTGAAATCACAAAAATATGAGCTTTCTAATGGTACATGTTTTGTTGCTAAAATCTAATGTTGAAAGTATGTGATTTTAATTAGTATTCCTAAATATGTAATAACTTACAAAATTCATAACTAAATATATAAAAGTTAGAAAAATATAATAAAATCTATTTTGGACTCAAAAAAAGATAATCTATAACATAGCATGGTTTTGATAGCCTAATTCACTAATATTAAAAAAGTAATTTTTTAGGGTTTTGAATAATTAATGTAAACCTAACCCTAATTCTACATATATGCATAATAGGTGTTTTGGAGACCTAGGCTTGGATCTAGGTCTGACTTTGGACTATTGAGATTCTTAAGAGAGGTATGTTTGCATCTCCTATTTTTCCTTTGAGAAAGTAGCCTATGTTTCTTCTTTCTATTTTTCCTATGCACAATACCCTACACATTATCTCTTTTTCGTTGAAAATTATGTTTCATGTGAAGTACCTTTTAGTTGTTATCGATCTTATGATCATATTATCCTATTTGGACATTCTCTTGGACTCCTTCATATGCTTTTCGCATGATGGAACATTCTTTTGTGTGATATGTGCTTCTTTGCCCACCTTTGTAGTGGATGTATATTTATATGCACATTATGTGATGTAATGGATCCTCTAATCCCACTTTATTCTGTTGGATGTTCTCATCTTTCTTATTCTATTTTATAATTGCTTATTCTTTTTTATGCATCATGTGGTGAAAACTAGTATACTGTTACTATCTTTTATGTGGATGTGAAAATTCCCACATATGCATGTAGATGTGAAAATTCCTACATATGAAAATATTTAGGGCAGACGTGCCTAGACAGATGTTGAGAGACCCTTCCACTCCATATTTTAGAGCAGATGTATACAAGACCATGCTCACCCCAAATTTTTGGTAGATGTGTTATTTCCTACCTACATGTTTATATTGTCTAGTATTATCACGGATGCAACACATGGATAATTTATTTTTATACTTTTCTCTTATTTGTGTCTTTTATTGAAATTCTTTTCTTTTATGCCCGATTAGTTAGTCCTTTACTTTTTCTATGAGAATCCTTTTATTTTACATCCTATTCTCATTATATTTCTCAATTTCCTTTTTAACATGCACATACCATCTTTTGTTGACATCATCTTTTCTTTTCCTTTTGTGGGGTATTCTTCCAACCCCAGGATTAGGTCAAGGATGAGACAACCAGGTTGGACCAGGACCACAACAAAGTGAATTGGATATTTGTGGGAGACCTTATTGAAGTTTTTAGGTGTTCCTCAACTATTCTCATTATATTGCTCAATTACCTTTTTAACATGCACATACCAGCTTTTTGCTGACGTCATCTTTTCTTTTCCTTTTGTTGGGTACTCTTCCAACCTCATAATTAGGTTAAGGACAAGACAACCAAGTTGGACCAGGACCACAACAAAGTGAATTGGATATATGTGGGAGACCTTATTGAAGTTGTTAGGTGATCCTCAACTAGTCCTTTATGTAGTTAGTTTTACCTTTATATCACCCTACGTGGTGAAAGTCTAGTGTTGATAACAAGTTTTTTAATGGTTAGATAAATCTTTATATTCCTCTGCTACTTTGGTATAAGATACATTCATCTTGAATAAATTGGTTTCATCCATTTCAATAAAAAAATTATGTTGGTGTTTGGTTTGAGATGTTACCTTTTTATTTTAGTAGGGAGTGGTTTCCCTCTTGGATTCCACTTCTTACAATGATATTTATGACAACAGTTTAAGTTGTATTATAAAATGAGTCTTTCTATTATATTTTTATTCATTCATTACAATGATGGTTGTCTCATTACAAATATGTGTCTTCCTATTATAAAATAGACGCCCGAGTAACTGATCTTAGTTACCTGTATGGGTAGTGAATGGGTGGCATATATATATATATATATACTAGTGAACGCACACATGCACATGCACGTGACATATAAAATTTGTTGGAAATGTGTGGGGAGATGACTCGTCTGTGAATGAGTCTCTACGGTAAAAGATATTTGTGTTGGTTGTTTGAAAGGAGAGAATCAAAGAACCATTTTGTGGGATGAAGAGAGAAATATAAAATTAAAGATAATAAAAGTTAATAGGAGAGTGAGAATAAATATTTATAAGAGTAAAATTCCTTGAAAAAAGGAGAGAAGAGAGTGAATGAAGGAGAACGCAGCATCAAACTCGCTCTTTTTATAGTAGTATAGATATATATATATACATACACACACAAGCGCGCGCACACACACAATATATATATATATATATATATATATATATATATATATATATATATATATATATATATATATATATATATATATATATATATATATATATATGCCATTGATTCACTATCCGTGCGGGTAACTAAGATTAGTTATCCATGTATCTGTTTTGTGATAGGTAGACTCATATTTGTGATGAGACAACCAACGTTGTAATGAGATGACCAAAATTATAATACAAACACTCATTTTGTAATACTACGTAAATTACTATCAAAAATATAATTTTCATTGTATTTAGAGGGAGAATAAAAATTTCACATTTTAATTACAAAATGAGTCTTTGTATTACAATTTTGATTGTAACATTACAATTACGTGTGTTCCTATTACAAAAAAAATCCATGGGTCACAAAAGTTAATTACCCACACAGACAATGAATATATACCCATATATATGTATGTATATATATGTGTGTATATATATGTATATATATACATATATATACATATATGTATATATATATATATATATATATATATATATATGAGTATGTATTGAATGCCCTAGAGGGTAGCCAAATTATTTACCGGTGTATTGAGTAGCGGTGGCATAATTTGTAATTAAATTAAAATCATTTACGTATGCATGGAGTAGCGGTGACAACTATTATAATTCAGCATGACTCAATTGCATATGTGTGGAACATGGTGGTATCATTTTTTAATTTGAAATTTGTTACTAGTGCATGGGTGTGATGCCACTATTTGTAACTAGACAACAATAATTGTGAATGCATGCATTAGTGGAAAGATAGATGTAATCGAAACATCCATGTTAGGTGAATAAAAAAGTGAATAATGACGAGGGTTTTATACTACATGTCTGATATAGTGGATGTGATCAAGCAACCCAGAACAGATCGGAACATATATAGCATGTCTATAGTATGTTATACAATCAGATTGTATTACATAATGTCATCCTTGGTAACATTTATTTCATTCTCATTACAATTTTTTTATTTGCATTACATAATATTCCTTATTATTACAATTTATTTTGTACTAAGGTTTATTCTCTTAGATAGAAACTTTGATACAACCAGAATATAATACTGATTATCATCTTGAATTATAACTTTCTCATTTTGATTATGGATTCTCAATTCTCATTACAAAATAGTCCTTCTTATTATAGTTTCTATAATTTGAGGTTCATTCTATAAGATAACAAAAATTCATACACCCATGTCGTATTACAGAATGTCATCATTAGATATAACTTTTTCATTCTCATTATTAATTCTCTGTTCTTATTACAAAGTGTTCCTTATTATTACAATTTTTTATGTATCGAGGTTCATTCTCGTGGATAGTAGAATGTCATACATCCAGATTGTATTACAAAATATCAATCTTGGTTATATTTGTTTCTTTTCCATTATAAATCATTTGTTTTGATTACAAATCTTTCTTTTTTTATTATAGAATGTTACTTTTCATTATAACTCACTATAGTTTGTCAAAATACCATTGGTTTACTTGCTGCCATTCTTTATATTTTTTTTAACATCTTTTGGGTCATCTTTTATATCATCTAACATCCGTGTTACTCAATTGCTGATGGGGAAACCTAGGGGGGAGAGGGGGACGAGGGGGATGTGGTGATGGCGGCGATGGCGGCGCTGGTGACGCCAGGGAAATGGATCCCGAAGGGAGGTTCGTGAGCAGGAACCAAGGAAGTCACGCTGTGGCGGAGACGGAAAGGAGGCCGACGACGGATATGTCTATACCGGAACTGGGGTTCGAGTTCCATGTTGCAGGCATGCGGGGGTATGGAGGGACTGGCCAAGGAAACCAAACGGACCGATCTGCTACTGAGGAGGGTCCTGGGAAGGGCCAGTCGAGTATGGATAAGGAGCAGGCAAGCGGTGGCATGGCCGCACGAGCCGGCGGCGACACACCGCCCCAAGCCTCGTTTAGTGAGGTTGTCTCGGGACAGATAGATTCTCACAACCAAAGTGGATTCGTGGATAAGCTGTTTGAAGACTGGCTGCCGAAGGAGGTTGTTTCCCTAACGACGGTGGAGGGAGTCCCTTCCATGTTAATATTACCAGAAGCAGAAGAAGTCCTAGCCGTGCCGTGGCGATACGCGGTTGTCGTGAGGCTGCTGGGGGCGGAAATAGGGTATATGACCCTGCGCGACAGACTGAAGGTTCTCTGGAGGATTGTGGGAAGATTTAATATGTACGAGCTTGATTTGGGACATTTTGTGGTGCAACTATCATGCAAACAAGATTACGAAGCAGCTCTTACCGGCGGTCCATTGAAGATCTTCGGACGGAACCTGTTGGTTTGGGACTGGTTCCCTACTTTCAAGCCGAAAGGAGAAGCACCAGCATGTATTGTTACGTGGGTACGAATTCTGGATTTACCCCTCCACCTATATGTTCATACTATATTCGACTTCATCGGTAGGGCGCTGGGCAAATTAATCAAGGTCGACATCCACACGACTAACCGCTCCCGCAGCAAGTTTGCCAGATTAGCTATTGAGATCGACACCACGAGACCTTTTATCCCATTCAACCTCATCAACGAGGTGGAATACGGCATTGAGTATGAGGGCTTCCCGTGGGCGTGTGCAAAATGCGGGGAGGAAGGTCATGTTTCAAAGGACTGCAGAAATGAGGAAATAACAGAGAGTCGGCACTGAGAGTGGAAGGTGAGCAGCAAGTCAACAGGAAACCGGCCGAGCAACCACAGGAGGTCCAACAATGGCAGACACAGAGGAAAAGGGGAGGAAGGAAACTACGCTCGACCCGGGTGGACAACGCAGCAGCAGCAAATCCGGAAGGAGCAAACAGATTTGCCACTTTGGGCGAGGAAGACAGCACATAATCGATCCCGACGGAGAATAATACAAAAAACCAGGCAGAAGGCAGCCAAAACATTAGACGTAGCACCAAAGTTTGGAAGAAGAAAGCGGCAGAGGCCCCAACTAAAGCACGAGAGGTACTGGGGAATATTACCAACATGCAGGTGGACACCTTGGCTAACACAAAGAGTCATGCAGCTGTGAATCCTGGCGTGGATGAAGTTGTGGAGGTTATCAATGTCGAACCGGTGGATGAACCTGTTGTTACAGGTGAGAGTCTACAAAAGCCAGCGGAGGAAGTGCTTCCATCCAAGATAGCGGAGGTTAACAATGTGATAGCATCCTTACATATCACTGACGGTCGTAGAACAAGAGGCAATGCGACCAAAATGAAGCGGAAGGGGAGAATACGACATACGCTTCCAAAAGAGAACCCAAGACGGCGGAGCAAGCAGGTGCAGCCCGATCCAGAGAATGAGTTAAGCCTGGAAGAAGAGGAGGTACAGATGGCGAAGGAGGACCAAGATCAAAATAAGGAGAACCAGAATCCTCTGAACACGTCCTGAGCCAGACAGGTACCGATCAAAGCCTATCCTTTATGCTGGATATTTTGTGTTGGAATATAAGAGGAATAGCCAGAGAAGATAGCAAAAGAGCCCTGAAGGAACACATTAAACAATATAAGCCTAAGATAATAGGTATTCTGGAGCCTTGGATTAGCGGAGAAAAAGCTACCAGAACTATAAAACAACTTGGCTTCTCCAATTCTTTTAGAGTGGAGGCTCGAGGTTTTTCCGGCGGGATCTGGATATGTTGGAACAACCATGATTGCAACATCGAGATTGTCAACTATCACAGACAGTTCGTTACCTGCTGCCTGAACAAGGAGATCTTAGTCACGTTTATCTATGCGAGTCCACATATCACTACGAGAAAATTCATTTGGAAACACCTTATTAAGATGGGGAACAGTTTCGAGTTGCCATGGGTAGCGCTTGGCTACTTCAATACTACTATGAACCCGGAGGAAAGAAGTGGGTCAGACCACTATAATTACAATGAGGCAAGGGTGTTCCATGAAACCTTGCTGGAAGCTGGTCTTACTGATTTGGGGTTCTCCGGACCCAGGTTCACGTTCAAAAGAGGAGTGCTACAACAACGCCTTGATAGAGCGGTGGCCAACGATGGTTTTATTCAACAGTATTCCCATTGTTCGGTCGTTCATCTGCATCGGGCACTGTCAGATCATAGCCCTATTCTTATCAAGTCTAACAGGAAGAAGAGTCATAATCAGTGCTTCATTGCTAGAGCTGCATGGTCCTCCGATCAGAACTTTAAATCTTTGCTGCAAGCTATCTGGCAAGGTGAAAATGAGTTCAACAATTCCCTCATGTGCGCGAAAGAGCAGATCATTCGTTGGGATCGTACTGCAAAGGAAAATCATAGAAAGAAGAAAGCTCGCCTTATTAGAAATATAAGTAACCTGGAAAAAGAGCTTGCCGAAGCATACAACCACATTACTGACGAAATTTACATATCTATACAGGCTGAACTGTCCGAAATTCTAAGGTTGGAAGAAGAAGAGCTTAAACAAAAAAGTCATTTGAACTGGTTGAAGAATGGGGACGTGAATACTAAGTTCTATCATGCCTACATCAACCAAAGAAAGAGAAAGAATTCCATTGCCAAACTCAAAAATGCAGACAACATATGGGTGTCCACTGATTCTGACCTTCAAAATTTAGTTCGTGATCATTTCCAACAGCTGCTTATGGAGACAGATTTTAATCGTAGCAGACACATGATGGCAATACCAGGAAATTTTATTCGCCTTGACAATGGCCAGCAGAACCGCGTAGGAGCCAAACCAAGTGAAGCCGAAGCTTTTGCCATTCTCAAGGAAATGAATCCTTATAAGGCTGCTGGGCCTGACGGAATTAATGGATTGTTCGTCTTGAAGAACTGGCAGATTGTTAAGAACTCAGTGCTACACACATTGAATAACGCACTAGCAGGGAGAACGCTGAGTAAGGATTTATGCAATTCAACTATTGTGCTAATTCCCAAAGTCCCGAGCCCCGAATTGTGTGAGCAGCTGCAGCCAATTTTTTAAATAATATCTGTCTGAAATTAGCATCCAAAATCATAGTGGAACGACTCAAAGGCTTCATACAGACGTGGATTGGACCATCCCAAAGCAGCTTTGTACCGGGTCGGAGGATTACGGATAATATTGCAATGACCCAGGAGGTCATCCATAATATGAAAAAGAAAAAGGGGGGTAAATACATGGCGATCAAAGTTGATTTATCTAAGGCCTATGATAGGCTGTCTTGGGAGTTTATTTCCGACACTTTACAGAAGCTTGCTCTTCCTCCAAACATTACATGGTATATTATGAACTCGATAACAAACGGGGAGTGTTCGATTCTTTGTAACGGCAATCTCACAAAGGCTTTTAAAGCGAGTAGGGGTCTACGCCAGGGAGACCCCCTCTCACCTTATATTTTTGTGTTGTGCATCGAGCGTCTAAGTCAAATGGAAGCCCGTATCTATAGGGAGAAGTGGATTGAAATTATCCCACTTATGTTTCGCGGACGACCTCATACTTTTTAGTAAGGCGTCGAGCAAGCAGATGAGAGTCATCAAAAACTGTCTCAAGGAGTTCGGGGAGGCGTCGGGCCAATCCATATCTATCAAGAAAACACAGGTCTTCTTCTCTGCTAGTGTATCCAGACGTACAAGACAGAAGGTAATCAGAATAGGTTCGTTCAAAGAAACATCTTATCTCGGAAGATATCTCGGTGTCCCCATCATCCATTCGAGAGTTAACAAACGAACATATGCCGACATTCTGAACCGAGTTGACAGTCGGATAAATAGTTGGGTAGCAAGAAGTCTATCCTTTGCAGGTCGATGTTGTTTGGTGAAGGCCACGCTTACGTCCATCCCCACGTACACCACGCAGACTGCACAGATTCCGTTGGGACTCTGTGATAGAATTGATGGCAGCATCAGGAAGTTCATATGGGGCGGAGGTCAGAATGTGCATCCTTTACCACTTGTTGCGTGGAACAAAGTGACTTGTGGGAAAATGGATGGTGGTTTGGGCATACGAACTATGAGGGAATGGAACCTAGCTCTTTAAATGAAGAACGCATGGGAAGTGTCGACAGCCAGATCCACTATGTGGTGCAGATATATGAAACCAAAATATAACCAATACACAGGCGATAACCTTCCCAATATGTCCAGATTGGCGAAGGCTGTGCTAAAAGGAAAGACGTTCATCGAGGATCACACCTACAAGGAGGTGATGAATGGCAAGGATACAAACTTCTGGAGGGGTCGCTGGTGTTCTGAGGAAAATAGATTAGGAGATCTGGATGTCCGTCTGATTCCGCCTGAGCTGGTTGATCTGCAAGTTGCTAGCGTTAGCCTGGGCGATGGAGAATGGGACATGGAGTTTCTGGAGCACTGGCTCCCCAAGCATGGAGTTGATATGGTCACGAGTGTCGCTGCTCCCAAACCACAAGATGAGAACGATATTTTGGTGTGGAGGGACACCACGGACGGTTTGTTTTCAACCAAATCAGCATATAAGCTGTTGAGACAACCACGTGATCTGCGAACTGAAGGAGCGTGGGACATCTTATGGAAAGCTAGGGTGGCGGCAAATATTAAACACTTCCTGTGGCTACTGATGCACGGAGCCCTTCTTACTAACCAGAAGCGAGTGCAGCGCCATATGTCTACTGATTCATGGTGCACACGCTGCCAGGAGTTTGAGGAGACCAATCTTCATGCTATTCAAGATTGCAAATATTCTAAAATAGTGTGGGAGAAACTGTTTAGGGGTGACATGTCCTCTTCCTTTTTCACGACTGACACTCGCCCATGGATCACTCAAGGGATGCGGCTAGCAGGGGACAAACAGATCTTATTCATGGTCACCTGCTGGTACCTCTGGCACTGCAGAAATAAGCACATATTTGAGAAGATTGTCAAACCTACAGAACATATCTGCCGTGTCATTCTGTCGGAGGTCGTTGCCATGCTGAGGGCCTGGCAAAGAGAGGATACTGTTTTGACGGGACAACCAGTCGTAAGCAATGAATCTAGTTGGGAAAAGTCGTGTGCTGGGAGACTAAAATTGAATGTAGACGCAGCCATTCTCAGAAGGAAAAGTGCGGCATCTATGATACTACAGACCGATACTGGTGAATGAAAGTGGGGCTTTGGCATGCTGGCATCCAATGTTCAATCACCTCTTCACGGCGAGCTACTGGCTTTGTTCTACGCGGTGCAGAAGGCGGAGGAACTGAGGTTGGAAGAGCTGGATATAGAGTCTGACTGCAAGCTGGCAATCGATGCAGTCATGCGACAATCTGTCGAGCATCCCAGGCATAAGCGGATCATCCATGGTTGTCAACAAATTATGGCTAGACATGGGCATTGGAAAATTTCCCATATGTAGAGAACTTGTAATGAAGCCGCGGATGGTCTAGCAAAGTATCATGTCAGAAATAAACAAGGGTCGTTTCACTGCACTAGACCACCCGAGGCGATCCTTACTTGGCTAGAAAAAGACAAATGTAATGGTAGTAGTACTACCATGTTTTCTTCGCAATCTATTCCTTGTATGCTTAATTCGTTAGATTTGCCTGCAAGAGGAGAGCGGGATGAATAAGAAGATCTCCTGACTTACCCAAAAAATTAAAAAAAACATCCGTGTTACTCATCATTTTCTCCTCCTTATTGTAATTTCTCTTTGCTCAAGTCTCTCTACAAACTATTAAACATGGTTGTATTTTTAATTTACAAAATGATACTATAATACAATTTTGACTATCACCTTACAATTAATTTATTTGTGTTACAAGATCTCTACGCTGATTACAATTTGCTCTTTCCTATTTCATTTTTCCTTTGTGTATTAAAGTTGCTCTTTACTAGTTACAGTTGCTCTTTGCTATTTACTTTATTTCAGATTATATACTCATTATAAAGATCGTCTTATTATAAATTATTTATTTTTCAAGTATATTCTTTTAGTAGGTATCTATATTTATACAAACATAATTGAACAGTGTGAAACTTTTCTATATACGATAACATTTTGTAGAATTTGAAAACTCTGTAAGGATAATTGTTATATTGTAATGAGAGCATAGATTTTATAATGGAAAGGAGAAATTTATAACTAAGGATGACGTTCCGTAATAAAATCTGGAATTATTATTTTATTTCCCATGTATTTATTTACCTCCACGAAAGGACACCACTACAATGGTTTTAGGCTCATTATGTTGGGCATTAGTATACTTCAAGTTTGGTACATGTCCAACATCAACTAGATTGGCACCTACTATTTCTACTTAAAAGATCAGATTTACAACGCTACTCCATACACGTATAACTATTAATAGCATAATTACTAATACTACCACCACTACATACACATAATTACAATTAGTGCAACCGCTACTTTAGATCAATACAAAACAACGTCAAATGAGGAACCGAGTAACTTCGCCAATCTACCTGCGTTCGCCAATAAATAAATAATATATATATATATATATATATATATATATATATATATATATATATATATATATATAGGGCGTTCATTTAATACCCGTGCGGGTAACTTTGAGTTTGCTACATGGCAGCCAAAAAAGTAACTCTTCTATTCAGAAAAGTAATCCTGCTATCAAAAAATAACTATTTTGATAAAAAAAAGTAACTATACGACTAAAAAAGTAAATCCATAAAAATACACAATAATTATTTGTATAACCGTGTTTTTGAATCTGTTGTTGCAAACCTAACTATCTATGCATGAAACCTTACAGTTTGTAAGGTAAAATAACCCTCTACATGACAAAAGTGAGAAACTCAAAAAAAAGTAATCAAAATAGGGGGCGGGTAGCTACCCGTGTGGGTATTAAATATGGACCCATATATATAGATATATATGTATATATATACATACATATATATATATGTATATATATACATGCATATATATATATATATATATATATATATATACATACATACAAATATATATATATATACATACAAATATATATATATATATATACACATACATACATATATATATATATATAGCTAAAAGAATTGTGTATCCGAGTACATGTAGATTACATGTACCCATCTTCATTTATTGTGATTGTAAATTATAATGAATAGTCCAACCTTACGGTTGTAAATTATACCCCTTAGATAAGATGTACACAAAAAATCCAACAAAATCCGATATTCATAGATCATCAAAAGAAAGAAAATGTATATTTTCTGATCAACAGTAAGTTGTAGAAATTGCATAAATCATTGAATAATTTATTGCTATATCTCATGGTCTATATGGGATATGATTATGATTTTTTAAACATGTCTAGTGTTTAATCAATATATATGGTTAGATTTTATCAACATAATCCACATGTGCTATTTTAATGGTCGGTATATGTAAGTTACATGTACCGGCCAGTTCACACTTCCTAAACTCATAAGGTCGGCTACACAAACAAATATTAGTACACGTATAGGTCGTAGCTTTGGTTATTCAACACCTTTAGCGTCGGCTACAAAGAGACACGTAGGTGGGCGATGCTACAATAATAAGTCTATAGTGTCCGTTTTAGCTATTCAAAATACTAATGAAAATAGATAAAACATTGGTCGTAAAACGGGAGTAAAACCAAAGCGACTGACTACATATAATTGATAATTTGTTATTGTTTCTCATGTGGTCTATATCTTTAATTTCTTAAACAAATATAGACACAATAATTACAACTTCAAACTTAGTAATGTAAGAAAATGAGGCCATAACTACTCATCACGTGAATCTTTTAGAAAAGGCCTGACGCAAATACTTCAAATAGTTGATTTGTTTTCGTCTCCAGAGAGGTACATAACCTCAATTTTTTTTATCTTAAGCTGTATTCATTGACTACATCTTACCAATGACTGTATATAAATATAGCGTCGGTTTTCTTAATAAGAAATAATAGTGTGGTGTTGGAGATTTGGATTTTTAAGCAAAACTGACACGACATACCGCATCTTATTAGTATATTTCTTCATATATTTATTGCGTTGATTTGTTTAACTCGACATTGTACTGTTACGGTGTAACCGCTTTAGTTTTTTAGTAACTAGCCGAAGCTAAATATTGTTTTTTTACTGCAGACCAACACATTTCAGACCTGCATTTCTGCAGGCCATCTGCAATACAAGAACCTACAATTAGGGAACATGCAATACAAATAATATTATTTACAATTGCAATACATGATCCATTCAGTACTAAATCATGATCCTATGATATAATTCCCACCAACAATACATGATCCGTTTATCACCAAATGATAGACATGTTTACTTCCATCCTCATGAACTAACCAAATTCATTTTTCAAATTATAAACTAATTCACAAACCATACTTAATTCACATATCATATGCATTTGCACATTACTATCATTCGTAGAAATTTGGAACCCACAAAATATTGTATTAAGTTGACATAAAATAGTGTATTCTCATAGGATTGAGATATAAAAGAAATGACAACTCAAACTTTTAAATTGAATATAATTAGTCGTACAATTCAAACGTCACTTCTTTTAGAATATCCTCACCAACTCCTTCCAGATTTTATAGAATCCCCATGTGTTTTTATGAGTGTCAATGACCTAAAAAGAAATATGTATAATTAAACACAAATATTGATATAAAATGAAACCATTTCATATTAAAGTGTAAAATTATGATCGCAATCTTTATTACATGTTGTATACTTTGAATGTAATGTGATTATCTGTTGATAATGATATCTATATACTTCATAACATAGTATATGCATACATATGAAATGAACTTTTTAATTTCCTCAACAATGTCAAATTTTAAATTTTTACCACAATTCCCGTAGGCAAAATACAACCTATCTTTAGGCCACCTCTTGTTCTCCTACAAATCTTATAAACTCATCATGACCTCTCGTAAACTCTAGAGTGAAACAATTTCGATTGCACATTCAACTTCAATCCATTCTCTAATCACATGCAAATTAAGGCGATTGAGCATTGAATTTAGGTGTTGTAGGTCAATTTCAAGTTCAAATTGTTTGAAATGATACAAAACATATTAATTTTTTATGAATGTGTAAACATATCCCATTATTGAACACTTAATCTCATTACATTATGTGTTTGGTTTATGAGAACATTTTAGAATATCCCATTAAACAGGATAAATATTTTAAAAAATATCCACTTAACCATATGCACATTATTGGGATACTCAACAAATGTGTGGGAGTGGAGAACAAGGCATGGAATGGTCAGAGACTGCTAGGAAATATGAAGATAGAGTAGGAAGCGGATTTTTTTTATATTTCCTATCTAGTAGATCGCACGAACAACAATGTATTAGGAAAGAGGGTGCAAGATGAACTTTGTCCTAGAGCAAGTCCAATGATGGTAGTCAATGACATCCTTTTGTTGTATCACTCGTGCAAGATGTCTGACAACATCCTCCTAGCATAGCAAAAAATCTTCCACACCTCTATGTAGTCCATGTGAACCACTAGAAAACTCCATGCCGTGCTTCCTAAGCATGCAGGAAGGAATTGATCCACCGTATTTAATGTGCTAGAGTTGACTTCCTTCTTCCTTTCCATCTCCTCCTTTCACTAGTAAGACTTCGTGGGCTCCCTCAAGTTATTAAAACTGTGAGTAGAGACGTCTCTTTCAGTTTTGTCAAGTTTCTTTGAGCCTTGGCCATCCCCCTTTGTATAGGAGTGACTAGGTTGAGGTTTCACAAACCTAGGGGAGAAGAGGGACCAGATCTTATTGTTGGGGAGTTTTCGTCCACAACCAATCAATTGACTAGCCAATCCACTCGATTGGCTGGCTTTTGGTTAGCGATGCAATAACAGTGGTTTTGTTGCTGTTAGGAAATATGGTTACCATATTGTTACCAGGCAGCAAAAACAAAAAAAAATGTATCTATCATATTTCACTTAACCAGCGGATCTCATCAATAACTATAATATGGAAAAGATAGTTTGAGGATATACCTCATCCTGGAACAAGTCCATCGACAATCCTCATTGTAGTGGGACTCGTCTGACTATGGCGCCTCCTAGTCTGCACCACAGACTGTAGCCACAAACCTCATCTTCTTCAACATCTCCTCTTGTTATGGATTGTTGGTTGACATTGTCCTCTTAGCAGAAGACAACAACCTCCCACCTCTATGGTAGTTTACACAGACCACCTAGAACTCCTATCATCCTTCTATAATGATCAAGAAGGAGTTGTTCCTCCTGTTGGTGTACCAGTCACCAACTTGCTCTACCACAATAATGATCTCAGTTGCTATCTCCCTTATCTATCCCTCCCTAGTCGGGGGGGACTTGCTTGACCTCTCGTGGTTACCACAATTAAAGATGACAATGTTTATCAAAGAAATTGTTTCTCAATTGTATGTGTTGTGTTCTGAGAAGCCCCACAATGCCCCTCTATTTATAGGTGAGGTTTGGGTCTAGGTTCCTATTTGATGCAGGAGTGGAAGGGACCAAAAGATCTCAAATTTTTATAAGAATTCTAGAAATCTCACAACCTACAACAGTCGAGATGGTTGTTTGGAATGCCAGGCGGTCATTTGGCACAGTCGAGATGACCGTTTGGCTGTTTCCCAATTATACACAAAATTGACAATTCATTTTTAATTAATATCCCATATTAATTTCCTTGCACAATATGTAATGTGCAGCACAAATGAATTAGGAAATATATAGAACCTTCCCTTGACCAAACTGGGCCATCTTTCCCATATGAGACAACCGTCTCGGTCACCCAAATGACTTTCTGGTGAACAGAGTCAAGCCAGGGGTTGGGTCAAATTGCTCCTTAGCAAATTTCAACTTAAAGCAGGCCTGACACCCCAGACACCCATCTCAACACTTGAGATGGCCATTTGACACTTCTAGATGGTGTCTCAATGCTTGAGATGGGTGTTTGGCAGTGTTGTCAGCCCATTTGTTGCATGAATCAAGTACCTAAACAGTTTAGCACTTAGTTCAATTGTCATTTGAGATTAAAATCCTCTTCTAGGTCGAGACCTATGTGTGTGACCCTATAGGTCCCATATTACATTGGTAGTGAATGCCCATAACAACTTATGACATCACAAGCAATGAATGGTACCCAGTCGTACATCAATGCTACCCAAGTAAATGGAAAGTTGGGGAATAACTTCAGCCTACAATATGTGCATGGTGTTGTAGTGTTTGTATAGTTCCTTTGTCACTGATGTCCAGATTGAACTAGAGGCATGAAGAAATCACCCTCATTATTATTTAATCTTGTTTCTCAAACCAAGAGTAGACTATCTGAGATATATGTAAGCTCAATATCACATATTGACTCACATATTCATGAAGATGCATTTCTCAGTCTCGCTAATCAAGAGGCCTAGGACATAACACTCTAGTTGGAGGAAAAAATCCCATATATATCACTCAAAATTAATCCTCACGTGTCAAAGTCGTCCAATCATCACCTATATAACAACCCATGTTTATAGGATTACATTTGAGATGTCAAAGTACACCCAATGACATGTCTTGAGTGTAGTGATTTCAGGTTAAAGAACCACATACACCACCATCATTATAGGACCTAACTATGCATGATGATGGCTATGTATCAGTCTCACTGTGGGTCTTTCTAATATAATGTTCTCTAACATGTATTTTTCTGCTTGGTATGATATTACCATATCATGACCAGTGAGATTCAATCATCAACCTACTCACTGTAACGACCCTGACCTGGGTTATGAGGTAACCCTATTTGTTTTGGCTAATAAGGTTGCTTAGAACTTTAATATAATCCTCTAAGGTGTTTTGTTATCATGTGACACATTTATGTTTCAAGTTTGGTCCCGATTGAATGTTGTTTGAGCAATTTTCCTTTATTTTGGACCAAAGTGCAATTTACCCAAATTGAGGGGCTATAATGCAAAATGTCACATGTTGAATGTACCCCATGTGTTTAAGAATCATAAGAGAGAGAATGATGCTAAGTGGTGGCTTGTGGAAAGCCCAAATTCCAAGTTTGAACTTGTTTGAACAATGTTGGAGCATTGTGCACCAATTTTGGTACAAATTGTAATTTACCAAAAATGTGGGGTTGATATGCAAATTACCACCTCTAGAGTGTTCCTACTTCCTATATGTATCATTTAGAGGAGAGAGAATGAATGATACACCATGTTTGAATCACTTATGAGTGATGGTATTCTTGGTGATAAAATGACCAAGAAAAAGGGTTGAATTTGGAAGCTTAACTTGAGTTGTATCAAGTTGAAAAGCTTATATATGAGTGCCTATCGGACATGGAGCCCAATGATGTGTCCCATATTGTTTTGTTAACTCTTGGAAAATTCCATATCGTGCAAAGCACCTAAGGAGGTGAGGTGTGACGACCAACAAGTTTCCTTAGAAAAAGTGTATCCGCTTGACTTAAAATAGTGATTAAACCTAGATAACTTATCCAAATGGATAAGTAATGGACGAATTTGCATCTCAAGAATATCCTAAACCATGTTTCAAGGCACGATAAATGTTGATGCATGCATGTACACGTGTCACCCATGCATGACACGTGGCACCTACTAGCTCAAAAAGGTGACACCTCATTTTTGCCTTCCTTCATGAACAACAAGTATATATACCACTAGTTTCACCACTTGATGCAATTTTGCGACCCTTACCACCATCCTACCCTAAGGTATCGTGCATAGAGCTCCCATATCGTGAAGGGATTCTGTGGTATCATGCATGGGCCTTGGGATATCGCCCATGGCAAGAGCATATCACCCAAGTAGGTGATATTGGCCATATAGGGTGATATCAGCCATAGAGTGAAGTTTTGACTCCAAGTGAGTGTCATATCATCCAAGTGAGTACCATATCGTGCAAGAGGGGTAGAATATCATGCAATGACACTAGTGTATCATGCAAAGGTGTTAAGGAGCAAGAAGGAGCTCATACTTAACCCTAAGGTGAGGATAAGATCATCTTCAACCTTGGATTGAAGCATGAAATTAGGGTTTTGATCTTCCTTTCTTTTCTTCTTCACCAATTGCTTATCCATGGTGATTCTTTGTATATAGAGGAGTTTTGAAGTTCATCTTCAACCTTAGGAACGTGGAGCTTTGGAGCTTGGATCTTTGAAGTCGTTCTTAAGGCGGGTTATATAACTTGAACTCAACCATGTTATTATTCTTCACCTAAATTGTTATAATTAGTGAAATACTTTTAATTCCGAAATTTCCTAAAAAATGTGATGAGATTATGAGTTCTAGTAGTTTCTTAGACCTGTTTACATGATCTATAACAGTTATAACTAAGTTCTAGAGCTTGAGGATGATGGTATCACCTTATAAAAGTGATATCGGGTGCAAGCACACAAGAAAGCACCTTTAACCCGATATGATGATGCACCTACTTCACTTGAACGATATGGATATGAATGAATACATTGTTTCACGATATGGGGGTGTAGTATACACCTCTTGCACGATAGGGAGTCAATTATGGACTCCATGCACGATACAAGGTCAATTGTATACTTGTAAGTTGACAAGAAACCCTAATTTGGGTAACCCGATATAAGTGAAGTGTAACAGGTGCTACGGCATGACATGGTTACATGACATGGTTGCATGATAGGGTTGCACAATACACAACCCTAGACGATATGGTAACCCTAACCTGTCATGGCTAACCCTAGATGGTGACTAGCCCGATAGGGTGATTGAATGTACTTACAACCCGATATGGTGATCATATGCACACTTCTAACCCGAGATACATTGTAAAGGTGAGGGCAAGACACTCTTAGGAGTGATGAGGGTAACACCAAGTAATGGTGTGGCTAATATCTTGATAGGTGAAACACCTAGAGTGGTTGATAATGGACAATCTTATATTAACAATGCCTTGACCCGAGATGAGCCCATATCATTGATGATAGTTGGGTAATTCAAATGTGTGACTTATGGCTAATACACTACATGATAAATACGATGTGATAGTGCATAAAGTATTAGGATGGGATATACCCTAATACAAGATAAGTTGATGAAGTTAAGTAAGTAGAAAGTAATGAGGGAAGCAATACATCAAGGCATGATAAATACTACATCCAGCACCTCAAGGTTGATGCACCTTGATGCACCTTAAATCCAATATACTTGGATGAGTAACACATGAAGTGTGTTATGTCAATTTTTACATTGAGATGTAATGAGTTTAATACACTTGGATAAGTGTGGGCTAACATACCTTGAGAAAGGGTTAAGCCAAGTTTATAAGTATGATGTAATCATACCCTGGTAAGGATGAGAGACAAACTCATACCTTGTGTTGATGATTCATTTAATGATAAATGATAAGGATAAATAAGTATAATTGAATACTTATGATATAAATGTATGCTCCTAGATGTGTGGAGCAATGAATTAGGGTTTGAATTAATAAAATGAACTTGAAACCCTATCCAGAAATAAAGGGGAAACCCTAACCCTAATAGTTGTTGCCTAGTGAGAGGTGACAAGATGTTTAATGGCCTTGTGAGCCTTGTGAATAGTTGTTTCCTAGTGAGAGGTGACAAGATGTTTAATGGCCTTGTGAGCCATGTGAATAGTTGTTGCCTGGTGAGAGGTGACAAGATGTTTAATGGGCCTTATGAGTCATGTGATTAGTTGTTTCCTAATGAGAGGTAACAAGATATTGATCTAAAGATTGATGTAAGAATTGGTAATGTTTAAAATAAACCAGGTAAATGGGAACCCTATAACATAATAATAATTAATGGTTACAAAGATAATAATGAAATCCTGGTCATACATGCATTATAGTCATAGCCAAAATAAGGGCTATGGTGCTTTGAATATGTTAAAATGAGACATGAGGAATACTTGTATTATATAAAGAATGTGAATTGATATGATGGCTTACCCCAGGGTATAATGCCTAGTAAAAGGATGTGATAACCAATGATGAATTTAAGGGATTGATATCCCATAACAAATGTGTAATCAGGATTGGTTACGGACCAATACCTGGAAGAGGCGTAAAGCCTGTAATCAGGAGTGGTTAGAGTCCACTGCCTGGTGGTGTAATTAGGTTTGGTTACGGACCAATACCTGGAAGAGGTGTGAAGCCTGTAATCAGGAGTGGTTAGAGTCCACTGCCTGGAAGAGGCGTGAAGCCTGTAATCAGGATTGGTTAAAGTCCAATACCTGGCAGAGGCATGAAGCCTGTAATCAGGAGTGGTTAGAGTCCACTGCTTGATGGTATAATCAGGTTTGGTTACAGACCAATACCTGGCAGAGGCATGAAGCCTATAATCAGGAGTGGTTAGAGTCCGCTTCCTGACAGAGGCATGAAGCCTGTAATCAGGATTGGTTAAAGTCCAATACATGGTAGAGGCGTGAAGCCTATAATCAGGAGTGGTTAGAGTCCACTACCTGGAAGATGCGTGAAGCCTGTAATCAGGATTGGTTAAAGTCCAATACCTGGCAGAGTTGTGAAGCCTATAATCAGGAGTGGTTAGATTCCACTTCCTAGCAGAGGCGTGAAGCCTGTAATCAAGATTGGTTAAAGTCTAATACCTAGCAGAGGCATGAAGCCTGTAATCAGGAGTGGTTAGAGTCCACTGCCTGGCAGAGGCGTGAAGCCTATAATCAGGATTGGTTGCAGACCAATACCTGGCAGAGGCATGAAGCCTATAATCAGGAGTGGTTAGAGTCCACTTCCTGGCAGAGGCGTGAAGCCTGTAATCATGATTGGTTAAATTCTAATACCTGGCAGAGGTGTGAAGCCTGTAATCAGGATTGGTTAAAGTCCAATACCTGGCAGAGGTGTGAAGCCTATAATTAGGATTGGTTAAAGTCCAATACCTGGCAGAGGCTTAATGCCTAGAATAATAACACATGATTGGTTAAATCCCAATGCTTGGAATAATAACACAGGATTGGTTAAATCCCAATGCCTGGAATAATGCATATGATTGGCATAGTCCAATGCTTGGATAGGATATGATGAGATATACTCACAAGACTAGTACAATTCAATATTTGGTTAGCAGATTGGCTGAGGCCAACATATAGAAATGAGAATAATTCATGGATGACTTACCATGATAATGAGCATCACAGGATAAGCTTGAGATAGTATGATGGGTAAATGATATATGTGTTCTCCATATTCCTTATAAAGTGAATAGATGAATTACTGCTCTATCATAGACAACTGCCATGCTTTAAAATATGAGAATGTTCTAAACTGCTTATCCTCTACTCAGTTTAATATTATTTAATTGTGATAATAACATTGTTGGGGGAGAGTTATATCTCTCACTGGGGCAATTTTCAATTGTCTCACCCCCGTGGGATCCAACATTTTTAGGTGGACAAGCACAGAGGAGGTTGAGAACATCTTGCAGAGGAAGAACATCAACAGCAACAGGGACATCAGTGACAGCTCAGGTTGAGTGTATTGTCTGTCATGTTTTGTAGATAGAAGTCCTATGTGTCGTCTCTGTACTCTCAGGTCCTTGGAGTTGGTTCGTTATGGTTTCATGAATGATCTAAGGTTCTTGGCTTGTAAGCCTCAAGGTTTTATGTTGCCTCATTATATGTTTTGACAAAGCAATTGTTATATGTTATCCTCGAGAAGAGATGGTACAGTGAATGTACAATGTGAACAATGATGTATATAAAGTTTTGGTTCTGCCTTAAAGAGTTTTCCTAGAAATGGATCTCTTTGAAAAAAAATGGTTTTAATTTTTAATGATTTTTGTTAATTCGTTGTTTATGTTGAAATTCCGCATAATTAGTAACGATTTGTTTGTCAGTTTGGTGATTGTCGTTACAAGTTTGGTATCAGAGCTTAAGGTTCGTTGAGTCTACAGAGACATAGGACTAAGGTGTTGAGTCTGTGTTAGTGTCCTAAAGTATGCCCTATAGTGACCTCTTCTTATGCAGAAGAAAGGGTGAAGTTTAAAAATGACTAGAGAACACGAGGAACATGTTGCTGAGAGAAATGTTGTTGCACCAAGAGAGGGTGCAAGGGATCAGGCAAGAGAAGAACGAGTGCCTGAGAATTTCCATCATGACCCGATCAGGATAGAGAATCCTATGTTTATGCTCTTGATTGGACATGTTAGGACAACAGTGATGCATATAATAGACTAGATACTATCATTACAACCTAGGTTACCAGTCCTTAATACAGAAACTTTGGGCTTTGAAAGGATTCCTAAATGACATAGTCATGTTGGAACAGTGGAAAATGTGGGAAAGATTAACATATGGTGAGAAAGTAGACTCTTCCATAAGTTTAGAACGATAGTACATCTGTGATGGTAATGCCTAAGAAGAGGCAATAAGCTGAGAATTAAGGTAAGATCTCTATAATTTTAGAGACATTTGCCTAATTGTTCTAAAAAGTCAAAGTTTTTGGTACCACCATTGCAATAAATGCTTAGTGCACCAGGGTAGTAATCACTAAGTAAAGGCAAAAGTCCTAACTTTCCACCTGTAAGAACCCATGGCTTAGTCTCTACATCGATAAAGAGACTGATAAGACTATGGTATGAGGATAAGACATGGACATGTTAAACATACTAAACCCTTTTATTCAAAAAGAAGGGAGTAAATGACCCAACAACCGAGGTAGACTCGGTAGGGCTTATGAAAGTTACAACCTAATAGTATAAAAAGGCAAAAGAAACAACATGAAACAACTAGACTCTATGTTTGAGTCAACCAAAAGTGGTGGATGACTGTGAGGGATGGCAGTCAGATAGAGCTTTCTCATTCTGATATGTCTTCTCTAGATTTTATCTGATAATCATAAGAAGGTAGTTGTTGTTGAGCTTCCTGTAATTAGTTCTATAAGGACATGAGGAAGAGATAAGAAGGATAAGAACCTATATTTGGTCCAATATTCTCTTGTATGTTTTGGAATTTCTCTCTTCATGTAGAAAAGGAAGAGATGTAAAAGAAACACCCAGAGAAAATATGAGATACTAAGTAGTAAAATTTAAGGAGATGTTAAAAGTATGAAACATAATATAAAATAAGTACATACTACCTAATTTCAGTTCTTGAATACCCTGGCCAGGTATTCATTTATTGAAGGCAAGGTAAGTATGACATATTTAGATTGTTATCTTTTTTATTACTCTGATCAAGTAGTCATTATGAAACAATCTCAAGAGTTTAAAGAAGAAGGACATGTGGCATGGATATTTCTACCACATTCTAATCGATATATGAAGGAATTTGATTTACTCATAAGTCAACTTATAAACAAAAATGAGGATGTGATGTGTTATTAACACATGTGTTAGATACCAAGGTAAGGAATTCTGGTATCTGAGAAACATCAGACTATCTTATGATAGTTACATGGAATGGTTAACTGTGGAATCAGTCCAGTTACCCAATGTAGTATGGACATCATATGTTAGGGGTTTATGCTTTGCATAAACATAAACATTGATGAGAATGATCTAGAAGGAATAATTGTAAAAATATTACAATAAAAGTTTGTCAAATGAGATTAAAAAACAACCTCTATCTGAGTGAGAAAAGTGTTACCTGACCCAGAATTAATTACATAGTCGATAATGAAAAGACAGTGAAGCATGTATCCTATGTGTTTGATTCCATGGGATTTTTCTGTAAAAGAACTTTGTATTGATCAAAGTTCTATGTTGTCTCCATAACAATGAGATGTTATGTGGATACTTGATGATATAACAAATGAATAATATATGTCTCCTTTTATCTGAGATTTCGGGGACAAAATCCTTGTTAGGGGTTTATAACTTGTAACGACCCTGATCTGGGTTATGAGGTAACCCTATTTGTTTTGGCTAATAAAGTTTCCTAGAACTTTAATATAATCCTCTAAGTTGTTTTGTTATCATGTGACACATTTATGTTTCAAGTTTGGTCCCGATTGAATGTTGTTTGAGCAATTTTCCTTTATTTTGGACCAAATTGCAATTTACCCAAATTGAGGGTCTATAAGGCAAAATGTCACATGTTGAATGTACCCCATGTGTTTAAGCATAATAAGAGAGAGAATGATACTAAATGGTGGCTTGTGGAAAGCCCAAATTCCAAGTTTGAACTTGTTTGAGCAATGTTGGAGCATTGTGCACCAATTTTGGTACAAATTGTAATTTACCCAAAATGTGGGGTTGATATGCAAATTACCACCTCTAGAGTGTTCCTACTTCCTCTATGTATCATTTAGAGGAGAGATAATTAATGAGACACCATGTTTGAATCACTTATGAGTGATGGTATTCTTGGTGATAAAATGACCAAGAAAAAGGGTTGAATTTGGAAGCTTAACTTGAGTTGTATTGAGTTGAAAAGCTTATATATGAGTGCCTATCGGCCATGGAGCCCAATGAGGTGTCCCATATAATTTTGTGAACTCTTGGAAAAGTCCATATCATGCAAAGAACCTCAAGGAGGTGAGGTGTGATGGCCAACGAGTTTCCTTAGAAAAAGTGTATCGGCTTGACTTAAAATAGTGATTAAACCTAGATAACTTATCCAAATGGATAAGTAATGGACGAATTTGCATCTCAAGATGACCCTCAACCGTTTTTCAAGGCAATATAAATGTTGATGCATGCATTTACACGTGTCACCCGTGCATGACACGTAGCACCTACTAGCTCAAAAAGTTGACACCTTATTTTTGCCTTCCTTCATGAACAACAAGTATATATACCCCTAGTTTCACCCCTTGGTGCAATTTAGCGACCCTTACCACCCTCCTACCCTAAGGTATCGTGCATATAGCTCCCATATCGTTAAGGGGTTCTGTGGTATCGTGCATGGGCCTTGGGATATTGCCCATGGCAAGAGCATATCGCCCAAGTAGGTGATATTGGCCATATAGGGTGATATCAGCCATAGAGTGAAGTTTTGACTCCAAGTGAGTGTCATATCGTCCAAGCGAGTGCCATATCGTGAAAGAGGGGTAGAATATCGTGCAAGGACACTAGTGTATCGTGAAAAGGTGTTAAGGAACAAGAAGGAGCTCATACTTAACCCTAAGGTGAGGATAAGATCATCTTCAACCTTGGATTGAAGCATGAATTTAGGGTTTTGATCTTCCTTTCTTTTCTTCTTCACCAATTTCTTATCCATTGTGATTCTTTGTATATAGAGGAGTTTTGAAGTTCATATTCAACCTTAGGAACGTGGAGCTTTGAAGTCATTCTTAAGGCGGGTATATAACTTGAACTCAACCATGTTATTATTCTTCACCTAAATTGTTATAATTAGTGAAATACTTTTAATTCCGAAATTTCCTGAAACAGTTGATGAGATTATGAGTTCTAGTAGTTTCATAGACCTGTTGACATGATCTATAATAGTTAGAACTAAGGTCTAGAGCTTGAGGATGATGGTATCACCTTATAAAAGTGATATCGGGTGCAAGCACACAAGAAAGCACCTTTAACCCGATATGATGATGCACCTACTTCACTTGAACGATATGGATATGAATGAATACATTGTTGCACGATATGGGGGTGTAGTATACACCTCGTGCACAATAGGGAGCCAATTATGGACTCCATGCACGATACAAGGTCAATTGTATACTTGTAAGTTGACAAGAAACCCTAATTTGGGTAACCTGATATAAGTGAAGTGTAACAAGTGCTACGACACGACATGGTTACATGACATGGTTGCATGATAGGGTTGCAAAATACACAACCCTAGATGATATGGTAACCCTAACCCGTCATGGCTAACCCTAGATGGTGACTAGCCCGATAGGGTGATTGAATGTACTTACAACCTGATATGGTGATCATATGCACACTTCTAACCCGATATACATTGTAAAGGTGAGGGCAAGACACTCTTAGGAGTGATGAGGGTAACACCAAGTAATGGTGTGGCTAATATCTTGATATGAGAAAACACCTAGAGTGGTTGATAATGGACAATCTTATATTAACAATGCCTTGACCCGAGATGAGCCCATATCATTGATGATAGTTGGGTAATTCAAATGTGTGACTTATGGCTAATACACTACATGATAAATACGATGTGATAGTGCATAAAGTATTAGGATGGGATATACCCTAATACAAGATAAGTTGATGAAGTTAAGTAAGTATAAAGTAATGAGGGAAGCAATACATCAAGGCATGATAAATACTACAACCAGCACTTTAGGTTGATGCACCTTGATGCACCTTAAATCCAATATACTTGGATGAGTAACACATGAAGTGTGTTATTTCAATTGTTACATTGAGATGTAATGAGTTTAATACACTTGGATAAGTGTGGGCTAACATACCTTGAGAAAGGGTTAAGCCAAGTTAATAAGTATGATGTAATCATACCCTGGTAAGGATGAGAGACAAACTCATACCTTGTGTTGATGATTCATTTAATGATAAATGATGAGGATAAATAAGTATAATTGAATACTTATGATATCAATGTATGCTTCTAGATGTGTGGAGCAATGAATTAGGGTTTGAATTAATAAAATGAACTTGAAACCCTATCCGGCAATAAAGGGGAAACCCTAACCCTAATAGTTGTTGCCTAGTGAGAGGTGACAAGATGTTTAATGGACTTGTGAGCCATGTGAATAGTTGTTGCCTAGTGAGAGGTGACAAGATGTTTAATGGACTTGTGAGCCATGTGAATAGTTGTTTCCTGGTGAGAGGTGACAAGATGTTTAATGGGCCTTGTGAGTCATGTGATTAGTTGTTTCCTAATGAGAGGTAACAAGATATTGATCTAAAGATTGATGTAAGAATTGGTAATGTTTAAAATAAACAAGGTAAATGGGAACCCTATAACATAATAATAATAATTAATGGTTACAAAGATAATAATGAAATCTTGGTCATACATGCATTATAGTCATAGCCAAAATAAGGGCTATGGTGCTTTGAATATGTTAAAATGAGACATGAGGAATACTTGTATTATATAAAGAATGTGAATTAATATGATGGCTTGCCCCAGGGTATAATGCCAAGTAAAAGGATGTGATAACCAATGATGAATTTAAGGGATTGATATCTCATAACGAATGTGTAATCAGGATTGCTTGCGGACCAATACCTGGCAAAGGCGTAAAGCCTGTAATCAGGAGTGGTTAGAGTCCACTGCCTGACGGTGTAATCAGGTTTGGTTACGGACCAATACCTGGCATAGGCATGAAGCCTGTAATCAGGAGTGGTTAGAGTCCACTGCCTGGAAGAGGAGTGAAGCCTGTAATCAGGATTAGTTAAAGTCCAATACCTGGCAGAGGTGTGAAGCCTGTAATCAGGAGTGGTTAGAGTCCACTGCCTGGCGGTATAATTAGGTTTGGTTACAGACCAATACCTGGCAGAGGCATGAAGCCTGTAATCAGGAGTGGTTAGAGTCCACTGCCTGGAAGAGGCGTGAAGCCTGTAATCAGGATTAGTTAAAGTACAATACCTGGCAGAGGCGTGAAGCCTATAATCAGGAGTGGTTGGAGTCCACTTCCTGGAAGAGGCGTGAAGCCTGTAACCAAGATTGGTTAAAGTCCCATACCTGGCAGAGGCGTGAAGCCTGTAATCAGGAGTGGTTAGAGTCCACTGCCTAGCAGAGGTGTGAAGCCTGTAATCAGGATTGGTTAAAGTCCAATACCTGGCAGAGGCATGAAGCTTGTAATCAGAAGTGGTTAGAGTCCACTGCCTGGCAGAGGCATGAAGCCTGTAATCAGGATTAGTTGCGGACCAATACCTGGCAGAGGCGTAAAGCCTGTATTCAGGAGTGGTTAGAGTCCACTGTCTGGCAGAGGCGTGAAGCCTGTAATCAGGATTGCTTAAAGTCTAATACCTGGCAGAGGCGTGAATCCTGTAATCAGGATTGGTTAAAGTCCAATACCTGGCAGAGGCGTGAAGCCTATAATCAGGATTGGTTAAAGTCCAATACCTAGTAGAGGCTTAATGCCTGGAATAATAACACAGGATTGGTTAAATCCCAATACCTGGAATAATAACACAGGATTGGTTAAATCCCAATGCCTGGAATAATGCATATGATTGGCATAGTCCAATGCTTGGACAAGATATGATGATATATACTCACATGACTGGTACAATTCAATATTTGGTTAGCAGATTGGCTGAGGCCAACAAATAGAAATGAGAATAATTCATGGATGACATACCATGATAATGAGCATCACAGGATAAGCTTGAGATAGTATGATGGGTAAATGATATATGTGTTCTCCATATTCCTTATAAAGTGAATAGATGAATTACTACTCTATCATAGACAGCTTCCATGCTTTAAAATATGATAATGTTATAAAATGCTTATCCTCTGCTCAGTTTAATATTATTTAATTGTGATAATAACATTGTTGGCGGAGAGTTATATCTCTCGCTGGGGCAAT
This sequence comes from Alisma plantago-aquatica, assembly GCA_963693085.1. Lineage (NCBI taxonomy): Eukaryota > Viridiplantae > Streptophyta > Magnoliopsida > Alismatales > Alismataceae > Alisma > Alisma plantago-aquatica. The sequence continues at coordinate 566,146,536 of OY856409.1, read as the reverse complement.
TTTCAATTGTCTCACCCCCGTGGGATCCAAAATTTTCAGGTGGACAAGCACAGAGGAGGTTGAGAACATCTTGCAGAGGAAGAACATCAGCAGCAGCAGGGACAGCAGTGATAGCTCAGGTTGAGTGTACTATCTGTCATGTTTTGTAGATAGAAGTCCTATGTGTCGTCTCTGTACTCTCAGGTCCTTGGAGTTGGTTCGTTATGGTTTCATGAACGATCTGAGGTTTTTGGCTTGTAAGCCTCGAGGTTTTATGTTGCTTCATTATATGTTTTGACAAAGCAACTATTATATGTTATCCTCGAGAAGAGATGGTACATTGAATGTACAATGTGAACAATGATGTATATAAAGTTTTGGTTCTGCCTTAATGAGTTTTCCTAGAAATGGATCTGTTTGAAAAAATTGTTTTATTTTTTGTGATTTTTGTTAATCCGCTGTTTATGTTGAAATTCCACTTAATTAGTAATGATTTGTTTGTTGGTTTGGCGACTATCATTACACTCACACTCTGATCTTTGTGTCATTGTTGTCTATCAACCTTCCACAATGACAACTGGTCAAGGACACAATGAGAATATGTATATGTACTCATAATATTCGTATGAACTAATTTCTTCCAAGTCTAACACTTGAAGACATGCGTCATTCAGTAATATTATTTTCTAGACATTTATAATGTTATATCATAATCTCATAACTGAATTAAACAAAATAAATTGGAATCTTGCCTTTTATTAATAATCAAATCATTTTACAAGTATACTATTGAAATCGTCACATCATTGGCTCTCTGGTCATACATACCAACAGACTCCCACTTGCAGTTAGATCTCATCACCCATGAATCTTATTCTGAGTGACCTAACATGACCATCATGTTTCTACTATGAAAGTTTCTTTGTCAAGGGATAAACAACTCTATTCTCAATTGGTACTTTGCAAATCTTTATATCTCCTCACTGTATTATCTCTCGTATGAGATGATACTGCATTTGTATATGCTTCGAGCACTGATGCGATTTTGGGAGCTTGTGCAATAGCTCCATTGTTATCACAATATAGCTTGATTGTGTTGTTAATGCTTGGAATGACCCCAAGTTCTGTAATGAACTTCTTGATCCATACAAACTCTGTTGTTGTACTCAATGCAGCAATATATTCAACCTTTATTGTAGAATTGACAACTGTCTTTTGCTTGGAATTCTTCCAGCTAACAACTTCATTTTTTAGGCAAAACATGAATCCTGATTACAATTTGTAATCATCTTGATTTGTCTGGAAGCTTGCATCGGTGTAACTCTTTACAACAAACTCTTCCTCTTCTCCGTAGACCAAGAACTGATCCTTAGCCCTTGTCAAGTACTTGAGGATGTTCTTCGCATTTATCCAGTGAAAATCACCTAGATCTGAATGATATCTGCTCATCATGTTCAAGGCATACAAAACATCTGGAAGGGTACACAACATTGTCTACATGATTGATCAAATTGTTGACGCATATGGAATCAAACTCATGTGTTCCCTTTCTTAATAAGAATTGGCACATTGAGCTCTAGAGATGCGGACACCATGACGTGCATGTAGGTTTCCTCTATTTGAGTTCTCCATGTTGAACTACTTCAACACTTTGTTAATGTGTGTGCTCTGACTTAGTCTAAGAAGCCTTCTAAATCTATCTATATATATCTTTATCCCCAAGATGTAGAATGCTTCTCCCAAGTCTTTCATAGAGAATGTATTTCCAAGCCATGTCTTTACCTTTCATAAAGTAGGGACGTCATTCCCCATCAATATCATGTCATCTACACACAATATGAGGAATGTCGCTATGCTCCCACTAACCTTCTTACACACACAAGGTTCATCTTCATTTTGAGCAAAGACCAACTCTTTGACTGTCTCATCAAAATCAAGATTCCATATCCGAGATGCTTGCTTCAATCCATAGATTGACCTTTGTAGATTATAGACTTAATTTGCGAACTTTGGATCTATAAACCACTTAGGATGTGTCCTATACACATCCTCAACAAGATTCCCATTAAGGAATGTGGTTTTAACATCTATTTTCCAAATCGCATAGTCATGATAATCTCCAATAGCAAGCATGATCCTGATAGACATAAACATGGCCACTGGAGAAAAGATTTTGTCCTAGTCAACATATTAAACTTGTCTAAAACCCTTTACAACCAATCTTCCCTTATAGGTTTGAACTTTTCCATCCATGTCGGTCTTCTTCTTGATGACTCACTTGCACCTGATGGGTTTTACCCCTTCATGTGGATCTATAAGATCCATACTTTGTTGGTATACATGGATCCCATCTCAGATCTCATGGACTCAAGCCATTTGTCAAACTCTAGTCACCCTATAACATCTTGATAGGAGATTGGCTCATCATCTCTAACCAATTCATTTCCTTCCTGAGTTACAAGATATCCAAATCTTTTAGGTTAAAGGTGTGTCCTATTATATCTACAAGGTTCTATGTCACTTGAGGAATTTGAGATTCCACAACACTTTGTGAATCCATAGGTTCCTCTTGTACATCTAATGGTTCAATGTTTTATTATTGGTCTCAAACCTCTTCGAGTTCCACTTTTCTCCCATTGATTCCTTTGGAAATGAAACCCATCTCAAGGAATGTTGCATCCCTGGAAATAAAGACTTTGTTATCAGTTTGGGAATAAAAGTGATATCCTCTTATTTCTTTAGGATATCCAACAAAATAACATTTTTAGATTTGTGATCAAGCTTATCAGGAAACATTTTCTTAACATAAGATTCACATCCCCAAATCGTCATAAAAGACACATTGGGACGCTCCCCATTACATATCGCATATGATGTCTTTTGAACCCATTTAGATGGTACATGATTTAGTGTAAACATAGTAGTATTTTGAGAAAAACCCCAAAAGGTAGTCGGAAGATCAACTAAACTCTATCATATATAGCACCATATCAAATAATGTGTGATTCCTTCTTTCTGATACACCATTATGATGAGGTGTTCCAGGTGGAGTCCACTGGGACACAATCCCATGGGATTTTAGAAGGTCCTCAAACTATTGGTTTAAGTATTCTCCATCTCAATCAAAACAAAGTGTCTTAATACCTTTACCAAGTTGGTTCTATACTTCATATATAAACTCCTTGCACTTTTCAAGAGTTTCTGACTTATGTTTCAATAAACAAACATAGCCATACCTACTGATGTCATCAATGAAGGTAATGAAGTGTTGATACCCGCCTCTAGTGGTTTCTCTAAAAGGTCCACACATATCAGTATGTATGAGTCCTAATAGATCACTAGCCCTCTCATTGTTACCAATGAAAGGGGTCTCAACCATCTTTCCTGACAAATAAGATTCACATGTATCTATTGATTCAAAATCAAAAGAGTCTAGATAACCATCTTTATGGAGTCAAGATATGTGACTCTCATTTATGTGCACTAGATGAAATTGCCAAAGATATGTTTTGTTTGAGTTGTTGAGTTTTAGTCTTTTGGTATTAACGTTATATACATCTATCATTAGATCTAACAAATAAATACCATAAGATATTGGGGCACTGCCATAAAAAATCCCATCTTTTGAAATAGAACATCGACCACGTTGAATATGGAATTAAAATGCATCCTTGTCCAAACAAGATACATAAATGATATTTCTATTTATAATAGGTACATAATAGAAGTTCTTTAACTCTATTACAATCCCCATGGACAGAGATATACTATGGGTTCCAACTGTGTTGGCCACAACTCTTGTGCCATTAGCAACTTGTAGTTCCACCTCACCTTTCCTCAAAGGCCTACTTCCTTTCAAATCCTACATATGAGAACATATGTGAGATCCAAATCCTATATATAATAGCCATGATGATTAAGTATCTAGATTTATCTCTATAACGTATATACCTAAAGTAGAGATCACCATCCCTATCTTCTGATTCCTGAATGCCTTCAAGTACAAAGGATGAGTTCCTCTTGTACTTTTCTCTCTCCTTATCTTTAGTGTTGAAGAATTGAACTTAGTCTTGACCACAAACTCTTCTAGTTCTTACTTTGATCCTTGGACATAGTTTCTTTGATCACCATCACAGGCTAGTCGTTCTTCAATTTTTCTTCAGTATGAATCAACATGGAAAGCAAGTTTGACATCAGTTCTACCATATTATCCACATGATGACGTGCAATAAAGTGTCTATATGATTTTGGAATAATCTTTAAAATCATATCAGTGGCCAACTCTTGGCTCAAGGTGAATCCTAGATCTTCAGGAGGATACACATGTCCAATCATATTGAGCACATGTTCTTCTACAAAGGTTCCCTCTATTAGCTTTGACTCAAGTAGCACCTTTAAGATAGCATCCCTTACTTTCTTGTCAAGACCAAGTGTTACCTTCTTACGATGTGTTACCATCTCAAGAACACGAATGTCTTCACTCTGCTCATGCAACTCATAGTTCATGCAGCTAAGCATACAATACTTTATCTCTAAGGCATCATCGATATGCTTCCAGTAAGCATCCACTTGTGCCCTAGGTGCTTTAAGAGGAGATATTCCAGGCACTGGTTTATCAAGGAAATAGAGCTTGCACTCTCCATTGAGAACCCTTCTCAAACTCCAAAATTAGTCATGGAAATTTCTCCTATCAAGTTTGTCCTTCTGCAGGATGAATCACAAATCAGATTTGTTCATCATTTGATTATACAAGAGAAAATTTGCATTTGTCAAAAACCATTTTTGTTTTGATTTGATTGGAAAATTTTGACAATATTAATTAGGTCTTTAATTATTATTGCTTCCACTATTTTATTCAAATTGATAGCCCTCAATATTAATTTGGAATATTACAACATACCATATTCTAGTGGGCCAAGTTCAAGATAATTCAATTGTGACCCGAGCAACATTGCAAACACAGTCAACCGTCAAGGTAGGCAACACTTACAAATTGCATTATATGCAATTCTAGATATATGATATGCGCAACCCCTTACCATTATCACCTGCTTGCTTCTAGGCCTAGACACTCTAAGAATCACTAGTCAAGAATGACCTAAAATCCAACACGATAATAATGCACCCCACAGAGGCAAAACTTACATTATTACCATCACACTTCCCTGAGATAGATGGCTCACCCCACAGAGGCAGAAGGTACGCTTAGTCAATCAAGATTTTTATGTGTTACACTTTTAGAAAGCATATAAGACTTGATATTTTAATTGAGGGAGTTTGTATAGATACATATGCTTTATCCAATCACCACATATATAGTACGTATCATATACATGCTATATCCCATAATGAAAGCATGCAATAAATGAAAGCGATGGTTATGTCCAGATTAATGTAATCACTTGGATCCACAAGGAATTACGTCATCTAGGTCTACATCACATGCAAAAAATTGTTGTTGATGAAGATCCATGCTTGCTAATCTGGGTTTCTCAATTCAACCCTTGAACTGATCAGATCACCTCTTGGCCGGTTGTTAGATCCGATTGTCTGGTCCAACTGTCCACCATCGGTTGGCTCCTCCAGCTGATCAGTTGGGTCCACCAGGTGATAGGTCTAGGTTGTCCACCATGTCCTACTAGGTCCTTTGGCTCGTCATTAGGACATCTTCATCTAAATCATAACAGAAAGTAAACTATCCTACTTTTATAAGATTATAGGGAAACCTCAAGTTACAATCGAGGGGAGAAGGTTACGAAAGAATTACCTTTACCTTGGAAAGATAAGATAGAGGCTCAGTATAGAGACTGAGATAAATGGATAAACCAACCACACAACCATACACAAAATATAGGGGTTATTATCCATAACCATGCTACACATCCACCATCAAAACCACTTTTAGGGCGACACGTTTAAATTGCATATATATATATATATATATATATATATATATATATATATATATATATATATATTAGTTTGGGATTATCTTGGTATTAGATTTGACAAAATATTATTCACATCGCATGCAATAATAGAATGACAAAAACCAAAATAAGATCATATCGATTATCTCATAATATAGTAAACTGATAGTGTCTCTTATACCACTGTTGGGAAATATGGTTACAGAGTAGGCAGCGGAAGCAAAAAATTGTATCTACGATATTCCCCTTAACAAACAAATCGCATCAATCACTATAATATGGATAGGATGGTTTCAAAAATATACTTGGTCCTGGATTAAGTCTAGAGATAATCCTTGTCGTCATAGATGTGCAACTCTAAATCCTAGTTGTATTGGGACTCATTTGACTGTTGTACCTCTTGGTCTGCACCACAAACTACACCCACATACCTTGTCTTGTTTAGTAGCTCCTCTTGTCATATACTGTTGGTTGACGTTATCCTCCTAGCTGTAGGCAATGGCCTCCCAGCTCTATAATAGTCCACACAGACTGCCTAGAACTCTTGTCATCTTTCTAGAACAATCAGGAAGGATTTGTCTCTCCCTTTGGTGTACTAGTCACCAACTTTCTCTCGCACAACTATTATCTCAGTTGCTCTCTCCCTTGGCTATCCCTACCTAGTTAGGCAGGACTTCCTTGGGCTCTCGTAGTTACCACAATTAGAGAGGACTACATTTGTCAGATTAACTATTTATCAATTGTCTGTGTTGTGTTATGGGAAGCCCTCAGTACCCCTCTTTTTATAGGTGAGGCATGGGTCCAGGTTCCTAGTCGATGCAGGAGTGGAAAGGATCAGAAGATCTCAAATTTTTGCAACAATTCTGGAAATCTCACAACTTGTAATAGCCCAGACGACCCTTTGGCTATTCCCATTTGTACATGAAATTGGAAATTTGTTTCCAACTAATGTTCCGTATTAATTTCCTTGCACAATAAGCAATGTGCAACTAAAAAAAGGAAATATCTAGAACCTTCTGTGGATCGAACTGGGCCATCTTGCCCATGACAGATGATCGTCTCGGTAACTAAGATGGTCATCTTGTGACCTGAGCCGAGCTAGCCGGTTGAGTCGATTCGCTCCTTATCCAATTTCAACTCAAAGCAGGCCTGACTCCCCAGACGCCCGTCTCAACACTTACGACGGCCATTTGCACTTCCCAACAATCGTCTCAACACTTGAAATGGGCATTTTCTAGTGTTGTCAGGCTATTTGTTGTGTGAATCAAATACCTAAATAGTTTAGCACTTAATTCAATTGTTATTTGAGATTAAAATCATCTTCTAGGTTGAGACCTATGCATGAGACCCTATAGGTCCCATATTACATTAGCTGTGAATGTTCATAACAACTTATGACATCACAAGAAATGAGTGGTTCATAGTCGTTCATCAATTCTACCCAAGTAAATAGAAAGTTGGGGAACAACTTCAACCTACAATATATGTATGGTGTTGTAGTGTTTGTATTGTTACATTGTCACTGATGTCCGGATTGAACTAGAGGCATGGAGTAGTCACTCTCATTAATATTCAATCTTATCTCTTGAACCAAGAACAAACTGCCTGAGATATATGCAAGTTCAATATCACATATTGACTCACATGTGTGTGACCATGCATTTCTAAATCTCTCTAATCAAGAGGCCTAGGACACCACACTCCAGTGGGAGGGACAAATCCCATATCTATCACTCGCAATAAATCCCCATGTTTCAAAGCCACCCAATCATCACCATTAGAACAACCAATATATCTGGACTGCATTTGATGATGTCAATGTGTACCCAACGACATGTATTGAGTGTAGTGATTTTAGGTCTAAGAACCCCAATCACCACCATCACTGTGAGACTTGACAATGACTTCCATGATGATGAATTGCATGTGTCAGTCTCATAGTGGGTTTGTCTGATACATTGTTCTCTAACATGTATCTGTGTGCTTGGTATGATATTGCCATATCATGACTAATGTGATTCAGTCATCAACTAACTCACACTCTAATCTTATGTGTCATTGTTGTGTATCAACCTTCCACAGTGATAACTGATCAGGGTCACAATGAGAATATGTATATGTACTCTTAACATCCGTATGAACTCATTTCTTCCAAGTCTAATACATGAAGACATACATCATTGCGTAATATTATTCTCTAGATATTTATAATGTTACATCATTATCTCATAACTGAATTAAACATGATATATTGGAAGCTTGCCTTTTATTAATAATCAAATCATTTTACAAGTATGCCATTACAATCATCACATGATTGGCTCTCTAGGCATACATACCAATAGTTGCAACAATTAACGCATGTTGTTTTATCCAACATTAAACTATTTAACTCATTCAAAGTTGTCGATTGGACCCAATCGGTCGGTTGGGACTTCGATCCCTCGAATGGGTACTTTTATCATTCATTGACAACATTTATCAATCGATCAATTGAACACTTGAATCAGTCGACTGGCTGGTTCAATCGGCTAGAGACATCACACTCTAGTCAGTTGACTGGACACTCCACTGAGTTGACTAGCACACCAGTCGGTCGGTTGGACACTCTAGTCAGTCGACTGAAAACCAATATTATTCACTTTGATTAGATAAATACTTTAGTAACCAAATTGAATCTGGTCCATGATTAAACTTGTCTTCCAAGTGCACCCTATGTGCGTGACACTATTGATCCCAAATTATGTTAGAAGTGATTGTTCATAACCATATTATGCATCACAAGCAATGAGAGTTATCTAGGAACACACCATTTCTACCCAAGTAATTAGAAAGATGGAGAACAACTTCAAGCTACATCTGTGATCAGTGTTATTATGATCTTATAGTTTCTTAATTTCATTAAATATGTCTACATTGAATGTGACTCATAGAATCATCATCCTCTTGATACTCAATCTATGTTTCTTGAACTAGAGCAAACTGTTGATATGTACGTGAGCTCAATATCACATATTGACTCACATGAGCATGACCATACATTTCTTAGTCTCACTTATCAAGTGTCCAATATATCAACTCTGGTAGGATGGAAAAATCTCATCTACATCACTCACATCCAATCCCCATGTGTCACAACGTACGTGAGCATCATCTTTACAAGAACCCTTATTCAAGTCGTGTTGAATGGTTTCAAATTTCACTGAACGACATGTAATGTGTGTAGCAACCTCAAATATAGGAACCAAAATCACCACTATCACTTTTAGAGCTGATTCTGGCTATCATTCAGTCATTCCATGTATCACTCTCAAGTTGGGTTTGTGTGGTATACTGTTTTGTAACAAGCACCTATGTGTTTGACTTGATATCCAATATCATGACTAATGAGACTCTATCATCAGTCAAAACACATTCTATTCTAATGTATTGTTCTCATCTATTTTTATTCAACAAATTAGATATGAATAAGCACATAACAAGAATGCATATGCTCTTATCATACATATAATAGCATTGTTTAGGTCCTCAACCTAGAAACATGTCATTGAGTAACAACATTCTTTAGACATATATCGTTGTATATAATTATATCCTGATTAAACAAACATAATAGATGGAATTTCCTTTATTATTAATCAAATCAAGTACATGGTGACACATTAAAATCATCATATGACTTCTCTCTAGGCATACATACCAACATAATCCCACTTGCACTTAAATCCAATCACACATAAATTTAATTCCAAGTGATTTAACATGACCATTATGTTCCTAATGTGAAAGTACTTTTGTCATTAGGTCAGGTACATCTCTCTTAGTTTATAATCTACAAATCTTCACATCTCCTCTCTATACAATCACTCTTATGAGATGGAAATGCAAAATTATGCAATTAGGTTCCTTAGCTTACCTAATAGTTTCATTGGTTTCACAATATCCCTACTACTTCATTAATTGTTTGAACCACCCCAAGTTTACGAATGAAATTCTTGATCCTTACGGTATCCTCTATTGTGTTCAAAACAACAACACATTCATATTCTATTATGGAATCAACAACTATCTCTTGCTTGGAATTTTTCCAGCTTATAGTTCTGTTTTAAGGAAAAAAAGCAAATTTGGATTGCGATCAATAATAATATTTATTCGTTTGGGAGCTTGCACCAATGTAACCCTTTACGCCAAACTCTTCCTCACTACAATAAATAAGAAACCGATCCCAAGTTCTTCTCAAGTACTTAAGAATGTTGTTTACGACAGTCCGGTGACCTTCACTGAGATTTGACTGATATCTACTCATCATGATCAAAGAATATGATATATCAATATGAATCCATAACATTGCATAGATGATAGATCCAATTGTATATGCATACATAATCTTACTCATATGTTCCCATTCTTCACAAGAATTGGGACATTGGGCTCTAGAGAGACTAACTCCATGTGACATGGGCAAATTTCCTCTCTTTGAGTTGTGCATGTAGAACCTCTTCAACACCTTGTCAATGTATGTACTCTCTCTTAGGGCAAGAAGCCTTTTAGATTTATCTCTATAGATCTTAATTTCTAAAATATTGGTTGCTTTTTCTAAGTACTTTATATAGAAGTACCTCCATGCTTGGTTTTTACCATTTGTAAAGTAGGAATGTTACTCCCCATAAATAGTATGTCATCAACATACAATATGAGAATACAATTATGCTCCCACTAACCTTCTTGTACACACATGATTCATCTTCATTTTGACTAAAGACAAACTCTTTGACTACCTTGCCAAATCAAAGATTCCATCTCTAAGATTCTTTCTTCAATCCATAGATTGACCTATGTATTAAAAAATTTACTGGCTTCTTTTAGAAGTATAAACCTTCAGGTTGTGTCATGTACACATTCTCATGAAGGTTCTCATAAAGAAAATCTATTTTAACATCCATCTTCCAAATCTCATAGTCATAATAAGTTGCAATGGAAAGCATGATCTTGATGGATTTAACCATAGAAACCAAAGAAAATGTTTTGTCATTGTCAACACCTTGAACTTGTCTGAAACCCTTTGCAACCAATTGACCTTTGTAGGTTAGTACATTACCATCCAGGTTGCTCTTCTTCTTGAAGACCCACTTGCACCGTATGGGTTTTACCCCTTCATGTGGATCAACCAAGGTCCATACCTTGTTGGCGTACATAGAGTCCCTCAATAGATTCTAGGTGCGTTGTTGGCTGATCATATATGACCAACTCATTGTCTTCTTGAATCACAAGATATTTAAATCTTTCAGGCTCAAGGCTTGTCCTGATAGACCTACAAGGTTCTTCTATTACATGAGGAACTTGAAATTCAAAAAAAGATTGTGACTCTCCTTGTTCCTTATGTACCTCTATAGGTTCAATGGTTTCTTACTGGTCTTGAACTTCTTCGAGTTCTACTTTTCTGCCACAATTTTATTTGGAAATAAATTCCTTATCAAGAAATACAACAGTCCTGGCAAAAAACACTTTGTTTTTAGATGGAATATCAAAGTAATATCCCATGGTTTCCTTGGGATATCTAACAAAATAACAATTTTCCAGTTTGGGTCCAAGGTTTTCAAGAAACTATTTTCTCACATACATCCCCAAATTCTTATTAAAGACACATTTGGGCATTTCCCATGCCAAATCTCATATGGTGTCTTTTGAACCAATTTAAATGGTAATATTTAGTGTAAACATTTTAGTTTGTAAAGAATATCCCTAGAAGGATGTCAAAAGATAGGAAAAGCTCATCATTGATTGCACCATGTCCAATAGAGTACAATTCCTTCTTTATGATACACCATTATGTTATGGTGTTCCAAGTGGAGTTCATTGTGGTACAATACCATGGTCTAACAAAAGGACCTCAAAATTTTAGCTTAACTATTCTCCACCTCAATCAGATCACAGTTCTTTAATACTTTTACTAATTTGGTTTTGTACTTCATTCTAAAATCCTTAAACTTTTTAATGGATTCTAACTTGTATTTCATTAAATACACATAGCGATATCTACTGATCTTCAGTAAATGTAATGAAGTATAGATAACCACTTCTAGCATTTGTTCTAAAAGGTCCACATAAACAATATGTACGAGTCTCCATAGACTACTCACTCTCTCACTATTTTTAGTGAAAGGAGCTTTTGTCATATTTCCCAAAAAACAAGACTCACATGTATGTATTGACTTGAAATAAAAAATGTCTAGATAAGGATGTTTATGGAGTCTAGAAATGTGTTTGACATTTATGTGCCCTATATAGTAATGCCAAAGGTATGTTTTGTTTGAGTTATCGAGTTCAAGCCTTTTGGTATTTATGTTATATACACTTTTATCTAGATTTAGTAAGTGTAGACCATACGACATAGGGGCAATTCCCTAAAAGATTTCATCTTTAGAATTACAATGTCAATCATTCTTTATATACAATTCAAATCCACTCTTGTCGAAACAAGATATATTTTTGATGTTTCTATTAATTACATGCACATATTAATAGTTCTCTAACTCTACTACAAGCCCACTGGGCTGAGATAACGAAGAGGTTCTAATTGTATTCACAACGACTCTTGCTCCATTTATGGCATGTAGTGTCCCATACCGAATATGAAGAAGTAACAAAGTTGATCTCAATTACGTATATACCTAAAGTATATATCTCTATCCCTTCAACTTCATAAGTTCCTATAAATGAAAAGGACAATTTCCTTTTACACTTACCCTTCTCCGCATTTTGAGTGTAGAAGACTCTTTCTTTAGGTTAGCCTCAAAACATTTCTTGTCTTTTAATTTTCCCTTGGACTCCCCTTTTCCTTTGTTGATCACCATCACATATTTGGGTTTTTCCATCTTCATTCATGCTTTATCATTTTTCACATGCCAAGCAATTCAGACAACAATTTAGCCAAGTTGTTTAAGTAATAGTACTTGATGAACTAGCTATATGATTTAGGAAATGATAAAAAATCATATTTGTGACTAACTCTTGGACTAAAGGAAATCCTATTATATGTAGGTTTTCCACATGATCAATCATCTCGAGCACAAGGGTCCCTACTGAATCTCCCTCTTCCATTCTGAACTCAAAAAGTGCCTTGGAGACATCATACCTTTCTCACTTTGCATGATTTTGATACATTTTCATGTTCTCAAGATGTTGTACCATCTCAAGAATTTTCATGACTTTATGTGGCTTCTACAACTCACCATTCATAAAACATAACATGAGACTTTTTATATTTGTGGAATCATTGGCCTTCTTCCAATGAGCATCCATTTCATCCCTAGACACATTGGGATTGGGTTCCTCTCACACTAATGTATCCAAGACATAGAGTTTATGATCATTAGTAAGAAAGATTCTCAATGTCCTGAGCCGATCATGGAAGTTGTTCCTATTTAGTTTTTCCTTATCAAAGACCAATCACAAATAAAAGTTGTTATTATTTTCCATTTGTTTCTACAAAATAAAATTTGCATTTATAAAATCACTTTTGATTTTATTTGATTTGAAAAAGATTCACAATATTAATTATGCCTATAATTAACTATCATACCCACTGTTTGGTTCAAATTAATAGCCCTAACTATCAATTCCCAAAGATTACAGTATACAATCTTATAGTGGGCCAAGATCCAAAATACGCTAAGTTATTACCCAACCTATGTCAGTGTGCATAACAATATATTAAGGTAGGCGATGTTTGCCAATTTCATGCAATACAATTCTTGGATAGAAAGTGTGTAGAACTCTTTGTAACATACCAATCGTATACTTCTAGGCACTTTATCCTATTATGGTCACCTAGCTAAGCCTTACCTAAAAGTCAACATGATAGAAATACATGCTTCTTTTGCAAACCCACATATCTACCATCACACTGGCATGAGATAGATGATGCACCATGCTCTGGATTATCCATGCTTGGTCGATCAAGCTTTTCATGTGCATTTTATGGAAACCATATAAGACATAATATTTGATTTAGATATTTTATTTATAAATACCAATACATATCCAACCAACCATACACAAGCATCTAAGGAGTTTTGGCCATAACTACACATACCATCAAAACACTTTTAAGGTGACATATTTGAATTTCTTATATATCATATCATATATGTGTAGGATCTACATGACATTCCCTATCGTATGTGGAAATTAATAAATTATGCATATTAAACATTAAATGTTCACATTGTATGCAACAAAATAAACAATGAAACTAACTCCTATCATATCGATTAATCCTGACAAACCATATATTGACGTGTCTCTAATACCACTACTGGGAAATATGGAGACAAAGTAGGCAATAGAAACAAAAATTTCTATGTATATTTCCTAACTAGTAGATCACATCAACAATGATGTATTAAAAAGAGGTTGCAAGATCTAACTTGTCCTAGAGCATGTCCAACGAATATTCTTGCTTGAAGATGTGCTTCATTCTCAACATGCAAACAAATGATAGTTGATGACATCTCCTGGTGTAGCTTTCATGGACGACGTTTGATGGAGTCCTCCTAGCATAGAAGCAAAAGCATCCACACCTCTATGTCATCCATACAGACCACTAGGAACTCCACGTCTCACTTCCTCAGCGAGAGAGAAGGAGTTGTCCCTTCGTATGTCAACTTTCCAGTGTCAACTTCCTTCTCCCTTGCCATCTCTCCCTTTTACGAGTAAGATTACTTGGGCTCTCATCTCGCCATAACTGTGAGAAGACAAGTCTCTATCACTTGTGTCAAGTGTCATGAGAGCCTTGGACATCCCCCTTTATATAAGAGTGACTAGGCCAATGTTTCACAAACCCTGGGGAGACGAAGGTTAAGATCTCATGGCTAGGTGGTGGTCGTGCACGACTATCCAATCAACTAACCAATCCAGTCAATTGATTCACTTGTTGTTAGTGGTGCAATAGTACTCATTTTATTGCAATGAAAATGTGTGTCATTTTAGCCAAAACTAAATTATTTGACTCAATCAAACTTGTCGATTTGACCCAATCAATTGATTGTACACTCCAATTGGTTAAATTTCTACTTTAATCATCCATTGGAAACTTTGATCTGTTAGTTGATTGAACAAATCAATCAGTCGACTGGCTAGTTCCATCAGCTAGAGTCAACACAATTCAATCGATTAATTAGACACTCAATTTGTTCGACTGACACAACAATCAATTGACTAATAACATTATTATTCACTTTGATTACCTAAACACTTTAGTATTGAATCTTTCCCATGATTAAACTCCTCTTCTAAGTGTATCATACAGATGTGACCCTATAGGTCCCAAATTATGTCGATAGTGAATGTCCATAACCATATTATGACATCACAAGCAATGAGCGATATCTAGAAAAACATCATTACTACCCAAGTAATTGGAATATTGGAGAACAACTTCAACCTACATCGGTGATCAGTGTTGCCATGATCGTATAGTTCCTTTGTCTTAACTATCCAGATTGAATGCAAGAGATGGAATTATCATCCTCTTAACTCTATGTTTCTTAAACTCGAGTAGAATTTTGTAATGCATGTGAGATCAATATCACATATTGACTCACATGAGCATGGCCATGCATATCTCAGTCTCTTTTATCAAGTGTCCATGATGTTAACTCTGGTAGAGAGGACATATCCCATCTACATCACTCACAATCAATCCCCATGTGTCACAACATAACTGAGCACCATCTTTACAAAAACCCTTATTCATGGTCATGTTGAATGATTTCAAAGTTCATCGAAAGGCATGTGATGAGTGTAGTGACCTCAAGTCTAAGATCCACAACCACAACTATCACTTTGAGAGCTAATTGTAACAACCATTCAATGGTTCCATGTATCACTATCAAGGTCAGTATGTCTGGTACACTATCCTCTAACAAGTACCTATGTGTTTGACTTGATATCCAATATCATGACTAATGAAACTATGTCATCAGTCAACACATGTTATAGTATTATGTATTATTGTCATCTATTTAGCTTCCAAAATAATATTTGACCAGGGACATAATAAGAATGTAAATAATCTTATCATACATATGATCTCATTGTTGAGCTCCTCAATGTTAAAACATATGTCATTGAGTAACATAATTCTTTAGACATGTATCATGCTATGTAATCTCTCATAATTAAACAAACATAATAGATAAAATTGCATTTATTATTAATCAAATCAAGTACATGATGCCACATTATAATCATCATATGACTGGCTCTCTGGGCATACATACCAACAAACTCCCACTTTCACTTAGAGACAATCACCCATGAATCTAATTCCAAGATATCTAACATGAACAACATGTTTTTTTTTTTCTGTGAATGTGTTTTTTTAAGCGGGTTAGCAACATTTCTCTCAGTTGATACTCAAAAAATCATTCCATCTCCTTGCTATAAAATCTCTTGTATGAGATGGAAATGCCAAAGTATGCAATTTGGGTTCCTTAGCCTATTCACTAGCTTCATTGTTGTTACAATATCTCTACAACCTCATTAATGGTTGGAACCACCACAAGTTCACTAATTAACTTCTTGATCTATAAATATCCTCAATTGTGTTCAGAACATCAATGTACTCATCTTCTATAGTAGAATCAACAACTATCTCTCGCTTGAAACTTTTCCAGCTTACAATTCTATTTTTAGTAAAAAACAAATCCAGATTGCAATCGACAATCATCTTTGTCAACACAGGGTTCATCTACATTTTGACAAAATCCAAACTCTTTGACTACCTTGCCAAATCAAAGATTCCATCTCCTAGATGCTTTCTTCAATCCATAGATTGACCTTTGTAGCTGAAAATCTTTATTGTCTTATGTTGGATGTATAAAACCTTCAGACAGTGTCATGTACACATCCTTAAGAAAATTCTAGTCAAGGAAAGTGCTTTTAACATCTATCTGCCAAATCTCATAGTCATAATAAGCTACATTGGCAAGCATGATCTTGAGTGATTTAACCATGGCAACTGAAGAAAAGGTTCCATCCTATTCAACACCTTGAACTTGTATGAAACCCTTTGTAACCAATTGACATTTATATACTTGTACATTCTCATACATGTCGGTCTTCTTCTTGAAGACCCATTTTCACCCTATGGGCTTTATCCCTTCAGTGGATCCACTAAGGTCCATACCTTGTTTGCGTCATGGATTCCATCTTAGGTCTCATGGACTCAAGATATTTTCCAGACTTTGGCCCCTCAACATCTTCTAGGTATCATTATCTATGACCAACTCATCACCTTCTTGAGTCACAAGATATCCAAACCATTCAGGCTCGTGAAGTGTCCTACTAGATCTATGAGGTTCTTGAGTTAGATGAGGAAGTTGAAATTCCAATATAGTTTGTGATTCTCCTTGTTCCTTCTATACGTCTACAGGTTCAATATTTTATTGTTGGCTTTGAACTTCTTTGAGTTCTACTTCTCTCCCACTATTTCCTTTGGAAATAAATTCATTTTCAAGGAATACATAGTCTTGGAAACAAAACATTTTATGGTCAGATGGAATATAAAAGTAATATCTCTTGGTTTCCTCAGGATATCCAACAAAGAAACATGTGTCCGATTTGGGCCCAAGATTTTTAGTAAATTATTTTCTCTCATAAGCTTCATATTCTAAAATATACATAAAATACACATCGGGACATTTCCCATCCATATATCATATAGTGTCTTTTGAACTGATTTAGATGGTACACTATTTATTGTAGATGTTGTGGTTCGATAAATAATATCCTCATAAGGAAGTTAGAAGATCGACAAAGTTCATCGTTAATCTCACCATGTCTAGCAGAGTATGATTCATGCGGTGTTCCAAGTGCAGTCCATTGTGATACAATACCATGGTTTCACAGAAGGTCCTCAAACTCTTGGCTTAACAATTCTCCACATCAATAAGATAAAAGTTCTTTAATACTTTTACCAAGTTGGTTCTATATTTCATTCATAAAATCCTTGAAATTTTTGATGGATTATAACTTGTATTTCATTAAATACATGTAGCCATATCTACTCATATCATCAATAAATGTGACAAAGTACTGGTAAACAACTCTAGATTTTGTTCTAAAAGGTCCACATACATCAGTATGTATAAGTCCCAATAGATCACTTGCTCTCTCACTGTTTCTAGTGAAAAGAACCTTTGTCATCTTGTCCAACAAACAAGACTTAGATGTCTCAATTGATTTGAAATAAAAAGTGACTACATAACCATCTTTATGGATTCTAAACATGCATGTCTCATTTATGTCAGATGACGATGAAAAAGGTATGTTTGGTTTTATTTATCAAGTTTTAGCCATTTGGTTTTTAGGCAATATATGCTTGTCTCTAGATATTACAAGTATACCCATTTTTGGTATTTAGGTTATATATGTTTGTTTCTATATCTAACAAGTATAGACCATAAGACATTGGGACACTATTGTAAAAAATCTCATCTTTAGAAATAGAACATTGACCAATCTTTGTATGAAATTTGAATGCAATCTTGTCCTAACAAGATACATATATAATGTTTGTATTTCTGATAGGTTAATAATAAATGTTCTCTAACTCTATTACAAGCCACTAGAAAGAGATAACTCATAGGTTCCAACTATATTGAAAGAAACTCTTTATCCATTTGGTACACACAGTTCCACCTCACCTTTATTTAAAGGTTTATTTCTTTTCATATCTCTAACATTTGAGAAAATGTGAGATCAACATATGACATACAATACCCAATATGAAGAAGTAGCAAAGTTAAACTCAATTGAATATATATATGAAGTAGATATATCTACCCCATGCTTCATCTTCCTGAGTTCCATTAAGTGAAAAAGATAAATTCCTTTCACACTTACCGTTCTTCTCATCTTGAGTTCAGAAAACTTGGGCTTCATGTTAGCTTCAGAACTTATCTTGGATTTGCCTTTGCCCTTGGACTCCCCTTTTCCTTTTTTGATCACCATCATAGATTTGGGCTTGTCCTTCTTCATTTGGTGTTCATGCTTCCACATTGATTAACATGCTAAGAAATTTAGAAAATGGTTTAACCAAGTTGTTCATGTAATAACACTTGATGAACTAGCTATATGATTCAAGAGACAATTGCAAAATCATATCCATGGACAACCCTTGGTTTAAAAGACATCCCTGCCTCTCTAGGTTTTCCACATGCTCAATCATCTTGAGAACATGTGGCCCTATTGGGTCTTCCTCTGCCATTCTACACTCAAAAAGTGCCTTGGCAAAATTATACCTTTTCTACTTTGCATGATTCTGGTACATGTTCTTAATATGCATTACCATCTCGAGAATGCCCATGCCTTAATGATTTTTATGCAACTCACAGTTCATAGATCATATCACGAGACTTTTTGTGTTTGCGGGATCATTTGTATGCTTCCAATAAGCATGTATTTCAGCCCTAGGTGCATTGGGAGCATGTTTCTCTGGAACTAGTGTATCTTGGACATAGAGCTTATGCTTATGAGTGAGAAGGATTCTCAAAGTCATAAGCAAGTCATGGAAGTTGTTCCCATTTAGTTTGTCCTTCTCAAGGACTGATCGCAATAAAAACGTGTTTTTATTTTTCATTTGTTTCTACAAAAGAAAAATTACTTTTATAAAAAAACTTTTGATTTGATTTGATTTGAAAAATATTGACAATATTAATCAGACCATCGATAACTACCACTCTTGTTATTTTTTTATATTAATATCCCTCACTATAGATTTCCAAATATTAGAGGGTACAATCTTCTAGTTGTCCAAGATCCAAAATACATTAAGTTATTACCCAACCAACATCGACGACCATAACCAATTATTAAGGTAGGAAACTTTTGCCAAATGCATCTAATGCAATTTTTGGATAGATAATGTGAAAAAATCTTTGTCACAAACCATCCATATTCTTCTAGACACTTAAACATATTAAGATCATGTAGTTAAGCCTGACCCAATTCACCACATAATAGAAATAAACCCTACATTGGTATACCCAGTTATCTACCATCACATTTCCACGAGATAGATGACGTAACAAGCTCTAGCGTTCCCACACTTGGTCGATCAAGATTTTCATGTGCGCTTCTTAAGGAAACAATCTAAGAGTTAATATTTGATTGATGATTTTATTTATAAATACATATACATATCCAATCATGACATATTTATAATACGTATCATATATATACTATATCCATAGACAAAAAATGCAATTGCATAATACAAGTGATGGTTATGGACATCCTAATGCAATTCTGAGAAGCCACAAATAATTTCCATCCACCTAAGTCATACATCACACATATCAACTTGTATAGGATAAACTCAATGCTGGAAATAGGTCATTCAATTGTCTTGACTCTTCTAGTCAACTAGTTGGTCCTCCTTTCAGTACCAATCATTTGATTGGGTAGTGGCTCATGTGGATGGATGGACTGTTCTAGTCAATTACATGGGCCACCAGTCGATCGTTCGACTCTTGCTCCAGTTGGTCAGTTGGATCTCTAGTTAGGTGATTGAAACCTCTAATTGGCTAGCACCTCCAGTCAATCAATTTGTACTCCAGTCTGTCAACTCACCTAGTCAAAACACTCTCATGCAAAAAGTATATAATACTACTAATTTGATTTATTTATTATATTGTGAAAAGTGACTACCTCAAGTTACATTCAAGGTTAGTATATGGGGTAATGCATTTATTACATTTGGAGAATAAAGAGGGAGGCTCGAAATGTAAATTAAATTCATAAGGAAGGAAATAAACCATACAACTATGCACGAATATCCAAGGGGTTTTGGACATAACCACTCATACATTCACCATCAAAATACTTATATTGTGACATGTATGAATTGCATGTATATCATATTATATATATATATATATATATATATATATATATATATATATATATATATATCTGTGTGTGTGCATAGTTAGATCAACGGGACATCCCTAGCGTATGTGGTATTTAATCAGATATGCATATTAACCACTTAAATGTTCACATTGTATGAAACAAAATAAATGATAAAACTAAATCTGATCAAATCAATTAAATCTCAATACACCACAAATTGACGTGGCTCTACTACCACTACTGGGAAATATGGATACAAAATGGTGAACGAAAATAAATTTTTTTGTCCTTATTTCCTAACTAGAAGATCACATCAACAACAATGTATTAAGAAAGAGGGTGCAAGATGTACTTTCTCCTGGGGAAAGTCCAATGATTATACTTAGATGGAAATGTGCTTTCTTCTCAAGTAGAACATATACGGTAGTCGACGACATCCTCCTATAGTTGCACTCATGGAAGGCGGCTGACATTGTCCTACTAGCGTAGAAGAAAAAGGTTCCATGCCTCTACGTAGTCCACATAGACCTATGGGTACTCCAAGTTTTGCATATCGAGCCAGTGGAAAGGAGTTTCCCCTTCTTATGTCAACATGCCAGTGTTGACTTCCTTCTCCCTTGCTATCTCTCCATTCAATTAGTAACATGGCTTGGGCTCTAACGTTACCAAAATTATTAAAAGACAAACCTCTATAACTTGTTCAAGTGTCTAGAGAGCCATGGCCTTCCCCATTTATATAGGAGTGATTGGGATAGAGTTTCACAAACCATGGAGAGACAAAGGGTCATCTCTCATGGTTGGGCAGTGAGAGCACATGACCAGTTGATCGATTGCGCAATCCCATTGACCGATTGGCTTGTGGTCAACAGTGCAAAAAGACTAGTTTTGTTGCAATGATTAGTTTGTGTTTCTCGGCAACATTTAATTGTTTGACTTATTCAAACTTGCCAATTCAACCTAGTCAATCAATCAGACACTCCACTCGATCGACAAGCTACTTTCATCATCTGTTGGATACTTGAATCAGTTTGTGGATTGAACACTTCAATTGCTTGACTGGCTAGTTCCATCAGCTAGAGTTAGCACACTCTAGCCAGTTGAATGGACAGTCCCGTCAATTGACTAGACACTCTAGTCGGTTAACTAGAACATCGATTGGTTGAATCGACCCTCTAGTTGGTCGACTAACATACGATATTATTCAATTTGATTACCTAAGCACTTTAGTAGCCAAATTTAACCTTGTCCATGATTAAATTCCACTTCATAGTGCATCCTATGCATGTGACCCTACATGTCCCAAATTACATTGGCAGTGAATGTCTGTAACCATGTTATGACATCACATGTAATCAATGATATCTAGAAACACATCATTGTTACCCAAATAATTGGAAAGTTGGAGAACTACTTCAACCAACATCTATGATTAGTGTTACCATGATCGTATAGTTCCTTTGTCTCATATATCTAGATTGAATATGAGTCATGGAATTGTATTCATATTAATATTCGATCTATGTTTCTTGAACTAGAGAAGACTATTGAGATTCACATGACTCAATATCACGTATTGATTCATTTGATCGTGGCCATGCATCTCTCAGTCTCTCTTATCAAGTGGCCAAGATATTAACTCCAGTAGGAGGAACAAATCTGAACTACATAATACACAATCAATCCCCATGTGTCACAACATACCTAAGCACCATCTTTATAGTAACCCTTATTCAAGGTCACATTGAATGATGCCAAAGTTCATCAAATGGAATGTGATGAGTGTAGTGAATTCAGGTCTAAGAACCACAATCACCATTATCACTCTAAGAGATGAATCTGAATACTATTGAATGGTTCCATGTATCACTCTCAAGTTGGATCTATTCGGTACAATATTCTCTAACAAGTACCTATGTGTTTGACATGATATCCAATATCATGACTGACAAGATTGTTTCATCAGTCAATACACATTCTTGTCTTATGTATTATTGTCATCTATTTTGCTTCTAAGATAGTATCTGACTAGGGGCATACCAGGAATGCATGTACTCTTATGATACATATGAAATCATTGTTCATGTCCTCAACCTAAAAACGTATGTCATTGAGTAACATCATTCTTTAGACATCTATAATGTTATATAGTCATCTCAAAATTAAACAAACAAAATAGACATAATTGCCTTTATTATTAATCAAAACAAGTACATGATACCACATTACAATAATCATATTACTGGCTCTCTGGGCATACATACCAATAGAATCCCACTTGCACTTATATCCAATAACCCATGAATCTAATTCCAAGTGTTCTAACATGACCATCACGATTATTCTACAAAAGTGATTTTGTCAGAGAGTCAACAATATTGCTCTCAGTCAGTACTCTAAAAATATTCACATCTCCTTGCTCAATGATCTCTCATATGATATGGAAACAGTAAATCATGCAATATGGGGCCCTTATCCTATCTGAAGCTCCATTATTGTCACAATAGCTCTATTACATCATTAATGGTTGGAACCAACCCAAGTTCACTAATGAACTTATTGATCCATACACTATCCTCTTTTGTGTTCAAAACAACAATATACTCGACTTCTATTATACAATCAACAACTGTCTCTTGGTTAGAACCTTTCCATCTTATAATTATTTTTTAAGGATAAACACAAATCTCGACTGTGATCGGTAATCATCTTTTTCAGATTAGAAGCTTTCGTCAGTGTAACCCTTTACACCCAACTCTCCCTCACCAACATAAAGAAGGATCTAATCTTTAGTTCTTTATGGCATTCCAGTGACCTTCACCTAGATCTACTGATATTTGTTCCTTAAGACATCAAGACGAGTGCATAACATTACAAACATGATAAATCCAAAAGAAGATGCATATGGAAACTTATTCATGCATTCTTGTTCTTCACAAGAACTAGGACATTGAGCTCTAGAGAGACTAATTCCATGAGAGATGGGAAAATTTCCCCTCTTCAGTCCTACATGCTGAATTGATCAAGATGAGGCATAATTGAATGTTTTATGCTCAAAATCAAAGATACTTTATTGGAGTGCAAATACCGATTGAAATTTATTAATGCATATTTTAAGTTTAGATAATTATGCATAATATCTCAAAATCAAATTCGGTGCCAAAATTAGGTATGTTAAAACTCTCATTATGGGGGGGGGTTTAAGCTCATCCTTAATGCATATTTGGTGACTTCTTGTGAGAGTGCACTTCCTCATATGACATTTAAGGCTCTCCTTTCTTATTCACCTTGGTATTTTGGTTATCTATGATTAATATATATCACTTTTCATGAGAGTGTACTCTCATGAGGAGGATTCATACTCATTATGGTGTAGTTTTGGTTACTTTTTCTTAGAGGAAACTTGTCATCTAACTTGGAAGGCCCCTCCTCCCCTAGTCACCTTAGCATTATTATTTTTAGGTAGACCTTTTAGGGAAACACGTGATATCATTTCTGAGATATATATATGGTACCTTATATTGGGAATTGATGATAATAATCTAGAAATCAAATTTATAGAAGAATCCAAGTCATCATTGGGAGATGAACCAAGTTGATATTCATTGGGTCGAGCCTAGGATGATTTACATGGTTTGTTGTGGGAGTACTCCAAATTAGTTATTTTATATACCTTTCATTTATTAGTAGTTTTGTATTTTTTACAATCATTAGGAATAATATACGAATTAGTTATGATATGTGATTTTATGCGGTTAAATTCTTTTATAGTTTGCAAATTGGCAACATTTTGTTGCATCAACATCAAGGTCAATATCATCAACAAAAACGGCCATGGGAAGCTTGTTGTTAGAGATTTGATTATATTAAAGGATGTGTTGTTGCTTAAACTCTATAAATGGATGATATAAATTGTGTTGATAAGATTGATCTTCACCATCAATTTAAGAGATAGGGTTTTTAATTTGAAAATGAAGTTACTATTACATTTTTCCCATAGATATTGGTTAATAAAGCATGATAACATACTCGTACATCAGGAGTTTTATCAATGCAATCTGAATTTTCTTGGTTTATCTAAAGTTTATATAATAAAGAAAAAGGACTTTCTTAGTTATATACATTATTATGATTTGGAAGGATATATTACTATAATGCAACACTTATCCTAAATGTAATGGTAGTTTGCTAATAATTTGATCCAATATCCTACATATGTCTATATACGAATTCTATCATTCACTAGACAATTTTTGGGATAGTATTTAGTGAATTCCAAATTTAACTCAACCCTTTTATAGGATTTTCTAATTGGAAATAGTAATTAGCAGTTCTAGTGGCCCATATCCATGAGGTATGACATCTTGGGGATCAAATGCCCTATGCTACTTACTGTCCACTTGTGTTTAAACACATACTTTTGGCATGTCAACTTCCTCACTCAAAATGGAAAATCACTCTTACCTGAGTCATCTTAGCAATGTTCTCCACAATGTGATTCTCTTACTTATTGTGAAGGGTACTATCTATTCAGACTAAGATCGTCCCCAATGTAGTTTTGGTGAATTGATGTGATACATAACTTCCTCATGTGACGTTGAAGGGCCCTCACATTAGCATTGTGATTGTGTTTATTGAGGTATCTCTCACTTGTAGTGAGAGGGAAATTTTACTGTCAGAGGCCTAAACTCATTCCCCTTTCTATTTTGATGACTTGTTGTGAGAGATAAATTTCTCATATATCATGGATAACCCCTCTTCCCTAAGTCACCATTGGCATAGTTTTTCCTTTCGATGCAATATCTCTAACTTTTTATTATAGGACACTCTCATGAAGAGGGCCTGATCTGATCACAGAGTCAATTATGATCACATTCTATGAGAGGAAACTTCCTCATATGATCTGGAAGGGCCCTCCTCCTAGTTCACTTTAGCAGTTCGGTCCTCCATTATGTGATTTTTATCACTTATTGGAATTGGCTAATCTAAATATGAGGAACTAAGCTCATCCCTAGTGCATTTTTGGTGATTTCATGTGATAAGACATTTTCCTCGTCTAACATTGAAGGCCCCTCTTCCCTAGGCCACCTTGGAATTTCACTAAGGTGATACATACATCTTTTCTAATGAGCGGGCACTCTTATGATGAGTGCCTATCATGCACTTTGCTATTTAATAACTTGTTCTAAGAGATCACTTCCTCATCTAACATGGAAGGGCCCTCCTCCAAGGTCACCCTTGCATTTGTCCCTATTCAATGTGATTTTTTCTAACTTGGTCTATGTGGGCACTCTAATGATGAGGGTTAAACTCAACCATGTTGCACTTTTGTTGACTTGTCAGGAGAGGAAAAATCTCATTTCACATTGAAGGCCCCTCATCATTAGTTCACCTGGGCATTCTTATCCTCATGATGTAATTAACTCTAAAAGTGTAGCACCACCTCCAAAACTAACCTAATTAACCCTAAATATGATGATGGAAGAGGAACTAACCCCCAATTGCTAATAAAATGCAATAAAACCTCAATAAGATCAACAAAGATAGTGGAAGTATAATCACATTACTCAAAACTACCCAAATTTGACTCCACATATATGATTCAATATTATAATTAAAATATAAGGTTAGTCTCAACTCATACATATTTCATAACTCTTTGAGGTTTCTTGTATATCAACATATCAAAATAGAAATCTTTTGATTATCACATCAACATTGTAAGCATTCCAATCATTACAAATTCCACAAGGAAATAAATATGAAACAAACAAGTGATATGATCTCTCCCACCAAGACTTGAGTGTGCATCAATTCAACCTAGACTACATGAACCACAACATTTCACTAACACCAAAAACACACATCCTCTTGTATAGCTATAGTACCTGAAAGACATTGATAACATATTTTGTGCAGTGTTGCCGCCTTCATGAATGGGTACTTTCCTCTTTGTATAGAAGCATATATCGGTAATGTTTATTCTTTGTTACATTATTTTCTGAGCAGGCATGTATAACATGTCAAGAATATAAGTGAACTAGATGAATGGGTAAGCATATGTCGTGAGCATCATGTATTACTTATCATTTATTATCATCTCTCATTTTAGCATCTTTCTTAATTAAAATTTTACCGCTATTGATCTCAAACCTCGTCCATCTCACTTTTTTTGTTGTGCCACACATTACTTCTATTGGTTTACAACCATTTCCTGACATGACACGAAAGAGATAAAGAACACACAAAACATGTTTGGGAGGTAAACTTGGACATGGGTGTTACAAGAGGCATGATTTTCACCTCTACATATTTTCTCTAACTAACAAAAATGAAACCACTATAAATGTATCACATTCTACCCCTTTGCTAATGAGATTTGGGAAGTTGTTGTTTCTTCAATATCCTAAATGTTATTTGCCTGGTAATACAATGGACTTTTTTTATCTTCATATACCACAAAAATCACTTGAATACCATTCTATTCATTAATTTTCTTTGGAAGGAAAGGAATATAAGATTCTTTAAAAAGATATTTTGTTCCACTAAATAGTCAGTGCACTATATTAAAAAGGAAGTCATACAACTCTTCTTTCATTTCATGAAAGGTAGGTGACCTAGATCATAGAAGCAGACAACCATGATTATAATTGATGCCTCTATGTTGTTGGAGAACCTTAGTGCAAGATAATTGAGGTTTCATGCACTCTCCCAAGCCTTAATTCTTTGTACGACTTTCACGACCTCAAGTCTGGGGAACTTACTTGTTTTCAGTCACTGTTGATGTTTGGATCTTTTCTAGTGGTTGGATCCTAATGTAGAGTTTTCCCCTTCTTCTATTCTAAGTTTAATTCAACATCCATGCCATCTCCACTTGTCAAAAATCCTAGAACCAATCAAAGATGCCATTGCATGCCTCAACCTCCTGGTGAATGTACCTACTCAGAACCTTTGCCAATCTACCAATATCCAAGATAAACTGCAAGCGTTGTAATGACTTGGATATTGAGAAATTTAATATCCCCAAAACATCAATATATCTTTGTTTCCTCCTACTGTTACAAAATATTTCTCTTATTTCTCTCAGAAAATACTTCTAGATGGAATGTTTATGGTTCATGTGTTTGCCATCTTCCCTTGATTGTTGGCAATAACTAAGTACATTAAAAAAATAAAGAAACTACTATTCAAAGAGCATCACTCTCCATGTATAGAACATTAATCAACACATGATGTCCTGGATGGCATATGGGTGAAGAAATGGTTCTTCAAATACTTGTTGGAAATTGTTGCAGCTTTTTGCATTCCAACAAAATCAAATCAATGTAAGAGATCTGACTATATATATATATATATATATATATATATATATATATATATATATATGAATATATATATATATATATATATATATGTATATGTATATATATTTGTATATATTTGTATGTATATGTATATATATGTATATATATATATAGATATATGTATAAACGTATATATATGTATATATATATATATATATATATATATATATATATATATATATATATATATATATATATATATATATATATATATATATATATACGGGCAATACAAGTTCCTACACCTGTATCTAGGAATGCATGAAAGTATTCTATTTTATATTCTTCGTATACAATTCCTGCTACTATATATACACTATATATACTAGTCATTTTCTTTTTTCCAAAAATATTCTTGGTTATTATGTGTAAAATATAGTCCTTCACTTTGTAGTGAAAATGGTTCCATTTGTTGTAATGCACTCATTCCTAATATAATTTCTATGTCGTCATTACGACTATCTGATTGTACATAGAGTGTTATGTCAATTTTTATATCTTGTATTTCAATTGGAACTATGGCTTGATGTGTAATTTCATATTCTTGTCCATCAAAATTTGTATATGCATACGGTGATCCTATGTGTATTTTTTCTAAATAAGGTATCATTCCTTGTTGAATAAATGAAGCTCCTGCCCGTGAATCTATTAATATTGTAGTCATATTCCATTCTTGTCCATTAAAATACTTTCCATATAATTTATAATTTCTAGCATTTCTATTATCTACTAAAATTCTTAAACTTGTCGTTCTTGGCAAATTTCTTAATATTGGTCGTAATCTTCCATTATATCTATCCATGCTTGCTCTAGCTTCTTCTATTATGTCTCCATTTGTTAATTGTAATTGATTTCCCTCATATCGTAATCTCCTTGGGATTTTGTTATCTGTTACTAGGGGTTTTTCTAAAACATCTATGTTTATGTTTTCTGGTATTTCTATTTATGATATTATATCTGGCTTAGTAATTTTTCCTATATCTTTAAATATATTAGGAAGCATTATAATATCTTTATCTTCGAATTTGTCAGAGTGATGTGTATTACTAAGAGCATAACTTATTATATACGCTATCGAGTAAGGAATAGATCCTTTTTTCATGAATTCTGTTCTTTGAAAATCCTGTATTAAACTTAAGGTTCTGTTTATATTATTATCTCTAATATTTACACTTATCTTTGGATAAATATTAAATATTAGTTTCTGATGACTAAGATTTCCTTGTAATATTCCTAACGTAGCATCTCTTCTATCATTAATCCTATTATCCATTAATACAATATTTATCAGTGAATCTATTCCTTCTCTAAAAGTTGCTTTAATCATCATTTGAATAGATCCTATGTGAATCCATCCTATTTTAGATCTGTCTTTTATTTTTTCCATTTTCCTCATTAAATCTTCTTTTCTAAGTAAAGGTATATTTATTCTATTTCTAGTATATTCTATTTGCATAGGCATTTCTCTATTAGTTATTCCGTAATAAAAAATATGTTTTCTTTGGGTAATTTTCTCAAAAATTGATGTTCTAAATCCATCAGAATTTTCTAATCTTAATTCAGTGTTTCTTATTCTATTAAATAATTTTCTATCTATTAATACCTCTTGCAAGAAGTTTCCTACTTCTTCCTGATATTCTTCTATTATTTCTTCTTCAGTCTGATTCTGTGTCTGAGAAATAATAGATTGATCCATCGGATTGCTCATCATCAGTTATTTGGAAAAATTCTTGAATATTTTTGATCTCAGAAAGTTCTTCTTCTATAATTTCCTCGAATTGCTTTTGATTAATCTTCTTAGATCCTCTTTTTTGACATTCATTAGCATAATGTCCTATTTCCTGACATATAAAGCATTTACATTCTTTTGGTTTCTTTTTATTATAATTTTTCTTTCTTCTGTAATATTTTTGTTTCGGTTTAGGTTTAAATCCAAACCTTTTCCTTTTCTTGAATTTATATTTGTTTCTTCTATTGTACCTCATTGGTTCACATCCTATGGTTATTGGATGAGTTAGTTGGGAACAACAAAGTCCTTATTTTACTACTTTATTTGTTTTTCTACTTAGTGTGGCTTCTGCACACCATTCTTCTAATTTCATTCTTAGAAATTCTATTCGTCCTCCTAATGTATCTGCTCTTTGTTCTATATATTGAGGATATAATTGCATCGCTTTAAATCCCCATGGGTCAGGTACCTTTGTATAAAATAAGTTTAATAAACTCTTACTGGTAACATTTTCTTTATCCGTTCTATCATATATTTTATAAAAATACTCCTGAAATTTACATATATATTCATCAATTCGGCACATATCACAGAGTTTTAAGTTATATAATAAAAAGATAAATCTCTATTTTTCTTTTTCTGTGTCTTTATTTACATTCCACGTTTCACCTAAAAATTCCCTTCTTAATTCATTCTCATAATTATTTAGTACTTGGGCTAATGTAGTTGTTGTTCCTTTTACTGCTTCTTTATCGTTGTCAGTTAATCCTTTCCACCAATCTACTACGATTCCTTGGAAGGTTAAATGACAAAATCTTGATACAGTTTCTACATCATAGCTTTGTGATATTATTGATAAATATGTGGCTTTTACCCATCTTGTTATGGCTTCGTCTATATTTCTTACACGATTTAAATTTAAATAAATTCCGTTAGCACTAATATATTCTTGATTCATATAATCCACTAGGGTTTCTATAGCAATAATACTTGGTCTTCTATCTGATGCCCAGTTTATTCCTTCGTATCTATTTCTATCAGTAGGTTTTCTTCTAAAGCTAGGATCTGACCAGTATCTAGTTCTTGATTGTTCTGGTATCTCATCTTGTCCTCTAGGGATTGTTGTTGGCATGGTAACCTGACTTCTAGAACTTTCTTCCTGTAGTGGTTTCATGTTTACTGTTCTAACTTTTTTCGTTAATCTTACTATTTCTTTACTTAGATTATCTAATTCTTCTGCTTCGGCTTCTAAGTATCTATTTTCTAATTGTTCGATTTTAAAGTCGTCTGTTTCTTCTATCTGAAGAGGACATAGACTTATTTCATTTCCACTTGTTTGGAATAGGTTTATTTTTTATAAACATTCATTATTTTGTTTTTCATACAAATATTCCATTGTTCTTTGTAATTCTACTATCATTTCTTGGATCTTCTGAAAGTTTTTCGAATGGTTTTCATGAACATGTACTTATAATTTCTTATACATATTATTCAATATTAACTTCAAATTCCAGATCTAAAGCTTCGTATATGTTATTATCTTCTAACTCATTAAATTTGTTTCTCACAATTTTATCTTTGTGTTTTGAATCGTTACATGACTCTGATACCACTTCGTCTGTGCAGAAATTTTTGATTCTGTTATCATGCTTTGAAAACATACTCGAATTTCCCTTATGGGTGTTGTATGCTTTCTTAGCTTTATCATTTTGTCTATAATTATTACATTTTTTAGACTGGATTCTTAATCTCTTCTCCTTTATACTACGAGGTTTTCGCATAACTAAATTCATAGTGTAAGAAACTAGCATCCAGAAAGAAGATGATAACCCTCTGAGTATCATAGATAGCAAGATAATATGTATACCTGTGTTGCCCACCTCGCTTCCTCTTATCTTCAACGCCAGTCGATCTTCTCTTAATGATTTCTAAGAGAAGTAATCCTTAGACTTCGATGTTCCGGATCTCAGACTTCTCATCATCCTATAGCCTTCATTTCCCTGTGTCCTTATGCACTTCTTTGCTTGGTCGGACTTCTGGATGATGGCCTCCAGGATGGAATAAGGGAGAGATAACTCTCGACCACTGAAGATAGAAAGAACTGGGGGTGTAACGGGTTACACACTATCTTTCCTACTCTATGATAGTACAAGGATTATGATCTTCAAGCTGGAGCTTGCTTCCTACACTTATGGGATTAACATGCAAGAATCATCTCAATAACTTGAAATAGAATCTGGAATAGAATTAGGGAATCGAGACTCTACTCTTTTATTGCAAGACTTAATGTACATACATAGCTACCCTTGGGACTCTCTCCAACTACGAGTGAGTCTCCCTACTAGTCTTCGAGAGCTTATATAGACGCTCCCCTCGTTACATTGATGCTTACATTCTTTTCTCTTTACATGTTTGACGCACACTTGTCCGGTGGTGAGTGTTTTTCTTTTTGATGTCTTTCTCCTTCGCACATCTGTCCGGTGGAGAGTTCTTTGTCTTTTCTCTCCTTCTTTTTTGCAAATGCCTTCTTACGTCATTGCTGACGTATCTGATGTACTATCGTCATTGCTTACATCTTCTTCAGTGGCTAGTGCTGCTGTGGCTGTCTCTTTCCATCTTGTCTTGGCACGCGGGACATATCCTTCCTTCGTGCTTTCTGAGCTGGCAAAATATCTGCTGACATCTGTTGCTTGATCTGATTTGTCTAGTTTCTATTCTTTTTAGAAACCTCTCTAAATATATTTTTGTGAATGTATTAGCTCTTCTTGTATTGGATAAAATAATTGTGTTATCTGAAGCTTTATGAAGCCAACTTTGGTTTTCATTAATTAATTTTTTCAATACTTGGAAAAGGACTTTTAATCCTAATGCCCTTCTTGTTTCAACAAATTCCATGTTAACCTTGTTCTCTTCAAATTCTTTTCTGTAATCTGCATCAATTTCTTTGACGTATTCTGGGGAAGATACCCCAATTTGAATGCAGTGTATTGGACTGAATTTCTTTAGTTTTTCCCAGTCCTCTGATGCTGAGAAAATCTTGATATAAATGTCACTAGTAGGTTTTACTAGTAGACTATTATTTTTAAATTCTCTAACTACTCTGGAAATATCTTGGGGCAGTCCTTGTATTTCCCCAAGGTCTTGGCTTAAATATATTAAATTTGCTGCTCCAATTCTGAAACAGTCTTTGATGATTCTTGGATCGGCTCCTTTGTCAAAGTTAATCCTGAGATATATTCCTATATGATTTGGAACACATGTTTCCGTCGTTTTGAGATTGTAAACAATCTCTAATAAAGTTCTATATTCATTTTCACTTTTTGTTAAAAACTCTGCAAGACTCAATTGCAGGTCATACTCCTGCTCGTTCTGAGATACCCGAAATTTAAATATCCTTTCGGGCATCAGTTTTATATTTTCCACTTTATTGCGGGATTCTTTCTCCGAAGAGATCATATTCTCCGCTGTTATGCGGGAACTATTTTCTGAAGAAATAGCAGTTTGAAAACTACTTCTTGCCACTTGGCTACTTTCTTTCTCCGAGGAGATAGTATTTTCAGCTGTAAAGCTGGTCTTAGCAGTTTTAAAGCTTCTTTCTTTTGCCATCAGGCTTGTATATATATATATATATATATATATATATATATATATATATATATATATATATATATATATATATATGTATATATATATGTATATACGTACATATATGTATATATAGGTGTATATATATATATATATATACATATACATAATGTATATATATATGATATATATATATATACGTATATATATATATATATATATATATATATATATATCTTTGTGTGTGTCTATATATATATATATATATATATATATATATATATATATATATATATATATATATATATATATATACGTATATATATATACGTATATATATATATATATATATATATATATATATATATATTAATATACGTATATATATATATATATATATATATATATATATATACATATACATATATATATATATATATATATATACATATACATATCTATTTTTTCTCATGTAGCTTAGAGAGATTCTAATTCTATTATGGACATTTGATCCTTGTTCAAATCCTCTAAAACCCTAAGCCTAGGTCATATATACCTATATAAACCCCCTATGACTACGATACACTCCCACAAACCCAACTATCAACTTGGATTGCTCCTCACCCCCTCTTTTTCTCATTTTTGCACCAAATTGCATAGTAATAAAAGAATTTTTCTCCCTCTCTTTGAGGTACTCTCCCTTTCTAACCCTCTCGGAAAATCTTGCACGTATCATAACTTTTATCATGAATCATATTGTTGACTTTGATTTGTATTCTTGGGAATAAAAAACTTGAAGATACATCTTTTCTAATGATTAAAACTAGATCCTAGTTTGATGGTTAGTCCACTATTAATCTTCAGATTGTGTTCTATCAAATATAGTATATAATGGATCTTAGTGATGGATTTTCGCCCTAAAGTTTTACTATTCTAAATCTATGGGTATCAAAACATATGATCTCCCTCACTCTAACTTGAAATTCCATTGACAAATTATTTTTACTCTTTGAATAATATTTTCTATTGGATCATTATATTGACCCTTGAACTATTTTGATCCTCTTATTTATGACTTAGGGGTTTTATCCTAAAACGACTAAAGTGGAGACCATCCTTTAAAATGATGATGAATATTATGACTAGTGATACCTAAATTTTTTGTTTTTGGTTAAAAGATGAGTAAACCACATAAAGTCACTATAAGGATCTATAAACCCTAATGTTTTGGTCATTGTGACTATAAAGTTCAAAAACCTACGTTTGACCCTTATTTTTATTGAACTAGGGTCTAATCAATCTTGAAAGCCCATGTTGTGATGAGATCTCTTTTTCTAGGTAAAGGTACAATTCCTCTTATATGACCTTGATTATGATATTGTTGGATGTCTACTATATGTATGTACTTGGCTATTACATTTATTTGAGATACTCTATTTCCTACTAAGTAATCTTATATTTTTCATATATGTATGTTTATCAAACTTCTTATATGTTTCATATATATGTTTATCAAACTTGAAACATAAAATAATAAAGGAACTTCCATTATTATTGGTTATCACCCTTGTTGTAGAAGTAACAATTCATAACATTCACTCTTCATAAAGAAGTAGCCATACATTCGTAACACAAGGTTCACCATTGATAATAGAAGTACCTGTACATTTATAACACAAGGTTCTCTTTTCATAGAGAAGTAAACATACATTTGTAACACTTGGGTTCCCCTTCTTATAGAGTGGAAACGGTTCACTCTTCATTGAGAAGTAACCATATACTTGATGGATTGCACTTACTTGGAAGTATCTAAAATATGTCTAGACATTTTGTTGACTACAATGACATTAAAAAAAATGATGTTTGTTTGTATAAATTAAGGGTTATTGACTTTTTTTCTCCTTTTGTATTCATATTAAATTTTCCAAGGACTATATTTATTTAGTCATTGCAATTTGCAATTATGTTTTATTTTCTACAACGTACCAATGTTTTCACATATATTCTGTATGATTTTCTTGATTTTAGGCACAACATGTTAACCACCAAATGCTTCTGCATTCAATATTGTACTCTGGTGAAATTAGAAAACTCCATCACAAATGAATCATGAGGGATGATATTAAAAGAGATATTATTTCTTATTAACCTTTATGTTCTGTGATATCATTTATTATTATATATGATAGTGTCTAAATTTCTTCGGGCTGCCCAGGGACAAAAACTTCAATCCTTCTACCACTGCCAAGGAAGTGGGATTGGGAATGGAGTAATAATGGTTCTATAACAGTCTGTATCAGAGCATACACACTCCCATATGCATGAAGAAAATAATTTCTTGAATCTTTTGAACCTAGGAAACTCTAAAGGTCTGCACAGTGAAAACTGAAGTGTCTAGGCTTGGGTTTCTGACTAAAATCCTCCTTATCCATATCGCAATGGTTATTGAGGTTCCCCACTGTACTTGGTGTTAGTTGAACCAAAACCAAACCTAAAGGTTTTCCTTTAAAATCTGAGACATTCATCCTTCATTTCATCTTTTCTCAAAGGTAAACCTAGGAATCACCCATTAGATTGGAGTAGGGTGACTCATAATCTCTTCTATCTTTTGCTAGGAATTTTGACTTGATTATACTCTCCAAATTTTGGCTAGCATGGGGAACAACTAAAATATGAAATAACATTTGTAAAACATGGACTAATATCATAGTGTGATATGATATGTTCTTAACTCAACCTATGTGATAGAAAGGACTCATACTAGGATGTACCTTACAGATGGTTTCACAAACCTTCAATCAAGGACCAAGACCCTCAAAAACCAAGATGGATGGGAAGGGTAAGTTAGATAAAAAAAATGGAAGATGAGAAGAAAAGAGAAACTAAGAAGAAGGAACCTAAAAGGAAGAATGAAGCTAAAAAGAAAGTTGAAAAAGAAGTTAAGAAAGAAAAGATCCTAAAAAAGATAAAGGAAAAGGAGTGGATAAGAGTAAAGGACCCAAAAGATGTAGGGGACCAAAATAAGAGGATCATACTGAGGATGAATCAATAAACGTCCTTAAGGATGATGATTGGGAGATACAATATATATCAATCATGGATGGTCAATTTGGAAAAGAGAACATTATCCTTAGTTGTTGGAGGAATCCATACCAATGACCCAAAGCCTGTCACCATCACTAATTTTCTTAAGTTTCAGCCCATAATTATTTTAGGATAAAGACAAGGATGACATTTTGGACAAGGCAGGTGTGTGGATAGTTTCCATGGGAAATATATTCAAAGTGTTGGGGTTCCCTAAAAAAATGAAGTGACTTTTTTTCACCTATTAGTTGAAGGGTGAAGCCAAACTATGGTGTGAAAAATACACGCACTCACAAAAAATCATTTCACTGAACTAAGAATCCTTTGAACCTATCTTTATAGCCTATTTCATTCCTAGCAATGAGTTGAAGGAAAAGAAGAAATTGTTTCTGGCCCTGACTAAGGCAAATCCTATCCCTTTGAATCTATCTTTCTAGGCCATTTCAAATGAGTTGAAGGAAAAGAAGAAAAAGTTCCTAGCCCTGAGTCAAGGAATAATCCTCTATCTCTAAATATAGTCAACAATTTTGCCTCTTGGAGTGCAATAATAAGTTGATAGAATCCATAAATGTCAGTCTAAAATTTGTGGTCAAAGTGATCACTTCAACCAAATGTAAAAAGTTGAATCCAAGTGTCTGACACACTTCCTATACGTTGGGGAAACTTGTAGTTATAATTTTTCCTTAAGCACTGACTTTGAATGGTTAAACCCAATTATCCTTGGAAGTCATACCAAATTACAAGAAGGTCTATCTATTTTTTCTTTTAACAAAAACTATTAAATAATGAAATTATATATATAAAGTCCACTCCTTACTACTCTTGGAGTTCATTAGCTCTATTATACACCACCTACACACCTCTCTCCTAAATTTCACCCTAGAAGAAGTAATGAAAGTGGATGGAGCTACCCAAACCCATTAACCAAGGTTTAAACCCACCATAGAGGGATACGACTAAATATCTACACTTAATCAACACCTCAGTGGTTAGATCTTTGGTCTATGACCAAATAGTCTCAGGTTCAAGCCCTAGCAATGACATAAATAGAATCACAAAT
Organism: Alisma plantago-aquatica; assembly: GCA_963693085.1. NCBI lineage: Eukaryota > Viridiplantae > Streptophyta > Magnoliopsida > Alismatales > Alismataceae > Alisma > Alisma plantago-aquatica. The sequence continues at coordinate 566,108,889 of OY856409.1, read as the reverse complement.
TTTATTTAAAAAAAAATAACATCTTATATTAGCATAAGCATCATGAGTTCACAACTGACTTTTACTCTTACATCATAATAAACTAAAAGAAATGAGTTCTCAGTCTAATATACATCAATTACAACTAAACAAGATATTTCTTTCAAGACCTTATTTTACCTACTCCCGATGAAGGAAAGATTCTGATTCCACGTGCTGAGTTGGACCCATTTATGAAAAATATTTCAGTAGAACATGTGATCTATCAGCTCAATGAGTGGAAATGCATCACAAAACCATGATAATTCTGATGTATATTGTTAATAGAATTTAACATAGAAGAATATAAGTACAAAGTTATAAATTATAAACCGTAGAATGTGTCAAAAGTTTTGATAGCAAATGCATTAAGTAAATACACTAATTGCATTCCCTAATATTTTATGTGTATAATTATGCCATGGACCCACATGAAGTGTACCACAACATATGGAAGTATCATAGCAAGATACGATCACATTGTACAAGAGTTAGAGTAGATGTATGAAACCAAGTTTATAAAACTAGCCCCAATCTACAATAAAACTTAATCTGTGACACTAAGTCTATAAAACTAGCCTCAATCTACAACAGGACTTGCCATGTCTTGTCTCGATGGCTAAACAACTTTCCAAATAAATTAGACTGCTCTTATAAACTTGGGTACTCCAAGTGGAGAATCAAAGTACTTGGCTTAACTACTAATATTATAGGTTCCACAAGGACTGACCTGCTTAGCAGTACCTGACTACGAGAAGTGTAATGGGTACCAACAGAATCTTTGGTTCATATTATTCACCTTATTAAATTAAAAAAACCATCCTAAATGGGATTAGTCCCCTATAACTTTTAGGGTACACTCCGGCTGCCTCAAGTTGGACCGTACTAGTTGGTAAGAATGTTTCCATCTTCATAGTGTAGACCTCCAGTCGATAAGAATGTATTCATGGCATCTAATGTCTAGTTGTTTCTCTATGTTAACTAATAGAACTACAACCATATTGTTCGCAACTTTACTCTATAGCAAATCTTATAATATCACTTTCTAAACATTGGCTTAATCTAAATCACATTAATCTATAAGACATACTATTTTAACTAATAAAGTTGTCATACTCATATACTAGAATGAACTATTTTTTAACCTTATAAGTATCTAACTTGAAACAACCATCGACTAGGTCATAGACTCATAAAATGATTCAATATGTAGGAATGAGGGAAAATCGGGGTTCTAGTGCCTCTAATTTCATCACTAACATTAACCACAGTCTTACAACACTTATTATAGATCTTAAAGCATCTATACAACATCAACAATATGATAATACAATCAATATCTCAACTAAAATCTATTTTGGTTAGATTCTACCAAGTATATAACAAGATCAAGGCATCTTCATGATTGGTAGATCTAGGAAAAACCATTAGAAGATGAAAACCATCGGAAGGTGAAACATTGGTTGATGGTTTGTAACCTGAGGCTTCTTCAGGCAAACTATTGGTTTGCACTACTGGTGGTTTAAAGAACTATTAGTCTATAGAACTATTGGTTGATGCCTTTGGTAGGAAGGTCGTCAGTCTGTGTCTTCTAAACTTATGATCGACATTTACATTTCAAATCTATCTATAGGAGACTTCCTTTTAGAATTTTTAGTTTACAACCTACGCCAAAATCATCAATTAAAAACCAATGATTTTTCTATAAAATATTGCTAAATACAAATGGGAAATTTTTTGATAGATAACTAATGGTTCTCCTAGGTAAACTGAGACGGGTTCCAGTTGACAATCAATGGTAACACTATAAGTTGACAATTGATGGTTGTTATACGAACATCTTTACAACATTATAACTATTTCAAATCAAAACTAATTTGATTTATTCTCTTATGCATTGGATTCATATTTGAAATCTCCACAAATATACAACAAGAGCTTGATAACATCGTACATGAAAATTTTCTCATAGTTATTTTCTTTAAAAATCCTTATAGCTTTCTCTACAATCATATGTGAGTTACTTCATGATCATCTTATATTCAAGATTTAACATATAAATAGTATTATGATATAACTAATCAAGAAATAGGCCTAAAATTAATTAAAACATAAATTTCAACTAGTAACAAATATAAAGCTTTTTAATGGTGTATTTAACTTAAGGTATGTCTTTTATCCTATCATATCTATTAAACCGGGGTATGGGTTGTAAAAATCTCCCTCTCTAATTAAAATCTTGTCTCAATAGTCCTAGAAGAGAAAGGGATACATGTTGCACATATTAGACTCTAAATCCCATGTAGCTCCATCTAAATGATGGATCATCCAAAGGACTTATACTAACGGTATTTCTGTAACTTTAGACTTATGAAATATACGATCGAGAACCTATCCACATAAGAGATAACTTCTTTAGCTATAATGGCTTTTGGTCAATGAAATTCTCTATACCTGGGTGACACTTGTGTAACATAATTACATGACACTCATCATTTATGTTAGCTATATAAGGAGGAAACTCAAGTTTGTATGCCATTGGCCCAAACCTCTAAATGATTGGATAGGGACTCATGTACCTAAGAATTAGTTTGCCTCACTTTGTAAATGTCAGTACACCTTTTCATGTTACACTTACAAGTAAAACTCATCCCTAACCTCAAATATAAGTGTTATACACATTTTTTGTGCATGCTTTGATGTCTATCTTGTGAAACTTTCAACAATTTTCTATTCATATATATCTTTTCTTTTGTTTCTTCAACCAACTCAAGATCAAGGATTTACCTCTCACCAACTTCATACTAACAAATGGGATGATCTACACTTCCTCCCATATAGAGCTTCACAAAGGGCCATGCCTCAACAGGAATGATAAATTTGTTATAGGTAAACTCCATAAGACTAAGGTGATCATTCCAACTTCCACTAAACTATAATACACATGATTTGAGCATGTCCTCTAAGGTTTGGATTGTTCATTCTGAGTATCCATCTTGTTGGATCTATGGGCCTAGATGGGGAGGGGTTAATAAAGACAAAACCACCTATAAAAATTCATTAGACCTTCAAGATATTTGCTAAAAGATAATGCTAGTATGAAATGTAAGGAAGATACAGATTGAGCAAACACCAAAGAAGACTAATATGTATAGTGGTTCCAAACTCAAACTAGGAGATTACATCCACTACCTAGAGGGGTCAATCTCTTGGATTTTGAACCTTGTCACATTCTTTATATTTTATGGGAAGAGTTCCAATAAGAGAACATCCATTTTAAAAAAAAGGGCTAAACTAGCATTCATTTTTTGATCAAGCAGCCAATAAACATTACAAAGGTCTTACCCATATACCCATGTAGAATCTTCCACCTTCTGCAAGGACTTACCCATTCTTGTAGAGTATCTTTAGCCTTTGATTCATCACCATCTTGTTTAGGGAAGTCACCTTCTAATCACCAAATTGAGAGAGAGAGAGATTGGTAAGAAGAATGGATAGCTTTGATAATAGTTAATGGAGAATCTCTCTAACAAAGATCGTAACTCAGTCATATTGGATGTAGAGTGGTAATCAAGCTTGAGGGAGATTAAGGTCTCTTGGATGAACAATAACTCAACTGTTGCAAGGGAGCATAGAAGGAAAACTTGGTAAGAAGTCCAAGGGTCCCTTGTTAAAGTTGAGTATGTCTGCTAGCCATTAAAGACACTTGGATTAAATTATAGCTGTTTTTGGGGTTGCAATTGATCTATTTTAGAATTTTCTAATACTCTAAATGGCTAGGAACACTTTTCTAGACTTTATTGTACAATGTTGTCGGCTGAGCTACCTTTCAGTTGCAAATTTCCAGGCATCTCAGTACTTGAGTTGGGCAATCCAGTTAGTGAAGCAATTGACTCACTCGTGTAGAGAAATCCACTCCAAAACTTCAAAAGGCCGTTTCATGGTGTCGATTCACTGACTCAACATTCCACTCATCATCTGAACCAACCAATTCAGTAGCTGAAATGGGAAACTCATACCATGAACCAGTCGAATCAGTAGTCCAAACTAAGAATTTCAAAGCTCCAAGTGGCTGAATCAATTCTGTGGAGACCATGTTTTGGTCAACAATAGGTCGCCACCCCACTTTAGGTATTTGACTTCCTTCCCTAGGCTTGCACACTTGCACCCTAAGTCCGGCGATTCTCAACATGGATTGATCAACTTATACTATGTGGATAGTCCTTTTACACCGCCACCGACAAGTTTTATTATAGGGTTTCCACCCCTCCTTCCCCTATGAAAGGAGGGGGGGACTCCACAAAGAAGGGGATTCGAAGTTTTGTGTCTTTCTATTAGCTTTATCTCTTATTTACTTTCTTTCTTTTGAATTCTTGCATCTTGTACTCTTCTTTCTTTACTAAAATTTCTAGTTTAATTCTTGTTCTTGGTCTTCTTTCTTTGGACAAGGAATTAAGAAAGGCAGTCATTTTATTGACACTAACTAGAGTCCTTTCTAGATTCTTTCCTCTGTACTAGTTTATGGATCCCTTCCTTCCTTTGTTCCTTATTTAATTTCTATGGATTGTATGTGGTTCTTCATAATGTGACATGGGGAGTAGCCCCATAGCTATAGCAAACTAGATTGATTTCTATATGACAAAACTTATTATAGGGTGTTTGTTTGGATTATCACAAGCTTAAAAACTTGATATCTAGTTTTTGTCGAATGTTAGTCTTGGGTGATGAGATATAGGACCCCAAGGCTCAGAACAGCCAAAAAAATCCATAAATCCCCAGATGAGATCTCAAAAGGATCTTTGTATATGGGATGATCGAGCAAGGATCCACAAACACCAGGATCAACAGGTTTGTAGAAAGTTCAACTTTTATAAATGCATTTGAGAATGTTCTCATATGCCTTCATCTAATTGGATTTTTCTTCATGGATTTAATTGATCTAGTTTTACGTAGGCTATGGTTGCAAAACCTGCATCCCCAATATCCTTTATCATCAAATCAATCTTAGTTTTTCAATCACTCATTTATGATTCACCCTTTCACTTTCTTGTAATTTAATTATGCTCGTAGATAGTCTTTCTTACTTGTTCTTAGTGTAACTCGTATTTACTTGTTCTTAGTGGAATTCTCTCTTATCTTATTCCTAGTGTCACTTTTTTTTACCTTGTTCTTAGTGTAATCTTTTTTTACTTGATCTTTCCTAATCAACTCTTCAAACAACGGATTTTTGATTCTTGTTCAAACAATCATTCAAAGTAATCTGGTTCTAAAGTCAATCTTAAACATGTTCTCATATGGGATCAACCCTTTGTATAATAACAAACTAACCTTAATTGCTTGTTTTGTCATTAACAAACGTTAAACTCTAGGAATCAACCCCCTGGTGATTGTTGTATTGATCAACACACATCAATTTTGGCATTGTTACTGGTGACAACAGATTGTTTTTCGAACCCCAAAACTTTGAACAAAACCTTTTTCCTTTTTCTTTTTGTCAGCTCGTCGTGTCCCATTCTGGTAGTGCTACTCCTTCTGCTGAGTTTCCATTCTAGCATTGCATTTTTTGTTGTGTAATCATGCTTATCTGGCTAAAATAAAAATTACATTGTTCAATCTTTCAAGGACTTAGTGGAGTATGCCACACTCACAAAACACTAATTTGGCGCTGCCCTTTTTTTATCCTAAAATAGAAAGAACTTTCCATCATTTAAACCGAGCAAATCATTTTTGGATGGATGAATAAGAAGTGAACCATAGGTATGAGTGATCCCTTTCCGCTCAAAGGTATGTCATGCTTGCCAAATAAGAAGACCATGAAGACACACTACATGAGGCCAAATGACAAAACAACTGAATGATTTCTCTATTCCTAAGATTTCCTTTGCACAACACCCTATTCTGCCACCTGACATTGTTGACCTAAGTGTTATACATTGTCCATATTTTGAAGATGACTTAACCATTCCATTTATATGTATCTAATATGACTATTTGAGATTAAATTTAGGTATTAGTTACATGAAATCGATCAATTTCATCAAGCCCTATGACCGGCCTAAACCGCGCGTCCAAAAGGAGAGGATTTCAAGTAGTCAGAATTTTAAATAACCCGACTCTTAGGCCCCCGCAACGATGACAGGGTCCTAAGTAGCGATCGAGGTCGAACCACAGGGACAAGGGTGTTTGTGCAAAGAATGTGGAATCAACACTCTACACTCCGGTTAAAGAAGGGTAAGAAAATGCTCTCGAGGGAACAGTAGGTAAAGATCAGTAAAACAAAAGAAAACTATCTCCAATTTGAGTTACAAGGAAGATTAAGGTTTGGCATTTATCAATTTTTAGGGGGTTTGTGCAACATAATAAGAGGAGATAACATTATTTCCCCGATAAGGAAGCGAAGGAGGAAAGCTTAGGCATAACAAGCGGCAGCAGAAAATATCCAATACCCCTTCTCTCGAAAAGAGTACCTCTGACTAAGCACCAACACCTTCTCTCAAAAGTGGTGGACTTGGGTTGGAGTGGAAAGATAACCGAAACAACTCCGACCCTGGGTACTCTCATACTCCCTGATCGGACCAAACTCTAGAGTTACAATACCTCTCTCGAGGGAGCTGTAACAGGAAACACGATTCGATAGCTAGTCAAAACATGATCCAAGCATACAAGCTAGAGTTCGGATGCTAGAAAGCAATCATCCAACAAAAGGGACCAAACTTAAAGCAACATGTATTAAAACTCCTCTAATTCCATTAGCATGAGCATTGTATAAAAGGTTGAGTTACATTACGTTAATAAATAAAGTAAATGACTGTAAAAGAGAAGATAGGTGTCGCCTCCTTGATTTAGGAGGGCGACATATATCAGCGGACCCCCTAAGGTGCTTATAGCCCGATATCGGGTGGAAGCTCTGGCCGACATGCTCGTGTCGGGCGACCAGCCCTTTCAGGTGGTATGTTGGGATGGGATGGCATATCGGTCAAGGCACCCTCCCCGATACAGTCGTGGTCAGGATACCACCCTCTTGGGTGACACACCGTGACGGGTGTTCCGTATCGGGATCGATATCGTGTCGGGAAAGAGATGACTTAGGGTATCAGGTTCCTTATATCGGGTGTCGAGGCGAGTCGTCTCGGGCAGGGGCCCATCTAGGAACCCGACACATGAGGTGGCCTCCTTGGTCGATATCGGGCCGTTGTGGCTACCGAGACAGATTCTAAGTGAACCACTCCCGCCCCTCTCGGGTAGGGGAAGTGCTCACCTAGTATCACCCGACACGCCTCAGGGACGCGACACACTAACTCTAGATGCTTTCTAAAGTTAGCCTTTGTGAGGTTCCGACATGTCCCATCATGATCCTATAGCTGCTATTTATAGGCAGCGGTTGGAAGAAGTTGTGGATCTTCGGGCGCCACGTACCCTTTATCATCTCTGCATACGTGGCTTTGGGGATGATTGAAGCGTGTGTGTCGTCCGGCATAGCTTGTCTATCACGTGCCGAGTTACAAAGGTATCGGGCGCGACAGGCGGTTGCTTCTAGTGAGTAGCTCGTATCGCACGATATGCCATAACGGGCTGATTAGTCATGGCGGGCAGAGCTCTTTGTCAGGTAAATGGTGTATAGCCCATCAAGGACCGCACCGCGCGACAGGCCCGTGTCGGGTTGTACCCTATCGGCCAGCATCCGCGATGGGTAGTGGACGTGTCGTGCGGCTAGCAAAAGGCCGATTCTTTGTATGTGGGCCGGGACTGGCTGTTTTGCTGATTTTGAGTGGAAAAGCAAGGAAAAGTTTGTAAAAGATGATAAAAATGAGTTAAGAGCATAATGTGACTTATTTATTCAATAACATGACAAAATCGAGAGGAAAATAGTTTAAAAGGGAAGTTTTGATAACGAAATATGGGCCATAAATACCACAAAAATGAGTGTTATCAACTCCCCCAAACTTAGCATTTTGATTTTCCTCAATCAATTTTAAAACTTTGTTTTGTGATACTTTTTCTTAACCTAATATAGTTTTCAAACAAGGGGTTTAAGTGAGTATTGAGATGTCTTAAAGAGAATACTTTCCAATCACGAACAACAGACTTTGTTTTTCCTGCCTTATTTAAGCAAAACTTTCTCTTCAGCTTCGGTGATACTTGGGTGCATGATTTTGAAGTTAGCTTTCACACAAAACATTTTTGGGAATAAAAAGTTGTGTTTTTGGGTAGGTTTAAGGCTTTTTGGGTTTTTTTCTTGTTTCCCATCAGTCCATCCAGGTACGGGTCCGTTAACGGGCAAGTGGTCCCTGCAGACCAAGCCAGTTGGCTTTAGAGCAGTGATTTCACATCCTACGTACAACTGCCCCAGATCTACCATGCCTAAAGATGGGTACTATTGGAAAGACAAGTGTGTATTTTTTTTGGCACAACTCTCATGCATTTATTCACTCTCATAAGGCTTTTCTTTCTTTTTGGGATTTTGTTGGGTAAGGGAGAACAAGAGGAATTTTTGCTGTTTGGGCAGCTTTTTCCTTCCGTATACACATCTCTTAGCTATTGTGAGAATATTTTTTGAAATTTTGGCGTGGAAAGTCATAGCCTTTTGTCATTTTCAGACTGCATTTTCAGAAAGAGCATAACAAAAACCCGCACCACCTTAGACACAGAGAAAACAAGCTGGAAAGAAGTCATATCAGGTTTTTACTATAGAGTGTCTTTGTACAATTGTATAGAGACAAAATTTTGTATATGTGAAAATTTTGTATCAAACATGCATATGTATATGTATACAAGTTATGTTATAGAAAAAAGAATAAAAGGTGAAGTTTGGAGGGCTTTTAGTACCTCCCTCACTGGTACATAGTACCCCCCCAAACGTATCCCACACTCTGTCCTAGAGTTGTGAAATAGATAAGGTAGGGTAATGTTAACTTAGTGAGGGTTAACAGGTGAGCACACCTTTTCCAGATAGAAGCTCCCACACATTCTCCGTGTTTGTTGTGGTAGTCAATGTGGTGGAGCTGGTCAGGCGTTTCCTGGTTAGATATCCATTCCAGCACGAAGATGCCACAGTCGTTGGATAGTGGAATTTGTTGTGGGTTGCGGTCGCAGAACTGAAGTTCGTGCCATTTTCTTACTGCTGTGTCCAGGAATGGTTGGATCAGTGTCGCCACCTCATCATAGTATTTTCATACTAAATACTCGAGGGGTGTCAACGCTGTCGATGTACACTGTACTGGATGATCTTTGTTGTTGTCCGAGCTGTTGTAGAAGATTCCTTCTTGTTGGTGAGTGTACATTGTTAGGAGCATCCAGTGGTTGTAGTGTAGGATATGAAGGTAGATGATGTGTGGAATCCTACTCTGTAACTCTACCAGAAAGGATTGTTTCGCTTCTGACTCATCAGCAAGGTAGATGTCGTTGAACAACATTGGATGGGCTATGTATGTGTGTTCAGACTTTCTTTGTAGTATATGGATGTAGGCGGCCGCTACTGATATCGCCATACATCCTCCTTCTTTTACCATGTCCCTTAGGTCGTCAACTGGAACTATGACACTGCCTGCTTCGTAGATGACGTCTATGGGGGTAGAGTCAACTAACTTCAGAAGAACTTCATTGACCTGCTCCTATGTGAGAGTAGAACATGAGAAATGGTTGAAGTTGTTGATCATTTCCTCTAAGGTTTCAAGAAAAGTGGGGTCTTCAATTCCACATACTTCCCGCTGGATTTCTAACTTCTTGCATGCCCCGTAAACGTCTGCATCCATCTCAGCTTCTTTTTCTGGGGTGCTGTCGGGTTGCGAGGATTCATCTTCTTGATCACTATCTAACAACGTTTCTGGTACCCCTGCGTCTTGGAAATAGCGCTGGTCTTTGATCAGTAGCAAAGAGTAAGTTCTCCTGAGATGGAAGAAGTCTTGGCCCTAGAGATGTCATATGTTTCCAAAGATGTTGAGCAACTACATGGCGCGCAAGATGATAAGGGCGCTATTCCCACTTCCTGATTCTACCAGGACGGGGAAGTTTCCGATGGAGAAGAAGTTCCACATGCCGCTATGCCGTTGGACTCCTTGCTTGATAACTCAGAGGAGATGCAGCCGGAGAAGCCTGAGACGTTTGTCCTCCAGGCGAGCGAAGATATGTCCTGAGCGTGGGAACTCCTCATTGCAACAGATAAAGAACTGGACGTCATGGTTCTGGAGGTCCGCCACGCACAGTAACCAGTTATTGCGGTGCTTGTACGGGGCCAACACGAGGTTTGTGTTGTGTTCTTCAATCTGTCATATCATGTTGGCCACCGCAATGGAGTCAGACGCTCCCATCATCAACCTTCTTTCCAAGGTCGCGGTGGTGTTGTATATTGTTTGCCGACCTGTCCTGGTGCTGATATTCTCAATTATGGCACCCTCCAGGACCCTAAATAGCCTTTTTCCGACAATGGCTGGCGAGCAGAATATGTTTCTCAATGCTCCCCATCATACAAAGAAGTAGTCATCGCTCCAGACGATGTCTTCTTCATCATCCTACCACCTCAGGACCTTGTTTAGCAATTTCTGGTCCCTGATCGTCAGATATCCGATGGCCCTTCTATCGAAGTCGGCCATATCGAAGGAAGGTATCTCTGACGGTGTAGAAAATGTGTCTGCCGTCAAACTTCTTCTTCTAGGGGGTGTCTTTCGTTAGGAGCATAGATTTCCCCCCTTCTCCCTATGATTCATCAGAAGAGTCCTCCCTGACGCTGCCTGATTCGTCATTGTCTTCAGCTTTGTCCAGGGGGATTGAGGGAGCAGCTTCATCCATGCCTCAGGAGCTTGCTTGTCCTGCTAGAGCTCTGTTGGTTGACTTGTGCTTTGTCCCTTCCTCGGGCGTTGTGGATGGCCCGCTGGAGGGAGAAATGGATGACATCCTGGGTGAGGACACTAACGAGGAAGGTTGGGAGCGTGATCCAGGAGGTGATGGAGACCTCCTTGGCTGCCTTGAACGTGGATGGCCATCCTTCCTGTTCAGCCTCTCCTTGATCACGTTGAGGCGTTAGAGGGCCTGCTGCAGTGTCTCATTGAGTGCCTCTAGTTGGACGGGAAGGCCAACTAGAGTAAGTAGTTTCCGCTCCTGGTTGTTTAGCCAACTAGAGTAAGTAGTTGCCGCTCCTGGTTGTTTACCTCTGCTGGAAAACATAAAACTTACAGGTAAGCGAAGCAAAAGTAGATGAGTGGTTGTCTATTACCTCCTACAAGTGGTCAAATTCTAGACCTAGCATATCTCCCAGTGACGGAGGGGCTGCATCATATCTCCCTCTCATCCTTGTGACACTCCTCGTGTGTGAAGTTTGACCCGACGAGTGAGATGCCTCACTCGGGGTTGTTTCTAATTGGATTATTCGTGAGGGTGTCACTTAGGGTTGAGGTGTCGGCATCCTTGCGGCTGTCTCTGCCTCACCTATATGTGGAGGTGGAGAAGGATGTGGTGTGGGTGGTTGTTGCTCCACCTCTCTATTGTCGGCGACCTCCTCTGCAGCTACCACTGGAGACACCCACGGCAGCGTCGACGTGGGATGCACAACCCTGAGCTCCATCTCGAGGATCTCAGCGAATGCCCCATTGCTGGCGTCTGGCTGCACCATTTCCTCTGTCACTATAGGCGCAACATAAGTCTCGGGAGTTGCGGTTGTCTCTTCCGCGGAAGCTTCCCTTGGGGCTATCATCAATGCCTTAGCCCCAGTTGTCTTGACAAACATCACGATCGTTGTCACTTCTTCAGCCACGGCAGATGTTGTTGTGGCGGCCACGGGTGGTATGGGAGGAGCGACAACAGCTCTATCAATGGATGTCGTCGGTTGCTCTGGAGCGGTGGATGGCTCGGTAGAAAATGTGGAAGATTTGTCCTGCCGGGCGTCTAGAGGGATCGACCCTCCCATTGCAGCCACCCTTTCTTGTATTCTGGTCATGGCAGCGTAAGCGGCTTCAACCTCTAATGATTTGACTTCTACTTCGGTGAAGACCAGCTTTTCTACATCATAGTTGATGCAGAACGAGAGGGGTAGAAGCTTGGAAGTATTTGCAAACTTGTAGAAGTAGCGTCTGCCCTCCTTCTTGATAATATTTTCTCATTGCAAGAACTTCATGTCGATCCTTTCATCACCTCTGGTTCTTTATAGGTTGTGCGGCTCCCTTGGGTACCCCAACCCCACCGTGATTAGATTGACAATGCTACCCATGCAATACTCCTTGGTGGCATTCTTTATGGGGTAAAGCCTGTTCAGCAAAAAGCATCCCAAATTGACAACCTTGCCCTCCATCATGTACCACATGAGATGGAGTTCTTCGGTGTAGATGTTGCTTATATCATACTTGCTGAAGAAGATACAAGCCACTTTCTTGTGGACGATCCTCTAGAAGCCAGAGTGGATGGCCGCCACTTTGCTTCCCGGCTTGTAGTTTGATTCACCGGTCAGTTTCTTCCAGACGTTGACCGGGTTGAAGCCATAACTCTCGCCAAGCCTGGCGCCATTGTTCAACATCTCCATCTCGGCATCTGAGGAGGAAAATATCTTGTTGAGCAGCTTTTCTGAGATCTCGTGCACAGCGTTGTATAACCGGCCTTGCAGCCGGTCTGCTCCTCCAAATCTCTCTACTTCCTCCGGCCTGTTCTGGACTCGCCGGAGAGAGGACATGAACTCCCTTGTGAGCTCAGTGTATGATCCAGATAGGCTGAAGCATATTGTCTTCATCCCTACAACCCCCAAGATGTTGCCCAGCATGTTGAAGATACTGAGGTGGTGGAAAGATTGCTGGTGGGTGAATCAGGTTGGCCGGTAGATCTTTACCACCAATTCTGTGTATCTCTACTGATGCTCTTTGTCCCTGGGCACAAACCATCCTGGGGAGTGAGCCAGAGGCTCTGCTGCCATTGAAAGGGCTGCCGCCGCTTCTGTCCTTAGCCTATTCTCAGCTGTGGATGACCCAGCTGCATCAGGATTCAGGCATTTTTGCCCGACTATGGTAGCTTATGTTGTGCCCTCAATGTTGATCCTCCTGCCTTGTTCATCTACTTGGACAATAGTTTGTTTGGTGCGGGCCATTTCTGTTATCATAAAATAAAAGTTTAGTAAGCAGTAATTTTACTGAATGATTCACCTTTCCTGATATCGGGCGGCGGGGTGTGTCGCCTGATATTGGATCGGTGACATATTTTGAAAACTAAAAAAACCCGATAGTGTTAAATCAATATCTGTGACAAAATTGAGATAGCTCGACACGGTTAAAATGCAAAGTTGTTGTGTGATAAAGCAAAAGGCAGGATCGATATTAGAGCTGCCCGATACAACCGTATCAAGCGAAAAAATTGGATGATATGGTGCTTTTCCCGATATGCCTGTGTCGGGCGGCACGAAGTTCGGACTGATATCCCCACAAGGCTATCGTACAACACCGGGCGTCACCACGAACAACTATACTGCCCGATACGGTTTCTCTGGAAAAAAAGGTGTCACCCAATACTAGCAAGATGTGAGGCGATACAATATAATATTTTATTAAGAACAAAACTGGGTGACACAGATATCGCCTAATATAAGGTATCAGGCGGGTGCGCGATAGATGTGCGTCATGCGATTGTGGTCAAAAGGTCAGGTACCCGACACAAGCGCGTTTTGGGCAATACAAAAAGAACTTACGCCTTGTGCCCGATAAGAGATGTGCGACACAGGAGCGTGTCGGGTGAACCAAGCGATACGCGTATCGTTTTATACCTTTATCTTCAGAGAGAAGCTACGCAACATGGGAGCAGAAGCGAGGTAGGTTGACACGAGACCAAATCCAGAGTAAAGCACGCGATACAGGAGTAGGTGTGGAAGTAAATGCCAGTGCCCGACACAGTTAAACCACAGTTACTATATATAGCAATCGAGGGCGGGGGTAAAATGGGTAAAATCAGGGCACGTATCACCCGATGAGACAAATCATTTCTGAGACGGGCAGTAAAATCAGTCTCATCCATCTAATCAAGGGTCATTTACTCTTGCCGCCAGATACAGATGTGCGTGGCTCGGTGTATCGCCTGACACAGCTCACCGCTAAGATCTGATGCCCGATATCAAAGCCCGATAAGGGCGTGTCGCGCGATGCACCCCGGACCTTGCCCAATATCGGCCAGAGAACTTGGTATCGGTCAAGGCATCTCAGCCCGATACAAAGCTTCATAGAGGAATAAAACAAGGTAAGAGATGAAAAACTAAAACTAAAGCAAAGGAAAAAGCAATTGATGGGTAAAACATCATTGGCCTAAAGAGAAACTCCCAACCTCAGATAGTATTACTCATCAATGCTTATAAAAACAAACAGTGGCCCATAAAACGGAGGAGTCTGAGCATGTGGCGCATGCACTCACTCAGGCCTTATTACAATCATAATGTTCATAATGTTTTTCTTGCAGAAAAGGAAATAACGTCCTATTCTACAAAAAGTAAAAACTCGGGCTGCCTCCCGAGGAGCGTTGTAGTTAGCGTCGTCAGCTCGACAACTTTAGATCCTTCACTTTGTGCCTTCGGTTGTTTTAGCATCCTGCAAACTTATCTCTGATCTTCTCACGAACGCTTCATCTTCATAGTAACTTTTCACTCTGTGCCCGTTCACTGGAAAAACCTTGGCTGGATTGTCTTTGTCATACAACTCCATCATTCCTGATGGATATATCTTTGCCACGGTGAAGGGTCCAGACCACCTCATTTGCAGCTTACCTGGAAAAAGAGGGATAGAGGATTTAAATAACAAAACTTTATCACCTTCACTCACATCCTTTTTCTTTAGGTGGGCATCATGCCACACCTTGGTCCTCTACTTGTAAATTCTTGCATTTTCATATGCATGTATTCTCAGGTCTTCGAGCTCCTGTAGCTGTAGATATCACTTTTCCCCTGCCTTCTCCAGGTCCATATTTAGGAACTTAATCACCCAAAGAGCCTTGTATTCAAGCTCTAAGGGTAGATGATAGGATTTTCCATAAATCAATTTGTAAGGGGTAGTGCCAATGGAATTGTATGCAGTTCTGTTGGCCCAAAGAGCATCGTCGAGCTTCATCGACTAGTCTTTCCGCGTGCAGCTGACAGTCTTTTCCAAAATCTGCTTAATTTGTCTATTTGAAACCTCAACATGCCCATAAGTTTGAGGGTGATAGGGTGTAGCAACTTTGTGTTTGACCCCATACTTCCTCAGAAGTGCCTCAAACTATTTCTCCCCGAAATTCAATCCACCATCGTTTATCACAGTATGAGGTACTCCAAAGTGAGGAAAGATAGTTTTCTCAAACAACTTGGTCACAGACTTTGAGTCGCAAGTTTGGGTGGAAACAACTTCTACCCATTTAGACATGTAGTCCACCACGACTAAAATGTATTGATATCCTTTTGATGGGGGAAATGGACCCATGTAGTCTATTCCCCAGACGTCAAAGATCTGGACTTCAACCCAATTGGCCATAGGCATCTCGTTCCTTCTTCCAATATTTCCTGTCGATTGACATTCCTTACAAACTTTTACATAATCAGCAGCATCCTTGAAAAGTGAAGGCCAGTAAAATCCTGATTGCAGCACCTTAGCAGCAATCCTTTGACTCCTCAGATGTCCTCCATAGGGTGAGGCATGGCATTTCCTCAGAATGTTTGGCACTTCTTCCTCAGGAGTACACCTTCTATACAGATTATCTGCACATCTTTTAAAGAGAAGGGGATCATCCCAATAGTAATTCTTTATATCAAAAAAGAGTTTCTTCTTTTGATTGCATGTTATTTCCAGAGGTAACTCTCCACAAGCAAGGTAATTACAAATATATGCAAACCATGGCAAACTCTGATTTGTAGCTTCTACTATTAGCAAGGCCTCATCTGCATAGTTATCATTGATAGGTGTCTCCTTTTTGTCTTCAACTGTAATCCTTGACAAGTGGTTAGTGACTACATTTTCCGCACCTTTCTTATCAATGATCTCGTGATCGAACTCCTGGAGTAGTAAAGCCCACCTTAGTAGTCTGGGCTTAGTGTCCTTTTTCTGCATAAGGTAACGTATCGCCCCATGGTCGGTGTAGACCTTTACCTTTGTTCCAATCAGATAAGATCTGAACTTGTCGAAGGAAAAAACAATCACAAGCATCTCCTTCTTTGTTGTTGTGCAATTTACCTGCACTTTGTCAAGAGTACGACTGGCATAGAAAATGACATGGTGCCTTTTGTTCTTCTTCTATCCTAGGACTGCCCCCACGGCATAGTCACTGGCATCACACATTAGCTCAAAAGGTAGCTCCCAATCCGGAGCTTGAAGGATAGGTGGAGAAAGAAGTATATCTTTTAAAGCCTAAAAAGCATTTAGGCAATCGTTAGTGAAATTGAATTCAACATCCTTAACCAGAAGATTTGACAAAGGTTTTGAGATTTTCGAAAAGTCCTTTATGAATCTTTGATAATAACCAGTGTGCCCGAGGAAACTTCGCACTCCAGTTACAAACTTAGGTGGAGGTAGTCTAGAGATAGCTTCAACCTTGCTCACATCTACCTCGATACCTCTCCTTGAGACTTTATGTCCTAGCACTATGCCCTCTTGTACCATGAAGTGGAACTTCTCCCAGTTGAGGACCAAATTCTTTTCTTCACTGCATTGCAGGACTAAAGATAGGTTTTTCAGACAAGCATCGAAGTCCTTCCCATAGACAGAAAAATCATCCATGAAAACTTCTACGATGTCTTCCAAAAAATCCGAAAACATCGAGATCATGCAATGCTGGAATGTTGCTGGAGCATTACACAACCCAAACGACATTCTTCGGAAGGCATAAGTACCATTGAGACATGTGAAAGTGGTTTTTTCCTGGTCGTTTGATAAAATTAGGACTTGATAAAACCCAGAATAACCATCTAAAAAGTAGAAATAGTCATGATGCGCTAATGTTTCTAGAACATGGTCGATGAAGGGAAGCTGGTAATGATCCTTCTTTGTGGCTTGATTCAGCTTCCGATAATCTATGCACATTCTCCATCTGATGACAGTCCAGACCGCTACTTCATCGCCTTTGTCACCTTTCACAACTGTCATGCCTCCTTTCTTTGGTACCACATGGATGGGACTTACCCAGTTTCTATCACTGATTGGGTAGATAATACATGCATCTCTCGGCTTGATCACTTCTTTCTTCACAACCTCTTTTAACATTTGGTTCAACTTTCTCTTGGGTTGGACCAGGGGTTTAGCAGATTCTTCCAAATTTATGCGGTGCATGCATAGAGCAGGGCTAAGTCCCTTGATATCTTCTACCGAATAGCCTATAGCTTTCTTATGGAGCCTCAACTCCCCGAGAAGTCTTTCCAATTGTTCTTTCGTCAAACTGGCATTTATTATGACTGGATTTCTCCCTTCTTAATCTAGAAACTCATACTTTAAACCTTCCGGTAGCTATTTCAGCTCTGACTTGGTCTTAGGTGCCTTTTCTTCTTCTGGCGTCATTTCCAGAGAAGCAAACTTGACTATCTCTATAACTTCCTCCTCATCACTTAGATCTTCATCATATTGATTTAGGTAACTGAGGACCTCGACAACCTCGGGATCTTCATAATCAGAGTCATGATTGTTCAACACCCTCATAAGAGTGTCTACCATTGCGATATCTTCTTCTACTTCTTCACAAAATTGGTTGTAGCTATCACGAAGTAGGCATATTCTAGTAGGGACGGCCCCTTCATGGAGTCTTTCACCTTGAAATCTATGTGATCATTTCTGACCCTCAGTGTGATGGTTCCTTCAACAACATTAATCAGCGCTCTTCCTGTAGCCAAGAAAGGGCACCCAAAGATGATAGGGCATCTAGGGTCTTCAACAGTGTCAATGACTACAATGTCACAAGGAATGAAGAATCTTCCTACAGAAATCAGAACATCTTCAATGACTCCCACAGGCCTTTTGAAGGTATGGTCTGCCAACTCGATCCTCATGTTGGTCCTGACCATATCAGTTAAACCCAATTGTTGCATGAGGCTTAAGGACATAAGGCTTATACTAGCCCCTAAATCAGTAAGACCTTTTTTATCGATGTTATCTCCAACAACAAAAGGAATAGTAAAGGCTCCTGGATCCTTCTTCTTGGTAGGTAAATCCACCTTCACGAAGGAAGATGACATACTGGCTAGGTGAACCATCTCAATCCTTCCTCCTCTTCTTTTCTTGGTGATCAAATCCTTGAAAAACTTGGCATAGGTCATCATTTCCTCCAAAGCATCCAGAAATGGCACTTCGAGGTGAAGCTTTTTCACCGACTCCATAAACCTTTCGTATCGCCTTTTAATATGTTCCTTTATGATTTTGTATGGGAAGGGCAACTTTGGAGAGTAAGGACTTCTTTTACCGATCAGGTCCTCCACAAGTTCTGATTCTGGCTCCCTGACATGAGCTCGTTGGTTCTCTCCTTCAGTTGGGTTCTCTGTCGCAACCCCTGGTTTAGGTTCTTCAGGCCTGGATGATTCAGGGCATTCTACTATCTTTCCTGACCTGAGTACCACCATTTTGGCAGACTCAATGCTGGATGGTATCTTACCTGAAGGATTCTTCATTAACTCAGCCATTTGAGCTAGCTGCTGGTCAATCTGGCGTTGATGCGTTTGCATATCGGCCATTTGGACCTGCATCGTATTCAGAACGCCTGAGTTGGACAGCGCGCTTTGCGCCAGCTGATTGTTTATAGTATCTTATCTCTTGATAAAGTCGAACAATTAGCCCACTAAGTCTGGTTGACCCAAGTTCTTTTCCTGACTCTGCTCCTTAGCATGACCCTGGCCTTGGCTAGGGTTAGCAGCTTGGCGGTTTTGGTACTTCCCTTGCCCTTGAAAGTTTGCCTTGTTTGATTGAAAATTGGTCATTCTAGTGTACTGACCTTGTCCGCCTCTTTTCTCAAAACCTTGCGTTTGCTTAGGTGTATTATTCAACTGATGCGAGTTTTCCACTGCATCCTTGTTTCCATAACTAAAACTAGGGTGGTTCGGTCTTTTGAAGTTGACAAAAGAAACGTTCTCAGCTTCCTCTACTTTGGATTCGCTCTCACTTGACTCGTCGGGTCGGGTGTAAATGCAGTTATCAATACCGTGTCCACCTTCTCCGCAAGTGACACACTTCATCACCTTCTCAATCTGTTTCTTTCCTTTCCCTCCTGATTCTTTTAACTGTCTGACATCAGTGGCTATCTTTTGGATTTGAGTGGTGATTGCTTCAAGAGCCTTGGATTCGACCGACAGCCCTTCATTAGTGGCTTTCTTAGCATATCCTCTATCAGTCCTATCATAGTCAGTACCGACTTGTAGTTCTGCCATGTTTTCTATGATCTTTTTAGATCTACTGGGCTTCTTCCCAAGAAAGTCGCTTCCTGCAACTGCATTTAGCGATACTCTTTCTTTAGGAGTCAGACCATTATAGAAGGTTGTTATCAGGAAACCTTTCTTGTAGTTGTGATGAGGGAAGTCTCTCTGATACTCATGGTATCTTTCCCAGGCTTCATGTAAGTTTTCGCCTGGCTTCTAGGTGAAAGACATGATCTTCTGTCTGTTCTTGACGGTCTTCTCTATAGGGTAGAACTTGTTTACGAAGGCATCCGCTAAAGAATTCCATCCATTCAGAGATTGATGTGGCAGTCCAAGGTACCATGACAATGCCTTGTCCTCCAAAGAGAAGATGAAACCCTTGCAGTAGATTACTTCTTGTGGCACTCCCCTCATTTTGATGGCATCACATATATTTTTGAAAGCATCAAGGTGATGGTAGGGGTTGTCATTCTTGGAACTTCCCCTAAAGCTTTTATTTTGAATCATGGAGATCACGGTTGGCTTCAATTTGAAGTTTACAACGTCAAACCTTGGGATCACAACTGGGCATCTTGAGTTGTTGGCCTTCGTGGTAGCCAACTCCCGGAGGTTCATTTCTTCTTCGTCAGAATCTTCACTGTTATTGTTCCTATGATTCTACTCTTGATTATGATGATTCCTTCAGTGCCTACGACGATGACGACGTCTTTCATGATGATGATCATCCCCGAGTTGTTCTGATTCAGGTTCTTCTTGCTTTTCATGTAAATGATCGTTATTGTAACGGTCATCATTCCCATGCGGAGGTGAGTGTGGTCCAACTCTAGCATTTTGCTCATCCTCAGAAAGAGGTGGTTCCACATGAGGTGGCATGATGAACGGTGCTCAACCGAGTAGAGTGCTTCTTACCCGAGTACCTGAATAGAACGTATAATCAAGTTAGAAAACTTGTGTTAATGAAAAGAACTATTCTATACACATTCATGTTAGAAGACTAAACAAAACTGTGCTGTCAAGCTTATTACTAAGCTTGAGGCACGGGAGTGTAGTTAGTGGATTCAGGTTCGTTAACAGTACCGTTTTGCCTTGTCCTCGGCAACGGCACCAAAAAGTTGACCGGCCTAAACTGCACATCCAAAAGGAGTGGATTTGAAGTAGTCGGACTTTTAAATAACCCGTCTCTTAGGCCCCCACAATGATGATGGGGTCCGAAGTAGCGATCGGGGTCGAACCACAGGGACAAGGGTGGTCGTGCTAAGAATGCGGAATCAACACTCTACACTCCGGTAAAAGAAGGGTAAGAAAATGCTCTCGAGGGAACGGTAGGTAAAGATCGGTAAAACAAAAGAAAACTATCTCCAATTGGAGTTACAGGGAAGATTAAGGTTTGGCATTTATCAATTTTTAGGAGGTTTGTGCAACAAAATAAGAGGAGATAACATTATTGCCCCGATAAGGAATCGAAGGAGGAAAGCTTAGGCATAACAAGCGGCAGCAGAAAACATCCAGTACCCCTTCTCTCGAAAAGAGTACCTCCGACTAAGCACCAACACCTTCTCTCAAAGGTGGTGGACTTGGGTTGGAGTGGAAAGATAATCGAAACAACTCCGACCCTGGGTACTCTCGTACTCCCTAATCGGACCAAACTCTAGAGTTACAACACCTCTCTCGAGGGAGCTGTAATGGGAAACCCGATTCGATAGCTAGTCAAAACATGATCCAAGCATACAAGCTAGAGTTCGGATACTATAAAGAAATCATCCAACAAAAGGGACCAAACTTAAAGTAACATGTATTAAAACTCCTCTAATTCCATTAGCATGAGCATTGTATAAAAGGTTTAGTTACATTGCGTTAATAAAGAAAGTAAATGACTAGAAAAGGGAAGATAGGTGTCTCCTCCTTGATTTAGGAGGGTGACATACAACAACAGACCCCCTAAGGTGCTTCTAGCCCAATATCGGGCGGAAGCTCTGGCCGACATGCTCATGTCGGGCGACCAGCCCTGTCGGGTGGTATGCCAGGACGGGTAGGCATATCGGTCAAGGCACCCTCCCCGATACGGTCGTGGTCAGGATACCACCCTCTTAGGCGACACACCGTGACAAGTGTTCCGTATCGGGATCGATATCTTGTCGGGCAAGAGACAACTTAGGGTATCGGGTTCCTTGTATCGGGTGTAGAGGTGAGCCGTCTCCGGCAGGGGCCCATCTAAGAACCCGACACATCAGGTGGCCTCCTTGGTCGATGTCAGGCTGCTGCGGATACCGGGACGGATTCTAAGTGAACCACTCCTGCCCCTCTCGGGTTGGGGAAGTGCTCACCTAGTATCGCCCAACACGCCTCGGGGACGCGACACACTAGCTCCAGATGCTTTCCAAAGTTAACCTTCACGAGGTTCCGACCCGTCCCATCGTGGTCCTGTAGCTACTATTTATAGGCAGCGATTGGAAGAATTTGCGGATCTCCGGGCACCACGTACCCTTTTTCGTCTCTGCATACGTGGCTTTGGGGATGATTGACATGTGCGTGTCATCCAACGTAGCTTGGCTATCACGTGCCGGGTTATGAAGGTATCGGGCACGACAGGCAGTTGCTTACAATGAGTAACTCATATCGTGCGACATGCCATTACGTGTTGATTAGTTGTGGCGGACAGAGCTCTCTATCGGGTAAATGGCATATCGCCCGTCAGTGACCGCACCGCGCGACACGCCCGTGTCGGGTTGTACCCTATCGGCCAGCGTCCGCGACGGGTATTGGACATGTCATGTAGCTAGTAAAAGGTCGATTCTTTGTAAGTGGGTCGGGATGGGCCGTTTGGCTTATTTTGAGTGGAAAAGTGAGGAAAAGTCTATAAAAGATGATAAAAATGAGTTAAGAGCATAGTGTGACTTATTTATTCAATAACATGACAAAATGGAGAGGAAAATAGTTTAAAAGAGCAGTTTTGACAATGAAATATGGGCCATAAATACCACAAAAATGGGTGTTATCACCCTTGCTTGATCTAGTTCAAGTCAAAAGCAATGCAAATGTAGTTTTGTGGAAAACACCCTAAATCCCTTAGGCCAATTTTTTAATCATTTGTATTTATGTTATGACTTGTAACTAATATGAGAAAAAATTAGGAGAACTTAATTCAAACATTTTATCACTCTAATAATGATTTCTAAATTTCATCATAGAGATCATGTTTTGTCGAGTTTCATCCTTGATAAACTCGACCAACACCCTTGATAAATTTTGGAAATGTCTAGGTCTAGACGAGTTTATCTTAGGATAAACTCAACTGATACCCTACACAGACAAACTGATTTTAGGTGATCGACTGAGTTTCATCTAGGATAACCTCGACTAACAACTCAAAATGAGCTTGTCACATAGTGTTATCAACCGAGTTACCTTTATAAAAACTCGACGAATTACACTTTATGGAATGTGCAGAAAAATGATTCTAGCTGTTAGAGTGTTGTAAATATAAAAATAGATATGTTGCAACACCCCAAATGACTCAAAATCATTCTTAAGTGCTTCTAGTGGCTTGTGAACATCCCTAACTATAAATAGGATCCCTTGCACTTCATTCCAAGTTTACTCCTTCATGTTATTCAAGCTCCTATGGGGGTGCATTTTGTCCTATAGAGCCCCTTTCTCTCTCTTGTTTACAAATCCAAATGTTCATATGAGTGAGATAGGTAATGTGTGAGAGAGCTATTCCATTGTACTCTCATTAAGATCTTAAAGCTTCCCTTTCCCAACCCCATTATTCAAGCAAAGTTGGTGAAAAGCTTCTCCAAGGTGAAGGAGAAGTTGTAAAGCTTCTCCAAGTTGAAGGATAAGGTGAAGGTTGAAGATCCTTGAGGCGAGTAGGTAATTCCTTCAAGGTGGAAGACTCGTTGCAAGAAGGGGAGCTCCAACAAAGGTTTCCACCTACTTGTAAGAGTGGATAAGCTCTTGTAGAGGTTGAAGACTCTAACTCAAGGATAGATAATACCTTGATTGGTTTATTGGCTCCTTTTGGTCCTTAAAAAGGAAGGTTAGGTATCTTGCTCTAAAAAAGGAAGGTCTTATTGTATGTGTTATAATGGAATATAAGTATGCAATGGTTGCAAAATCCTTGGGTTTGACCTCTCTAGGTAGTGGACTGACTTTCTCCTAGTTTTGGAAATTGGAGCCACTCTACATAGATTGTTCTTATGCTTGTTTAATCTCTCTCATCCTTGCTATGTATTCTTAGTATCACATCAAATTCTATATTTAGAATCTTTCTTATTGAAGTACTTTTAAGGTCTAATTGATTTTTTTAAGTGCCTTTTCAGCTCTATTTACCCCCTCTAGAGTCCTTTGATCCAACAAACATCACCACTCTATAGTTTGAGATCTGCACTCAATGGATCATAATGATCAAAGCCAACCCTTTTGCTGGTAACAAGGGAGATAACTGCCATAACTACCTTTAAAGATTTTTTGATCTATGTTCTTTACGTAAAATCCCAGGCATTTTTGAAGATGCCATAAAATTAATTTTGTTCAAATACTTCCTTTCTAACAAAGCTAGTAGCTAGTACAATGCCATGCAGGGAGATCACATCACTACTTGGGATGAACACAATCCAAGTTCCTAGAAAAGTATTACCCCCATTTATCACTTATAAAATCAGGGAATAGATCACTCAATTTCCCATGATCCCAAGTGAGACCCTAGGTGATGTTTGGGAGAGGTTCAAGGACCTTTTCCATGATTGCCCACATCATGACATCTCCCAAGCTCAACTCATTCGAAATGTTTTATTCAGGAGTTGATGAAAACACCAAGGTTTTCTGTGCTACCTCATATGGAGGTAATTTTATGTTCAAAAACTTAGATAACATATGAGAAGTTGTTAAACACAATTATGAGAATCAAGCACGATGAGGGACTGGTGGGGTCCTCAAAGTGCCAAAGGGTAAAGAAAATCCAACATAGGAGATATTGTTCAGAGTCTTAAGCTCCTTGTCCTAAAATAAGATTGTTTAGAGTCTTCCTTAAATGCCTATGATAGGAGAGGGCAACAAAAAAAAATAACATTGTTGACTCTCTCAGTCGTATCTCTCAGGGGTATGATCATGCTACCCAACAATGTCAACTTCTCTATAATTTTCCCAAGAAACTGGATGTTGGACAACAAATGAAGGACCTAAACTCCATCTACAATATACCCAATCAACCCTACTATAACCTCAATCGTATCAAGAACCACCCTAGGTTCGAATATGGCAATTTGGCAGGTTTTGAAATCACTTCTCAACAAAGACCTCCTCAAGTCAACAACTTAAACCACCCAACCCCAAGTTTTCAATACATTGGCAACCAGAGGAGCTTTAGGAACCAGGGAAATTACTGAGGTAATTTCCTAAACCGTGGTGTTTACCAAGGACATCATCTCTAAAATTTGAATGAAACCCCGTGAATGCAACAAAATGCTCCCATACCCTCTTTCGATGATAGAACAACAACTTTAGGGCATGTTATCCTTTCATAGAAAGCCCATCATAAGGCAACTAATGCTCAGTTGGCCCAACTGCTAGATAGCCAAAGACCTCCTACCGACACATCTGTTGGACAACTTGAAAACAACCCAAAACACCTTGAACAACTTAAGGTCATCTCGATGCATTCCAGGAATCACTATGCTCCTCCCCCTCTTGTAAAGAATCACCCTGTTGCACCCATAAGTTTTGAATATGATGACACTATAGTTGTTGAAGCCTCCACAAGACTCTATAACTCCTATTCCTAAAAATCCACAAGTGGAATCCAATGAGCCTGATATCCTAATTTACAAACCTCATCAACCATATCAAGCTTTCCTAAAAAAATAGACTATATACATGAATCATTGAAATTTAGAGATTCCATGAAAAAAATTCATGTAGATACTCCCTTTTTATATGCTCTTGCCAACATACATGCCTAGTCTAAGTACATGAAAACTCTATTGACTAGGAAGTACACCATTGAGGAGTATGAGATTGTGAAACTCACTAGAATCACCTCTGAAATCATCCTTAACAAGATTCCTAAAAAACATAAAGACCGTGACTCCTTTTGGATTGGGTGTTATCTTGATGTCAATGCTTGTAGGAAGGGTTTCACAAACTTAGGTTCAAATATTTCAATAATGCCTTATAGTCTTTGCAAAAAGATTAGGATTTTTTAATATGCTTCCTACTACCATGACCATTCAGTTAGTAGATTCATCCATGACAAAACCTATGGGTATCATTGAAGATATAGATCTAAAGGTTGGAAGAGACACATACATTCCATGTGATTTTTTGATCATGGACATCAAACAAGACCTACACTACCCCCTCATTTTTGGCTGCCTCTTCTTGTCCATTACTCGAGATTCGATTGATGTTGAGGCTAGAACCATCCTTTTGCTTCTTGGTAGGAAAAACCTATAATTTTGTGTTTTTTAAAGTATGGAAGGACCAAGATTTCAAGAGGAAATTGATCTCCTAGATTGTGTTTACAAGCTTTCCCAATTGCGACAAGAGTGGGAATTATCTGAGGACCCTATCCACACTTCCCTCACTGCCCTGCCTAAGTGTGAGCTTGATGATCAGGAATTAGATCAGTGCATAGCTCACCTAGATAATTATAAGGAAGTTCCTCATGCTGAATTAGAGAACCTTAAGATGATCTCTCTTCTAGAAGAGAAGCCCAAACCTATGAAGGTTGTAGAAAGTAAAACTCTCCCTGAAGAACTCAATTATGCCTTTCTTGATGAACACAAAATCTATCCAGTCATAATCAATTCTGAACATACTTTAGGGAAAGAGGACAAGCTCATGACCGAGATGAGAAAAAGGAGAGCTGGCCTGGAAAACAAAATGACTAAGCTAATAGGGATCAATTAATCCATTTTCATGCATAAAATCCCCATGGTAGAAGAGTATAAGACAACCCATGACCCCTGGTGAAAATTAAATCCAACAATGAAAGAGGTTTTCTGATTAGAGGTTATTAAGATTTTGACTGTAGGAATCATTTACTCAAATCTGCAACTCTCCAAGGGTCAGTCATGTCCAAGTGGTGCCTAAGAAAGGGGGGACCAATGTTGTAAAGAATGACAATGATGAGCTCATCCCCACCCATATGGTTACAAGATGGAGGATGTGTATTGACTATAGAAAGTTGAATAAGGCCACTATGAATTATCATTTCTCTTCCCTTCTTGGATCAATTACTAGAGTGTCTTTCCCATCAAGAGTATTTTTATTACTTAGATAGTTATTTAGATTTTATCATATTCCCATTCATCTTGAAGATCAGGAAAAGACCATCTTTATTTTCCCCTTTGGCACCTATGCATTTAGGAAAAAGCCCTTTGGTCTTTGTAACGCTCCCAACACTTTTTAGCAGTGCATGTTTGCTATTTTTTGATGGGTTAGGTGAAACTATCATGGAGGTCTTTATGGAAAACTTCTCCAGTTATGGATATCATTTTGATTCTTGTCTAAGACATCACTTAGTTTTGAATTGGGAAAAATGTCACTCAATGGTGACAAAAGGAATTTTCTAGGGCATAGAGTTAGCAATCAAGGAATAGAAGTATATAGAGAAAAGATTGAGGTCATTACAAAATTTTCCCCTCTTACTTCAGTAAGGACATTCCTTCCTTTCTTGGGCCCACTGGATTTTTTTGGCGATTTATCTGTGACTTCTCAAAAATCACCAAGCCTACTACCAACCTTCTTTAGAAGGATGTTCCCTTTGCTTTTGACCAGGCATGTATGACCAATTTCCTTATCTTGAAGGATGCTCTCACCTACAACCCCATCATCCATTCACTAGATTGGTCTCTACCCTTCAAAATCATGTGCAACACTGGTGATTATGTTGTTGGTGCCATTCTTGGACAACAAGTTGATAAGAAATATCATGTCATGTACTACGCATCCAAAACCTTAGAGGATGCACAATGGAACTACACCATGACTAAGAAGGAAATGTTTGCCATAGTCTATGCCTTTGAAAAGTTCCTATCGTACTTAGTTGGTTCCAAGGTGATCGTATACATGTACCACATTGACATTCCCTACTTCATGGCCAAGAAGGATGCTAAACCTCGACCCATTCACTGGATCCTTTACTTTAGGAATTCGACTTAGAATCTTTGATAAAAAGGCTTTAAAATTTTTATTTATTACCATGTTGGATGCCTTAGTTTGTGTGATGATGATGCAATTTTGATTGATGATTCCCTACCAGAAGATAAATTGCTTAAAGTTGAATCCCACTACCCATGGTTTGCTGACTACGTTAATTATCTTGTGTCATGTGTCCTACATCTTGATTATAAAGGACATGCTAAATCAAAACATTTACATGATCTTAGGCACTTTTATGTGTATGATCCTTATATTTTTAGACTGTGTTTATATGTTATTTATTGTAAATATTTCACTGAGGGAGAATCTCATGATATCCCCAAACAATGTCATTCTGGCCCCACTACTGGGCATATGAGCTCTGAAAAGACTTCCAGAAAGGTTCTCTAGCATGGAATATTTTATCCCACTTTGCGTGGAGATTTTTATGAGTTTGTCTTAGCTTGTGATCAATGCCAAAGAACTAGAAATACTTCTTGGTAGGAAATCAAATCTTTGATGTCTAATGATTGGATTATATGGGGCCCTTTCCTTCTTCTTGTGGGTATTCCTATATCCTGGTGGTTGTGGATTATGTTTTGAAATGGGTAGAAGCTATCCCCACCAAAACCAGTGAATCCAAATCCGTCATGGAATATTTTTAAAGATAGTATCTTCCCTAGGTTCGAGGTGCCTCACACCGTTATTCTCAATGGGGGATCACATTTCTTAGAGAAAAACATTGAGTCCTTTCTTGGAAAATATGGTGTCCAACATTAGCTTGCCTCATCTTACCACCCTCAGACTATTGGCCAAGTCGATGTTTCAAATCATCAAATCAAATCCATTCTAGAGAAAACTGTCAACCACACTATGAAAGACTGGGCCATAAAATCAATGATGCCTTGTGAGCATACAAAATAGCTTACAAAACACCCTTAGACACCACTCCCTTCTAGTTGGTGTATAGTAAATCCGGACATCTTCTCGTTGAATTGGAACACAAGGATAGTTGGGCTATCAAAACTCCTAATTGTGACCTTTATGCAGTAGCATAGAACCATTTTCTTGAACTACATGAATTAATGGAAGTTAGGATGACAACTTATGAAAATGATAGGATTTACAAAGACATAACCAAATCATGCATGATGGCCATATTAGGAGAAAAAACATTCATGAAGGCAATCAAGTCCTAGTATATAATTCTAGGTTGGGAGCTTTTCCCTAAAAATATTAAATCTAGATGGTGTGGCCTCAACCTTGTAAAGCGTGCCTATCAACATGGAACTTTTCTTCTTTGGGATAAATGGAAGGATGAATTTTTAGTAAACGAACATAGGCTTAAGTGGCACATTACCGCCTAATACTTCATGACATGCAGAGCACATTTCCTTCCTATTCTCGAATATTAGAATTAAGTGATCCTCACCCCCACCCAATCCCAAGAAAGAATAAATTCTGTGAACACATGAATTAGGCCTTAAACATAAAATTGAGCGCTCATTGGTAGGAAACCCAATATCTTTTATATTATTTTTCACCTTACCTTCTTTTATTTTAGTTTTCATTATTGTAAGTTTCAGCTAACCCTTACCCTATTTCAAGTTTCTAGTTTAATATTTCAATAAAAAAAATTGATTCAATCGACTTTCCTGCCAACTAGCTGATCCAAATGGATGTTTGATTCAAAATTTGAACCCTTTCATCTCCCATCCACGACACATGAGTCGATCAATTAATTCCATGAGTCGACCGATTCATGACTCATGAAGGGTGATTCAATTTGGAGTTTGACTCGAGAACTGAAATGATTAAACTTCTCCCCATGACATGTGAGTCAAGAGATTCACTTGTTGATTCAATCGATTTTTGGATCAAAGAGGATATATAAAATAAGAAAAGTGGGGGGGTCAACTCATCCTCGATCCCCCACCCCAAACTTCTCCACTCACATTGCTGAGCTCACCTATCTAATAAATCAATGATTTACAACAATCTTTGCTCCTCCAATAAAACGACATCACCCTCCCCTCTTCTCTCTTGTGAGTTGAGTTACTCAGACCACCCATAGAGCAATCCTTCACCCATCAACCATAACATTCTCTCTCCCAACTATTCTTCGTTTCCTTCAACACCCTACTAATACCCCACTCATCGCACCAGTCGAGAAATTGAATGGGTTAGTCCATCCATTTGAGCCTCTAATTAACAATGTTTCACATCTCGAGTTATTCACTTAACTCTTATGATGAGGTTATTCACATGTCACCATAGAAGCTCCCCCAACATCAAGTCAAGTGGTTCATTTAGTGAGTTAAGCAACTCACCAGGTGCCAACAGACTGAGCGTCCACACTACTATTATGAATCGATTGATTAATGCTCCAAGTCACCCCAACCCGTGTCCTATATCAGCAATATCATATTGCGAAAAGGCTCTCATGGCGGCCTTTTTAGCTACCTTCACAAAGGCAAGTCCCTTGCCAAGACATGTTTCCCCTATTACGACCCTCTTTTCCATTCAAGCTCTAGGGCCAGAATCCACATCTAGAAACCCAAAGGTAAATCCTCCCCTGATATCACCCAAGAAATGCTTCACGATCTTGAATTTGAAGATGAGCTCATGTAGAGGATAGCCAAGCCTCTCACCATGATTCAGACTCGACTACGTCGTTGCCATCACGTATTGCTCCTCGACCAGGTAACTACATCCTGTTTGTTGATGAATACCATCAGGATCATTTCTCCGTGATGTTCTCCATAGACATCACTCTTCCGATATGGGCATGTAGTGAAGCTCTCACTACCCTTAGGATCAAGGATTTTGTAGATCAGATCATGTGCCAGATTCATATTCTCACCTTCCCCTACCGGATCCTATCTGTATTCAATGACCTCACATTGGAGTTCATGACCAAGTTCTACCATCTTCACTTAGAACAAGTAAACATCAATTGTATGATCTCAATTTTTGGGGAGAGTATAGAAATATCTACCAAGAATATCACCTCCCTCATCCTCAACGATGATGATGTTCTTTGCTATTTTGATGCACGAAGTGCTCTTATTCTTCTTATCATAGCATGTATAACCAAGCAAAGTTTTGGGCCGACATTACTAGAATGCCCCAAACTTTGCCAAGGGGACTTAAAGCCTTGATCATACATAATTTTATCATCTGATACCTTTAGTGGATCCTCTATTGCACTATCCACAACAGGTCAGGCACTCAGGGCACTGTAACCCAAATAGATCTCTACACCTTGTGGTGTTTTCCTCATGATGAGTCAATCAACTGGGGAGTGCCATCTTAGACCTTGTGGTGTTTTCCTCATGATGAGTTAATCAACTAGGGAGTGCCATCTTAGAGAAAATTAGAACTCAAGAGAGCAGTAGCACTAGATCCACCATCAACATCGACCATCTTGTGACTGCCATGGCCATATTCTTAGGATTCACTCATATTCCTTTCCATGCAATCCATCTCAAGGGGACTCAACATTTGATTGGCATACCATACCTGAGGGCAAGCCAGGGCATTCACCATGGTGATACTAATGTCTACTATCTTGTATTCAAGGACTCCAATGTCCACCCTGAGCTTCCGCTCCATGCCAGGTTTGTTGCAACAAATCTCACTTATGACCTGTCAAACCTACTAGCACATATCTAGCGGTTCAATCTTGAAAAATCCATTCTAGAGGGTGCCATCCCCGAGACCACTTCTCATCAATGGAGTACCTCCATGTAGGTAAATGATTATGTGTATGTCCCTCCTCCTCTTCAGCCTAGACACTGTACCTAGAGGTAGATCATAGATGATACATGTGTTGACTAACTTTATGGCTTCTATGAGATTCAGGAGCAGCTAGACCAGATTCAACATGAGCAACAGTGTCGGGGACATCAACATAACCACATCTACCTTACTCAAAGTTCTTAGGAGTCTAGGAAAATTCAATGCGGCCCCTACGCCCCTTCTTGACCATCCTAAGAAGAGTATGGGGCCTACCAAGCATACCCTAACCCCAACTTGCAATACTGGGACCATTACTACTATGAGCCTCCTTCCTCTTCTTCTCCTCCACTACCTCGATGTCCAAAACCATAATGATTTTTTCCCTCCATCTCAATTTCAATTTTTCTCAAGATGAGCAAAATTCTATGTCCAGAGTGGAGGTGGGTGGTACATACCAATTCTACTACTATCTCCCTTTCCTAGCATATCTTATTTTGTAATATTTTGCTTGCATGTAGTTTTCTATCTTAAAAAGTTAGTTTTCTTTTATTCCTTAATTATGCAAATTGACACTTATCTAGTCAGCCATATGAATAGAATTTTTGTATCAATGTACCCCCTTTGAATGTAGTAAACCTTCTTTGAAAGTCATTTTTACAAATTACCATGACTAGAACTTGCCATGTCACTTAGGACCCCAAACTAGCATTACTCCTTGGAAATGTTGGCAAGCCTTAATGCATTGATAAGAATTAAACATAAAGTTTCTCGATTTTAAACTATAGAGTGACTTGTCATATCTTTTATATAATGTGGTGACAAGAAAAGCCAAACTAATACAATGACGCTCCTTGAAAAAAATGTGATAGCATGAGACTAGCCTTCTTCCACTATATTCATTCCCCTCACCTCACAAAAGAAAAATCAAAACCAATTTATGCCAAACCCCAACTCCAGGGTGGTATGATCACCCCCCTCCCATCATTTCTTCCATACCTATCATAAATTTAATAGGGGTGTATCATCAAAAGATGCCAAAGTGCATATTGAAAAAATGCCATCAATGTTACTATAGTTCATAAATAAAAAGATACAGAGTCAAATAGAGGAGGTGTCATCTTCTTCCACACCTCATTCATCCAAGTTCCTATGAAAAGCTTACAATAACATGTGGGAGCATCCAAGTAAAAGGGAGACAAAGCCTATTTCTTTACAAAGTCTTTATATAGAAACAAGATACAAAACATGTTAATTAGGGAACGTGGATTTTTTTTTATGTGATTCTAGGAGATTGGGTCGCATGGCCAAGAAAGGAGGTAAAAAACAAAGTAACTCAATGAGGGTGAGAAACACATGTTGTTAGAACAAAGTGGAGTAATTTGTGATTCATTGTTGCGTGAGGACAAGAAAACATTCAAGTTTGGGGCATTTTGATGAATGCATATTCATCACTTTTCAAATTAAATCTTTTAAGTATCTGCCTATGATTTTATCTTACTTATGGAAAATTTTTGGAAATAATTGCAATTTAGTTGTTCTTCGACCATTAATTAGAGTTCTTATCAACATTAGAAGAAAATAGTCTACTCCATCACTTGGAAATCAAAGGACCAAGGACTTCAATTGCAAATTTCCAAGCATCTTAGTACTTGAGTTGAGAGATTCAATTGGTGAACCGATCAAATCTCTTGTGCTAAGTACTCCACTCCAGAACTCCAAACCACTATTTCAAGGTGTCGATCAATCGACTCAACATTCCACTCATCATCTAAACTGGCCAATTCAACAGACCAAATGGACGACTCATATCATGAATCAGTCAACTCAAAAGTCCGAACCAAGTGTAACGCCCGGGCCCACTGCCCAAGGCTCTAGTAGAGTTTCAGGAATGATGACTGGCCCCACAAACCACCACTAGCCTTAACTGCGCATTTTGTCCACACTAACGCGCAAGCCAGGATCAACTTCCCGACTGGTCACCCATCCTAGTACTACTCCAAGCCGAACACGCTTAACTATGGAGTTCTTTAGTGATGGGCTGCCGGAAAAGGAAGTGCACCTTGGTGATATGGGTAGTCCAATCATTCCTTTTAAGATCATGTTATCCGAGGCCTCAAATCCTGGGATGTTACAATCTCCCCCACTTAGACTCTTGACGTCCTCGTCAAGGCTCAACTATATAGCCTCATAATCTGACCCCATTTCAGTGCAGACCCACAATGGCCCATGGACACCCAGCTCCCATCCACGGCTATCCGTGCAAGGGTGGCTCCATCTCGTCTCTATAGATAGCCCTTTCCAACTTGCCTGGACCGCACGGCTCAAGACTGGCATGCCACATGCCCATGTGGGCCCCACCTAATGGAGGGGTTATGGATCTAATACCATTTGCAATTCGAAAAGTAAAGGACGTTATTAGCTTTAGATGTAATAATGTTTAAAGAACCCTAATTTGATATGATTAAAGTGATTAGTAGGGTTTAATAGATGATTAAAGTTGATATTAGCCTGTTAATGATAAAAAGGAACATTAGGAAGGAAAAAGGATGAACTTTTCATATAATTAGTTTAGTTGAGAGTTCATGTGCATAAGTATGCTTTAATGGGCCTTGAAACCCTAATGTTGGTAAATTCATCTTTTAATAACTTTAATTATTCAAAGTAGTAAAGAAAGATAAGATATAATGATTTTAGGCTATTTCGAGCATTAAAGTCCCTAATTTGTGGATAAATAACCTTAATTAGAAATTAGGGTTTTTACATAAATAAAAGGTGGAATTAATAGCAAAATCGAGTTCATATGGGGATTAGACCATCATGAATTATGAGTTGTTAATCCAAAAGAAACTAAAGATGATAATTGAGTCTAATGACCTTGAAATAATTTAAAAGGATAAAAAAAGGTAGTAATCAACTTTAATTGGGCTTATGATGTTGAAATTAGGGTTTATGAACTAAGGGAGCTTTTGATATAAGCGTTATGAAGACAAAAACCCTAATAAAACCCTAATGTGGACTAGAAAGCCTAAGGTGGAATCCAAGTCTAGCTTTAGAATGTTCTGGATAAACTATAACACTTGGATCCCATGCATTAATTTTAGGATATTGTTGATTGCTTGTTGATTGATTCTTTATCCTTATTGCTTGGACAATCGAGTTGCTCTGGATCAGGTATGTGGTTAATTATGGACAACCACCTTAGTTTCCCGAGGATTTTCCGGATGATTAATCGCATTGAATGCAAATTATCTGTTGTATGTTCATACTTGCAAATCATAAAGTCACTATGATTATCACATTAAAAATAGAAGTATGTATTCTCGCACCCACATGCCACCCTGATGGATGATGCCAAAGGTCAGGCCCAGATGGGTAGACCACAGGACACCTTGAGCGGTTACCCCAGGCACTAAGCTCGGGAATGAGAAGGTGGCCTATGATATTGCATGACTAGTGGGCACCATGAGTGGTGACCCCCAGGCACCAAGCTCGGGATTGAGAAGGTGGCCTTAAGTCATTGGCAAAGGGAACCCTAAGGTGGGTATGCCAGGGTTAGGGCAAAAGCGGTGGAGAATGTCATACTGAAAAGTATAAATTGGCTTGTTAATTAATTTGATTGTGAATATTAAAT
Source organism: Alisma plantago-aquatica (assembly GCA_963693085.1). Lineage (NCBI taxonomy): Eukaryota > Viridiplantae > Streptophyta > Magnoliopsida > Alismatales > Alismataceae > Alisma > Alisma plantago-aquatica. The sequence goes on along the minus strand of OY856409.1, from coordinate 566,074,045 downwards.
TGTTAGCCATATTTGCAAGATTTTGGTTGTTCCCACATACCAGTATATTTTGATATACTGACCGAAGTTTTGTTTGTCGGCGTTTTAGGAACAACATTTGAAAGAACAAATAGTAAAGTGACACATTGTGAAAGTAAAACATAAAGTGCAAGGAGGATTAGTTCGAGTGGATTCAAGCTTGGATAGATAGATTACCAAGGTTTTCAAAGGTAAGTAAAGTTTTAATTTTATACCAAATTTTAGTTAGTTAGTAGAATTTCATAATTGTTATTGATTATTTGTCGAACCTTTGATCCTGTTAATTGGATAGCGACATCGACCTTTCAGTCTCCCTTAATTGGGGGTTACCGGGAGGCGGGGTCATTACAATTGGTATCAGAGCCATAACCCCTCCATTAGGTGGGGCCCACATGGGCATGTGGCATGCCAGTCTTGAGCCGTGCGGTCCAGGAAAGTTGGAAAGGGCTATCCGTAGAGACGAGATGGAGCCACCCTTGCACGGGTAGCCATGGATGGGAGCTGGGTGTCCATGGGCCATTGTGGGTCTGCACTGAAATGGGGTCAGATTATGAGGCTATATAGTTGAGCCTTGACGAGGACGTCAAGAGTCTAAGTGGGGGAGATTGTAACATCCCATGATTTGAGGCCTCGGATAACATGATCTTAAAAGGAATGATTGGACTACCCATATCACCAAGGTGCACCTCCTTTTCCGGCAGCCCATCACTAAAGAACTCCATAGTTAAGTGTGCTCGACTTGGAGTAGTACTAGGATGGGTGACCAGTCGAGAAGTTGATCCTGGCTTGCGCGTTAGTGTGAACAAAATGCACAGTTAAGGCTAGTGGTGGTTTGTGGGGCCAGTCATCATTCCTGAAACTCTACTAGAGCCTTGGGCAGTGGGCCCGGGCGTTACAAATGGTTTGTGAGGATGTTTTATCATGAGCTATGCGGAATTTGTAAAGTTGAGTTGAATCACCATGAGGATGTGCTAAGAGTTTCTTGATGAAGACAAATGTGGAGTTTGAGATGAGATGATAAGTATAATACATGGAGGTGTATGTTACCTAACACTTAAGGATGAGAGGTGGTAATGAATGCTCTGGTTGAGATATAGCTACCTAGTTAGCTGGAAGTTAGAAGAAGTTGAGGTTGTTTGGCTAACCCTAAGTTTGGAAAGAAGATGTGCTTTGGCTAACACCCAGATGTAATAAGATATGTTGAACAAGTTAATGGTTGTTTGGGTAGCCAGTTTAGTCCTTGATGTAGTGAAAGGATGTTGATAGGACCTCAGATATACTTCTTTGGATAGGAAGGTAATAAAACCCCTTTTGAGAGTGGTTTAGGGTTTCCGAGGTATCAAGCTTGAGGAATCATAACGATACAGGAGGACATGATATACCTTGGTACTACAAAGATAGTAAGTGATGGTAGCATTCTGGATGCTTAAAACAAAGTTGCATGAAGCATGTGGCCATGCAAGCCAGGAAGTGAAGGACGAACACCATTAACTCAGTGCATGGATATAGAGGATAAAAGAGTCCCCGAGAGAGAATGGGAGTTCATTACTATGGATGTTGTGGTAAGACTCTCCTAGACCAAGGAGGGTCGAGGTGCTATATGGGTTATGGTAGATCGCCTTACCTAGATGACATGAGAAAGGAAGAGTGTTGTCACGAGACAGATTCAGTTGAACTACTTAAGGGAGAAGATGGTTCAACCACACCAAGATGTGAGTTCAAAAGTTCTTGGATATGACCAAGGTTCACTTCCATGAAGTGGAAGTAGATACATGAAAAGCTTGATGATAGTATAGTTTATCACCCCTAACTAATGGTTAGTATGATCCAGACTAGAGGGTCTGATGAGAGCAAGTGTGCTTGTTCAGGGTGATACAAAGAGACAGTTCTTAAGATGTGATGTTAACCACCATAGCCTTTATCGGGATGCAAGAAGTTCAATAAGGAGGTAGTGTCGGTCACCACTTAATTAAGATGATGTTGGTGAAGGAGGCCTAGTGAAAGTCATAAAAGAACCACAGTGAGTGCAGATGAAGTCGCTTGATCGAGCAATGGCTGAGAGAAAGCCCAAGGGTGACATGAGTCATGAGCTGATGCAAAGCAGAATGACATGCAGTTCGCCGTGGGGGAATATAATGTGAAAATATGACCCCTCTAAGCTACAGCTGAGAGAGTTGAATCCCCGATATATGGGTCCATTTGAGATGGATTGGTGGAGATGGTTGTGCTTAGCCCTGCCCCACAGGATAACATGATGTGTAATGTGTTCCATGAGTCCGATCTAGATCACTATGTGAGGTACCCAAGCCATGTGTTGAGCCCTGAACCTATTCAACTTTTGAGAGGCTGAAATGTCCTGAGTCACCTATGAGGGTACGATATACCAGGGTAAGAAAGAACTCAGATGGAATATTATGAGATAATGAAGGTTCTTGGGAAATATCATGGAAAGGGTGAAGCCACATGGGAGCCCTGATGGACAAAGGAAATGCTTATCCTGAATTGTTTGCTTGATGGAATTTTGAGGGCAAAATTCCTATAAGAGGGGAAGAATGTTACAACCCCAATTTTGGGATCATTTGCTGAGAAATATAATTTCTCATATTAAAGGTATTTGTGTTGAATAAATGAGTTTCATTGAAAATAGCCTTGTTGTTTGATTTGAGGGCTTTATTGGCTATTAGGCCCAATAATAAGGATATTCAATTAATTAATGAATAACTGATAATTGGAGAAAAGAAATATGTGGAAACCTCTAGAAGGCAAATCCAAGGATGGATTTCGTGCCACATGGGTTCCTTAGATTCTGAGGAGTCCAACATTGCATAAAGAATGTATTAAGAAAAGAAAAGATCAAATGAGTATTTCCTTGTTAATAAAGAAATTAAAAACATTGATGAAATATGGAAAATAAGTGAAAAGAGGTGTTTTTAAGTGGAATTTCGTATTCCAAGGATTCCTAATGATAAAAGGAATACCTATGAGGAAAAGAAAAGAGAAATAAAGAGAAATCCACAAAAGGAAATATTTTAATAAGAAATACACATGGTAATGAGGAATAATGCATTTAGATGCATCTAGAAGGGTAATGAGTACCCGATAAAAAAGATTTCGAAACAATAGAGTTTCTTGGGATCCAAGGAGTCCCAATAAAGAGGAAAGAAAGAGAAAATACCACATTTTCAAAATAAGGGAATAATGTAATACATAATTAGTGAATTATGTGGTTTTATTAAGAAGAAAGTATTTTCTACTAAAGGAAACTATAATTTCGTGGCTAATAAGTTAAAATCCAAGAGAAAGAGAAAGGGGATCCTCAAATTCCTAATATCTAATGAATAAAGAAGATTAAAGAAAAGGGATATCAAAGGGATGATGAGGAGAGAGAAGGTTACTTTTATCTAAGGAGAATACGTTTCCTTTTTGGGAAAGGACTTGAGTCCTTATAGATACACGCTTTAGGAGTTCGTTACTCACCCTATATAAAGGGGGTAAAGCCGGGTCGAGATCCAAAGAAACTCCACCCAATACAATCCCTTCTCCTTCTCCTTTCCGTACTGACTCTTTTGGTTGAGGGTTTAACCCTATACCTGGATCTGAGGGGCCGTGGGGAAGGCTGCAATAGGGCCATGTTGCTCCCACAACAGCAAGACGATGCTCGGTGGTCGTCCCCCTCCTCATAGCGGTATGCAGCTGCTGTGGAATGACCTTAGGACTGCCGTGAAGTTGTAGAGAGTTGTGCTTAATCCCAGCCACCACGGCCCTGGCTGTGACTCCCTGTAGCTGTGACGGAGGGAGGCAGACATCTTGGGGCCATCGCCGACACCTTGGAGTCCAAGGAGGGAGGAGGAGAGCTCCCCCGCGTAGCTGCACCGGCGGCTACCCTAGGGTTCGCGAGGTTGATGAAGAATGAGGGGCCGTTGGACGTTTATGCCCTCCGCGGGCTGAACAACTTGAAACTTAACCAAGGGCAGAGTAGTAATTTCGAAATGTTTCCAAAATAGCAAGGCAACGTTGCATGGCAAGGAGGCGACGTGGTGCTCTCCGATTGGTCCGGGTAAGTGAAATATTACAAAAATCATAACTAATTAGTAGTAGCTTGGATTGATAAGTATAATCTATCAATTTTGCTCAGAAAAATGAGAGGAATCCAATAAAAATATAATTGAAGTCTGATTCCTTTTGCAATTCGAAAAGTAAAGGAAGTTATTAGCTTTAGATGTAATAATGTTTAAGGAACCCTAATTTGATACGATTAAAGTGATTAGTAGGGTTTAATAGATGATTAAAGTTGATATTAGCCTGTTAATGATAAAAAGGAACATTAGGAAGGAAAAAGGACGAACTTTTCATATAATTAGTTTAATTGAGAGTTCATGTGCATAAGTATGCTTTAATGGGCCTTGAAACCCTAATGTTGGTAAATTCATCTTTTAATAACTTTAATTATTCAAAGTAGTAAAGAAAGATAAGATATAATGATTTTAGGCTATTTCGAGCATTAAAGTCCCTAATTTGTGGATAAATAACCTTAATATAGAAATTAGGATTTTTACATAAATAAAAGGTGGAATTAATAGCAAAATCGAGTTCATATGGGGATTAGACCATCATGAATTATGAGTTGTTAATCCAAAAGAAACTAAAGACAATAATTGAGTCTAATGACCTTGAAATAATTTAAAAGGATAAAAAAAGGTAGTAATCAACTTTAATTGGGCTTATGATGTTGAAATTAGGGTTTATGAACTAAGGGAGCTTTTGATATAAGTGTTATGAAGACAAAAACCCTAATGTGGACTAGAAAGCCTAAGGTGGAATCCAAGTCTAGCTTTAGAATGTTCTGGCTAAACTATAACACTTGGATCCCATGCATTAATTTTAGGATATTGTTGATTGCTTGTTGATTGATTCTTTATCCTTATTGCTTGGACAATCGAGTTGCTCTGGATCAGGTATGTGGTTAATTATGGATAACCGCCTTAGTTTCTCGAGGATTTTCCGGATGATTAATCGCATTGAATGCAAATTATCTGTTGGATGTTCATACTTGCAAATCATAAAGTCACTATGATTATCACATTAAAAATAGAAGTATGTATTCTCGCACCCACATGCCACCCTGATGGATGATGCCAAAGGTCAGGCCCAGATGGGTAGACCAAAGGACACCTTGAGCGGTTACCCCAGGCACCAAGCTCGGGAATGAGAAGGTGGCCTATGATATTGCATGACTAGTGGGCACCATGAGTGGTGACCCCCAGGCACCAAGCTCGGGATTGAGAAGGTAAGTCATTGGAAAACGGAACCCTAAGGTGGGTATGCCAGGGTTAGGGCAAAAGCGGTGGAGAATGTCATACTGAAAAGTGTAAATTGGCTTTTTAATTAATTTGATTTTGAATATTAAATTGTTAGCCACATTTGCAAGATTTTGGTTGTTCCCACATACCAGTATATTTCGATATACTGACCGACGTTTTGTTTGTCGGTGTTTTAGGAACAACATTTGAAAGAACAAATAGTAAAGTGACACATTGTGAAAGTAAAACATAAAGTGCAAGGAGGATTAGTTAGAGTGGATTCAAGCTTGGATAGATAGATTACCAAGGTTTTCAAAGGTAAGTAAAGTTTTAATTTTATACCAAATTTCAGTTAGTTAGTAGAATTTCATAATTGTTATTGATTATTTGTCGAACCTTTGATCATGTTAATTGGATAACGGCATCGACCTTTCAGTCTCCCTTAATTGGGGGTTATCGGGAGGCGGGGTCGTTACACCAGGCATTTCAAATCTCCAAGAAGCCGATTCAATTATGTGGAGACCAAGTTTTTATCAATAGTGTGTTGCCAACCCTCTTTAGGTTTTTAACCTTCTTTAATGGGCACGCGTACCTATGAATTGGAGTTGGGTGATTCACAACATAGATTGATTGATTCACAATATACACACAACCTTATTACAACACAACCAACCATTTGTGTTTTATAGCTTCCACCCCTACTTCCCCTATAAAAGGAGGGGGGAATCCACAAAGAAGGGGATCAAAAATTTTCTATCTTTCTATTTGTTTTAGCACTTGTTTACTTCCTCACTTTATAATTATTTCATCTTGTACTCTTCTTTCTTAAGTAGAATTTCTAGTTAAATTCTTTTTCTTGCTATTCTTACTTTGGATAAAGAATTAAGAGAGGTAGATTTTTTATTGTCACAAGTCCAGAGTCCTTTCTGGATTCTTTCTTCTTTACTATTCTATGGTTCCCTTTCTTCCTTCCTCTGTTGCTTCTTTAATTTCTATGGATCATGAGTAGTTATTCATATTGGTACATGGGTTGTAGTCCATATCCATAGCGTATTAGATTGATTTCTATATGATAAAACTTGTTAGACAATATTTGTTTGGATTATCACATAACTTGAACGATTTGGTCTCTAGTTTTTGTCAAATGTTAGTCTTGGGTGATGAGATATAAGACCCTAAGGCTTAGATGTTGACCATTCTAAGATGAGGAGGCACCAGGGGTGGTGGATTTGGAGGATCGGGAAGATTTCTATACTTTGGTTACACTAATTGAGACACATTTCCTATGATAAAGTAGTTAAGGTCCTTGAAGAAGGATTTTTCTGTAAGAAATTTAAACAGACCATGAGGTTCATATAAGGTAGATGGGAATCCTTAGTATTCTTTTTAGAGTCAAAATAGGTCTTGTGGAAAAGGATATAACAATCCATTTTGACTTAGATCACCCTTGGAATTCAATATACTTTCACAATTGTGTTTTTGGAAATGTTAGCTTGGTTCTTTTTGGGATGGGCATTACAATTTACAATCAAGGCTACGATGCGTGTCTTGGTATCAAGGGTTGAAGATGGAAATATAGCCTTCTTCCTAAAGGGTAGATCAGTTTTCTTTAAGTGTTGGTGAATATCTGAGAGAGAAAGTTTAGGATCAAAGTTGTTGTAGAATTCCTCAGGGTATAGCACGTCAAGATAATTTGGATAGGTAATCTTCCAAGAACTTGTGGGAAAGGATCCACTTAAGTAGGTATTAAAGGAATCCTCAATGATTGTGATCCTGGTCCCAGAAATCATGGAAGTGAGGATTATCAAGGTATTAGGAGGTGGCACTAAGGTTGTGTAGTTCCATGTAAGGTTGGCATAGAACTAGTGAACAACCTTTTTGTTAGTTGAGAAACAAAGGTGTTTGAGACAAAGTGTACCAAGACAATTATCAAGAAAAACATGCTTGAAAATATTTAAAAGCTTACTCCCAGATTCCACCAAGGGTCTAAAGGGAAAGGGTGAATGAGGGAGAAATTCCTTATCTTGATTTACATCTTGAGTATCTATAAAGGAGGCACCATAATGCATAAGAACCCTTGAGGAAGAAGTAGCTAGGGGAACAAATGAGTTACTACTGGTGAAACTCCTCTTTCTCTTACTTGATGCCATGGGTGGCAAAAATTGTGGATACAAGAGAGTAGAAGACTCAAATCAATGGAGAAAAACAACAACAAAGATTCAAGAATAGTTTGGGTTAGGGAAAGGAGAAATATTTGGGCTTGGATAAGATATGAAAAGGGTAGGAGTGATTCTAGGCTTAGAGGAAGAACATGGAGGAGAGGTTGTTGGTCATGTTGCTCTAGTTAAGAGGTATAAACTCGACTGGCTAAACCTTTTTATCATTCATGCAATAGTGTTGTTGGTTGTGTTTGTAGAATGGGTAACTCGGCTAACAGCAAGTGTTGTTCAGTCCTAAGGTAGCCTTTCAGTTGAGTTACACTATGAGAAACTTGGCCGACAACCAGTGTTGTCACAAAGATAAACAAAATTAATTCAAAGATCTTATAACCCAATGTAAATACACCAAACTAGCCCATAAAGTATATAAAGCATATAGAGGCAAATTTTTGTCATCATTGGCTACTATTTTGCGTTAAAGAAAGCATTTTGCGATTAAATCCAATGTATGCAAAACAAGGCATTTAAACTTTACAAAATTGAAGAAAATAGGAGTAGATGGTATTTATCTCTGAAAAACATAGAGGTGAAAATGAACATTCTAGCTAATAAAATTGAGTTGATCTTTAGGTAGAGGTTTTGTTAAAATATCCACAAGTTGATTTTCTATATCTACATGAGAGGTGTAGATGTGTTTATTAGAAATATGGTGAAGAAGGAAATGATAGTAGATCTCTATGTGTTTTTCCCTACTAAACATGGTCCTAGGAGGAAGCAAGTGCCACTTGTACATATTCTATCAACTATGCATCCGACATAAATTGCATCACTATTGGTCATAAGAGTAAAGTCCCTTGAGTTCACATACCATAGTACAAAGTTTGGAGTTTTAGCTAGGTACCTCAAAATCCACTTAACTACTAAAACATGATATTTTCTAGGACTTCATTGAAATATAACACACAAGACAAAAATAAATATGATATATGGTCTACAGGCATTTAGATATAGTAAGCTACCAATAATACCTCAATAGAGCTTCTCATCTACCTTTCCACCTTCTTCATCCTTGTTTGGTTTGGTAGTATTCGAAATGGGAGTATAAATTGGCTTCACATTATCCATTCCAAAGGACTTTAGGAGTTCACATGTGTATTTTCTTTGGTTGATGAAGTTCCCATCTTGTACTTGCTTGATTTGGAACCTAAGGAAGAATGTAAGCTCCCTAGTCATGCTCATTTCAAATGTGCTCTACATGAGAGAACTAAACTCCCTGCAAAGATCAAGATTAGTAGCACTAAAAATGATATCATCAATAAAAGTTTTGATGATTAAAAAATTATTAGAAGTGTGTTTTATAAAGAGAGTCGAATTAACCATTCACATGACATAGACATTATCAATTAAAAGTCACTAAGTTTCTCATAAGAAGATCTAGGGGATGGTTTGAGTCCATGAAGGGCTTTTGTAATAGATATACATGACTAACATTCTTGTCATGTTCAAAGCTAGGATGTTTAGCCACATAGACTTCCTCTCTAGAATATCCACTGAAAACACACATTTAATGTCCATTTGATAAAGTAAGAAATTGTTATGAGACAAAGGCAAGTAGCATTCTATTAGATTCAAGTCTAGCAAGCAGAGCATAAGTTTCATCAAAATCAGTACCAACCTATTGGTTGTAGACTTAAACTACTAACCTTGCCTTGTTCCTTACCACCTTGCCACTGTCATCAAGCTTATTCTTGTAGACCCACTTTGTGGCAATGATCTTTATATCACATAGTCTTGTCATTAGAGTCCAAGCCTTATTTTGTTTTAATTACTCAAGTTCTTCTTACATGGGTAGAATCCACTCATCATCTTCAAGAGCTTCTTTCATATTCTTGGGCCCATATAGTGAGATGAAGGCATTGTTGGATTTTTTTTGTTGAGGTCATCCCCAACTTTCACTATTTCAATGGGATTTCCTATGAAGAGATCTTTTGGATGATATTTTGAAAAAACATGAAGTAGGATGCTTCCTTTCATCTTCTTTTGAGCATTCAACTCCAGCCACATCTTTACATTTATTGTTGATGTCTAGATTTTTCAAATTGGGAATCACCTCATCTTTTTTTTTTTTTGAGGAAGGGCGCCCGCCATTTTATTAAGTAATCAAATCGTTTGCAGCAAGTACAAGGATCCGATCCTCAAAGTCCTCACCAACAATGTGAGGATTAACAAAATGACAGGCAGCAACGGCTAAGGCATGAGCTACTCTATTGCCTTGCCATTTTACAAAACACAAATTAAAAGAAAGGAAGCTACAAGAGAGATCAACAATATCCTGAGAAATATAGTCTTCATAACCACGTCCGCCGTATCCCTTCTTGACCGCTTCCACTAGCAGCAGGTAGTCCGTCTTAACCACAACATATGTGTACCCTTCCCTAAGAGCCAGACGCATATCGTGTAGGACAGCCATACCCTCCGCACTAAGCACCGAGTAAGGTTGTTCTAACCGGCATTGGAAGGTCCACAAAAGTTGACCGCTAGCGTCCTAGATGACTGCCGCACATACATTCTCTTCCGCTGTAATGACTGATGCATCTGTATTGATCTTAACGCAGCCATATGGTAGGCAGTGCCATGAAACCTAACGTGGAGATGTGGAAGAAACGGCAGCTCTACCCACAGCCCCATGATAGCATGCATGGTCAGCAACCAGGCTGAGGTAAGAAGCCACAAGACCCGGGATATGGGGGGGATGATCCTCAAAAAGAATTTTATTCCTCGCTGTCCATGAGACCCACATAAGAGTAGCACCCTCATCTTTTTGCCTGCTGTCCTCCTCCTGTAAAAGACTCCTAACAAAGGACGCCACATCATGATTGCTCAGCCATCCGCCCCAATCAAACACCCCGGCCGCCCATACCTGTCTGGCTACGTCACAGTGTAGCAGTGCATGAGAAGAATCCTCCCACTGTCCGCAACGATGGCAGCTGTCATCCTGTGTCACATGCTTCCTTTGTAGTTCTGACTTAGTGGGAAGTATATTCCTAAGAGCTCTCCATATGAATTGCTTCAGTTTCGGTGGCCATCCTTGCTTCCAAACCCTCTTCCACAAATCAATATCCAAGCCGTCAACTAAATCCTCTCCTGTCCGAATAAAGAAATAAGCACTCCTGACAGTAAACTTCCCATTGCATTCCTTATCCCAATATAGTGTGTCCTTGTCAATCCGCTGTGACAGTGGAATGTTAAGAACTCTCCGTGCTATATGTGTAGGAAAGCAAGTCTCCACCGCCTCTCTATTCCACCTCTTAGGTCCTCCAACCATCAAATCGCTCACCCATGTATAATCCACTGGGCCATGAATCAAATATCTGTCTGCTGTGCCCCCCAAGTGTGGAATCCATCTCTCCTTGTAGATATGAATATTTTTTCCATCCCCCACCCTCCACCTGAAGCCACTCTTAACAACTTGCAGTGCCCCCCAAATACTCCTCCATGTATAACTGGGATTCCCCCCCAACTCGACCTGAAGAATAGAAGATGTGTTGTAATATTTCGCCTTGAGTACCTGAGCAGCAAGAGACTCTCCATAGACTGCCAACCTCCATCCTTGTTTAGCGAGGAGTGCTTGGTTGAAAGATTTCAGGTCCCTAAACCCCATGCCCCCACTCTCTTTGGGCTTGCACAATCTATCCCAGCTCATCCAGTGAATTTTCCTTTCCCCCTCCTTAGATCCCCACCAGAACCGTGCCATCATAGAATGGATATCTTCAATAATTCCCTCCGAAAGTTTGAAGATGCTCATGAGATACGTAGGAATTGCTTGGATGACTGCTTTGATCAACACCTCCTTCCCTGGTCTGGACAACAATTACTCCTTCCACCCCTGTAATTGTTTCCACACTCTGTCCTTTATGGCCGCAAACACCTACTTTTTGGACCTACCTACCACCGTGGGAAGGCCCAGATACTTCTCATGCCTGTCCACCTCCCTCACCTACAACATATTTTTAATGAACTCCCTTCTCTCGCTTGTGACGTTTGTACTAAAGGAAACCTCCATCTTCTCGTAATTGATTTTCTGCTCGGATGCCCTCTCATATTGGCTGAAGATTTCAGCTAAAGAGGAGCATTCTTCTGAGGTAGCCCTTGTAAAAACAATGCTATCATCTGCGAAAAGAAGGTGAGTGACCCGTGGTGCTCTTCTGCATATTCTTGTCCCATCTATTTTGTTGACCTGTGCAGCTTTGGATAGAGAAAAAGAAAGTGCTTCAGCGCAAAAAAGAAAAAGGTAAGGTGATATAGGATCACCTTGGCGAAGTCCTCTGGATGGTTTTGCAGACCCTCTCCTATTGCCATTGTGGGATACGCTTGTAACACACTCCATAACCTTGCTTCTCCAAATAGACGGCAGCCCCATTCTCTCCATAACCCCCTCCAGAAAAACCCACTTGACTCTGTCGTATGCCTTGCTCATGTCCAGCTTAAGCGCCATAAGCCCCTCTCTTCCTTTCTTACGGTGTATCATGGTATTAAACATCTCATATGCCACCAAGTCATTGTCGGTGATCATCCTCCCTTCTATGAAAGCACTTTGATTCTCCGAGATAATCCCATTCATCAACGGTTTGATTCTATTTGCCAAGACCTTTGTAATAATCTTATATGAAACGTTGCACAAGCTGATAGGTCTATATTCAGACAGGCGGACAGGACTATTAGTCTTCGGAATGAGAACTATATCAGTGTCATTAATGTCAGCCAGGACAATCTCCCCTCTCCACCATTTAGAAATAAAATCCATCAAGCTACTTTTAATCACCTCCCAAAATTTTTGGTAGAAAATTGCCTTCATCCCATCCGGGCTGGGAGCTTTATTCGGGTGCATTTGTTGAAGAGCTTTCCAAACTTCTGTCTCGGTGGGAACCTTTTCCAGATCTGAAATAGAAGATTCATCAATCACCCTAGGCATGCCTTCAAGAAATTCCTCCATCCCGTGAGGGTTTGAGCTGGAAAAGAGGGAATTAAAATAAGAAAAAATAATTTCATCAATGGAATCCTCCTCCGTATGCCAACTCTCATCCTCCTTAAAGAGACCTTCTATGGTGTTGTGTCTCTTTCTTTGGCTAGCTTTATGATGAAAATATTTTGTGTTCCTATCTCCGTCTCTCATCTCGTTAGTCCTAGCTCTAGCCAACCAATAGCTCTCTTCCAACCTCTATAGATCCTGTAGTTCTCTCCCTAAAGATTCACATTCTTGCAACATGTCATGAGATGGTGGCTTATCTTGAGCATGACCAAGCCTCTTCTCGAGCTGCTGAATTCTCCTTCTTATGTTACCAAATTTATCTGCCGCCCATCCAGCAAGCTTTTCCACGCAAAGGTCCGTCTGTCCTTTAAGGCCCAAATCATAGTTGTTGTCCCAAGCCCGAGTGACGACATATTTGCATTCCGGTGAAGATAACCAGAAGGTTTCAAATCTGAACCGCTTCTCCACCTGCCCACCGTCATGATTCCTGTGCTCATCCCATAAAAGTATCTGCCCATGATCCAAGTTAAGAATAGGGAAGTTTTTGACCTTTCTGATATTGTAAAAATCACACCATTTCATGTCAGCCATAAACCTGTCAAGTCTTTCCAAAATCATCGTGTCTACCTGCTGTCCCCTTTTCCACGTAAATTTATTTCCGGTGGACCCCAAATCAGTGAGGTGACATCCCTCCATTGCCTCTCTGAAGTTCCGCATCTGCCATTCATGCCTAGGTTGACCTCCTTGCTTCTCAGATTGAAAAAGTATCTCGTTGAAGTCCCCACAAAAGACAATAGGGAAAGTCGTCTGTGCACAAAGCTCCTCCATCAGCCTCCAAGTGTTGTGATGCTCGTGAGTTGCTACCCAACCATAAATCCCCACAAAGTAAAAACAATCCTGGCTGTCCTCCCTTCCCACCACCGCACTGATATGATGGTCCGAAAAAGACTTCACAGACACATCCTCCCCTCTCCACCACACACCCAATCCTCCAGCTCTCCCCCTGTTGTCCACTCCAAACCCCGCATTGTACCCACATCTCATTCTAACCTCCTCTTGGTCCCTCCCTCTACACATAGTCTCCATCACAAAGACTATATCAGGCATCTCTCTCCAACACCGCCTCCTTAGAGAGTCAACCGTCCTAGGGCTGCCCAAACCCTGGACATTCCAGCATAATATTTTCATGGCTCTTCACGGGCCTGGACCTTGCCAGCACCTGTTACTGTTGTGTGATTTGGTTCACACTGCACCACCACCCGCACCCATTTTCCAGCCAAACCCATCTCACCTTCATCAATCCCCTCCATACCTTCCGCACCCCCTCTCCTCCTCTTTCCCCCTTCAAGAACTCGCTGTGACGCCCTATCACCCCCCCATACCCACCTGCCGCAACCCAAGCCTTGTAAACCTTCGACTTCTTCCCTTGATCTTTCCCTCCCCACCCTTTCTACTATGGTGCATCGACCTCATAGCAAGCATCCTCACCCCTTCCTCCCCTGCCCCTCCTTCCCCAACACACCCTGCAACGTCATTAGCCTCACTGTTATTCTGGAGAACTGTGTCACACCTGTGTCGACATCCTCCGTGGATGCCTGAGCGTAGCTGTCCCCTAACATGTGAGCCGCCATGTTGGAAGACACACCTAACACCTGACCTGCACCATTGGATGACACTGCCGAACTTTGCACATTGATGTCAACACCCCCACTGGACGTTTGAGCGTTGTTGTCTGCCATCAGTCCCGTAACGCCGCGTCGGCTCGTTGTTTGGCTCCTCGTCGCCCGTTGCGTCTCCGTTGATGACGTTAACGCCCCACCCAGAGGCGCCCCGCCCCCTCCACAGCTTGGCGCCCAGCACCTTGAACAACATCCGTCGATGCCATAGCAGCGCCCCTCGTCCGCCGCTCAAGGTCAGTAGCTATCGGCGCCGTTGCAGCATCAACATGCTTGCCAAACTCCACTGTCGACGCCATTGTTGCGTCAAAATGTTTGCCACATGCCACTGTCGATGCCATTGCTATGTCTGCCCGCTTGACGAACACCTCATCGAGGTCCACCATCTCAACTGAATCATCTGACGCCTCCTCCCTCCCCGAACGCCCGTCAACATCAGGACGCGGTCGACCCGCATCAGCGTGGCGTTGCTGCTCCCCCGACGTGGAACGTGCAGCGTTAGGTTTGGAGATAAACCTCAACTCTTTAGACTCCCCCTCCCTACCCAGGAGTTCCTCCCTGATCAGAACAATCCACCGCTTCGTCGGTGACGCTTTGATCAAAGGCCCCCAGCGCCTAGGCGTCGCACCTTCCTCTGCCCCTCTTCCTCATCTCTACAGTGCTTCTCAAGGTGGCCCATGACACCACAAAGATAACAAAAAGCTGGTAGCCGTTCATATCTAATCTCAATTGGAACAACCTTGCTGCTCTTGTCCCTTATCTTTTGCAACTGTCGGATAGGCTTTGTGATGTCGATTTCGACGCGCGCCCTGCACGACACCCCCCATCCGAGGTTGCACCTATCAACGGCGATGACCCTGCCGATCTTGCTAGCAACCGCCCTAATTGATTCCTCCGCTCTATAGCCTAGAGGCATGTTGTACAACCTGATCTAGAATAGGCAGAGATTGAGAACCATCTCCGACGGTGTGTCCTCCGGATTGATATCCCTGACGATGAGAAGATGATTGTCGAAATTCCATGGACCTTCCGCAACAACCTTCTCCTTATCCTTCCAATGGAGAAACTGGATCACAAAGAGATTGTTGGATATCTGCCTGAAGCTAACGTCCTTCCTCAGTGCCCAAGCATTGGTCATCGTTCTTTTGAATGTTGGAAAGTTGTATGGCCTATCCGTCGTCAGCCGTCCGACCAGTGCTAGGGCTATGTGCTCATTCCCCTCCCCCTCTGACGCCCCTTGGAGATCAAGGACATCGTTCTTCTCTTCCTCTTGAACCCTCAGTGCTGCGTACCTTTCCACAAGTTCATCCGCCATAACGCAGAGAAGCCATGCAAAACGCAAGAGAGATGACGCCTCAGTGGCGAGAAGACCTGGATGCGTCGTCGCCTAGAGAAGCCCTAGGAGACAAGCGACCAGGAGTTGGGAATCACCTCATCCAGAACATCATCACAAATAGCATTGTTGGAAATAGTGGGGTTAGTTTCAATAAATCTATCATTGATGTATTCTTCTAATTTGGAGAATTTAGTGTTAAAGACTTTATATGCTCTAGTAGTAGCACTATAGCCAATAAAGAAAGCCTTGTATGATTTAGCGTCAAACTTATCAAGAGAATTTTGTGTTCAAAATAAAGCATGGACAACCAAAAACATGAACGTAGTCAACGAAAGACTTTCTACAAAACCATAACTCATAGGGGGTTTTCTTAAGAAAAGGATGAGTGAAAACCCAGTTTCTCACAAAACAAGTAGTACTAACGACATCGACCCAAAACTTCTTGGGAGTGTCATACTCCAAGAGAATTTTCCTAGCCATTTCTGATACAAAACTATTCCTCTTCTCTACAACCTCATTTTCTTGTAGTGTACGGGGTGACGAAAAGTTGTGCGTATAAACAAATTCTTCACAAAAGCCTTCAAACAAATCATCTTCAAGGCCTCCCCCATGGTCACTATGGTAGAGATGATACGAAAAGAAGATTCATTTTAAATTTGTTTGCAAAAAGTAGAGAAGACAGTAAGAGTAGCACTCTTTTCAATAAAAAAGGAAATCCATGTAGAGTGAGAAACTCATCGACAATCACTAAGAAATACTTTCTTCCACAAAGTGATTGCGTTCTCATGGGTCCAATTAAATCAATGTGAAAAAGATCAAGAGCTCTTTTGGTACTAAGGGCTCCTTTAGATTTTAATGAGGATTTTTTTGGATTCCCTTATGTGCAATGATGGAATTCTTAATCCTTCTCAAAGTCCAATTCTAGAAGTCCTTTGACCATTTCCTTTTTACCCAACTTATTCAATTGAGGCATATTTACATGACCCATCATATGGTTCCATAAAGATACATCATTTTTATCCATAACAAGGAATTTACCAATAATAGGATTATGGTGCCTAAGAACAATAGTACATAGATTTCCAATTCTAGTTCTCTTACATATGACATTTTACATTAGGGAATATACAAGAAAGCATTCTAGCAATGTAAAAAGACTAATATAACCATTATCATAAAGTTGATTAACACTAATAAATTGTGATGGAATTCATCCACAAGAAGAACATTCTTTATGCATAGTGAATCACCTACATCACCCTAACCTACCACTTTACCTTTCTTGTTATCCAAAAAAGTCATTGATACTCCTTTTCATCTTGTAAAGGTAATCAAGTGGCTCATGTCACCAGTCATGTGCTTGGAGCAACTGCTATCAACAATCCAATTTTCTTTTTCCTAGAAGAAAAGGAGAGTCTAGTTTCCAATTCAAAGTTTAGGATCTAGGGTTTAGCTCAAGAACCCATTTCATGTTTAGGTTTGTCCCTTTCTTCTTATAAGGACAAAAAGTACATTAATGATCATCACTCTTGGAATGAACACAAACCATTGACCTTAGATCTGGAAGTCTCTCCATGGTATGTTGGAGGTCCCTTGCTCTTTTTCTTACAATTTCCCTTTCTCTTTGGTCCTCCCTCATATCCCTGAACACTACTACCCACTTGTTGAGTAGAGAACTATAGGACTTGAAGAAATTTTGTAAAGATTATATGCTAGCATTGTAAGATTTTTCATTTTGTGCAAGCACTCTATTCTAGAATAGAGGTCATCCATGTTTTTTTCTTATCTCTTCATTTTAGACTTTCACTTTGAATAAGAAGAATGGTTAACATGATTCATGTTAATGACAATATATCTAGAAATTTCATTTATATTTACCACACTTCTTAAATTGTGCTAGCCATAAAAGGTCATGTGGAATTCACCTTCATTTGATCTAGAATCACTAGAGGAGGACCCCTCCCAAGCGACATGGTCTCCATCTTTGCCTCTTCTTTCTTTCTTTTCCTTCTTCTTGCATATACCCTATTTTCTTTTGTCCTCCTTCTTCCTATGGCTATGTATTTGGTGAGGTTTCTTGGATTTTGAGCATTCATTCCATAAGTTCCCTTTTGACCACACTCATATCATCTAGGAATAGAGGAGGAGGGTTTGCCCTTGACGTGCTTTCCCTTTGAGTAGTGAGTTTCAAGATCACTAGGGGAGTCATCTTTAATTGGGGATGGATAATCTTGGCTAATGACTTGTTGTTGCACAATAGCTTCAACTTCATCTTTGAATGCAAACTCCTTTCTCTTGGACTCTTTATCTTCTTTGCTTTATTCTTCTTCTTGCTTGTCAATTCTCACTTCATAAGCTTGGAGATTTCCTATGAGCTATTCAGTAGAAAGTTCGAAGAGGGTCTTTGTTTCTTCAATTGTAGCCACATTCATTTTTCACCGAAGAGGAAGGGATCTAAGAATCATTGAGTTATTCTTTCCTATATCCAAAATGATACACATGGGAGAAAGAATATTGATAATGGTTTTGAGTCTTTAATACATTTGAGACACACTTTCCTTCTTTTTCATCTTGATGTTTTCAAGGAGAGTATTGAGCATATATATCTTGTTTTCCTTTACTTCATTGGTACCTTCATAGGCGATGCAAATCTTGTCCCAAATCCCAATCTAAAATCGGATTGAACTTGGTTGGAGTGAGGGAACAGTAGATGATGCTAATAGCTCTAGCATTTAGTTGGGACGTCTTCATGATTGCTTCATTCCAAGTAGCTAACTCTTCCCTCGGATCAATGTAGGGAAGAACAACCACCTTCCACACATAAAAACTCATGTCTTGAGTGTATAACTACATCATCCTTTTCCTATACAGGAAGTTGGTACCATTGATGATAGGTGGACACATGGAGAAGCCACCCTCTATGTTTAGAGATACCAATAGATTTTTTCCCATCTGCTCTTACTCGTGGGAGTAGATTGTTGGATAAGACCAAGCTCTATTTCCACTTGTTGTATCTATGGTCTCTAGAGGTGGCGTGAATAAAGATAAAATCACTTTAACAAAATTCATTAGACCTTAAAGATA
Organism: Alisma plantago-aquatica; assembly: GCA_963693085.1. Taxonomy (NCBI): domain Eukaryota; kingdom Viridiplantae; phylum Streptophyta; class Magnoliopsida; order Alismatales; family Alismataceae; genus Alisma; species Alisma plantago-aquatica. The sequence continues at coordinate 566,055,443 of OY856409.1, read as the reverse complement.
TTTGCTAAAAGATAACATCAGCATGGAAAATAAGGAAGGAAGAGATTGATCAATCACCAAAGAATACTAAGATATATAGTGGTTCCAAACAATAAATTAGGAGGAGTACATCCACTACCTAAAGGGGTCAATCTGTAGGATTTTGAACATTGTCAAAATGTTTATATTCTATAAGGAGAGTTACAACAAGAGCCCACTCTTTTCAAGAACAAAGGTTAAACTAGCATTACTTTTCAGATCAAGTAGACAATAATCATTACAACGTTCATACGTATCCACCAATCGAGAATCTTCCACATTCTTCAAGAACTTACCAATTCTTGTAGAAGATCTTCAGCCTTTGATTCACCACCTCCTTCATCTAGGAAGTCACCTTCAAATCACCAATTTGAGAGAGAGATTGCGAAGAAGAATGGAGAGATTTGTGAATAGTATAATGCAACATCTCTCTAACAAAAATCTTAACTCACTTAGATTGGATGTAGATAAGTAATCTAGCTTGAGGGAGATTAGGGTCTCTTGGAGGTACAATCCCTCAGCTATAGCAATAGATCATATAAGGGAAACACAAAATGAAGTCCAAGGGCTCCTTTTAATAGTTGAGTATGCATACTAGCTAGTAGAGACAGCTTGATTGAATTATATCCATTTTGGGGGTTTTAGGAGATCTATTTTTGATGTTTTCAAATAGTCCAAATGTCCAAAAACCCTTTTATGCACTTTATCATATAGTTTTGTTGGTTGGGTTACCTTTTGGGAAACTTGGCCAACAACAATGCATGTCAAGCCAAGTGTAGTTATCGATCGAGTTTATGATGATATGATGCTCGACTGAAGGTTGCATCTAAATACATTAGTGTCGACCGTCAGACAAGTTATCACCATGACAAACTCGACAAATGTTGGGTTTTGTCAAAAGCTAAGATTTGTTTTCACTCAAGTTACCTTAAGGGAAACTCAGCCAAAAAACTTCCTATGCAGACTTATGACAAATACCCATAAATTGTTTAAACATTCAACATAAGTTATAGAAAATTCCATCAATCTTAGTTACTAGTAATACATTGAGTACAAATCATTTACAACATGATGCTAATAGAAATACTACTTATTATTAAAATTCTTGCATCTGTGTTAAATTTGAATTTATTTTTCAGAAAAATAGGGTTAACTAAGTTCACCCTATGCACAAACCTAATAACTTAAACTATTCTCAAATAGACATATTAGATTTTTTTTGAAAGGGGGACGGGAAACCCTATGATTGGGGTTCCCCGTTTCTATTACTAACTAATCAAATCAAGGTTTACAAGAGACTGCAAGTTCAAAGGGAAATGACTTGATAAGGAAAACCTAGCTACATGACCCCGCCGAGCCGAGTTGGCCACCTCGTGGGCTACTCTATTACATCTACGATTAACATAATGCAAACTACAGAAAGAAAACTGATTATTCAACTCTTTGACATCTTCAGCAATAGTTCCAACATAGTCCCGATGCGCCTTCTTGCTTGTGCATGCATGGATGGCCTCCAAGGAATCCATCTCAACTTCGATGTCTTCGTATCCTTTCTCCTTTCCCCACTATAGCACGGCTCTTACGGCTAACAACTCTGATATAGCGATGCCCGTCCCTATGTTAACCTTCTCCCCCGCAACCTCCACCAATCTACATGCATCATCCCTAACAGCCAAACCAATCCCCGCTCCCCTGTCCTCCCCGACAGACCCGTCGATGTTAATCTTCAACTTGCCTTGCAATGGCTTCGTCCATCCACATCTCCTCCCGCCAGCTCTCCCCGTGACGCCTCCCCACTCACTTCCCTGCTGGGCGCTGACATCCCCTTGTCACGTTCCACTACGTCATTGCCTCCATCCCGCAACGCAGTGTCATTGCTGCTGTCCCGCAGCGCTGTGTTGGCGCCTTCCCCAGTCCCACTCCCCACTGTGTTTCCTCCACTCCGCGACGCAACAGCATTATTGTTGTCATGCAACGTTACGTTGCCTCCCTCATCGTTCCCATGCCCTGCCTCACCGTCGGCATCACGTCCATGCATTGCCTCCCACCCCAACCCCTCTCCTTGTGGTGTGACGCATGCCCATGCCCATTGCTGCTGTCCTGTTAGTCCGTGACCTTCCTCTCCCCCCTTTGAGGCTGCCCTCCCCTTCGCATTATCGCCAATGCACCCCTTAACATGTATCCACTCTTGACGTCGCTGTTTTGGAACGTCCTTATGCATCTAGATCTCCACGCCGTCAACATTCCAGCCACCATGTACACCTTTTCTTCCATGGAGCTCATGTCCAGTGTAGCGCCCACCGCCGAGGTTATTTCCTCATCCCTAACTTCATCCACCCACACTTGCACTCCCCGTGGTGTTTGCTCCCAAACTTCCACAACGTTGGGGCAACAAAACAACATGTGCGGTATTGTCTCCTTCTCAGCACCACACAACATGCAAGTACCATCCTCTAAGCAGTGTCAATCATATAGACGCCCCCTTGTTGCTAAACATCCTATGCTTGTCCTCCACAGAAAATGGGATGTTTTCGGACTCCATCCCGCATGCCAAATTCTCTACCATAGATCATCACCTTGTCACTGCACAAAGCTCCTCGCTTCCTCTTTCCCAAGTAATCCCAACCAGTACGTTGACCGTACCAAAAACTCACCATCCTTTGAAGGCCACCACATAAGGCTGTCCTAGGGTCGCCGCAAGCTGAGTTGGATCACACATATTCTCTTAACATAGTGCTCCGGAAAGCAGTCTCTGACTTTATCAACCTCCCATTGAGTGCCATCTTCTGTCATCAGTTCCCTCACTGTGCGGTAATCTGGTCCATCCTCTCTTTTGAAATGTGCAAGAGTTTCATCTTCTTTCGGCAGCCAGTTATCCTCCCAAATATCCACCTCTTTTCCGTCACCCACCCTCCATTGTATCCCTTCCTTTAATAGTGCCTTTGCTCCCCATAGACTCCACCAAGAATAACTAGGATTGTATCCCCTTCTCGCTTCCCATATGGATGACGTTGGATAATACCTGACTTTGAGTACTCTAGCCACGAGGGATTTTGGGCTGTTTGCTATTCACCACAATTGCCTAGCCAGGAGGGCTTGGTTAAAAGTCTAGAAATCTCTGAATCCAAGACCCCCTGCCTCTTAGCCCTTCACATTCTCTCCTAGCTTAGCCATGACATCTTCCTTTTTTTATCTTTTTCTGCCCACCAAAATCTAGCCACCATCCTCTGCATCTCCGCTATGGTTCCCATGGGTAGCTGAAAAATACTCATAATGTATGTAGGTATTGCCTGAGCTACTGCTTTGATTAGAACTTCTTGCCTTGCCTTTGAAAACAGTTTTTCTGACCACCCTTGGAGTTTCCTCCAAATCATTTCATGGATGAAGCTAAACACCTGCTTCTTGGAACTTCCCATGGCTATTTGGAGGTCCAGGTAACTGGCATGTCTGTCCACCACTCTCACACCTAGTATCTGTCTCAATTCCTCCTGCTTGTTCGCCTTCATCCCTTTGCTGAACACAACCTCCATCTTAGAGAAGTTTATCATTTGTCCCGATGCCTGTTCATATTGGCTGATAATCTTAGCTATCTTCAGACATTCAACGGTGGTTTCTCTAGAAAATAGGATTCTATCATCTGCAAAGAAAAGATGTGAGATATAGGGCATGCCTCTACATGGTTTGATGCCATGTAAGAGGCCATCATGGGTAGCAGTAGAGATCAAGGTTGATAAAGCTTCAGCACATAAAATAAAAAGATAGGGGGAAAGAGGGTCACCCTGTCGAAGTCCCTGTGCAGGCTTTGAACTTTGGGTCATGTCTCCATTAATGGCAAAGCCGTGTTGGACAGACACTATGCACTCTTGGACTTTAGACCTCCACTTCTGCCCAAACCCCATCTTCTCCATGGTGACATCTAGAAAGATCCACTCCACTCTATCATACACTTTGGACATATCCAATTTCAGTGCTAGGCTGCCTTTTTTCCTTCCCTTATCTCTCTTCATAGAATGGAACACTTCATATGCAATGAGGGCATTGTCCATTTTCATTCATCCTTATACGAAGGCAATTTGGTTCTCAGACACAATAAAGTTCATAAGAGGCTTTAGACGGTTCGTCAGGACTTTGGATGCTATCTTGTACACCACATTGCAAAGACTAATCGGTCTGAATTCCCCTATGGTCTTTGTCTTGTCGGTCTTCGGGATGAGCACAAATAGAGTATCATTTACCTCCCCAATGCTTTTCTCTCCCTTCCACCACCCCTTGATGTAGCTTGCCACATCCTTTCCAACAATTCCCCAATAGTTTTGATAGAACATCACCTTCATGCCATCCAGTCCAGGAGCTTTATTAGGATGCATCTGTTTAATTGTTGCCCATACCTCCTCATCCTCTATGTCCTTCTCCAGTTCCTCACTTTGAGCCACCGTCACCATCTCCCGCAGCCCCTTAGTAGCCACATCAAAACCTGAAGGATTGCTAGTTTGAAATAGATTTGTGAAATGTTTCATAATGATTGCAATAATGTCCCACTCTTGTGTCTTCGTAATCCCTTGCTCATCCTCTAAGCATTCAATACGATTTCTCCTCCTCCTGTTAGACACTTTTTGATGGAAGTATGCAGTATTTTGGTCTCCCTCTTTCAGTTCTTTGACTCTTGCCCAGGCAGCCCAATATTCCTCATTCTTCTGTAGCCAGTATTGTACTTCTTTTAATTTTTCCTCTGCTCGGTCAAGGTTCCTTTGATCCGGTGGAAGAGCTTGTAACCCCTTGAGTTCATTCTCCAGCTCCTTCACCTTCCTTCTCCTCTCTCCAAACTTTTTAGTTGCCCAAACTTTTAGACTCTCCTTACATTTCAACAACTTGATTCCCAACTCCCTCCCCGCAGCAGCTTCCCATGCCTCCCTAATAATAGAAGAGAAATTTTCCTCCCCCACCCACATAGGTTCAAACATGAAGTGTCCTTTCCTCCTCTTATTGTTGTTCCTCCTATCTGCCTTGAGGATGATTGGTGCATGATCCGACTCATATATGGGCAGATTTATGACCTTGCAATATGTGAATAGGTTTCTCCAGCCAAGATCGGGAAGAAATCTGTCAAGTCTCTCCTGTACAAGTGTTCTCTCAGTGAGTCCTCTTTTCCATGTGAAAACATTTCCTTTAAAGCCAATATCCATCCAATCACAGTCATCTATAGCATCCCTGAAGTCCTGCATGAATCTGTCTTCTTTGGGTGGGCCCCCTTGCTTCTCTGCAATTGACACAATCTCATTGAAGTCCCCAAAGAAAATAACGGGCTCCTCGGTCTCACCCTTTATCCTCCTCAACAAATCCCATGTCTTGAACTTTTCTACCTGTTGTGCCCAGCCATAAATTCCCACCGCTCTCCATGTTGTTCCCGTGGTGTTATTCTTGACCACAGTTGTAACGTGCCTTTGAGAATAGTTAATCACCTCCACGTCCACATATTTCCACCAAAAACCCATGCCACCTGCCCGCCCCACGCTTGATATGCACAAATCATCGGTGAAACCGCACCTATGCTTTACATCCTTCAATTTCCTGTCGGCGATCATAGTTTCCATAACAAAAACTATGTTTGGGCGCTCTCTCCAAACCCAAGCTCAGAGAGCTTTACACATGTCAGGGTCGCCCAATCCCTGACAGTTCCAGCTGAAGATTTTCATTGTCCTTTGTGGGATTGGGCTCTGCCAATCTCCTCTACCTGAGTCATGATGACCCCAACTCTGTCTGGTGTGTTCTCACTGAGCATCTTGTGTCTTTTCCCCCCGCAATCCTTCATAGGCAGCACATCAAGGTCCATGTCGCATACCTCTCTGTTCCTCCCCCTCTTTCCTGTAGCCTGTTCCCACGCCACCTCTTCTTCTGGAATTCCCAAGCGCGCTCCTCTGCTCATTTTGTAGACCCACGGTTGATGGTGTCTTTTCCCTTTGGGCTGTTTGCAATAGACATATTAGATACAAATGAATGGAATGGTTAAGTCATCAAAATATGGACAATGTATAATTGTCAAGTCTTTCTAAGGGTGAAATGCTCTATAGACCCTCAAAACATATTCCCAAGGCATGTTGTAATTGATCCTAGGTTCTACATGTGAACTTTGGGTCTAGATTAGATATAATAGTTATTGATATTTCATGAAATTATATTGTCTCATCTTATAGAGACATTAGCAAGTTTGTAGGCATCCCAAGTTGACTTAACAAGGAGAAAATGGAAATATTTAATTCTTTGGTCCAAAATTGACGAATAGACTCAGAACAACATGATGTTCTAGATAATCCTACCACAAAGTCCATGGTTATAAGTTCCGACTTCAACATAGGAATATTGAGTGGTTGTAGTACAACTGTTGGCTTCAGGTGTATAACCTTGTCTTTCTAACACACACTGCACTTGGGTACATACTTCTAATTCTCTCTTCATACTTGGCCACCAATATCGAGGTTGTTGAAATTCTTAGTACTGGCTTGATGCATTACATACAAAGATGGGTGATCTTACTTAGGAATCTACTTCTTTAGCTCAATGTCATCTGAAACACACAATCTGTCATCTTGATATAACAACCCATCATCTGAATATCTAAACATTTTCATCTTACCTTCTATCCTAGCATTCATAATCTAGTGTAAATCATTTCCATTCTATTGAACATCTTTGATATGATCAAGGAATATGGGTCTTATTTGCATCTATGCAACTAGCATACCTTGTTCTGACACACTCAAATATAAATTCATCTCTCTCATTTTGACCAGTAATTCTCTTCGTACGCATGCCATAGAGTACAATACTATAGGTGTTGTAGACTTCATATTTAGAGCATCCACCACAACATTGGCCTTTGTGGGATGGTAATCAACGTAAAATTGGGATCCTTTATAATTTCTACATATGCATTGTCTCAAATTAAGATCCTTTTGGGAAAATATGTGTTTTAAACTCATGCTCAGTAAAGATTTGAAATGACTCACTAGAGAGATAATGACACCCTGTCTTCAAGGCATGTACTACTACTTCTAGCTCAAGATCATGTGTTTGATAAGTCTCTTTATTCTTCTTCAGATCTCTAGAATCATAGGCAACACCTTCCCTTCTTGAATAAGAACATATCCTAAACATGTTCTAAATGCATCATAGATAGCCATGTTTCTCTTATACGGCTTTGGTTAGATCAAAACTGGTGATGTAGTTAACTTATTCTTTTCCTTTAGAAAAATTTTCTCACATTTTTCAAACCAAACAAAAGGCACATACTTCATTGTTAAATGTGTAAGAGGTTTTGCTATAACACCAAAATTCCTTACAAATCTCATGTAATATCCAACTAACCCTAGAAAACTTCTAATAACAGTAGGAGTTGTGGGTTTTTCCAATTGAAGAACAAATTCAACCTTCTTAGTGTCTACACCATCTCATCTAGATATGACATGTTCAAGAAAGGAAAATTTAGACAATGAAAACTCACATTTACTAAACATAGCATATATATGATGTTGTCTCAACAAGTGCATGGCTATCTTTAGATGTTGCTCATGTTGATGTACATCTCTAGAATATCATGATATCATCCATATGAACTACATAAACTAATATAGATACATTTTGAAACTCTTGTCGTCATGTCCACAAAAGTTGTAGGGGCATTTTTTAGTCCAATATACATGACGAAAATAACATAATGTACATATTTATTATGAAGGTTGATTTAGGTATATCTGATGCCTTTATCCTCAATTGATGATAACCTAACCTAGGGTGTATTGTTGAGAATTTTGTAGCGACACTTAGCTGATCAAATAGATCATTAATCCTAAGAAAAGAATATTATGTTCTTGATTGTTATCCTATTCAGTTGCCTATAGTCTATGCACAACCACATATTTCCATACTTCGTTTTTTTAGAAAATGATATGATGGGGATGTCCACTGGTCTGGGTTTTTATTATTGATAGAAGATCATTCCCCCTCTCCTATAAATAGGACAAGGGGAAAGTGTACATACTCGAGACTAACCCTAATGGGCCAAGACACCATTGGGCCCATAACACAAATAGACTGAACAACCTTAATAACTAAATAAAGTCCCTAATACTCGCCCTCAAGATGGAGCTTGTGGGCATCCCAGGTCATCTTGTAAATAGATAGATAGACTATAGAAGAATAACAAAACATAAACGAAGCCCATACAAGAATGTTTCTCCCCCTCAATGTTACAAAGAAATGCTCCCTCTCAAGTAGATAAGCAATACCCCCCTCAAGTATATAATGTCAAAGTGGGTATGCAGGCAAGTAGAAGGATCTTTTTTATTGATTTGAAGTGACACTCTAGACAAGAAGTAAAAAGAATTAGGTAGGCATCATGGTCTTCATTTGAGTCATTGTCAGTGTTGGAGCACAAGACCAGATAGTGCTAAAACATAGGAAGCAGCAGTTAAGATGCATACAAAGCATGAGTTAGAAAAGAGTCAACATGCGCAATGCACAAACAAGCAAAAGAATGTTGGCACGTAATAGTAGAAAACTAGACTATGTAGCTGGATATAAGACCAGTGTGCAAAGTAGCAAGCAACAAAAGACTTTAAGATGAACATTAGTAGTAATAAAGTGTAGAGTTCCACCATATGCACGTAAGTCACCAAATGTAACATCATCATTTCATCATAGTAGAAGACGTCACAATTGAGAGAGTGATGGGGCACAATCCCCAGAGAGTGTTGGGTCACAACAACAGTAGTAGTAGACATGTACAAGGCACATACAAAGAGTACATGTGCAAATAGAGCATGATAGTAGGTAGTACAAAAACACAAAGTAGTAAGTAATTTTGTCTAATTATAGAACAAATAGAAAAAATGTCATTTTTCATAGAAATAAATCAATAAATAACATAAGTAAAGTCGATAATTTCATGTAAAGAATTATCAGTCAGTAGATAATACAAGCGAAGTAGATAACTTCATACCAGCAGTTGTAAGTCATATAATAACATAAGTGAAGTAGGTATCTTCATAGAATTAATGAAGATGATGTTAAATAAGATTCTCAAGCTCTTCATAGGTAAATATATCAATCATAGAAATAGAATGATTATAGTAGAAAAAGCTATACCACGTAGTAGCAATAAAAGGAGCATGAAGATTCATAGAGAAGAAGAACTAAAATCTTCTTCTTCTCCTATCCATCTCATCTCTTCCATCTACTCATCATCTTCTACTCTTCCTCTCATGTAAACCAAAAAAAGAATAAAGAGAGTGGTGGGGTGGAAAGTAAATAATAATGGTAGAGAGGGGCTAAGTAGACAAGTATGTGGAGGAGATAACCTACAACTTGAGTCAGAGAGAAACATGAGTTGGTTATGTGGATCCAGAAAGAAAAATAAATGGGTCTTTATACAAACCAAAAAGAAGATATATCTAGCCCTTAGTCTACGGTATTTTATACTATATTTTTTCATAATCAAGACATTACCAATCAAGGATGGTCAAAGAGAGTGGTTTGTTTGCTAAAAATACTTTATATGTTAGTAATATGCCAATTCACTAAATTGGAACATTATTTTAATAGTTAATTTTTCTTTAAAATAACATGCAACATTTATTTACGTAGTGCCAACCCTTGGAATAAAATAACCACAAAGTGGAGTTACAACATAGTCCTTTATTGAAATCATCATGAACTAGCATAAAAAAATTACTGTTTCAAATGTCAAGTTTCAAATAGAATAACCATGGGGGAATCGTAGGCAAACATATCAATCTGGAGAAGAAGACTACGATCATGATTTTTATGAAGAATATTAATAGATCTCACAAGGTGGAGAATAAATCTTTAGGCATGGTGAGTTAGTCGCTAGTGTAAACTCGAAAGTAGAGATTGTGATGTGTATTGAGTTGAGTTGTAAAAAATGAAGGTATCTAAATCATGAACAAGAGTGTCGAAGAGACTCTCGATCTTTGTGTAGGTTGTGATAGTCCAGGACACAACCGTTAAGAGATTCAACTTAGGGTTCCTATTCAGGTAGAAGTTCCTATTCAGGTTTTAAGTAAAGATCTTTCACTATTAGGGGGAGAACAATGGAACCAGGAAAATTTCTTTCTCTAGAATCGTGTGGGAGAATGCTCACATTAAGGTTTAGAAATGAGTTGGCAGCAGACACCAAGGATGTTCACTAGATTTGATATTGGCCTTCACAACACTTTACTTTTCATCTCTCCATTACCTAGTTGATCACAAAATTCACTAGACCGTCATTAAGAATTGTTCACAATTTAAATAGACAATACATGTCCAAATCAAGGTAGCAAAAGGAGTTGACCAAGGATTCCTGAAGGGCGGACAATCAAGAACATATGGCAGCTGCCCACAGGCAAAGGCAATCTCTATTCTTCTCTAGTGTTAGGTTCAGGATCAGTAATCAAATACCATGTAGAAAAATGATCTAATGGGGAATTCCCATTTGTGTAGGTTTTTCTTATTGATAGAAGGGGAACCCCGCTATCCTATAAATATGAGAAGGGGGAAGCTTATCAACTTAAAACTAACCATAATGATTCAAAAGATCATTGGGCCCATATTGCAAATAGACCCAAAAACTTAATTAACTAATTAAATAGACTCTCTAATAATTTGCACAAAAAGAATTGAAGCTTCCTAAGGTGATGTACTAGCTTGAATAAAACCCTTATCTTGTAATCAATAATTGAGTTTTTAATTTCTTTAGCTCTACAAGTTCCATTATGTAGGATGGTTTGCTATTGGCTGACTACTAAGTAGAATTTGTACATCAAAGTCAACATCTATCTCAGGAGGTAAACCTAGTACCTTTATCAGGAAAAATGTTTGCGAACTTGCTCACTATGGGAACATCCTCTATATTATGTGTTCTTTTCCCTTCCTTTGCATCTACCACATGTAATAACAAGGCCTTAGACATTTTTCTCATCATCTTATCATCTACTCCATCTAATATTATGCATGTGGGTAGGTCTTTAATATCTCCAGTGAAGAGATTGGAAAAGCCAACTTGTTGAAAGATATCACATGTGGTACATGAAAAACATCTTTCTTACAAAAATATAACTGGACATAGTATGTGTCAAGGAAATGTATTTCAATTTTTTATAAATAATTAATATCTAAGGGTATGAGATTAACTATTATGATGTATCCACCAAAATTCAATAGACATCAAGGACACACTTATGTCTAACAATACTCTTAACAAAAATTACTAGATAAATAATGAGTTAAAAGATTCAATCAACTAACTAAAGGTCTCTATATCAAAGAATGTGTCACATCATGATCTACCCAGACTTTAACTAAAAATCTATTAAAGGGAAAATATGAACCTGTAACAACTCTGCGTAAGACAACCCTTTCTGATTGAGTCATAGAGAAGAAATATCTAGTAGATATCTCTACCATGATGTCCACTGCTACTACTAGGTTCTCACCTACTATATCTTGAAGTCACTTAAGAACTTGCTCCTCTAATAGGACCCTGCCTCTATGGAGTTTGGATTGTGACAATGAACTTTGTGGCAATGTGTTTAGTTCCTCAACACTAACCAGAGTGTTCCCTACCACAAGTGTCACTGGCAGTTGTATTCTGTCTATGTGGTCCCGTCACTAAAACTAAAGATCCTAAAGGTCTCGATGAACGTTCCCACCATGGTGGTGCATTCCATATTTTGGGGTTAGATATTTCCCCATTATGAGGAGATACAACATTACTTGAACCAGAAACTTTTCATCCAAAACAACCAAGAGCCCATCCTATTTTAGAAATGATCCACCACCTCATATGTATCCACATCTACTGTAACTACCTCTAGAAAAAGTTTAGATATTTTTCTAGCCATATAATTTTTATCAACATTAAGTAACTTTTCAACATGTCCTACTACCTCCACAGATTCTCCAAGATTACATCTATCCATTTTTCCAACTACTTATATGTTGTGTCTAATTTCTAGTCTCAAATGCACATGAAACCTCCTACACTTCTCAATTCCATCCAGTACCATCTTTGGAGTAAAGTTAACCAACCTTGTATAATATGCCTGATACTAAAAAAATATCATACTACCGTGTCTAATATTCTCTAGCTGTCTGATCTTATCATTTAGGAAGTTAGGAGGGACATAATTTAGGTGAAACTCATCCACAAAGTCCTTCCATTTCATCATTATATTTATCCTCTTATTTTTTACTCCACATAAGAATAATTAGACATTTCCTTCAAGAATATAGAAAGTAAGATTAATCTTCTTGTCCTCTGATAACTCCATTAGGTAAAACCTTTTCTAACTGTTAGAGACACACATTTGCAGTAGTTGGGTCTTTTGTCCCAAAAAACTCAGTCCCACCAACCTTCTTCACTAGTTCATAGGATCTCATCAGGTCCTTGGTAGAACATGAAACCTCCTTTCCATCTTGTGTTTATCTTTTGTCTCTACAATGACACCATAAATCCTACTAGCCACATCTCTATCTTTCCCACCATGTCCCATCACCTAAGGGTTAGGTCCATAATGGCTCTCAGCTTGTTCTTCACCGTGACCATATCTTCTGATTGCCATTTGCATATTCATAATTGAAACATATTTGTTAGAAAATTACAGTTCATTGAGTAAAACATCTTAATTCCATTGGTCTCTTGCCACATCCATCCCAAAGCTAGGATCTGACACCAAGTTGTTGGTGAGCCCAAACCCACAAACTACAATTTAACATGCTAAAATGGGATTAGGATACCCACATCTAGTCACTAACTAAAATCAACCTTATTCTTTTTTTCTTGAAATTAATAGAGCTAACATAACATCATGTTAACTTAATTGATAATATCTTATTCATGCATAAGCATCACAAGTTCATAACTGAGTGTTACTCTTACATCATATTCACATGCAAGAAATGAGTTCTAGATTTAATATACATAAACTATAACTTATTACAAAACTACTATCAAACCTCACTCGCACATTCCAAACACTAGAGTAAGGATGAGAAACCATCTAACTAAACTAGCTATTCCTCTCAAGACCTCAATTGATCTATTCCTGATGAAAACTAGCTTTTGAGTCCTCGTGTGAGGCTAGACTCATTCTTGAAAAATGTTTGAGTAGAGTTTGTGAGCTATTGTCTCATTGCATACAAATTAATCAAGAAAATATGACACACTAGTACACTTCTGGCCTCTAATGTCGCTTTTCCTGATGTTGGTTACATTAAAAAATCAGCACTAGATACCATACAACGTTGTTTTTTAGAACAAACGTCACCATAGATGAAGTTTGATTGATTAAGAAAAGATATAAGTACTGATTTTTCATTGCTGTTGGTTACCTTCCAAGAAATCCAACGTCTAAAGTAACTCGTGAAACATAATTTTTTGGAGGAAAATATTTGTCTTTAAAAACTTTAAGATGGGATTGGTTTCATTGGAATCGATGACAAACATCATCGGGCAAAATAAATTTTGCCTCCAAAATACTTTTGGCGTCGATTTCTTCTCCAGAAAATTGACATCAATTCACATAAAAATTGCATAACTTTGCACAATGTGACCACTTTACTTCATGAAAATCAATGTCTTAGTGTTCACGCCATGTCCCCATGAAAATTTGGTCCCTACTAAATTGCACTCTAGTGTCAGTTTACTTTCTACAAATTGATGGCTCAGTGCCTACTGAAGCTCATTTTGTTTCATCTGAATTATGGCCTCTTGCATCCATTTTTTGGTGAAATCGACGTTTAAGACACTAAGTCTGGTGTCAATTTTTTTTATGTAACCGATGACTATGTCCATTACCAAGACCAATTTTTTTATTTGGGTAAAGGCTTCTTGCATTGATTTTTGAAATAATGTGATGTTTAAGTCAATATGTGTGGTGTCAGTTTTCTGAATTAACCAACGTCTGTCACCATTACTAAGGCCAATTTTTCTCGTTCGTTTAAAGGCCTCTTGCATTAATTTTTTTGAATAAACTGACATTTAATTCACTATGTGTGGTGTCAGTTTTACTCATACCACTGATGAATAATGACTTAGCTATCAATTTTTTTTACAAATGATGACTATGTCCCACTTAAGACCCACAAAATTTCTTTCCCCATCTTATTCTTTATTTCATTGCTCGCCTGATATGTAGCTCTGGGGATTTATGCCCCAACTGCTATGCTCCACTATAGTTGGTTTTAGAGCTCGCCATCAAGTGAGCTCATCGTTGTTTCCACCTGAGGAGGTGGTGTTCTTGTTGCTACTGCTACTGGATGTCATTGCCACTGGAGCTTGTTGTGCTCACCGTTGTTGTTGTTGGATACCATTGCCTTCAAAGCTTTCTTTTCTAGCCTCTTAAAGCTTTTTATGGTTTCCTCCAGTGTCGATGCTGCTGCTAGATGCCATCGTTGCATCCTCGATGCCTATTGGGGCTTGAATGTCAGAGCTCTCTTCTTGGACCCGCATGAGGAGCTATTGTACTCCACCACTTGCTACCTTTGCTTCCCCTAGTCCAAGGTAAGAGAGTTGAGTAGGTGTGATCTTTCTTAGCTTGGACGCCGCTCGCTTCATCTGCTTCCCCTATTAATGACTATCCTATATGAAAATGACAAAAATGACTTAATATGACAATGTTGATGCCTATGTCATTAATATTGCTCAAATATTATGATTTCTCCCTTTATATCACTATTAAAAATCCCAAATCTTGAAAGAACCCTAGGTCATGAATAATTTATGTGTAATGATTATGTTGATGATGAACATGCATGTACATTGGAGATGTTGAAATCAATATTATAGAATATGGTACCTATATTAGGTGAAAGAACTAATCCTCATCGGTACGATTAAGATTACAAGATGTTTCTATTGTAAACAAACTCATACATTGTTTGTAATCTTAGGACCTCTTTGAGGAACACTTTTCAAAGATCTAGTCAAGAATCTCAAATCAAGGTGCCTAATCCAATTCTCTTATTCAAGGTACACTTTATCCTCCAATTGGGCAAACTCGTGGTTTTGAAACTTACTTGTATTAATACAATTAAACATGTTTGTCTTTCTATAATTGTTTGAGCTACATGTTGTCTATGATTACATATTATATTGCTTATTACATGTTGAACAAAATTTTTATATAATAGAGCTAACTAGGTAAGAGAGCTAGATTAGGTGTTCTCTTATAGGCACAACCGATGACTATGTTCGCGGGTCCTTCTTATCTTCTTAAGTTAGGTTTGTTTAGTATTTGCATACTTTATTTCTTACTTGTTTCTTTAGTTTAATTACTAGTTTATCTTCATTAATTAATATTGATTTCTTTCTCTCGTGATTAACTAACCCAAATGGAAGAATGAATTGAATTAAATGGCGTTACATAAAACCTAGGATATGAATGATGAAACTATGACCATAGGTATAGGAATTCCAACATATATAAATGTATTTTGCTGGACTAGAAACCCATCTGAGATTTACTCCTAAGATATTACCCTATTTGGGACTATTCTTGAACACTTAATCTCACTAAGGATGTATGTGTATAATGTATATTAGGTTATCAAGATGATTCCTCAAAACTTTCTTGTTTTCTCTCTAAGTACATATTTTGGTGGACATTTGCCCATCTTCAGCAGTGTAATTAGAGAACTGCAGGGAAATGCTGTCAAATTTTTCTTAAAAACTGAATTCACATTATACACTTACTAGTGAGATTAGGTGCTCAAGAATGGGATAGGTGGTACACACATTCAATAATGAACCCTAAACCCTAATATGTAAATCATAAACCCTAATATGTAAACCATAAACCCTAATCTAACTAACCATTATCCCTAAATCCACAATAATAAACTTTAATCTATCTATAAATCCTAAACCCTAATCTTATAAACCCTAAATTCTAATACTTGTTTTTTCTTTGATCATAGAATGGATAGATCATAGATGTCCATTCAAAATTGCTGCACCCTGGAGTTTATTGTTGGTCTTGACCAATTTATAAGATTCATAGTGGAACATAGGAAACAACCTAGAGATAAGTTCTGTTGTCCATGTATGCATTGCGGTAACAACTTGAAAGTCAACAGTGATGATGAAATCAAAAGTCATGTCATGGGCAATGAGATTATACTGAGATATATAGAATGGCACCGACATGGATATTATCCAACAGTGAGATCGGTAGATGTCGATAATAGTACTTGTGTTAAAGAAGAAATTGTTGCAGATGATGTAGATGTGAAAAAAAAATTGGGTCACCCTTCAAGCATCTTCATAGTTTTTTCCTAGTATGAAGGATAAGAGTCCACGTCAAGATAAAATGTCATATTATGGTGTCATTGAAGACATATGGTAGTTTGACTATGTAGATTTCAAAATTCTGATGTTTAAGTGGAATTGGGTTGATAACACCAAAGGAGTTCTAATGGATGGATTAGGTTTCACAATAGTTAATTTTGATATGATTGGTGAGAAGGGTGAACCATTCATAATGGCATCATAGGTGAAGCAAGTATTTTATAACAATGATCCTAAAAATGAATAATGGTCGGTTGTTGTTCATGATAAAAGACAGTTCATTGAAGATCCTATAGACGAAGAAGAGTACTATGACAAGTATGATGACTCTAGTCCATTCTTAGTTGGCTTGCCAACACTAAATATTGGAACTGACCCTGACTTATGTGTGCATGGAGATCACACTGAGGGAATGTTAATTGATAAAAGATCTCAATATTATAGGCATGCTTTAATTTTTTCAAATGTTAGATGTGCATTTTATAATCTTATGTTTTATTATTTGACTATTTTTTATATGACATTTTTTCAGATGTCATATAACCATGAGTATGGTGACTGTGAGGATGAGCAACATCATGATGTGCACCTTGACACTGGTGTAAGTTGTGTATTGTTTTATTACAAAAATGTGCATTTTACAATATCACTATCTGGTTGTATTTTTGTATTGTTTTATCACATTAATAAGGTATATATTTTTATGACCTATATGTGTTTCTTTTGTCAATTTTAGGTTGAGGATGTAGGCCTGAAGGATCTTGTTCAGCTTGATGAGCAACATCATAAAAAGGAAAAAATAAGTGACATCGCCATGATAAATAAGATGATATAAGAAAGGGGTAACGGGCTAAAGTTGGTCGTCAAGTTTGATCATACAGGAAATCCTTTTGGAAAGAACCACAACTCTTTTATGGCATATCTAGGAGGTCTTACTCGTAGACAATGTAGTGTAGTAGTAAAATCATGGCATAAAATTGATAAAAGCAAGAAAGACTTCATGTGAAAATAACAATGTGTGAGATATTGTCATTAGAAATTTTGTTTCTAAAGCTATTTACAATTCTATTTTTAAAAATATTCCATTAAGTATATGAACTTTTGCAGAGCATATATGATCTAGATGGAAATCTGCATTGTAAAAAGGTGATGCAACACTGTGGGAGGATACATAGGAATTATAGGACAACTCTGACAAGACTATACATACAAAACGTTGAGAAGAGGAAGAAGTCAGTCATTGAGCAATGGAGCTATCTTGACCCAGACGTGGGGGTGTTTGTTGTTGGTATGTATGCCCTGAGAGCCAATCATGGGATGATTGGTGGGATACATTAAGATTCATTTGATAAAAATCAAAGGCAAGCTTCCAATTCTTTCTGGTTCAGTCATATGAGATAGTGATAGAACAGATTGAATGTCTAGAGAATGACAGTATTCAATGACGTATGCTTTCAGGTTAAGGACCTGAACGATGAGATCATACGGATGCTAAGAGTTTGTACATTCTTGTTATGTCCCTAGTCGGATGTTATTGTGGAAGGTAGATAGACAACAAGGACACACAAGACTAGATTGTGGTGTTGGTTGATGATAGAATCTCATTAGTCATGATATAGAGATATCAAACCAAACACATAGGTACTTGTTAGAGAAGAAGTGTACCAGACAGACCCACCGTGAGTTTGACACATGGAACCATGACATAGTAGTCACAGCCAGTACTCACAGTGATGGTGGTGAGTGTGATTCTTTGACCTAAAATCAATGCACTCAGCACATGTCGTTGGGCACACTTTGACATCATCAAACGCAGTCCTGAAACATGGGTTGTTATAAAGGTGATGATTGGGTAGCTTTGACACATGAGGCTTTTGAGGGGTGAGTGATAGATATGGGATTTGTCCCTCCTGAGGGAGTTTGATATCCATGGCCACTTGATGAGTAGGATCGAGAAAGGTGTGCACACATGTGTGAATCAGTATGTGATATTGATGTCATAAAATATCTCTTGCAATCTACTCTGATAGCAAGAAAGTGAATGAATGTTGACAGGATGACTATTCCATGCCTCGAGTTCATTCGGTATATCAGTGACAAAGGAATTATACATTCACTGTAACACCATTCACGGATTGTAGGATTGAAAGTTGTTCTCCAACTTTCTATTTCACTTGGGTAGCACTGATGTGTGACTAGGAACCGGTCTTTGCTTGTCAAGTGATAAGTGTTATGGACTTTCACTGCCAACGTGAAATGGACCTGCAGGGTCACACACATAGGATTTAACCTAGAAAAGGAGTTTTGTCCACAAACAATGTTTAGATTGACTACTAAAGGAGTTTAGTAGTTCAATTAAACACTCAATTAATTGATAGCTCAATATCATAATGTTCAAGGTGTTGGACACATTGATTGGAGTATCGGATTGATTGAAACTGCAATTGACTGATTCTGCACAATCTGCACTCCCAACCAATCAGCTCATGTGATGAACCAATGGGCTCAGCTTGGTGAACCGATCGGAGTCGATCGGCTCATGGACAGGGTGAAATGATTGCTTCACGTGTTGAAACGATCGGTTCAACTGATGCAACCGAGCAAGTTGGGAAGGTAGGATTGGTGAGAAATTTTCTTTCGTTTCACTTGCCCAATTTGATTGGAACAAGGATTGGTATTTGATACCAATTAGGAACAAAAGATGAGAAGTCAATCGGAAACTGACCAGGACCACGAACCGACTGATTCAGAAGTGAACCGACCATTTCATGGGTCCTAACCGATCGGTTGAGGTGTCAACCGACTGGCTTAGGTCCCCAACTGACCGTTTTAGAAATGAAATGATCGGTTCAGGTTGCGAAGTTGGTTGTTTTTGTGGAAAATCTCAAACCCTTCTACTCCTGCTTTAGTCCCCCATTTCCCGGGATAGAGAACCTTGTCCCATGACCCTCCTATATATATTGGGGTATTGGGGGCTTCTCAAAGAACAACTTAGTGCAACCAGTTGCTCTATATAGCAGTCGTTCTCTCTGGTTTTGGTAATCGAGAGAGCCCGAGCAAGTGCTACCCGATAAGGGAGGCACAACAAGGGAAAAACAACTGCAGAAAGCGACTGGTGGCAGGAGAGTGTGTCAGTGACTAGTACGCTGACAGGAGGGTGTGACTCCTTCCAATTCCTTTTGGGACAAGGAGATTGGAGTTCCAGGTGGTCCATGTGGACTACTTCAGAGGTAGGAGATTTCTACCGCTCGGAGGATAGCTGTCAATCCTGACAGTCCCGGTGAGACCAGGAGTCTTCAGTCATGGTGCGACCAGGAGCTGCACAGACACCGTCTAAGACCGGAGGTGAAGAGCGCGCAAGCCATGAGGTATTGTTGTCGAGCATGCCTCGGGAAAAGGTATGATTCCACAAACCATCCTTTCCTATTGTAAAGACGTTGACGCGTTTCCTTGTTCTGGGTTTGGGGAGGAGATTTTTTTTTTGTTTTTGCTGCCTTCTCTGCCTCCCCTAAAACCCAACAGTGGTATCAGAGCCACGTCAACTGCTCTATACTTTAGGATTATTGATATGATCGATTTTGGTTTGTCACCTTTATTTATTGCATACGATGTGAGTAAAATTGGCTTTATGCATGTTAAATCTTAAATCCACAAATCCCAATTTACATATATGATATGTATTATGAATGCACTCGATACACGTCACACTTAAACGAGTATTGTGGTGGATGTATATTGTGGTTATGGCCAATAAACCCTATCTGTGTATGATTGTATGAGGTTGCATGCATCTCGGTCTGTGCACCGATCTTCCTTCTCCTATTCTTGATGTAACTCGAAATAATTCGAGATTTCTTTCCTACCTTTTCTCCCCTCGAATGTAACTCGCTGGTCCATGACTTAGAGGATTTTAGGATCTTGCCCACTAGAAGGTTGTACGCTACAATCTTCCGAATTGATGGTGAGGGCTATCAATTTGAACTAAAATAGTGGGAGAGATAATTAATTAAAGGCCTAATTATATTGTCAACTTTTCAAATCAATCAAATAAGTCAAAAATGAGTTTTTGGACTAAAATTGCATATTTCCTTTTGTAGTACAAATGGCAACAAACAATAATCACTTATTTGGGATCAGTCTTTGAGACCAACAAATTAAATGGGAATTTTTCCATGACTGGTTAGGACATTGAGAAGTGTTCTCAATCGTAGAGTGAAAGCTCTAAGTCCTAGTTATACCATAACCAGATGAACTCGATCCCACCATATCAATGGCTGAAAGTATGCTTATGGAAGCATACCGAGGAAGACATTGATGAGGAGTGCTTGATGTTGTGTTCTCTGAACTATGAGTTGCAGAGATAACATGAGACATATGATGTCTCCAAGACACTGTCCTAGTATGTCATGATAGAAGGAGATCTAGTAAGGTATTCACACACTCAATGTGATTGGGTATGTGGAAAACCTGACTATGAAGGATTCCCTCTGAGCCAAGAGTTGGCTATTGGTATGATACTACAAATGTTGTGAGAATCATACAGTTCATGATAAACTACAACATGAACAACTTTGACAAGTGTTGACAAAGTTGTTGGACATGTTGAGGCAAATATGAAGAAAGACTAACCCTAATGTTTGATGAGATCAATGAGAGGTAAGTCTTAAGGGCAAGGGCAAGGGCAAAGCAAAGAAGTGTTCTGATGCTAGCCAGCAATCCAAGCCGTCTTTAGCCTCAAGGGACATGGGGAATGGGTGTATGAGGGATTACCCTCTATATCTGGAAGAACAAAAGAAGATGAAGGAGGGGATGGAGATCTCCACTTAAGGTATCATGAAATGAACCGGTTCTTTATCTGAGGTATATGATACCAAGATATGGATATGTCATATATGATATGCAATATCCAAAAAGAAGTGATGGCCTTCGTGAAAAGACCAAGAAAGGAGTACCCATCATTGGAGCAAGTGTTACTGCCATAGATAGGAGTACCTTTCAGTTTATTTTAGACTAAAGGGCACGAAATAGAGTTGAGAACTGCTATTTCATATTTGCCAATAGATAAAAACACTTTATTTTGCATATTGTACAACAATGATGGCAATTAATAAAATTGATGTTTCAATCTCAAAGATATGATCTTTATGGCAATGCCTTATTTATCTTGTGGTATTTGATATGCATAAGATAAAATGATGCCTAAAAGTTATAGATAACTCAAACAATCGAATTAGCATCAATCATGAGAAATTCATTTCTAGCTTCCATGTGATGGATAAATCTAGACTCTTTTGGTTAGAGAACCAGTTAGAGACATAACTATCTTGGACATGATTAATCAATATTCACTAATGGTAGTGGGAGAATGATTATCCCATTAGGTATGATACATGTGATGTATTTACATACCTATTGGAACAAATGCTAATACTTCAAATGGTGTTTAGAGAAATACCAATATGAATATCTTGAAGTGTTCAAGATTATCATAGATGACGTGCAAATTTGGTAAAGTATTAATTCTTGATGAGATCAATGAATGAAATACTTGGACCAAATGTTTGAGATCCTTATGAGTGATTATGATAGTGTATCATAGTGAATTCATGATTAAGGGATGGTGATGTCTAAATCAAGAAGGAATCATACTCTAAGGAGTTAGAGAATGATTATCAAATAACTGAATTCTTATTAATAAAAGAATACCCCACACTAATAAAGGATATTAAGAATCACAAGGAGTTGTAAGTTCTTATATCTTTGACGGATACACCTCGTTTATCTATGTGATGAGTTGTTCATGTGATGAGTCCACCATCTAGATGAATATGAGGAACCAAATTTTGAGTTATGGTTTATGACCATTACATCCTAAATGACATCCATGTGAACCATAAGGTATGACCTTGATGGTAGCACTCATTGGATGAAATCCATAAGTGCAAATGAGTCTTAAGTGTTAAGACACATGGATAAAATTTTGAGAAGGATGATGCTTGTTGATTGCAACTTAATGACTAAGACATTTGGCATATGGTTACTAAAACCACATTCCTATGAGGAATAGAACAAGGATGTGTACGTGACACAACCTATAAGGTTTATGAATCCACTAATGCAAATGAAGTCTATAAGTTATAATGGACTAATCAATGTGATTGATTGAGTACAAGCAACTTAGAATTGGATCTTTACTTTGATGATATAGTCAAAGGGTTTGACTGATATGTCAAAGATAAAGAAGGGATCTATGATTTAGAGGGAGCGTGTTCACATTCTACATGTTGATGTGAAATGGAAATGTTCTAGAATGGAAATCCAAAAGTGAAAATTATCTTTAAGGAAGATAGAGATGTTTCCTATGTGATAGGAATAGAGATCTATAGAGATAGTTCTCGAAAACCTCTTAACCTGAAAATAGAAAGAATACATTGGCAATCTGTACTGAAGGGTTCAGTATGCACAAATTCAGTGGGAGAAAACTTGTCCATGTTACATGGAGTTAGTATCCCAAGGCCAAGTGTCCAATTCTTATGAAGAATGGGAACACTAAGAATAGATATGGATATATCATGTATGTAATCATCCCATTATATTGCATGTATCGACATGGCAAGAACAAAATGCATTCATCATCTTGTATGTAGGACATGGCAATATGATGTGCTCATCCTGATAACTCGTATGTAAGACATGACGAGTGGATATCTGTCTACTTCCAGTAAGGGTTACTGGAATACCATGAGAACTTGATAAGTACTTGGGAAATACTAGTTCTATGGAGATAAGGAAGAGTTCAATGTAAAGAGTTACATTGATGCAAACTTCTAAAAGGACAAAAAATTAATCGCAAAATATATATAGGATATATAAAAGTGAAAGTTTGTTGATAATTGGAAGTGTTCCAAGAAAACCATTTAAAAGGAAATGTCGAGTATCTGTGTTGGAGAATAGTAGTGGATACTATATGGATTTGGAAGTTCATAGATATTCCGCTCATTGATGACAAGTATGGAATCCTTGATCATGCAATGGGGCTAAAGGTTAGCTAAGGAATACTAGATCGCATATTATGGCAACTCCATCTCATACATGTGACGTACAGTGAAGAGATATGAGACATGCAATTTATACTATCTTTGGCAAGGTGTTGCCATAACTCACTATGTTCGCACTAGAGCACAGTAATATGTGGGACATGTTTGAAGATCACTATAAATATGATTCAAGGGTGATTGGCTCGCAGTGCAAGTGGGAGTCTGTTGGTATGTATGCCCTGAGAGCCAATCATGGGATGATTGGTGGGATACATTAAGATTGATTTGATAAACATCAAAGGCAAGCTTCCAATTCTTTCTGTTTCAGTCATATGAGATAGTGATAGAACAGATTGAATGTCTACAGAATGACAATACTCAATGATGTATGCTTTCAGGTTAAGGACTTGAACGATGAGATCATACAGATGCTAAGAGTTTGTACATTCTTGTTATGTCCCTAGTCGGATGTCATTGTGGAAGGTAGATAGACAACAATGACACACAAGACTAGATTGTGGTGTTGGTTGATGATAGAATCTCATTAGTCATGATATAGAGATATCAAACCAAACACATAGGTACTTGTTAGAGAAGAAGTGTACCAGACAGACCCACCGTGAGTTTGACACATGGAACCATGACATAGTAGTCACAGCCAGTACTCACAGTGATGGTGGTGAGTGTGATTCTTTGACCTAAAATCAATGCACTCAACACATGTCGTTGGGCACACTTTGACATCATCAAACGCAGTCCTGAAACATGGGTTGTTATAAAGGTGATGATTGGGTAGCTTTGACACATGAGGCTTTTGAGGGGTGAGTGATAGATATGGGATTTGTCCCTCCTGAGGGAGTTTGATATCCATGGCCACTTGATGAGTAGGATCGAGAAAGGTGTGCACACATGTGTGAATCAGTATGTGATATTGATGTCATAAAATATCTCTTGCAATCTACTCTGATAGCAAGAAAGTGAATGAATGTTCACAGGATGATTGTTCCATGCCTCGAGTTCATTTGGGATATCAGTGATAAAGGAATTATACATTCACTGTAACACCATTCACGGATTGTAGGATTGAAAGTTGTTCTCCAACTTTCTATTTCACTTGGGTAGCACTAATGTGTGACTAGGCACCGCTCTTTGCTTGTGAAGTCATAAGTGTTATGGACTTTCACCGCCTACGTGAAATGGACCTGTAGGGTCACACACATAGGATTTAACTTGGAAAAGAAGTTTTGTCCACAAACAATGTTTAGATTGATTACTAAAGGAGTTTAGTAGTTCAATTAAACACTCAATTAATTGATAGCTCAATATCATAATGTTCAAGGTGTTGGACACATTGATTGGAGTATCAGATTGATTGAAACTGCAATTGACTGATTCTGCACAATCTACACTCCCAACCGATCAACTCATGTGATGAACTGATCAGCTCAGCTTGGTGAACCGATCGGAGTCGATCGGCTCATGGACGGGGTGAAATGATTACTTCAAGTGTTGATACGATCGGTTCAACTGATGCAACCGAGCAAGTTGGGAAAGTAGGATTGTTGAAAAATTTTCTTTCGTTTCACTTGCCCAATTTGATTGGAACAAGGATTGGTATTTGATACCAATTAGGAACAAAAGATGAGAAGTCAATTGGGAACTAACCAGGACCATGAACCGACCAGTTCAAAAGTGAACCGACCATTTCATGAGTCCCAATCGATCGGTTGAGGTGTCAACCGACCGGCTCAGGTCCCCAACCGACCGTTTCAGAAATGAAATGATCGGTTCAGGTTGTGCAGTTGGTTGTTTTTGTGCAAAATATCGAACCCTTCTACTCCTGCTTTAGTCCCGCATTGTCTGGGATAGAGAACCTTGTCCCATGACCCTCCTATATATAGGGATATTGGGGGCTTCTCAAAGAACAACTCAGTGGAACCAGTTGCTCTATAAAGTTGTCGTTCTCTCTGGTTTTGGTAACTGAGAGAGCCCGAGCAAGTGCTACCCGATAAGGGAGGCACAACAAGGGAAAGACAACTGCAGAAAGCGACTGGTGGCAGGAGAGTGTGCCAGTGACTAGTACGTTGACGGGAGGGTGTGACTCCTTCCAATTCGTTGTGGGACAAGGAGATTGGAGTTCCAGGTGGTCCGTGTGGACTACTTCAGAGGCGGGAGATTTCTGCCGCTCGGAGGACAACTGTCAATCTCGACAGTCCCGGTGAGACTAGGATTCGTCAGTCCCGGTGCGACCAGGAGCTGCACAGACATCGTCCAAGACCGGAGGTGAAGACTGCGCAAGCTGCGAGGTATTGTCTCCGAGCAAGCCATAGGACAAGGTATGATTCCACAAACCGTCCTTTCCTATTTTATATACGTTGATGCGTTTCCTTGTTCTGGGTTTGGGGAGGAGAATTTTTTTTTGTTTCTGCTTCTTTCTCTGCCTCCCCTAAAACGCAACATTTGTCGCTATGGAAAATACATATGAATTTAAGGTATTAAGCCTCACTCTCCATTACAAATGATTTCTTATGAATTCATTATTTTACCTTGACCTGGATTGTTATATTTTATTTCCCAATTACTATTGAATATTTTTACTAACCAGGCTATAAGAGATGCTCAAAGAGAAAGGTGTGCAAAGAATGTGCATAACTACATGATGGATCTAGTTGGCTATGCACATCTTCACCAAAAATTTTACAGGTGTCTTCTTTGTAGCAGCCTACTCCTGGGACTGTTGAGTCCTATACTAATACTGAACCTCTACTTCACCATGATCAATAGATAGCTAGGAGGTAACACAAAATCTAGAAGTGTACTTAACCCTACAACTGCTGAGGCGACTACAAAAATGGTAAAATTCAACTCTCAGAGTAATTAGTATTGATGATTGTTATGTTTTACTTACCAATTACTACAAGAAAAGGAAACAAGACAAGTTCATTCCAACACAAGGGATAAATTGAATGTTTCTCTAGGTAACCCAGAGCATCCTAGACGTGGTAGGGTTGCAAACACTGGTGTCGATATAAGAGTGTTCTTTGGGCCATTAGAGCATAAGTGCAAATCTATCAAGAAAGGGGTATTCTCAAAAGAGGAGGTAAAAGAGTTAATTGCAAAGGGAATTTAGGAAGAAATGAGCTAGTATCATGCTTCTCCATCAGCTACCTTGATAGTACCTATGCCGCCCCACTCTAGATATGAGGTGGACCCCCCAACAGAGTTTGTTGGGAGTAATCCTATGGACAAATCACCTAGCACGTCCATTGTAAGTATTATTATGACATGGTAGTCTTTCAGAATCGTTTATATAGTATATATTACACATTATGAAAATATATAGGGGTTGAGGCCATGTTGTCTTAAATTACAAGAATATGTCGTTATGGTGGGCGTGACTTACCCACACCTTCAAGGTGACACGATTCATGTTTCACTATTTCCTATTGGTGCGGTTTATGTGACATCAAATCTTGTCTACGCCCCTTAGAAGCAGACCCGACTACCGTATGTGCACCCCAAGCACGACACGATAGGTGATGTAGAAGGCAGCGTGGTTGCGTGGCCCAAAGATGGAGTTATCTATACTGATGTAAGGTAAATTTACATTGTGTTTGTATCTTTATAAACATGACACCATTGATATAAGATTATATATGTGTAGGGAATAGTTCCTAAGAAACCCCTAATAGCTCGTCCTCCACCTCCTCCTCAAATACCTAGTATACTTGAAAGGTCCTCAGTGCAAGGGTATGGAACTATGAATAGGATAACATGACAAATGGTCTCCTATGATTGTTTCTATTAAGGATGACGTTGTAGGTCAATCTCATGATACTAGTATATTTCTACAAGGTGTTTTGGAGTTGTTTAGTTATACTTGATTGAATACATCTATGACAGAACTTTGGATATGGTGAGATTTTATATAGCTATATACCTTATTTAATATATGTTGATATGTTTTCTTATGTATTAATACATACATGATATTTGTTTTGTAGCCACTTACATAGGGTCTGTAAAGAGTTTTAACCTCCCCATGTGGCATTTCTAGTTCTATTTTTGATTAGTCGTGTAATTAAAGACCCTGCATTAGTTACCCAATATTTCTCTATCACATTTAAATATTTTGGTAAAAACAAAAAGAGTGTGATGTTAGCTCCATATTATATTGAGTAAGTTTACTTACTCTTCTTATAGTTTTGACTTAATAAATTACATTTCATTGTGGATTTTGTGTTATATTTTGTTTGCCTTCTTATTACTCAGGAGTAAATATTGAGTGTTATTGGTTATTGTCTTGGTGATGCTAACTATGTATTATCTAGATCCTAAGGGTGACAAAATAGACAATGGGGGACACAAGTTGAAAAAGACATTATTCACATGAGTAAAGTTTTATATTTGTTAACGTATATTTTACATGACTATTTACTAATGCAATTCAATGTGTTACATTAACATATACAGTTATAAAAGAATTAGAAAAAGTTGAAGGAAAGGTGGGCAAGAAAAAGAAAGTGATAGTTTGGGAGAATGTTGAGGTAGTTTTTTGAATCCACTGCATATTTATGCCAACTATGCTTACTTTTATTTATTAATGTTTTGGATGTTGAAATTTATAGAGTTTTTTACAATACAATGATTGGACATGCAGATACTATGTGATGCGGTATATGGGTATGATTGTCAGATATGCGTCAGTAGACATCATCGAGATAAAAAATGTAATATATATATATATATATATATATATCTGTGTGTGTATGTATATGTATGTATATATATGTATGTATATATATATGTATATGTATATATATATATAGTCTTGATCATCATAAGTATATAGTCTCATTAGATAATATTAAAATATCCAAGGTATTAATTATATAATTCATTATATTTGCAAGTGTTTAAAATGAAAGACATCAATACACAAGAAAAGCTACAAGACATACAAATGCCCTATATGATAGAACAACTTGATGAGATATGAGAACAATGGGAATAAGCCTCTAAAAGGAAATTGAATTTTGAATTTAATTGGGATAAGGAATGAATTTTTTAATGTTTGATGTCATTATTTCTATCTCATATATGTGGTTCTTGTGTTTCAACTTAGAATTTGATGTGAGTAAATTATTGGTGCACATGTCAATGATGATCTCTATACATGTATGTGAATGTGAAGATGAATGAATGAATTGTGTTTCTACATATCATGAAAATGGAATTGGTGTATATGTAAATGAAGTATCATGTGTGTGAATGAATGTGAAGATTTATGTTTGCACATGAGATTGAAATGGAATTGGAGAATGAATAGAATTATATGCATAAATTATATTTGTTATTGTAGGTTTGGTGGCCTGTTGTTAAGATAAACTCATAGGATGTTGTTAACCTACAGTTTAAAACTTCAATTCTAAACTTTAGGTTCTTGATCCTACTGACTAGTCGGGCAGTAGGTCTACAAGCCTGCTATTTTAAAAAAAAACTAAAACTAGTCCTCCGTTGGAACAAAAAAATTGACACTTTAAACTTGAGTTGTCGGTTTCAGTAAAATAACTAACATTAAAGGACAAAACCAAAATGACCATACTGGACAACACGGTCTTGTTGGATAGCATGCCATAGTCATTGGTTTTGTAGATTTATCTATCATTGTACATCATAGTTGTGAGTTATTTGGTTTGTAACTGACACTATACACCATAATAGGTGTCAGTGGTTACCAAACTGACGACATAGGGTCCTTTATCAGTTACAAATGTGACATGGTATGGCTCTTGCAACGTCTATTGTTGGAATGCAACTGATGCCTAAGACTCCTATTTGTGTTGGCTTCTTTTACCCACACAACCAAGGCTAGATCTCTTGTGTCAATTTTTCCGTCTCCAAAGAGTCGGCGTCTTAGACATGTGACTGTAGTGTCGCCACATAAGTGACGATCTATAACCAACATTATAGGGTTGTTTTAACCGACTCTAGAGATAGTTTTTGTACTAGTAAATATGTATATGTATATTGTTAGAATATAGTAAAAATGAAGAAAAGTATGACAATTGAAAATTATAAACCATATCACCTGGCAGGGGTTCTAACAATAAATGTATTAAGTAAATATACTAATTTTGTTATCTAATTGTTTATTTCTTTTATTATTCCATGGACCCAAATGAAGTGTGCCATATCATGTGGAAGTATCACAACAAGATATAATCTCATCATACAAAATTTAGAGTAGACTCGGGACTCTAAGCCTACAAAACTGGCTCCCAGATCTGTAACAAGATTTGCTACATCTAGTATCAACAATAGAATAGTTGGAGGGATAAATTGAAGTGCCCCTCTAAATCTGGGTACTCAAGCAGACAGCCAAACCACTTGGTTTAACTATCAGCATTAGAGGTTCTACAAGGGATGACCTATGAGTAGTATCTGAATCTTTTATTGATGTTAGGTACCTTACTAAATTAAGACCTTCCACTTTGTTCTTAGTCCATTGTACCTCTATGGTATGCTCCAACTATCTCATCATGGATTCTTCGAGTCAGAAATAAAGTTTCCTCCTTCACAATGCAGATTTCCATGATAGATTATACATTATTCACGACATCTAATGTCTAGTTGTTTCTGTAGTTTCACAAATTAAAGTTACAACTATATTGTTATTCGTTGAAATCTATTCTTAAATCTTTTAATAACTTCCTAAACACTGACTAAATACAACTTGTTGGAATCAATAAGACATACTACTTGAAATATAAAATGAATATACTAATGAAAACTAGAATGAACTATTGTTAGCACTTCATAAGTATTTAAATTGAAACAGGCACTGAATAGATCATAAATAATATTGTCAATGGTGAAGAAACTAGGGCAAATCCAAGGTTCTAGTGCCTCTAATTCCATCCCTATGATTTACTACAATCTCATTGCATGTTATTCTAGATATGAAAACATATATAGCACATCACTAATATGCTAAAACAATCAATAGCTTAAATGAAATATCATATTTTGAGCTAATAAATTGAAACAATATTCACTTAGCAAAACAATAGATGTGATTATAATTTTTGGGCTTAATGTCTATAAAATAAATGTTAAGAGATGATTTTCCACTCACTTGTATTCAATCTAGCTTATCGATCTTGATTTTGAGCTAGATAGCCTCTGATTCCATTATATTTAGCTTGAATTCGTGCACTACACCTCAGACACTAGCTCTGAATAGTCTGATGTTAGGAAAATAGACATAAATGAAACCTTCTAGAGGTAGAATACGATGAAGGAATATATGACAAAACCTTCAGTGTGTGAATCAGAAGCTTCCAAGTAAGGGGAAGTGACAAAAAGAAGAAATCAATGTTTGAAACATACTTAACATGCCTTATCTAATGTGAAACCATTGATTTCTTCTTTCCTTCTTGTTCTTTAGTGTCATCACCTAGGAATCACCTCTATAGTATATAGGGTATTTGGAGGATGGATGCTAGAAATATGAGGATAACAATTCTAGTTTCATCAGATTCCACCAAGTATATGACATGATCGCGCAACCTTTGTGATTGGTAGAGTTGGATGACGACACAGAAAACTCATTAGAAGATGAAATCATGAGAACGTGAAACATTTGGTTGATTGTTTGTAACATGAGCTTTCAGAAGTCGAATCATTGGTTTGCATGATCTGCACATTACACAAATGTCAATCTACAAGGCCGTCAAATGATGCCTTAATAGGAAGATTGTCAATGTGCACAATCATTGATTGATACTCACTAGCCAAATCTCCAGTTTACATTTGTTCCACAAAACCAATAGATTTAACATATAAATCCTCCCATGATGTAACTTGTCAAGAAATATCTCTAAACTAGAATGTAATATAAAATTTTCAATCGAAACTAATACAAAGCATCACTAATGATGTATTTAACTCCATGATTGTATTTAATCCTCTCATTACCAATAGAGCCGAGTATGGATTGTAATAGTGATTTTCAAGTAAAAGTTGAATATTCTTAGTCAAAGGCATTCTCTAGATTGTTGATGAAAGGAATTATCAAATAATTATTTAAACTCTCCTCATCTCTTCTCCTTTCTCATGTCATCTACCCTAATGAATTTCTCCTCCAAACATGGAGCAAGAAGTTATGATCTTTCTTATTTTCTTCCTAAATCTTCTTTTCTAGGCTAGTTAAGTTATGTAGAGTAGATTAATAATACCCTAGAGATATCATCATGAAATATTATTGCATTCTCTCCTTGGTTGGTAAAACATCCTTAAAATTGTTATCATTACAAGTATTTTGTAATCACATATTTGATCTCCATATCATAACAAAGCCTCTTTCTTTTAAACCACATGATTACTATAAGAAATGGTTACGAACTTTGATTTATTGATATTTAATGACATATTCACTACATATATTTGAGACTTTTTTTAGTGTAAATAGTTTTTGAAATTCTTCTCTAACTATTCTTATTGTCCAAATAATCAAGAATGAGGTGACCGCAAAGGGTAGGAGCAACTTTTATTGGGATATTTCTTGAACATTAATCATAATCAGATACTAGTTTCAGTAACATGAAACTAACCCTAGAAAGGTTGATTTCTTTTTAAAAGCCAACACACGATCATTCAATAAATATCTCATATTTAAGTACCAATATTATTAAAAAGAACAAATGACTAAAAAATCTTTTCATCAAAATTACATGTTATTCAATAAAAATAAAATGATCAAATTGACAGTATAAGTGAGGGAAAAGCATGCAACAGAGGATTTAAATACATTGGGCTAGATTTTATGTATAAAACTTTAGTAGAACATTGGGGTTGTGGGACATTTGTAACAAGATGCAAATTGTCGATACTCTAGATCTTGGACCATCCAATTGTTAGTTAACTTTGTGATGAAAAACCATCCCTATAACAGTTATTATAAAAACTATATGTAACTAGTAGGTCTCCAACAACTGTCCTTATTTCTAGAAATTAATTGATATTCCATACATGTGGTTGCCAAGTTGTATTATATCATGTATAATTATTTTTCTCTATATATGTTTGAGATATTTTTGGTTGACAAAAAAAGGACTGTTTCAATTCTTTTATAGCCATATTTATTACTTGGAGATAGATAAGAAAGAATGAGAATTTACCATAAGGGTTCAGAACAACCTACGCTAGGTTCTTCCATGAAAATCCATCAAAAAATTGGACAATAGTTTTATTAAAATAATAGTGGCTGAACACTTTTCAAAACCAACAAAAGATCATCCAATATACAACATGTATACTTCTACTAACATTCACCACTACATTTTTGGCCAGTAACTTCGCTTCCCATAGCATCGTTTTTACTAGAATAACCAACCTAATAGACTATTGCATCCGTTTTATCAAAAAAACCGACCTTACAGGTTTCCCGCGGTGAAAATTCACACAATTTTGGCTTCATGCCTCGACCTATAGGGTCAGTTTTTCTAAATAACCGATGCTATAGGGTCAACAAAAAATGCGGGCACCGCTTTGGAACTCTAGGGTCAGTTTTTTCAAATAACCGACCCTATAGAGCCTGACCTCTAGGGTCGGTTTTTTCAAATACCTGACCTTATAGATGGTCTCAAAAATTTCGGGCACCACTTAGTCTCTAGGGTCGTTTTTTCAAATAACCGACCCTATAGACCCTGACCTCTAGGGTCGGTTTTTTCAAATAACCGACATTATAGATGGTCTCAAAAATTTTGGGCACCACTTAGTCTCTAGACTCGGTTTTTTCAAATAACCGACCCTACATACCCGACCTATAGCGTCAGTTTTTTCAGATAACCGACCCTAGAGGTCGAGCTGATATTAGACAAAGTCGAGTTGTGTTTCGGTGTGTTTCATTTCATTTTGTTCGTCTCCCCTTTCCTGCTCCCACTCCAAAAGAGAAGCAAATCGCAACTGCTTCCAAGGTCACCTTCCCAACCATCTCTGTGCCCGAAGAGAGGCAAATCGGCATCCCTTCTTGGACGACGACGCCCGACCACCATTTTCTTCTTTGGACGGCGTCGATGGCTCCAGATCGACCACCATCTCCAGCATCGTGCACTTTGGATGACGATGCCCAACCACTTTCTTCCTTGAATGGCGACAACGCCTACAGCGTTGCAAGGGTCGCACACCTTCTCTCTCTAGTTCTTCTCCCGCACAAGCTCCCCCACCGTCCGGTTCTTCTCAAGGTAGCATGATTGTCTCTGCTGCCTCACTCCTCCATTTTCTTCTTACTGTCATGCAACTGACCTGGTAGCACGGCCGTGCTGGGCTGCACGGCCGTAGTGATGGCACGGTCATGCTAGGTAGTATGGTCGTGCTGTCTGAGTTGTAGAAACTTCAAAATTTATCAATTTTGCATTTGTTAATTCTTACTGCTCCTCTAAAATTTATATATATTGACCCCTAATTAATACATTATAATAGAATTGAATCATGTGTTTGTGTTGTTATAGGTGCTATTGACTTGTTGTTGACTTGCATATATTTCTTCTTCAGCCTACAAGTGAGGTATAATATTCTCACTCTCCCAATGTGCCATTTTATTTGACTAGTAAATCAACAAATAATAAAAATATGTATTCTTTCATATCTACATTTTGTTATCAATCACATATGTAATCATTATATACATTCCAGGAATATGAGGGTAGACATTGTGTAGTCTCATATTGATACCTTAGGGTTTATAGATGAGATCATCGATGCATGATGTTTAACTTAATATATAAATATGACAATAATAGATTTATGTATCAACTTAGAAACTTGTTCAAAATTTACCCATTAGGAGTAAATTTTGGACAGTCCCCAGTTTGGGACTTTTTTGGATATTTAATCTCACTTAGGATGTAACTGTATAATGTATGTTTAGTTTTGAAGAAAATTTTAGTAGTATTTCCTCATTTTTTCTCTGGGTACATATGTGAGTATCTATCAATAATAGCATGATTTCAACGCATATTTTCTAATACATAAGATGCACAAAATTTGTCTTGGCATGGGGAGTTAAAGGCCAATGATGATGGCATCCTACGACATGCATCTGATTCACCACAATGGAAGAAAATTGATTTATTATACCCTCAATTTGGTAAAGAACCAAGAAACGTAAAACTTAGACTCTGTACATATGGAATGAATCCCTATGGTACATTAAGCAGCCAACATAGCACGTGACTTGTTATGATTGTTATATACAATCTTCCTCTTTGGTTGTGTATGAAAAATAAGTATGTGATGTTGTGAATATTGATATCAGGGCCCAAGCAACCTGGAAATGATATTGATGTTTACCTTCAACCTCTAATTGATGTTGTCGATATTTGTTCCAGTATGATTAGCTAAATACTTTGATATTAGAAGTATGGATAAGGTAAGGATTCATCAATATATAAAACTCCAATATACATTTTTAGCATATTTCTAATATATGAAATGATTACAAATGTTTTACAACCATTTATATAACGAGACAATAAACTTTGATATAAGGAATGTTGGATTCTTAGTTCCTTCAATCACTAGTCAAGTGGAGACACACATTGAGGATGTGAATGAATACTTATGTACTACATTCAAATATTTTGCTACTGTGGGGAATGAAATTATCCTAATTCCTTTTAACGTCAAGTAAGTATTATTATTCAGTATACTTTTAATAATGAATAAATTTCATTTTTTTACTGTTTGTTTTATTCTTACTCAGAGCTAGACATTGGGAATTATTGGTGATTGTCCCAAAATTGATGACTCTTTATTATGTTGACCCAATGGGAATAACAACAAGGGGCCACAAAATGAAATTGCCAACTATGGAGTAAGCATAAATTTAGTCAATGCTTCAAGATGATATTTCTATTTAGAATTTCTATTTTACCAACTAACATTTAATTGATGGGGGTATAAAGAATTTTCATGAAGGTGGAGGACAAATACCCACAAAATTAAAGACATTGACTTTGAAAAATGTCAAGGTAGCTACTTTGACAACTGCTTATTCTTATATGTATTAATTTTCAACTCTGATATGTCAACTGTTTATTCTTATCTCAACTCCTGTTTATAGTAGTTTACTAGCATTAAGTATAATTTATTATTTGTAGTGTCCTATACAAAATAATGACTGGGCTTGTGGCTACTATATAATGAAATATATGTAAGCTATTGTCAAACAAGCATCATATGACATTTAGACTATAGATCAGGTAAAAAAGAATAACATCATAAATTTTCAAGTGATTTTAGTCATTTTATAAAATATTAGCATGTGCATTTTCAGTTACAGATCTTTACAACTCAGCCTTACACACTTGAGGACTTAAATGAATTCTGAAAAGAGTGGTCAAATGCTTTTCTAAATGAAGTCAATATAACATTGGATTAAATATGTCAGCTCCATTTATATATGTGGTTTTAGTACTCTTTCATATTTACTGTTGTATCTGACATTTAATATCATCTCAGACTTGCAATCTATCATTTTTTAAATTATGATGTGATTATGTGTAACTCAACTAAATATATGAATCATTTTTGTTATGAATGTGTGGTTTGGAATAGTGAAGGTTGAGCATCAATGCTCCCCTCTCCCATATCCTGGTTCTTCTTGTTCTTCTATTCTATTTTTGTTTCTACAAAATTTTAAAAAAAATTGCAATGGTCGTGTTGTGTAGCATGGCCGTGTTGGCTTCTGGTATTCAGGTCATGTTGTGTAGCAGGATCGTGTTGGCTTCTGGTAGCATGGGCGTGCTGTGTAGCACGGTCGTGTTGGCTTCTAGTAGCATGGCCGTGTTGTGTAGCACAACCATGTGTGGTTATAATTTATAGACCTGTAGCATCAGTTTTCTTAAAAATCGACCTTAGAGTGAACTTCTAAGGTCAGTTTTTTAAGAAAACTGATGCTACAGGTCTACAAATTGTCAAGCTCAATCTATAGACCTGTAGCATCGGTTTTCTTAAATAACCAACCTTAGAGTGAACTTCTAAGGTTGGTTTTTTAAGTAAACCGATGCTACAGGTCTACAGATTGTCAAGCTCAATCTATAGACCTGTAGCATCGGTTTTCTTAAATAACCGACCTTAGAGTGAACTTTTAAGGTTGATTTTTTAAGAAAACTGATGCTACAGGTCTACAGATTGTCAAACTCAATCTATAGACCTATAACATCAGTTTTCTTAAATAACCGACCTTAGAGTGAACTTCTAAGGTCGGTTTTTTAAGAAAACTGATGCTAGTGGTCTACAGATTGAGCTTGATAACTGACCTTACAACTTTGGCCA
Organism: Alisma plantago-aquatica; assembly: GCA_963693085.1. Taxonomy (NCBI): domain Eukaryota; kingdom Viridiplantae; phylum Streptophyta; class Magnoliopsida; order Alismatales; family Alismataceae; genus Alisma; species Alisma plantago-aquatica. The sequence continues at coordinate 566,018,705 of OY856409.1, read as the reverse complement.
CAGTTTCTTCCTCATTTTTTATAGCCTATTGCGTCAGTTTTCTTTGGTTAAAAAAACCGACCCTATAGGTCAAATTCTATAGCGATGGCCACTTAGGAGTCGGTTAAAAAGTGACACTACAGGCTTACAAAAATCAACATTATAGACCATTCTTGTACTAGTCATTATTAAAAAACAAATGAATAAAACCACTTTTCATCAAAAATAAAATGTAATTAATGGAAATAAATTTATTAGATTGAAAGTCTTGGTCAAATTCATTCTAGTAGATCAATTCGGGTGTCGAAAAAATTAATCAAACTATTGACCTTAGCCTGTCTTAATTAAAAAAGAAAACACCACAATAAAAAAAAGTTAGATATCATGAATATAAAAGAGTGTTATTTGATCAAATATTCATATTTTCGACCATGAAAAAGGGCCCATCAATGGGTGTCAAGACGAGTGGTATTCTCTACACTAGGAATGATGTTAATTGTAGAGGACTGAAAACCACTTTTAGGTATTTGATGTACTTAGCCAGTTCTCATGGGTGGTATCATATTTCCCCTGGAAGTGGCATGCTAAGTATCAAATTATATATAGTTATGGTTCACCTATTTCAATTTATGAATGTGTGGTCTAATTACTAACTAGTGTTGTCTAAGTGAGTACAATATGACATGTTCACGTTTTTGTGGGGGTGTCAAAAAACTGATTTTGGGTTGGACAATAACTGGGTTGATACATATTAACTCAACCCTGAACCGACTTAGAACCAATTTTTTATAAAGGTGGCATGTTTGAAACCAGACTCAATTTCATAATGTGAAACTGAGAACCAAATTTGGTCATATAGGTTTGTTCATTACACATGATATGTAGTAATTTGTACATGATAAGAACTTGTTTTTTTTTAATTTGTCAACCCAGATTATCTGAGTCGAACAAATGACCACCCAGAACCGACCCAATTTCAATTTGGACATCAATATCCAAACCCAAAACTGACTCAGGCTGATAGAATCCCAAACCAAAACTAAAATTTCTAGGGTTGGAAGGAATCATGTTCACAGGTTTGGACAAAATTTGACAACCCTACATTTATGTAGGATATTTTGATATCTGGCTTGAGCTTTGGTTAAACTAGAGAAAGTAGTGTGCATATAAAACACATCAAGATTCAAGATAGGAAAGATACAAGGTGACATGTAGGTCCTACACACCAAGATTCAAGACAAGAAGTATAAAACTAAAACTAATTATTCAATTCACCATGATCACAACATTGGTTATGCCCACGCTTTTCTAAAATATGAAGTGTCAAATATTTTTAAAAAATATTCAAAGATTTTTTAGTCAATATCCTTGAACTGTCTACAAACACTATTAAAACATATTTCTTGGATAATCACATTATTTTATAAAAATAAATTAATCATATTAGAACTCTAGGACAAATTCATTATAGCACCTCAATTAGAGAGATGTTAGAATTAGTTTAGTCTTTAACCTTAGTGTGTGTAACATACTGAATCTTGGATTCAATTGCAATTTAACCCATTTTCAAGATTTTATTTCCTTAATATCCTTTTGGTCCTTTTCCCTAAATTTTCCTATCTTTTCTATCCTATTTATCCTCAATGTTGAAATTGAGGAACCCTTGATGGGTTGAACTATATTTACCCATATTTATATCAATGAATGGGTTTTTGCACAAATATCTTAACTAATGTGTTAATTAGAGTCTAATAATGCAAAATGGCCATTAATGAGAGATACTTAGTAGATTATATTAATTTATAGATTTTATGTCTTTGTGGGATAAGAAATGAGAAATAAGAAATTTAATATCAAAATTTATTAAGAAAGGTACTAAATATATTTAATAGCCACTTAGCACACAATCAAATAGAAAATGTGTTCAAAATGAAAAATTAATGTAATGTTAGACTCCACACACTTAATTTAGCAAACACATGAATTTTCATGTCATGGAATTTCTCTACCCTATTAATTAATTAAATGAATAAGTAACTCTAATATATATAAATGCCTAATGCATGTTAAAAAGGAAACCTCCTTAACTCCAAATTAACATGCCATTTAAATTGCTTAAAAATTGGATATTAATTTTTTTCCCAATTGAATTAGTATTTAAAATCCTAACTACCTTAGGTTTTAAATGTGGTATTTGACTAAATATTCAAGAACATTCCTAAACACATTCTCCCCTAAAAACATAACAAAATGCTGCTATTACGACCCCACCTTCCGGTAACCCCCAATTAAGGGAGACCGAGAGGTCAAAGCCGCACCCATAATTTCTGGATCAAAGGTTCAACATTTAACCAATAACAATTATTAAATTTTAACAGACTATACTGGAAACTGTAAGAAAACAAACTTTTTCATACCTTTTGAAAACTTGGATCTCTAAACTTCTATCCACATATGAATTTCTACTCTACTAATCCTCCTTGTATTTCAATTCATGTATTTCTCAATATGACGATTTACTGTTTTTCCTTTTGGCTTTGTACCTAAAACGTCGACAAACAAAATGTCGGTCAGCTGAAGATGGTATGTGGGGGAAACACTAATCGTGCAATTATCCATAACAATGTATTGCAATCAATTACAGTTTAACAAACAATTTTATGGTTTAAATATAACTACGCGATCCATATATATCCTATCCCCATTATACCCCTCATGATCCCAGCTAACACGTGAATCAGTTTCTAGGGTTGAGTCACATGGCACTACCCATAGGTAGCCCACTCCTTAACTCATGGCATGCTAAGAGTCTCATGGAACTACACATGTGTAGCCCAGTTTCTAAATCATGATAGCCTAGACCGTGCTCTAGGTTATCCTTTTTAGCCTTTGCATAGCCACATGGGTGGACCCGGATCTAAGCCAGTTATATGTATACATTTATAGTGATAGTCGTAGTCACTCTATAGTTGCATGAAATAAAAGCATCCAACAGTTAATTTTAAGCACCGATAAAACCTCGACAAACCCTCAGAAAACTAACTCAGAGTATTCATAAGCGTAACCACATACCCGTTCAGTAGATTTGAGACATAATTAACCAGAACAGAGAAATCCCAATCAAGCAACCAATTATGCACAAAATCCTGAAATAAATATACCAATTTCCTTTTATTAATATTTATCCAATATCATTATATTCCTTAGGATTTCTATTCCAATTTTAGGGTTTCCTAGGAAATTAGGGTTTCACTTCATCTTTTATTATTCTAAACATACCATTACTCATAAACCCTAATTATCTCATCTATTCTTCAATATTAAGGTTATCTTAACAACATATAACCCTATCTTTGGATTAAATGCACCATTAACCGTTAATTAAGTTCATTAAGCCTCTTTTACATTAAAGCTACTATTTTTATCCTTTTAATCCATGACAAGATCATTATACGCATTATCATCAATTCAAAGTTCATTATAGTTTAATCACAAATGAACTTGATTTTCCATAATTCTACCTTTTTATTCATGAGAAAACCCTAATTACTACATTTAGGGTATTTATCCAGAATTAAGGACTTTTATATTCAAATAACTTAGAACCATCATTTAACAACGTATTTTCACAATTTTCAAATTATATATGATCTTATCCTCTTTTACCCTATATTAGGGTTTCTAAATTCTCATATGGGGTAAAAACCCTAAATCATGCAATTTCACATCTAGATCAAGTTCGAATCTTACATTATCATTCAACAGGTTATTGATACTTTAATTAACCCATTAAGCATACAACCTTTAATCACAAATAGAGATTTTAACTTAACTTTAATGCACTGCTCATCAACTTATTCTACTTTCGCAATTAGGAACGGAACCAATCTTTAATATCATTTTTATTGGATTCCTCTCGTTCTCTTAATCAAAATTCATATATTACTTGTCCTAATCGGACTTACCAATATGGAGATACGATTTTTGCAAGAAATCACTTTCCACAGGCAATCAGATTGCACCGCGTCACCAACTCCCATGCAAAGAGCTCGCTTTGGAAAAATATAACAAAAATTCAAGTATACCCCCGGGCCACGGATCACCTCTTCACGTTCTGGAGGGGCATTTCCGTCCAGACTCCTTTTAGTCATCTTCCACCTTTAGCAGGCACGATGCGGACGCCCTAGGCGTCGTTCTGCAGCCCATGCGTGGGCTCTCTCCCTCTCCTTGGTCCGCAATCTTCACCGAGAAAGTTGCCCTATCTCTGCCCCTCTCAGGCGCACACAGGACGCCCCCAAACTTTGACCAAGGAGGCTGGTTATCCGCGCGTAAAGGCAGCAAAGCGCCGCTGCTCTTACAGTCGTGCTGCTACTACTGCACATGGCCAGGGAGGAGAGATGACTACCGAGCTTTTCCTTTGAGTTCGTGGGAGTAGCACGGTCCTATTGTAGCCTCTCCACGGCCCCTCAGCTCTAGGGATAGGGTTATACCCTCTTCGTTAGGGTTAGAATGGAAAGAAGAAGGATAAGGGGTGGTACAGTGTGAAACTTCTCTGGATCACAACCAGGGCTTTACCCCTTTTATAGGGTGAGTATCCACGCCCCATTAGGCTTGCCCTTGAAGCAATCAAGTCCTCTTCCAAATAGGAAAGTGATTCCTTTACTACTAAGAAAGTTTCTCTCTCATTATCATCTTCTTAAAAACAACATATTCATTGGATTTTTAGAAATATGAAAATATTCTCCCTTATTCTCTTTTGACTTTCTTTTTAATCCATTAATCATGAAATTATGTTTTCCTTAAGTAGAAAATACCTCTTCTGTAACAAAGCTACAAAACCCATTAATAATGCATCAAATTATACTCTTATTTTGCAATTTTGGTATTTTCACTTTCCTCTTTCTTCATTGGGACTCCTTGGATCCCAAGAAACTCAAATACTTCGAAATTCCTTTTTAAGGAATACTCATTATCCTTCTAAATGCATCAATATGCATTATTTTACGTTATCTTATTTATTTCTCATTAAAATATCTCTTTTTGAGGATTTCTCTTTATTTCTCTTTTATTTTCCTCATTGGTATTCCTTTTAACATTAGGAATCCTTGGGATACGAAATTCCATTAAGGATAACTCAATTGTACCTCTTTCCACTTATTTTCCACATTTTATCATTGTTTTCAATTTATTTCTTAATAAAAAAATACTTAATTGTTCTTTTCTTTTCTTATTGCACTCTCTATGCAACTTTGGATTATTTGGAATCCAAGGAACCCAAGAGGCACGAAATCCATCTTTGGATTATATTCTTTTGCGTTCTAGAGGTTTCCACGTCTTCCTTTTCTTAAAAACTCAATTATTCATTTACTAATTGAATTTCCTTTTTATTGGGCACAATAGCCAATAAAGCCCACAACACAACCATCAAGGCTATTGTAAACGAATTCCATTTATAAATTATATCATTATTTGTTCCAATATCTTTAATATGAGAAATTACATTTCTCACCAAAGGAACTCAAAATTGGGGTTGTAACAATTGCATTACTCTCCACTCCATCTCTAATGTGATATTGTATTGTCTCCCCGTCCGAAATGGGTGACATCCCTCTGTGAAATGGGGTATCCATCCCCTATTTTATCTCATCCCTTATTCCTTCCTATCCTCTCATCCTCCTCGCATGGAACCCTAGCCACCAAACTCCCTATCTTCCTCTACCTATGGCACCTCCAAAGAATCTGCCACCCCCACCTCACCCATTCATAGTGGCATGCTACCTCCACCATAGGGTTAATCCTTCCCATTTCCCTGCCTCCTAGCAACACCACCAGCACCACCTCCACCTGTTCTTCCTCCTTTCTTCTTCATTGGGCCTCCAACATTGTTGATCAGGCACATGCACCACATCGACTACCTCCATCATCTTGGTTCCGCTAGTGTAGTTGAGCAGTGGCATCCCTCTTTCTGTGGCCACCATCATCCCTAGAAGCCACCGCACAATCATCGGTCACATCCCTTTGCCTTACTGGTACTCTACCTCCCTACAACTAGGTGGTGTTACTCAACACTGGAAGGTGCCTACTCTATGTGGTTCTTGCCCTGATGCCAATGTGGTAGGCACTTGTCTTCATCCTTCTCTCGATTGGATCTGATGCTAAAAAATCTAGCTCCCGTTGATGGGCTCTGCAACCCCAAGACACATTGGCATCTCATCACCATCATATTCTCCTGGCACATTAGATGGCCTTCTTCTAAGGGTAGATCTAGCCACCCTACCTTGCGCCAATAACCATGGAGACATGGTGCCACAACTACCAAGTGGTGCAGTCGCCGCTCACTCTTCTTCCTCTTCACTTCACCATCAGGGCGTCCAACATTATTGGGATCAGATGCAATGCCACCACCTTGTCTACCTACAAGTAACGACATCACTGACACTCCCTAAAAATCTTGTATCCCATCCAATTGTTGACCTGTAAACTCGACGATGACCCGATTGAGAGAGCTTCAACCATGACACCACAATTGACTTAGATCAGTAGCCTCTTCCACTACGTCTGATTGCCTCAACGTTTGAAGATTTTTGTTACCACCTACAACACGCGACACCTTTTCAACCTTCTCGAGTAACACTGTCGCCATCACCCTTCCATATAGCCATCTACTACCATCACCATAATGGTGCCCCAACACTCAATGACGTGCAGCAGACCTGCAACAGGTTGTCACCCATCTGTTGTCACCACAGCAACACCTGCACATACAGAGCAGCCTCGATGCCAACACACCCTGACATGAAGGTGTCGTAGCCACCAAGTGCAATGTTGTCTACCCTGACAGCAATGATGTTAACTCCTCTCTTGCAATGACATCGACTCCTATACCTGCAACACCACCTGATGCTTTGTTAGCTAGTAGTAAGACACCACCTAAAGATCCAGAGGAATTATCTTGGGATGAACCCTAGATATGCTCACAAATGGATCATCATTGATCCATTGAGTTTTGTTGTCTAAGGTCAGTAATTCTTTCCCTAATTTTCAATAATTAACTTATGATGACAATGGGAAGTAAACCAAGTTAATACATGCACCTTGTAATCAAGTTAACCCTAGGTATATACATAAAGACAATTATACATATGAGTATGATCCTAATGTTGACATATTGAACCATATATAGGAAATAGTTATAATAGGTCATGTATGTAAGAGTGTGGTTAAAGATGATATCTAAATCTTAATTTATTATCCATATAGTAGATTTATAAGTAAGGAGTTGTTTTGCAAAATATGTTCACATTATTATAGCAGATTGACCTACTTGTATACATCCTATTAGTTTATACATGTATCCATGTAGTACTACATATCAAATGATGGATGTAAGATGAGCATGTTGCCTTATTATAATCTTATATGTCATGGCTCAACTAATTATTGAAGATTATGTATAAGATGAGTTACATTCTAGTACTACACATAGATTATCAAGAATTATAATAACCATGTTTTAACAAAACCCTAGATACACAAATACATATTTATGGAATAGATGGTAATTATAAACACAAATATGATTATGGAATGCATCTAACTATATTGTATTCTTATGAATTAAATGGTGAAAAAAGATAATAATGTGTAAAAAGCTATGGTGGATGCTTGCATTGCTCGTTCAGGGGAGACTAATGATTCTATCAGACGGTCCACTGGTGCTTCCTCTTCTTCATCCTCCAAGGCTTTAAGGGCGTCCAAAGGTGATGGGTCTCATAAGACCCGCTCGGCTGCCAGAGGTCATTAATGACCTTTCTCATGATTAATGTTTGTGGCTCGGGGAAGCCACGTAAAAAGAAAGAAGTGAGGAGAACCATCATTGATAATAAAGCGACAATGTCCATTCTTGTTGAATCTAAAATCAAGTCTCACATGATACATACATCTGATTGTATGTTCCCTAAAGGATGGTTATGGGTTTCTAATCATCTGCATGATCATAATGGTCGTATATATGTTGGATGGAATCCTAATTGCTGGACTACTTCTGTGGTTGAGATGGATGATCAACAGGTCACTTTGAAATGCACTAATAAAGGTGGTCTCATCATCTACACTACTGCTATCTGTTCTAGGAACTCTGTGTCTGAGCGTTCTTTTCTGTGGCATACCTTGGAGAGGATTGCTATTAGCATAGATGAAGCTTGGCTTATCACTGGTGACTTCAATAATATCAGGAAGCAACAGGAGAAGGATGGGGGTCGTGAGTTGCCCTCTGTTATCCTTAGTTCTTTTAATGTTGCTCTGGATAATGCTGGTCTAACCGAATTACTTGTCATTGGTAAGGAGGTTTATACATGGCATAACAAGCAAGGTGTTGCTAAAAGGGTGGCGTGAAAACTTGATAGAGCCTTTGTTAATGATGCTTGGATGACTAAATTTCCTGGTTCCAAAACAAAGTTCATCACATGTAATTATTCAGATCACTGTGCTCTAAACATCAATATGAAGCCTATCTCTTTCAAGAAGAAGCCTTTCTGTTTTCTCAATTTTTGGTTGGATTGGGAAGGTTGTAGGGACTATTAAAGAGGCTTGGATGACTGAAATCCATGGTAATCATCTCTTTCAATTCTGTCACAAACTTAAGAATGTCAAAGAGAAGTTGAAGACTTGGTCCAAATAGTATGTCAACCTCAAGAACTGATTGCTAGAGAAAGAATGGAGCTCGATGACATTTCTGCTATGGTATGTAGATGTCCTCTAGATCCAGACCTTATTCATGCTGAAAAACAAACCCTTGAAAGATTGGACTTGCTTCTCAAGGCAGAAGAGGTTTATTTCTGGAAGCATAGTAGAATGGAGTGGCTCTCCAATGGTGATAGAAACACTACTGTCTACCATACCATGGTCAAGAGACGGGATGCTATCAACTCTATAGTTGAACTTATTGACTCACATGGTAATCTTTTGTAGGATAAAGATACTATTGCCGACGACACTATCCAGTATTTTGAACAACTATATAATCAACCTTGTGATGATTCAGTCTCTTATATTCCAGATTGGTCACCTCTTATTTTTGGTATTGACAATGGCATGCTTTGCTCTACTCCTAGTTTGAGTGAGGTTCGTGATGCTGTGTGGAGCATAGGTCCTCACAAAAGCCTGGGCCTGGATGGCTTCAATGGTTACTTCTATACAGGTAATTGGAATGTCATTTGTGATGATCTCCTTAAGGCTGTCCAATGGATTTTTGAGGGGGGAAACATGGTTAGGCAAGTCAACCATGTTTTTCTTGCTCTTATTCCCAAGAAGGACATTGTTTCGTCCCCTTCTAATTTCAGGCCTATCTCCTACTGCTTGATGCTCTATAAAATTATCGCTAAAGTCATATCAAGGAGACTAGCTATTCTTCTACCAAAGATTATCTCTCCATACCAAGATGCTTTTGTCAAAGGTAGGAGTATTGAGGATTGTTCCCTTCTTGCGGCTGAATTCACTCTTAGATTCAATCGAAAATCTAGCCCTCCTGCTGCTTGCATCAAGTTGGATATTACTAAGGCTTTCGACTCTGTTCGTTGTTCTTACCTTTGGGATTGTCTCTACGGCCTCAGGTTTAATGAAAAGTTCATCTCCATTCTTAAGCAATGTGTGGAAACTCCATCCTTTTCTCTCTTTCTAAATGGTTCTTTAGTTGGCTTCTTCAAAAGCTCCAACGGTCTTAGGCAAGGCGATCCCTTATCCCCTCTACTTTTCGCTATTGCTATGGAAGGTCTCAGTAGATGTCTTGAGGAGGCGTATGATAATAGACTCATCAGGAGCTATTCCATCAATGGGACCAAAGATCTTAGCCATCTTCTGTTTGCGGATGATGTTCTTATCTTTTCCGAGGGACGTCTACGCAGCCTTGTCAAAGTCAAGCAGGTTTTGCTTGATTTTGGTTCTGTTTCTGGAATGAAATGCAATCCGAATAAAACACATATATTCGTATCCTCTTCTAGCCGTAACAAGGACGCCTTGATTGGCTACTTGGGTATTCAGTGTGGTACGTGGCCCATAAAGTATCTTGGTTTTCCTATGGCTGGAGGCAACCTCAGGAGGCGCCATTTCCATGAATGCTTAGATAAGCTCAGAGATATGATACAGAGATGGCCTGGTTCTAAAATATCTATGGTTGGTCATCTTGTGCTTGTTAAGCACTGTGCCATGGGTCTGATCAGCTATTGGATGCGTATGGGTGACATCCCTCCTGCTGTCTTACGAAGAATGGAGTTGTTACTTTCTTACTTCCTTTGGGGTAGCTCGGTACACCCCTCTAGTTGGTCACGTTTAGCTTACCCGCTTGGCGAAGGTGGCTTGGGGCTTAAGAGACTTGATAAACTTGTGGATTACCATTCATTACGTCGCATCAAGAAGTTCAACCAAGCTCAATGTTTATGGAGCTCATGGCTTTCTTGTAGCTATGGTGATACCTTGTCTATTGCTTCCAGGAATGGCTCTACTTGTCACAGACGTATGGTTGCTCTATGGCCTTCCTTGTCAGCTTGGGAAGGCAAGGATCTTTGGGAGAACGCAAGACAAAAGCATCCATCTGATAAGGCTTATGGAAATCTTTGGCTCTCCAAGCACTATCCTAGATGGAGTCTTACCACCTTTAGAGCACTCACTAATGTACTACCTACTATGGAAAAGATTAGTTCCTGGTCGGGGGCTCATGTTCCTGCATGCTTACTATGTGGCCAACACAATGACTCCATCACTCATCTCTTTGGGGGCTGCAAATACTGGAAATATATTTGGGGACGTGCTCAACTTAAACTCAACATCAGAGCCTCATATTCTCTTTATGAATGCGTCATGGATCTTGGTAAAAGGTCAAAGCAATCCAGAATCATTGAAATTTGGGCCATCATTGGTGTTGTTCACTTCATTTGGTAGGAGCGTAATAAAAGGCTACATAACGGTGGCACTTTTGACTTTATCACCATCTTCAGCCGTCTTGCACTTGAGATCAAGAGAATGTACTTTACTTTTAAATCTTGTCTTGATTTTCCTCCTATTATAGCTAGGAATCGGGATCTGATGTAACCAATTCCTAGATGTGTGTTGTCACACGTATGGGTGTGGCTTGTAACTTTGTCCCCTTTTAGGAGGTTTTTGGAATATACTTACCCAATTTTCCAAAAAAAAAATGTGTAAAAGAATATATTGGTATAAACATATATCTAGATGACATGTTAGTTGGATCAAAGCATGTGTATATTAGTGAACCTAATAAATATTCATGTGGAATATACTTACACCAATATACAAGGTAATAATGATGTTAGGAATAATATGGATTCACATTATAGAGAAGAGAATGACATCATTAAAACTAAATTTAAAACATATATATTATTATCCACATATATATGAGTTATAAAGACTTATGTGACTAAGTATGGGTAATTAGAATTAAGATTTATATATTACACATCACATATTCTCTCAACAAAGATTAAAATCATAAACCTTAACATAACATTAGATTATTGGGAATTGGGTAAGAATAATACAAAAATATAATAGGAATGAATGTGTTCACCTTGACTTGTCTAACATAAATAATACAATTCTATGATGAAAAGTTGACTTTGTGGACCAAAGTATACTATTCAAGTTATCCTTTATGCGTGAAAAGAGGTATGTGCATTCTAAACCCTAAGTTGGGCATTTTGGTATCCAACCCTAACATTTCCAATGAGGCATTGTCTTAGCCTTTTTTCTCTTTATTGTCTTCTTGTTGCACCTTTACTTCAATTATTCTAAGGTCTTGGACCCCACTTGCAAAGTTTTCATTTTCTTAAATCTTCTATTAAATTATTCTAGCATGGCGATGTTAATGACTAATTAACTAATGTAGTGTACATGAGTACAAACCACCCATAGTGGGCATATGTAAATTCACACATGGGAACATGATGATTCTCTCCATTTTATATATATTCAGGTGCTTGGGAATGTGTTAATTCTACCTCACCCAGAGGTTGAGGTTAGGTTGGTGCCTCATCCCTATATTAGTTTAATGTAGTCATATTAAATCATGCATGCAACTTTATTATTATTTGTCTTGGCAGAATTCTTATTTATTTATTTGCCTCATACTTTTGACCCTCTTAGCATAGTAGTTTTTTATCATGCAATACTTTACTTTATGTTTGTCCTAATTACTTTGTTTGACACATACTTTATTCTCCTCTTGTTGGGTGATCCCAACCACCCAGGTTTAGGATCAGAGTGCACAACATGAGCATTGTGAACCAGCCTAAGACTAGGAAAAAGAGTCCATCCTTCCATCGTGGACTATTTGTTAAGTTATTTTATTGGAGACATATTGATGTGGTTGAGTTTACCTCTACTTAGATCCTTTTTGTATAAATCATGTACACTCTTATTCGGAAAATATTCATGTACTCATCATTAAATTTAATATAGTCAAATTTTTAACTTACACTGCTATTCATTGGATTTTGTTTACCATTTTAGTACAATGGTGATTTCACTTATTTACAACTTGGTATCAGAGAAAATGGTACTCAGAGTCTTGACTATTTCAATTTGTCTCCTTAGTTAGAAACTCTTACCTCATATAGTTTCCCTTTAGTTCACCTTAGAATTGACCTACAGTAAAAGGTTGATTTAGGACCACAAGAATTTCATATTAGAAATATCTTTTGTCAACTTTTAGGTGATTAGCCTATTAGGTGGCTACTAGGACATAAGTTGAAAGCAATGGTTCCTAGAAAGGGTCAGGGTCTGGGGGTTGTCAATATTTTCCTCTGTGCTACTTACTTGGTTTATGTGGACTCCTAGATCCATATGATATCGGCCTGGCCTGAGCTGATACTATTGTCTGAAATAGCATATCTTTAGTAAAATAACCTCAATGTTGAGTATCATTAGGAACCTAATGTGAAGATTTGGGTAACTAAACAAATAAAATCACCTTATAAGTTCCATATATGAGTCTTAGATTTCCATGTTTAGGGGTAGTATACCCTATACTAGAACTTGAGGTTTGGTAATAGTGATTAGTAAAACAATTAAGTGTCGTATCTCATACATGGTTTGATTAGAATCACTCTTTTTAGTTTTACTTGGTAGGTCAACCCTTTTATGTGGAGTAGTGGTAGTAGTAGTACCTTGATAGATTTTTCATTTGCTTATTTTGAGGATGAAATCCCTTTTTAGCGGGATGGAATCCTATACATAGAAAAATCTAGCCACTTTGGAATTAGAAACCCTAACTCCATAAATAAGAGATTAGTGAGCATGTATGATTAGTATTAACCAAACAAATTATAATTATAATTTAACCTAATTGTTTATATATAATAAGTCATCTAAGGAATAGTTCATATGCTTGAACCCAAAAAAATACTTAATGCACATAATATGAGTAACTCACTAAATGTGAATACACATAATGTTGACCATGTCACCCTAATGATAAGATAAATGCATAACATATAATGGTCATGTTGAACTAAACCCTAAGATGTAACCATCTAACTTTAAGATATATATATATATATATATATATATATATATATATATATATGGGATTAAGAGAGAAATATTTCTCCCCCCTCTCCCACGCCAGTGGTGGAGGCTGAACGCCTTGGAGGGTGGTAAATCAATGCGGAAACTGGGATTCAAACCAGTTCCCATTGTTAGGGGATACCGTGTTTGACCACTTGAGCCACTCCTTGTCGGCTACATTTATACACACACACACACACACACACACACACATATATATATATATATATATATATATATATATATATATATATATATATATATATATATATATATATCCTTAATGCCCTCATGGTACATTAGGTGTCATCATCATATAATATACCTTGATACATATAAATGGAATATAACCACCTAATCATTGCTTGGTATATGAATCAATTCATTAATATGAAATGTGTTCCACCTTACTCACTAAAATACATTTAATGACTCAAATGTGATAAGGAGTAATTGGATTTACATAAGCATGATTATTAAGTCTAAAAAAGTCCAAATGCCTAATGTGATGTTAAATGTACAATTATAATATGAAGTGTAAAAAGGAGAAAATGGTTAAGGATGACATTAATGTGAGCATGAAAGGTGATATGACAAGGTGTAATATAGGTGGAATAAATTAATGTGACATTATTTAGACTTAATAACTTGTTGTATAATATTATCTATTACTTACAAAATAATCTATAATAATCCTACATGGCGGTAATATGAATATAATGGAGATTAAATTCAAGTTATTAAGGATTGTGACCTAATACATTAATAAATATTGAGATTACTTAGTAAACCCTAATTGTGCTTAAAACTCTTAAATAATAAATAAGAAATACATGTGATTTGTATACAATTTTGAGATGTAATGCTTTTGACAACAATGTAAATATAACATGGAATAATTAATAGCTTAATAAGGATGATGCAATTTCACAATAAAGACAAAGGTAATAAGCCAAAAAAGTTAATTATGTTATATTTGATAAAAGGTAATATGAATAGTGGAAACCTTAGTAAAACCTGACTTATCAGCAGAGCAGGTGAGGTACCATAGACTAGAGTAACCACCTAGTTAGTTAATAATGGGATGTCATGTCCTCACCCTTCCCTCTTGTTGAGATTTTGAGGAAGAAATCCTCTTTAAGGGGTGGAGTGTTGTAACGTACGGAATCTTGGATTCAATTAAAATTTAACCCATTTTCAAGATTTTATTTCCTTCATATCCTTTTTGTTCTTTTCCCTAAATTTTCCTATCTTTTCTATCCACTTTACCTCAATGTTGAAATTGAGGAACCCTTTGATGGATTGAACTATATTTACCCACATTTATTCCAGTGAATGGGTTTTTGAACAAATATCTTAACAAATGTGTTAATTAGGGTCTAATAATGCAAAATTTCCATTAATGAGAGATAATTAGTAGATTATATTAATTTAGAGATTTTATGGCTTTGTGGGATAAGAAATGAGAAATAAGAAATTTTATATCGAAATTTATTAAGAAAGGTACTAAATATATTTAATAGGCACTTAGCATACAATCAAATAAAAAATGTGTTCAAAATGAGAAATTAATGTAGTGTTAGACTCACACTTAATTTGCCAAACCCATGAATTTTCAAGTCAAGTGGAATTGTTCTACCCTTTTAATTAATTAAATGAATAAGAAACTCTAATATATATATATGCCTAATGCATGTGAAAAAGGAAATGTGACAAAGTGAGTTTTTATAGTAGTTTCTCTCTCTTAAAAGTTTATTATCAAATTTGTCGACCAAATTACCCTCATATACTTCCCTCACTTAATTGGACTAATATGTGTCACAGATTGCAAAAATATGCAAACCCTAATATGTTATTATGATAAAATACATATGTTACTGTATTTAGTAAATGAACACATCAAACCTTCGAATTTGGGTTTCAAATTTATATCATAGTAGCATAATGACCTCTTGAAGCTACACCTCAAATTTCATTAGAATTGGAGTTACCAATCAAGAGTTATGGCCAATTTAATAAATCACCTTAGATATATGTCCTAGACCTAAGTTTTCATTTAATCAAGGGTAAATAAATGTCATGCTTGCATTTGATTAACATGGCCCCTCTCCTAGCCGTCATATCGGGTGATCCATGGATCTACCCTAATCCAACGGTGGAGACCTCGTCTCCTACCTCCCCAAAGGGCGGGGAGGTAACAGGGAATGACGCTCGTCCTACCGCGCCACCTCACCCGTTCTTCTCGAAATTGATTTGCATAGATAGCTTCGTCTTGTGATTTCGTGGCTGGCCATACCAGTCTTGACTGAGTTCCACGCGTTGTTGCACCAAACCAATGACCTGATCACATCTCTTTCTCACTCTGGAGGTGCCATTTAGGCTTCACTGCCCTCGCCCTCAAAGACTCTTTTAAACCCTCCAATAGCTCTGCTACTCCCCCTTTACTCTTTTCCTTGCTTCAATCGCGAGCGCAAACACCCCGAGCATACACCACTTCCCACCTTCTTCAACCTCCAGCCACCACCACTCAGTGAGCTCCACAGCCCTCCTCGCTCCAATCCTACCCCTCCAACACCTTCGCCAACCCGCCACGAGTGTGCACGGATAGAGAGCAGGTCCCCAGAGCCCCTCCTGCTCCAAAACGACCCCAACGCCGGCGATCTTGTCTACCCACACGGCGGCGACGAGCTACGCGGGGACTTGCACACTGACCTGACCCTCTTTGGCTTCGGATCGAGCTACCGAACCTACCTCAACCTTTTTCCGCTAGCGAGCAGCACCAAGGAGCGAGCTTGACCTCGCCGGAGTTCCTCCTCCCCTGCTGGAGCAAGCAGCAGACTTGCAGAGCAAGCCAGAGCCGTCCGATCAGCGTAGATCGACCCAGGATCGTTGGATCGCTGTAGATCAATTCGAGCCGTTGATCCAGTCGGATCCGGCCGTTGATCGAGGTTATATATTCCCTTCTTTTTATTTAGATAATCTTTTATTTCGCAAGAAAATACATTTTCTTAGAAAAATCATAATAAATGCTAGGATTATCAGAAAATAGCGAACCAATATACCATTTTGATCAGAAAAGTATTCTCTATCCAAATAAAATGCTACCAGGATCTAGATCCTTTTCCTTTTTAAAACATTGTTGCTTAAATCCTTAATGACCCCTTAATTATAATTAATTTTTGATAATAGTTTTCCTTGATGATATCTGACCTCCTAAGGTGTAATTAACCCTAGACAGAACTCTGTTCCTAAAATATCTCGAAATTCTATTCTAAGATGATAATTGATCAAAGGATTAGGAGAAACCCTAGATCTAGTTTCTCTTTCTACATGGAATTAAAGAAATATCTTTATAACAAAATTAATATCATTAGATGATAATTAGTGGTTATGATTGGTCTGAATCTTTAAAACGAACCCTGATGTTATGAATGGTTAATATGTTGAGGGTTACCCTCCCTTTTTCTTTAACCATCTTAGAAACCCTAATTTTTGGAAATCCTCTAATTGATCAACTAAATATTATCTTTAATCCAAATAGTTTATGATGGATCTGACCTGATAATATTGTGAACTCAATTAAGATATGTGAAATCCCTGATCTGGATTAAGATAACATAAAAGGAATAATAAATAAGAACATATCTTAGTCTTGGTCACATGGACCAATAGTAATGTTGTACCCTTGCTTTCTTTGCAGGGTGACTAAATTCTTGATTAATTCTAAATCTGTGGACATCTGATTTGAACATGCAGGTACGTGGTCTTATAAGTATAAGACTAGATTTCTAGTTGCCTATGATATGTATACCTTGAATGCTCATATTTGAATATGATTGCTTGGTTGACTAGTATGAGTTATTTTTTGCCAAATCTAATGTAACATAAATGGTTATGATGAGTTGTAGCTACTAGAGCACATAGCCTGGTGTGGATGTATGTTGCCTAACATGGATGTATGTTTCCTTGGCCCATGTTAGATGTATGATGATATTATATTGCCCACACTAGATGTAAGTCAAGTGCAATACGAGTAGTACAACCGCATCAAAATGAATGTAATAAAAGGGTGTTTACTTGATTTTTTCCTTAAGAAATGGTTTTATATCTCTTTCCTTCTTTTTCAAATATTTTCCTTTAGGCAACCTTATTAAATGTAACTTTCACCACGTACCAGCCCTACTGATGTTTTGTTTCTCGTATTTTCTAGGTGCAAGGAACAATTGACAACAAAATGAATTGCATGCTCAAAGTACCTGAAGGCATAAAATAATGAACATGGAGGATGTATTAGATAGATCCTTTCCTCTTATCTCATTTATTGCTAGATGTTAGTTTATTTCTTTTCTTAGTGATCTTGAGGATGATTGAAATCCTATGTAATAAAGATAACTTTCTCTAAAACCAAATTTTCTCTCCATATGTAATGACTTTTATTATATTTATGAATGAATGTTTGTGTGGCATTGTACGATGATGTGGACTAGATCTTGGCTTAATCTCTATTTTAGTTGACTACCTTAATCTCTTATATTTTCCCTTTTGACATCTATAGATATGAGTGCACGCATATCTATGAATGTCACTATGGAAAGTATATAGAAATTGGGGGACATCACTGTTGGTATCAGAGCCAATGTTCACACATCAAGTCACATGAACTTCATTCACCCTATTTTGAGTCTAGGGTAGTCCTTGAGTTTGGGATGTGAAGGGTTGAGGTGTCTAGGATAGCATCTGCCATGGGTCTGACTAAAGTCTCCGAGCCACTTAGCTTGGCAATCATGAGGCTACCTTTATGGCAGTATAAGTCTACTTGGACGATATCCTAAGTGTCCCCTATTCTTGGGCATACCTTAATTTAGGAATCTTCTCATCTATAGGTTTTCCCTCTCTCCTCTTCTATAGGAAAAAAAAATTTCTCCCTCTCATCTATGTTTTAAAATAAATTAAATTTTCCTTCTTACCTCTGTTATAAGGTTAGGAAGGAGTCTCTCTATTTAGAAAGTCCTAAGGATCGACTGATAAGGATTTTAGGATATCCTCCCTAAATCATAACATTCAGAACATTAATTATTAATAAATGAGAATAATGAAATATCATGTGATGATAATAAAGATAATGATGAGAATAATTGTTGAAGTAATAGACCTAATATGTTCATATTTGCAGGATGCCTCCTAAAACTCACAACTCTAAGGCCTCGGAGGAATCATCCTCTAAGAAGAGAAAAGAACCTGAAACCTTCGAAGTACCTGATCCTGATGTTGAGGCCAAGGAAAGATGGGAGGAACAGAAGAAAATCCTTCTAGACTTTATGGAAACCCTCGCCACCAAAGGAACCCCTGAAGCTAGCTCCTATAAGAAAAAGGAAGTGACGGTGATAGACTTCATTAAGATCAACCCTGACAGCTTTTGGGGGGAAAACCAACCTGAAGTCATGGACAAGGCTGAGACCTGGGTCCTTTCCATAGAGAATGCCTTTTGTACCCTAGAAGTATCTGAGGAAAATAAGGTCAAATTCGCCACCCATTTGCTTAAGGGAGGGGTGAAGATATGGTGGGAGAACTATGGTGGGAATCGGGGAGAGGAAGTAGACAACATGGGATGGGAAGCCTTCAAGACCCTCTTCACCGAATGTTTCATGCCCATAGTAGAGAGGAAGAGGAAAGAGAAGATGTATATGGAGCTTAGGTAGGGTAGTCTCTCAGTGGCTGATTATACTCGGAAGTTCAGGCTTCTGGAATGCTATGCCCCTATCCTGACTGAGGACCGCCTCACTGAGCATTATGTAGACTGTCTCTCCGCACACCTAAAAACCCTAGTTATAGCCTCTCGTCCTCGAAGCATTGATGAAGCCCTAGACATGGCCCTTAAGCATGAAAGGGAGAAGGGATTGCAGAAGCCTTCTAGCATGGGATATTTAGGGTTGACCACCACTGAGGAAGAAAAGTTCAAGAAGTTCCACCCCGGCCATAATAAAGGATTAGGGAAAGGAGGAGGTTCAGGGAAGAAAGGACCAAAGAATAGCAAGATGATGGATTACCACAGCAAATGCAAAACTTGTGGACGAGGACATGATGGGCCTTGTCGCTACACCAAGCCGGTCTGCTACAACTGCAAGAAGGAGGGACATTTCCTTGCCAAGTGCCCCAATGTATCTATCCTTCGAAAACCACCAGCAGGTGCTCCACCCCCTCTGGGACACCATAATGCCAGGGTGTTCAAAGTAACAGCAGAGGAGGCTAGGGCAAATCTGAACCAGCTTGTCGAAGGTAACCTTAAATCTTTTTCATATATCTAATATCTTGTTCAATGCCTTCAATTATTTAATATGTAATTATCATGTGTATGCATTATTTTCTTGAATGGACATTCTGTTAAAGCATTGTTTGATTCCGGATCTACAAATACGTTTATCTCTCAAAATCTGGCCTCAATGTTGCACTTACATATAAAGGACTTGGGATACATTCTGGATGTGTCAACTCGTAGTGGCAAAATATTCACTACATTGCAGAAAACCGATGTCCTCCCTCTAAAATTTGAAAATCATGGCATCCCCTTTGAATTCATTCTCTTAACCATGGAAGACTTTGATGTTATTCTTCGCATGGATTGGCTATACACATATCATGCTTACATTGACTGTAGAAACAAGATGGTAGTTCTCTCTCAACCTCATTCCTCTCCTGTAGTGATCCCTCGGGGAAGCGGATTCTATAATAATATAATAATTTCCTCTCTTAAAGCTAAAAAGCACATATCTAAAGGATGTAAAGTCTTCCTCTCATTCGTCTCAGAGACCAGTCCTCACAACGGGCATGTAGAAAGACTGGAGGTGGTACGCGATTTTCTTGATATATTTCCAGAGGAGCTTCCTGGGCTGCCTCCAAACCAAGACATTGAGTTCTCCATAGATCTTCTTCCTGGAACCACTCCGATTTCTAGGGCACCGTATAGGATGGAACCTGCTGAGCTTATGGAGCTGAAGAAACAATTACAAGAACTTCTTGATAAGGGTTTTATCCGCCCTAGCGTTTCCCCTTGGGGTGCACCTGTCCTTTTTGTTAGAAAGAAAGATGGTTCGATGCAGATGTGTATTGACTATCGCATGTTGAACCAAGCTACCATTAAAAACAAGTATCCTCTCCCTTGTATTGATGACCTCTTTGATCAACTTCGTACTGCTAAAGTTTTCTCAATAATTGATCTTCGTTCTGGCTACCATCAACTTAAGGTTAAAGATTCTGATATATCTAAGACTGCTTTCCGAACTCGTTATGGGCACTACGAATTTCTGGTAATGCCGTTCGGGTTGACCAACGCACCTGGCGTATTCATGAACTTGATGAACAAAGTCTGCCAACCTTATCTTGATGAGTTTGTGGTCATCTTCATTGATGATATTCTGATCTATTCTGATTCTAAGGAGAAATATCGAGAGAATTTGAAATATGTCCTTGAGATTCTTCGAGCCCAGAAATTCTATGGCAAGCTTTCTAAATGTGAATTCTAGATTGACAAAGTTATGTTTCTTGGTCATGTCATTTCTGGGGGTAACATATATGTTGATCCCGCTAAAGTATATGTTGTACTTGATTGGCAACCTCCTCGTAATCCTTCTGAAATTCAGAGTTTCTTAGGTCTGGCTGGATATTATCATCATTTTATTCCGAATTTATCCAAAGTGACACTTCCTCTCACTAAGCTTACTCGGAAGGATGAGCATTTCATCTAGTCAGATGCTTGTGAGTCTAGCTTCCAAGAGCTCAAACAGAAGTTGACGTCAGCACCTCTCCTTGCTCTACCCTCTGGCAATGAAGGGTTTGTGATATTCACTGATGCTTCCCGACATGGTCTAGGGTGTGTCCTACAACAGAACGGGAAAATAGTGGCCTTCGCTTCTAGACAGTTGAAACCCAATAAGTTGAATTACCCTACGCATGATTTGGAGTTAGCTGCCATTATCCATGCTCTCAAATATGGAGGCACTACTTGTACGGGGTAACGTTCGATATCTTCACCGAATATAAAAGCCTCAAGTACATTCTGATGCAAAAGGACTTGAATTTGCGACAACGACGGTGGATTGAGTACTTGAAGGACTACGACTTCACCATTGGCTACCATCCAGGTAAGGCCAATGTGGTTGCAGACGCTCTTAGTAGGAAAAGAGCTATTTGTGCATCCCTGTCTGTACCCGAATGGAGGAACATGGAGGACCTAGTAAGCTGGAGACCGAAATTCCTGGCTGATCGTATGCATGTCCATAACATCTCTATCACATCCAACTTGCATTCTGAACTTCTGGAGGCACAGAAAGCTAGTCCCGAGCTTGCAGAGCTCTCCTCTCTCCTAGCTAAACCTCATACACATCTGTCTGTGGGTCTTGATGGTGGTCTTCGATACAAGAACCGTATGTGGGTCCCTGAGAAGTCAGCTGTAAAGACAACAATTCTTAGTGAGGCACATGGGTCCAAGTACACAGTTCATCCTGGCATGACGAAGATGTACAAAGACCTACAACGTCAGTTCTGGTGGAGAGGCATGAAGCACGACATTGCATATTTTGTATCCAGGTGTCTGACATGCCAGAGAATCAAGGCCGAGCATCAAAGACCAGGTGGTCTACTGCAACCCCTCGAGATTCCAGAATGGAAATGGGAACATATCACTATGGATTTCATAGTGGGATTACCCAGGACCAGGAAGGGGTACGATGTTGCATGGGTCATTGTGGATCATCTCACCAAGTCAGCTCATTTTCTACCCGTGAAGACTACTGCGAAAGTTTCTGAGTTGGTCGACCTTTATATACGGGAGATTGTACGTTTACATGGGGTTCCAGCATCCATTGTCTTGGACCGGGACCCAAAGTTCACTTCAAAGCTATGGAAACATGTTCAAGAAGAATTGGGCACCAAGTTGAACTTCAGTACAACTTATCATCCATAGACAGATGGACAGTCAGAACGAACAGTACAGATTCTGGAGGATCTTCTACGAGCTTGTGTGCTTGACTGGGAAGGCTCGTGGGACCATTACCTACCTTTTGCTGAGTTCGCCTATAATAATAGTTATCAGGAGAGTATTGGGATTCCACCATACGAAGCTCTCTATGGCCGACTGTGCAGATCTCCATTACATTGGGACGATGTCGGGGAACACACCTTGATTAAATCCGAAGACATGCAGCTGTATGCAGATAAAGTTGCACTGATCAGGCAGAGATGGAAGCGAGCACAGGATAGGTAGAAATCATATGCAGATGCTCACTGACAGGAACATCAGTTCAAGGAAGGTGATCATGTCTTTCTGAAGATCCACCCAATTCGAGCTTTGGCCAAGAATAAGGGAAAGCTCAGTCCTCGTTATGTGGGACCCTTAGAGATTCTTGAAAGGGTTGGAGAATGTGCCTATCATCTTGCTCTGCCACCTCAGTATAGTGTCATGCATAATGTCTTTCATGTATCTAATCTAAAGCCTTATGTCAAAGACCCCAGTCACATTCTGAATCATGAGCCTCTTGAGCTGAATGATGATTTGACGTATGCTGAGTCACCAGTCAGAATTCTTGATTTCAAGACAAAGGAGCTTCACAATAATCAGCGTATAGATATGGTGAAAGTTATCTAGAGCCACCATGATCAAACCGATGCTACATGGGAGCTCAAGTCCAAAGTCGAGCGGAAATATCCACATCTCTTTCAGGCTGCTTGAATTTTGAGGACAAAATTCTTAAAAAGGAGGGGAGAATGTGACAAACTGAGTTTTTATAGTAGTTTCTCTCTCTTAAAAGTTTGTTATCAAATTTGTTGACCAAATTACCCTCATATACTTCCCTCACATAATTGGACTAATATGTGTCGCAAATTGCAAAAATATGCAAACCCTAATATGTTATTATGATAATATACATATGTTAATGTATTTAGTAAATGAACACATCAAACCTTCGAATTTGGGTTTCAAATTTATATCATAGTAGCATAATGACCTCTTGAAGCTAAACCTCAAATTTCATTAGAATCAGAGTTACCAATCAAGAGTTATGGCCAATTTAATAAATCACCTTAGATATATGTCCTAGACCTAAGTTTTCGTTTAATCAAGGGTAAATAAATGTCACGCTTGCATTTGATTAACCCGGCCCCTATCCTAGCCGTCAGATTGGGCGATCCACGGATCTGCCCTAATCCAACGGCAGAGACCTCGTCTCCTACCTCACACAAAGGTCGGGGAGGTAACAGGGAACGACGCTCGTCCTACCGCGCCACCTCACCCGTTCTTCTCGAAATTGATTTGCATAGATAGCTTCGTCTTGCGATTTCGTGGATGGCCATACCAGTCTTGACCGAGTTCCACGTGTTGTTGTGCCAAACCAATGACCTGATCACATCTCTTTCTCACTCCGGCGGCGCCATTTAGGGCTTCACTGCCCTCGCCCTCAAAGACTCTTTTAAACCCTCCAATAGCTCTGCTACTCCCCCTTTACTCTTTTCCTTGCTTCAATCGCGAGCGCAAACACCCCGAGCATACACCACTTCCCACCTTCTTCAACCTCCAGCCACCGCCACCCAGTGAGCTCCACAGCCCTCCTCGCTCCAATCCTACCCCTCCAACACCTTCGCCAACCCGCCACGAGTGTGCACGGCTAGAGAGCAGGTCCCCAGAGCCCCTCCTGCTCCAAAACGACCCCAACACCGGCGACCTTGTCTGCCCACACGGTGGCGATGAGCTACGCGGGGCCTTGCACCCTGACCTGACCCTCTTTGGCTTCGGATTGAGCTACCGAACCTACCTCAGCCTTTTTCTGCTAGCGAGCAGCACCAAGGAGCGAGCTTGACCTCGCCGGAGTTCCTCCTCCCCTGCTGGAGCAAGCAGCAGACTTGCGGAGCAAGCCAGAGCCGTCCGATCAGCGTAGATCGACCCAGGATCGTTGGATCGGTGTAGATGAATTCGAGCCGTTGATCCAGTCGGATCCGGCCGTTGATCGAGGTTATATATTCCCTTCTTTTTATTTAGATAATCTTTTATTTCGCAAGAAAATACATTTTCTTAGAAAAATCATAATAAATGCTAGGATTATCATAAAATAGAGAACCAATAAACCATTTTGATCAGAAAATTATTCTCTATCCAAATAAAATGCTACCAGGACCTAGATCCTTTGTCTTTTTCAAAAATAGTTGCTTAAATCCTTAATGACCCCTTAATTATAATTAATTTTTTATAATAGTTTTCCTTGATGATATCTGACCTCCTAAGGTGTAATTAACCCTAGATAGAACTATGTTCCTAAAATAGCTCGAAATTCTATACTAAGACGATAATTGATCAAAGGATTAGGAGAAACCCTTGATCTAGTTTCTCTTTCTACATGGAATTAAAGAAATATATTTATAACAAAATTAATATCATTAGATGATAATTAGTGGTTATGATTGGTCTGAATCTTTAAAACGAACCCTGATGTTATGAATGGTTAATATGTTGAGGGTTACCCTCCCTTTTTCTTTAACCATCTTAGAAACCCTAATTTTTGGAAATCTTCTAATTGATCAACTAAATATTATCTTTAATCCAAATAGTTTATGATGGATCTGACCTAATAATATTGTGAACTCAATTAAGATATGAGAAATCCCTGATCTGGATTAAGATAACATAAAGGAATAATAACTAAGAACATATCTTAGTCTTGGTCACATGGACCAATAGTAATGTTGTACCCTTGCTTTCTTTGCAGGGTGACTAAATTCTTGATTAATTCTAAATCTGTGGACATCCGATTTGAACAAGCAGGTACGTGGTCTTATAAGTATAAGACTAGATTTCTGGTTGCCTATGATATGTATACCTTGAATGCTCATATTTGAATATGATTGCTTGGTTGACTAGTATGAGTTATTTTTCGCCAAATCTAATGTAACATAAATGGTTATGATGGGTTGCAGCTACTAGAGCACATAGCCTGGTGTGGATGTATGTTTCCTAACATGGATGTATGTTTCCTTGGCCCATGTTAGATGTATGATGATATTATATTGCCCACACTAGATGTAAGTCAAGTGCAATACGGGTAGTACAATCGCATCAAAATGAATGTAATAAAAGGGTGTTTACTTGATTTTCGCCTTAAGAAATGGTTTTATATCTCTTTCCTTCTTTTTCAAATATTTTCCTTTAGGCAACCTTATTAAATGTAACTTTCACCACGTACCAGCCCTACTGATGTTTTGTTTCTCGTATTTTCTAGGTGCAAGGAACAATTGACAACAAAATGAATTGAATGCTCAAAGTACCTGAAGGCATAAAATAATGAACATGGAGGATGTATTAGATAGATCCTTTCCTCTTATCTCATTTCTTTCTAGATGTTAGTTTATTTCTTTTCTTAGTGATCTTGAGGATGATTGAAATCCTATGTAATAAAGTTAACTTTCTCTAGAACCAAATTTTCTCTCCATATGTAATGACTTTTATTATCTTTATGAATGAATGTTTGTGTGGCATTGTATGATGATGTGGACTAGATCTTGGCTTAATCTCTATTTTAGTTGACTACCTTAATCTATTATATTTTCCCTTTTGACATCTATAGATATGAGTGCACACATATCTATGAATGTCACTATGGAAAGTATATAGAAATTGGGGGACGTCACAATTGATATCAGAGCCAATGTTTACACATCAAGTCACATGAACTTCATTCACCCTATTTTGAGTCTAGGGTAGTCCTTGTGTTTGGGATGTGAAGGGTTGAGGTGTCTAGGATAGCATCTGCCATGGGTCTGACTAAAGTCTCCGAGCCACTTAGCTTGGCAATCACGAGTCTACCTTTATGGCAGTATAAGTCTACCTGGCCGATATCCTAAGTGTCCCCTATTCTTGGGCATACCTTAATTTAGGAATCTTCTCATCTATAGATTTTCCCTCTCACATCTTCTATAGGAAAAAAAATTTCTCCCTCTCATCATGTTTTAATATAAATTAAATTTTCCCTCTTACCTCTGTTATAAGGTTAGGAAGGAGTCTCTCTATTTAGAAAGTCCTAAGGATCGACTGATAAGGATTTTATTATATCCTCCGTAAATCATAACATTCAGAACATTAATTATTAATAAATGAGAATAATGAAATATCATGTGATGATAATAAAGATAATGATGAGAATAATTGTTGAAGTAATAGACCTAATATGTTCATATTTGCAGGATGCCTCCTAAAACTCGCAACTCTAAGGCCTCGGAGGAATCATCCTCTAAGAAGAGAAAAGAACCTAAAACCTCCAAAGTACCTGATCCTGATGCTGAGGCCAAGGAAAGATGGGAGGAACAGAAGAAAATCCTTCTAGACTTTATGGAAACCCTCACCACCAAAGGAACCCTTGAAGCTAGCTCCTCTAAGAAAAAGGAAGTGATAGTGATAGACTTCATTAAGCTCAACCCTGACAGCTTTTGGGGTGAAAACCAACCTGAAGTCATGGACAAGGCTGAGGCCTGGGTCCTTTCCATAGAGAATTCCTTTCGTACCCTAGAAGTATCCGAGGAAAATAAGGTCAAATTTGCCACCCATTTGCTTAAGGGAGGGGCAAAGATCTGGTGGGAGAACTATGGTGGGAATCGGGGAGAGGAAGTAGACAACATGGGATGGGAAGCCTTCAAGACCCTCTTCACCGACCGTTTCATGCCCATAGCAGAGAGGAAGAGGAAAGAAAAGATGTACATGGAGCTTAGGCAGGGTAGTCTCTCAGTGGCTGATTATACCCGGAAGTTCAGGCTTCTGGAACGCTATGCCCCTATCCGGACTGTGGACCGCCTCACTGAGCATTATGTAGACTATCTCTCCGCACACCTAAAAACCCTAGTTATATCCTCTCATCCCCGATGCATTGATGAAGCCCTAGACATGGCCCTTAAGTAGGAAAGGGAGCAGGGATTGCAGAAGCCTTCTAGCATGGGATATTTAGGGTTGACCACCACTGAGGATAAAAAGTTCAAGAAGTTCCACCCCGGACATAATAAAGGATCAGGGAAAGGAGGAGGTTCAGGGAAGAAAGGACCAAAGAATAGCAAGCTGATGGATTACCACAGCAAATGCAAGACTTGTGGACGAGGACATGACGAGCCTTGTCGCTACACCAAGTAGGTCTGCTACAACTGCAAGAAGGAGGGACATTTCCTTGCCAAGTGCCCCAATGCATCTATCCTTGGCAAACCTCCAGTAGATGCTCCACCCCCTCAGGGACACCGTAATGCCAGGGTGTTCACAGTAACAGTAGAGGAGGCTAGGGAAAATCCGAACCAGCTTGTCGAAGGTAACCTTAAATCTTTTTAATATATCTAATATCTTGTTCAATGCCTTCAATTATATAAGATGTAATTATCATATGTAGGCATTGTTTTCTTGAATGGACATCCTGTTAAAGCATTGTTTGATTCCGGATCTACAAATACATTTATCTCTCAAAATGTGGCCTCAATGTTGCACTTACATATAAAGGACTTGGGATACATTCTGGATGTGTCAACTCCTAGTGGCAAAATATTCACTACATTGCAGAAAACCGATGTCCTCCCTCTAAAATTTGAAAATCATGACATGCCCTTTGAATTCATTCTCTTAACCATGGAAGACTTTGATGTTATTCTTGGCATGGATTGGCTATACACATATCATGCTTACATTAACTGTAGAAACAAGATGGTAGTTCTCTCTCAACCTCATTCCTCTCCTATAGTGATCCCTCGGGGAAATGGATTCGGTAATAATATAATAATTTCCTCTCTTAAAGCTAAAAAGCTCATATCTAAAGGATGTAAAGTCTTCCTCGCATTCGTCTCAGAGACCAGTCCTGACAACGGGTCTATAGAAAGACTGGAGGTGGCACGTGATTTTCTTGACATATTTTTGGAGGAGTTTCCTGGGCTGCCTCCAAACCGAGACATTGAGTTCTCCATAGATCTTCTTCCTGGAACCACTCCGATTTCTAGGGCACCGTATAGGATGGCACCTGCTGAGCTTATGGAGCTGAAGAAACAGTTACAAGAACTTCTTGATAAGGGTTTTATCCGCCCTAGCGTTTCCCCTTGGGGTGCACCTGTCCTTTTTGTTAGAAAGAAAGATGGTTCGATGCGAATGTGTATTGACTATCACATGTTGAACCAAGCTACCATTAAAAATAAGTATCCTCTCCCTCGTATTGATGACCTCTTTGATCAACTTCGTACTGCTAAAGTTTTCTCAAAAATTGATCTTTGTTCTGGCTACCATCAACTTAAGGTCAAAGATTCCGATATATCTAAGACTATTTTCCGAACTTGTTACGGGCACTACGAATTTCTAGTAATGTCGTTCGGGTTGACCAACGCACCTGGCGTATTCATGAACTTGATGAACAAAGTCTTCCAACCTTATCTTGATGAGTTTGTGGTCGTCTTCATTGATGATATTCTGATCTATTATGATTCTATTGAGAAACATCGAGAGCATTTGAAGTCTGTCCTTGAGATTCTTCGAGCCCAGAAATTCTATGGCAAGATTTCTAAATGTGAATTCTGGATTGACAGATTTATGTTTCTTGGTCATGTCATTTCTGGGGGTAACATATCTGTTGATCCCGCTAAAGTATCTGATGTACTTGATTGGCAACCTCCTCGTAATCCTTCTGAAATTCGAAGTATCTTAGGTCTGGCTGGATATTATCGTCGTTTTATTCCGAATTTCTCCAAAGTGGCACTTCCTCTCACTAAGCTTACTCGGAAGGATGAGCATTTCATCTGGTCAGCTGCTTGTGAGTCTAGCTTCCAAGAGCTCAAACAGAACTTGACGTCAGCACCTGTCCTTGTTCTACCCACTGGCAATGAAGGGTTTGTGATATTCACTAATGCTTCCCGACATGGTCTAGGGTGTGTCCTACAGCAGAATGGGAAAGTAGTGGCCTTCTCTTATAGACAGCTGAAACCCAATGAGTTGAATTACCCTACGCATGATTTGGAGTTAGCTGCCATCATCCATGCTCTCAAATATGGAGGCACTACTTGTACGGGGCAACGTTCGATATCTTCACCGACCATAAAAGCCTCAAGTACATTCTGACACAAAAGGACTTGAATTTGTGACAAGGATGGTGGATTGAGTACTTGAAGGACTATGACTTCACCATTGGCTACCATCTAGGTAAGGCCAATGTGGTTGCAGATGATCTTAGTAGGAAAAGAGCTATTTGTGCATCCTTGTATGTACCCGAATGGAGGAACATGGAGGACCTAGTAAGCTGGAGACCGCAATTCCTGGATGATCGTATGCATGTCCATAACATCTCTATCACATCCAACTTGCATTTTGAACTTCTGGAGGCATAGAAAGCTAGTTCCGAGCTTACAGAGCTCTCCTCTCTCCTAGCAAAACCTCATACACATCTGTCTGTGGGTCTTGATGGTGGTCTTCGATACAAGAACCGTATGTGGGTCCCTGAGAAGTCAGCTGTAAAGACAACAATTCTTAGTGAGGCACATGGTTCCAAGTACACAGTTCATCCTGGCACGACGAAGATGTACAAAGACCTACAACATCAGTTCTGGTGGAGAGGCATGAAGCACGACATTGCAGATTTTGTATCCAGGTGTCTGACATGCCAGAGAATCAAGGACGAGCATCAAAGACCAGGTGGTCTACTACAACCCCTCGAGATTCCGGAATGGAAATGGGGACATATCACTATGAATTTTGTAGTGGGATTACCCAGGACCAGGAAGGGGTACGACGTTGCATGGGTCATTGTGGATCGTCTCACCAAGTCAGCTCATTTTCTACCCGTGAAGACTACTGCGAAAGTTTCTGAGTTGGCCGACCTTTATATACGAGAGATTGTACGTCTACATGGGGTTCCAGCGTCCATTGTCTCGGACCGGGACCCAAAGTTCACTTCAAAGCTATGGAAACAGGTTCAAGAAGAATTGGGCACCAAGTTGAACTTCAGTACAGCTTATCATCCGCAGACAGATGGACAGTCAGAACGAACAGTGCAGATTCTGGAGGATCTTCTATGAGCTTGTGTACTTGACTGGGAAGGCTCGTGGGACCATTACCTACCTTTATATGAGTTCGCCTATAATAATAGTTATCAGATGAGTATTGGGATGCCACCATACGAAGCTCTCTATGGCCGACTGTGCAGATCTCCATTACATTGGGACGATGTCGGGGAACACACCTTGATGAAATCTGAAGAGATGCAGCTGTATGCAGATAAAGTTGCACTGATCAGGCAGAGAATGAAGCAAGCACAGGATAGGTAGAAATCATATGTAGATGCTCACCGGCAGGAATGTCAGTTCAAGGAAGGTGATCATGTCTTTCTGAAGATCCGACCAATTCGAGCTTTGGCCAAGAATAAGGGAAAGCTCAGTCCTCGTTATGTGGCACCCTTCGAGATTCTTGGAAGGGTTGGAGAATGTGCCTATCGTCTTGCTCTGCTACCTCAGTATAGTGCCATGCATAATGTCTTTCATGTATCTCATCTGAAGCCTTATGTCAAAGACCCCAATCACATTCTGAATCATGAGCCTCTTGAGCTGAAAGATGATTTGACGTATGCTGAGTCACCAGTCAGAATTCTTGATTTCAAGACAAAGGAGCTTCGCAATAATCGGCGTATAGATATGGTGAAAGTTCTCTGGAGCCACCATGATCAAACCAATGCTACATGGGAGCTCAAGTCCAAAGTCGAGTGGAAATATCCACATCTCTTTCAGGCTGCTTGAATTTTGAGGACAAAATTCTTAAAAAGGAGGGGAGAATGTGACAAAGTGAGTTTTTATAGTAGTTTATCTCTCTTAAAAGTTTATTATCAAATTTGTTGACCAAATTACCCTCATATACTTCCCTCACTTAATTGGACTAATATGTGTCACAAATTGCAAAAATATACAAACCCTAATATGTTATTATGATAAAATACATATGTTAATGTATTTAGTAAATGAACACAACAAACCTTTGAATTTGGGTTTCAAATTTATATCATAGTAGTATAATGACCTCTTGAAGCTACACCTCAAATTTCATTGGAATCAGAGTTACCAATCAAGAGTTATGGCCAATTTAATAAATCACCTTAGATATATGTCCTAGACCTAAGTTTTTGTTTAATCAAGGGTAAATAAATGTCACGCTTGCATTCGATTAACATGGCCCCTCTCCTAGCCGTCAGATCGGGAGATCCACGGATCTGCCCTAATCCCACGGTGGAGACCTCATCTCCTACCTCCCACAAAGGGCGGGGAGGTAACAGGGAACGACGCTCGTCCTACCGCGCCACCTCTCCCGTTCTTCTCGAAATTGATTTGCATAGATAGCTTCGTCTTGCGATTTCGTGGCTAGCCATACCAGTCTTGACTGAGTTCCACGCACTGTTGCGCCAAACCAATGACCTGATAACATCTCTTTCTCACTCTGGCGACGCCATTTAGGGCTTCACTGCCCTCGCCCTTAAAGACTCTTTTAAACCCTCCAATAGCTCCGCAACTCCCCCTTTACTCTTTTCCTTGCTTCAATCGCGAGCGCAAACACCCCAAGCATACACCACTTCCCACCTTCTTCAACCTCCAGCCACCACCACCCAGTAAGCTCCACAGCCCTCCTCACTCCAATCCTACCCCTCCAACACCTTCGCCAACCCACCACGAGTGTGCACGACTAGAGAGCAGGTCCCCAGAGCCCCTCCTGCTCCAAAACGACCCCAACGCCAGCGACCTTGTCTACCCACATGGCGGCGATGAGATACGTGGGGCCTTGCACCCTGACCTGACCCTCTTTGGCTTTGGATCGAGCTACTAAACCTACCTCAGCCTTTTTCCACTAGCGAGCAGCTCCAAGGAGCGAGCTTGACCTCGCCGGAGTTCCTCCTCCCCTGCTGGAGCAAGCAGCAGACTTGCGGAGCAAGCCACAGTCGTCCGATCAGCGTAGATCGACCTAGGATCATTGGATCGGTGTAGATCAATTCGAGCCGTTGATCCAGTCAGATCCGGCCGTTGATCGAGGTTATATATTCCCTTCTTTTTATTTAGATAATCTTTTATTTTGCAAGAAAATACATTTTCTTAGAAAAATCATAATAAATGCTAGGATTATCAGAAAATAGTGAAACAATATACCATTTTGATCAGAAAATTATTCTCTATCCAAATAAAATGCTACCAGGACCTAGATCCGTTGCCTTTTAAAAAATTAGTTTCTTAAAGCCTTAATGACCCCTTAATTATAATTAATTTTTTATAATAGTTTTCCTTGATGATATCTGACCTCCTAAGGTGTAATTAACCCTAGATAGAACTCTGTTCCTAAAATAGCTCGAAATTCTATTCTAAGATGATAATTGATCAAAGGATTAGGAGAAACCCTAGATCTAGTTTCTCTTTCTACATGGAATTAAAGAAATATCTTTATAACAAAATTAATATCATTAGATGATAATTAGTGGTTATGATTGGTCTGAATCTTTAAAATGAACCCTAATGTTATGAATGGTTAATATGTTGAGTATTACCCTCCCTATTTCTTTAACCATCTTAGAAACCCTAATTTTTGGAAATCTTCTAATTGATCAACTAAATATTATCTTTAATCCAAATAGTTTATGATGGATCTGACCTGATAATATTGTGAACTCAATTAAGATATGAGAAATCCCTGATCTGGATTAAGATAACATAAAAGGAATAATAACTAAGAACATATCTTAGTCTTGGTCACATGGACCAATAGTAATGTTGTACCCTTGCTTTCTTTGCAGGGTGACTAAATTCTTGATTAATTCTAAATTTGTGGACATCCGATTTGAACAAGCATGTACGTGGTCTTATAAGTATAAGACTAGATTTCTGGTTGCCTATGATATGTATACCTTGAATGATCATATTTTAATATGATTGATTGGTTGACTAGTATGAGTTATTTTTCACCAAATATAATGTAACATAAATGGTTATGATGGGTTGTAGCTACTAGAGCACATAGCTTGGTGTGGATGTATGTTGCCTAACATGGATGTATGTTTCCTTGGCCCATGTTAGATGTATGATGATATTATATTGCCCACACTAGATGTAAGTCAAGTGCAATACGGGTAGTACAACCGCATCAAAATGAATGTAATAAAAGGGTGTTTACTTGATTTTCGCCTTAAGAAATGGTTTTATATCTCTTTCCTTCTTTTTCAAATATTTTCCTTTAGGTAACCTTATTAAATGTAACTTTCACCACGTACCAGCCCTGCTGATGTTTTGTTTCTCTTATTTTCTAGGTGCAAGGAACAATTGACAACAAAATGAATTGCATGCTCAAAGTACCTGAAGGCATAAAATAATGAACATGGAGGATGTATTCGATAGATCCTTTCCTCTTATCTCATTTCTTGCTAGATGTTAGTTTATTTCTTTTCTTAGTGATCTTGAGGATGATTGAAATCCTATGTAATAAAGTTAACTTTCTCTAGAACCAAATTTTCTCTCCACATGTAATGACTTTTATTATCTTTATGAATGAATGTTTGTGTGGCATTGTACGATGATGTGGTCTAGATCTTGGCTTAATCTCTATTTTAGTTGACTACCTTAATCTCTTATATTTTCCCTTTTGACATCTATAGATATGAGTGCACGCATATCTATGAATGTCACATGGAAAGTATATAGAAATTGGGGGACGTCACAGGAAACCTCCTTGACTCCTAATTAACATGCCCTTTAAATTGCTTAAAAATCAGATATTAATTGTTTTCCCAATTGAATTAGTATTTAAAATCCTAATTACCTTAGGTTCAAAATGTGGTATTTGACTAAGCATTCAAGAACTTTCCAAAACACATTCTCCCCTAAAAACATAACACAAGATTGTGTTACTCTCCTCTAAATCTCTAACGTGACATTGTGTTGTCTCCCCATACAAAATGTGTGTCATCCCTTTATGCAATGGGGCATCCGTCCCCTATTTCATCTCCTCCCCCATTCCTTCCTTTCCTCTCATCCTCCTCACATGGAACCCTATCTGTCGTACTCCCTATTTTCCTGTACATGTGGCACCCCCACAGAATCTTCCACCTCCATCTCACCCGTTCATAGCAGCATGCTACCTCCACCACAGGGTTAATCCTTCCCATCGCCCAGCCTCCTAGTGCCACCAACAACACCACCTCCACCTCTTCTTCCTCCTTTCTTCTTCATCGGGCCTCCAACATTGCTGATCAGGTGCATGCACCACATCGATTTCCTCCTTCATCCTAGTGCTTCTAGTGCAACAGAGTGGTGGCATCCCTCTTTCTGTAGCCACCATCAACCCTAGAATCCATCGCACAATCATCGGTCCCAATCCTTTGCCTTACTGGTACTCTACTGCCCATCAACTAGGTGATGGTATTCGACACTGGACGGAGCCTAGTCTGTGTGGTTCTTGCCCTGACGCCACTCTGGCAGGCACTGACCTTCATCCTTATCTCATCTGGATCTAACGCTCATAGATCTAGCTACCACTAATGGGCTCTACAACCCCATGACAAAGTGATGCCTCATCAACATCATCTTCTCCTGGACCAGTGGATGTCCTTCTTCTAAGAGCAGATCTAGCCGCCCAACCTTGCACAAACAACTGTGGAGGCAGGGTGCCACAACTACCAAGTGGTGTAATCACCGCTCACTCTTCTTCCTCTTCTCTTCACCATCGGGGTGTCCAACTTTGTTGGGATCAGATGCAATGCTGCCACCTTGGCCTCCAACAAGCAACGACATCACTAACGCTCCCTACAGATCTTGTATCCCATCCAATTGTTGATCTGCAAACTCAACGATGACCCGATTGAGAGAGCTTGATCCCTGACACCATGACTGACTCAGATCTACAGCCTATTCCACCACGTTTGATTGCCTCAATGTTTGTAGACTCCTGTCACCACCTATAACACACGACAAATTTTTGACCTACTCCATTAACACTGTCACCATCACCCTTCCGCAGAGCCATTTACCACCACTACCATAATGATGCCCTAACACCCATCAACATGAAGTAGACCTACAACAAGTCCTCACTTATCTGTCGTCACCACAACAAAGCCTGTACATCCAGAGCAGCCTCGACACCAACACACCCTGATAGTAGGGTGTCGTGGCCACCATGTACAATGTCGTCTACCCTAGTAGTGATGCCATCGACTCCTCTATTGCAATGACATCGACTCATATACCTACAACACCACCTTATGTTGTTTCGTCTAGCAGCAAGACATCCATAGGAATTATCTTGGGATGAAACCTAGATCATCATAGATCCATTAGGATTTATTGTCAAAGGTCAGTAATTTTTCCCTATTTTTCAATAATTAACTTATGATGACAATGGTAAGTAAACAATGTTAATACATGCACCTTGTAATCAAGTTAACCCTAGGTATATACATAGTACAATTATACATATGAGTATGATCTTAATGCTTATATATTGAACCATATATAGGAAATAGTCATAATAGGTCATGTATGTAAGAGTGTGCTTAAAGATGATATCTAAATCTTAATTTATGATCCATATAGTAGATTTATAACTAAGGAGTTGTTTTGCAAAATATGTTTACATTATTATAACATATTAAACTTACTTGTAAGCATCCTATTAGTTTATACATGTATCCATGTAGTACTACATATCAAATGATGGATGTAATATGAGCATGTTGCCTTATTATAATCTTGTATTTCATAGATCAACTAATAATGGAAGATTATATATAAGATGAGTTACATTTTAGTAATACACATAGATTATCAAGAATTATAATAAACATGTTTCAACAAAACCCTAGATACACAAATACATATTTATGTAATATATAGTAATTATAAACACAAATATAATTATGGAATGCATCTAACTATATTGTATTCTTATGAATTAAATGGTGAAAAAGATAATAATGTGTATAAGAATATACTTTTATAAACATATATCTAGATGACATGTTAGTTGGATCAAAGCATATGTACATTAGTAAACCTATTAAATATTCATGTGGGATATACTTACACTAATATACAAGGTAAGCATGATGTTGGGAATAATATGGATTCACATTATAGAGAATAGAATGACATCATTAAACTAAATTGAAAACATATATATTATTGTGCACATATATATGAGTTACATAGACTTGTGTGACTAAAGATGGGTAATTATAATTAAGATTGATATATAAAACATCACATATTCTCTCAACAAAGATTAAAATCATAAACCCTAACCTTACATTATATGATTGGGAATTGGGTAAGAATAATACAAAAATGTAATAGGAATGAGTATGTTCACCTTGACTTGGCTAACATACATAATGCATTTCTAGGATGAAAAGTTGACTTTGTAGACCAAAGTATACTATTCTAGTTAACCTCTATGGGTGAAAATAGGTATGTGCATTCTAAATCCGAAGTTGGGATCCAACCTTAATATTTCCAATGAGGCATTGTCTTAACCTTTATTCTCTTTATTGCCTTCTTGTGGCACCTTTACTTTAATTATTCTAGGGTCTTGGATCCCACTTGCAAAGTTTTCAATTTCTTAAATCTGCCATTAAATTATTCAAGAATGATGATGTAAATGAGTATTTAACTATTGTATTATACATGAGTACAAAACACTCATAGTGGGCTTGTGTAAATTTGCCCTGGGGAACGTGATACTTCTCCCCATTTTATATATATTCAGGTGCTTTGGAATGTTTTAATTATCCCTCACCCAGAGGTTGAGGTTAGGTAGGCACCTCATCCCAATATTAGTTTAATGTAGTCATATTAAATCATGCATGCAACTTTATTATTATTTGTCTTGGAAAAATTCTTATTTATTACTTGCCTCATACTTTTGACCCTCTTAGCATAGTTCTTCTTTATCATGCAATACTTTACTTTATGTTTGTCCTTATTCCTTTGTTTGAAACATACTTTATTCTCCTCTTGCTGAGTGATCCCAAGCACCTAGGTTTAGGATCAGAGTGTGCAAAAGGAGCATGGTGAATCGGCCTAAGACTAGGAGAAGGAGTTCATCCTTCCATCATGGACTATTTGTTAGGTATTTTATTAGA
This sequence comes from Alisma plantago-aquatica, assembly GCA_963693085.1. Taxonomy (NCBI): domain Eukaryota; kingdom Viridiplantae; phylum Streptophyta; class Magnoliopsida; order Alismatales; family Alismataceae; genus Alisma; species Alisma plantago-aquatica. The sequence goes on along the minus strand of OY856409.1, from coordinate 565,981,002 downwards.
GACATATTGATGTAGTTGAGTTTCCATCTTCTTAGATCCTTTTTGTATAAAACATGTACATCCTTATTGGGAAAATATTGATGTACTCTTTATTAAATTGATTATAGTCAAAGTTTTAACTTCCACTGCTATTCATTGGATTTTGTTTACCATTTTAGTAGAGAGGTGATTTCACTTCTTTACAATGTGGGTTAATAAAAAACTCTAATGAGGAAAATAATTTAGGCATTTTGAATATTAAAGAGTGCTCTTTTGACTATTCAATTAACTCCAGACCATGAAAAATGACCCAACAATGGGTGTCAACACTGCTGGTGTTCTATACACTAGGAGTGGTGTTTACTAGGGTGGAGAGAACATCAGTGGTGTAGCAAAGAATTATAGTGGGGGGCACCATTTAATTGCATGTTTTATCCATATTTTGAGGTCCTTAGAAATATAGATCAAAAAATAGATTCGACGGCACCACACATATTTTCCTTTTATATTACAACTTATTGTATACGACATAATGTGTATTTATAAGAGATTAGTTGGGGCACATGCTACCCCAAGTCAATATGTGGATCCGCCACTAGAGAACACCACTAATATGAAATTCATGTACTAAATGAGTTGTCATGTATGATGCAACATACCCTAAAGCACCTTGCTAGATATCAAAATTTTAAAACGTACTATTAATGACGACTCTTTGAACATATTGAAGTCTAATTTAGTATTGTTGGATCTAGGGCTCTAGAGGGGGAGGTGAATATAGCATCAAAATTCTCACAAGAATAATTATACCTTCAATTATATCAATTGAAACCAAATTCATAAGAACAACTTGAAGTCCTATCTAAGCAAGCATAGAAAGGATGAGAGAGATTGAAACATACACTTGAAAAAGGTGGTTAGAGTGGTTCCAATCTCTAAACTAGCAAGTCGTCAATCCACTACCTAGATAGGTCAACCTCTAGGAATTCACAACCAATGTATACTTATATTCCATCATAAGAAATACAAGGAGACCACCATACATCCAAGGGCTTACCTATTCAAGACAAGAGTCTTTCACCTATACAAGGACTTACCCACTTAATCAAGATGTCTTCAGCCTTCACCAACGACTTACCCACACTTGGATCAAGTCTTTGGCCTTGAAGGAATTATCCACTCTTCTTGAATCTTTGCCTTGCCCTTCTACTTCACCTAGAGAATATCTTCACACCTTCTTCAACCTTGAAGAAGAACATCAACTCCTCCTTCACTCAGAGAACATCACTTCAACCTTTTCTCTTTGAGAAAGGGGATTGGGAAGATGGAAGGAATGAGAGATTTATAAGATAACATGAAGGCAGCTCTCTTGAAACATCCTAACTCACTCATGATCACAAAATGCTTTGTAAATGAGGGAGAGAAAGGGGCACAAAGAGTTGCAACACACTCAACTATAGCAAGGAGAAAGGATAGCATGAATGAGCAACCTTAGAATGAATTCCAAGAGGTCATATTTATAGCTGGGGTTGTTCCTTTGAGTGTGTGATCACTTAAGAATGAAAAATATCTATTTTACAACATGCAACATATCTATTTCGTTTCTAAAAACTCTTTAATGTTTGGAAACACTTTTTCTACATTTTCTATATAGTACATTCAATAGAGTTTCAATAAAGACAACTCGACCGATCTACTAACAGAAAAAGCTAATTTTGAAACTATTGGTCGAGTTTGTCTAGGGAAACTTGACCGATGAGTCAAAATATATTTTGGTCAGTGAGTCAGTTGGTCGGGTTATGTGAGTGTACAACTCGACCAATTGATCCATTTCCAAAAATCCATCACTGATCGATCGAGCTTCAAACTCGACAGACAAAGTTGTTGTGACAAATATTTCAAATTGATTTTAGACTGACCAAAGGTTGGAATTAAGCATCCCTTATTTTTTTTCTCATCTTAGTTACAAGTCATATCATCAATAAAAGTTATTACAAAAATATTCTATGTTGGTTTGAAGTGATTTCCCAAATTGCAGACTTGCATTGCTTTTGACTTGAACTTGGACAAACTAGGGCTCATTGTAATTGGATCCTTTTCATGTACCTAAAGCCTGAAGTCAATCTAAAACAAACATATTAGATACATATGAATGGAATGGTTAAGTCATTATTAAAATATGGAGAATGTATAACTCTCAAGTCAACATTCTCCCCCTTTTTGACATTGACAAACCATTCCTCAACATATTGAAAAGGATATGTACAATTATACATTAGCCTTATGAATTACAAGGGGATTCATAATGTTAGAAATGTGAAGTTCTCCCCCTCAATCTATACTCACTCTTACCTACATAATTAGTCTTTCTACATAAAGCAATATAACATGTATATACTATATGGTCCTCTAGCTAGTCACATGATAAAACATATATTGAACAAGAAAGGGATCACATAGGAAATACAAGAAATATGGTTGAGCTTCAAAACATTGAACTGCTCTCCCCCTTTTGGCATTATCAAAAAGCAAGGAGGTAGAAGAGAACAAAAATAGGTCTTCTCCAAGAACAACCAAACAATCAATCCACCAGATAAAACATGCAATCTCAAAACACACAACAGACAGAGATGAGAGAGAGACAATCAATCTATGTCATAATCAAAATATGGGTAACATACCACCAACACATGAGAAATAGTCAACCAAAGAGTAAGTGTACATATGATTAAGATTACAACACTAAAATGATGTCCTCAAAACAACTACAAGTCAAAATAATGAAAACAACAATGATCAAAATAGTACATCTCAAATAATGTGCCAAGATGTTTTTAGTACAAAAGAGTCTAGAAGGATATATATGATCATCATCAAAAGAATAAAAACTAAAAAATCTAAACATCTAGACTATTTATGTCGACAACATCATCATCAACATCATCATCATCATAAGCTTCAGGCTCATAGTTATCATCTCCATCTGAAGGTGCAATAGAGATAGCCAGCTTTGCCTTGATCACTAGACGAACCAACAAAGACATAATCAAAACCATCTGAACTATCCTCGCCATCAACCTCAGATGCCTCCTCATCACAAGTAGAAACTTCCTCATCAACCTGGTTGGCAATCTCCTCATCGACAGAAGGAACGAAACCACAGTCGGGCCACATGGCATTCTGCTCAGCTCAAGACATACAAAAGTCATGCATATCTTGGTCTTGAGGAAAAGTAGGAGCAGAGTTGCCAAGTCCTACAAGAAAGGTATCTATAGGACCAGCAGGGAGAGGTAGCACTCCAGGAATAAATTCACCAACAACAAAGGTGTAGCAGTGGAAGCAGCGAGTGGAGGGGTTGGGTAAAAGTGATTATATGCATAGGATGCATAATCACATCTGGGGTAGGGCCGGTGATGAAGCCCTATTTTAGGGCTCCATATTGTGCAATTTTGTACTTTATTCACATCTAAACACATTAGAATTGAAGTTAAATCCCTCAAAATGAGTATTACTATCAAATGCACTTTTGGATGTTCTTTGCACTATTCTTAGGTACTTGGACCATGCATTGGATAGATGAGAGAGAAAGAAGGAGTCATAGGTTTCCTCTACTCATGGAGGGGTCCAAAGATGTCCCCAAAGCTCCCTCAACCTACCCCTAATGGACAAGGTTCAACATCAAGCAAAGAAGTCCATGGATGATGTAATTTGACGTTCATTTAGCCACTAGAGATCCCAACACAGTTGTGGCATAATGGCCATGGGTCATGTCAATTATTGTGAAGAATCAACAAAGATGTCAGGTTGCTACACCAAACTCACAATGGTTGTGGCCACCAGCATGGTCGTGACACATTGAAGACACCACGATTGTGTCCCCATGGCCACAGGTCGTGCCTTTTTTATGAAGAACCAACAGTGAGATCAGCGTTTTACATCAAACTCACCACGGTCGTTGCCACCAACACGGACATAGTCCATTGAAGACACCACAATCGTGGCCACTCACGACGGTCGTGGCCAGTAGAAAAGAAAATGCCTGTGCTGCCCCCCACGATCGAGACTTCCTCCTCCAAAATGGTTGTGGTACACCACCAGCCACTTACCCAACACGACCATGGCACCCTGCCACGGCCGTGACCACCACCTATACTTAGTCTTTCCACCATCCTTTCACTCCTTAACCATGGCCACTCCCCCATGACCCTTCCCCACTACCCCCACCATGGTCGTGGTACATCAACACGGCCGTGGTGACCAACATACCCTACCCATTTTTTTACATAGTTTTTCCTAAACTACCCCCACTTACCCTAGTGCTTCCCCACCACCTATACATACATAGGTGGTGGTTGGGGCATGACGGTTAGACCCCTAGCTGTTGATACTCCACCCTACTCACCCCTTGAGCATTCATTGCACTCCACCTTGCATTTATGCTCTCCATTTCCCATTTCCACCTCATTTCCACCCTGGAAACCTAGTTTTCTAGGTTTTCCTCCATAATCCCCCATATTTTCATGCCCATCTGCGCCATTGGAGGAGGAAGGACATCCCCAAGCTTCTAGGAGGTGAAGAAGGAGGCTTCTACTTCAAACTTCATGGAGTCATACCCCCTTCTTCCCCTTTCTTTTGTTATTTTCTTGATCATGTCTAGCTAAGCCCCTAGTGGTGGGTTGTTTGGGGTCAAAATGTGACTTTGATACCATGTTGGGGGAAAATAACTTGTAATGAACATGATTTCTATCTATGATGATTGCTTCTTGCTTCTATCTCATTTCCTATTTTATTGCATTTGGTTTGTGCTTAAAACATGGATTTCTTACTTTAAGTTTTTTTATGACACTTAGCTTCTAGGAGGAATTGGAGTGTATGTGGACAATCTTAGGAATGGCTGCTAGGTCCAATTATTGGATCCCTAGCTAGCCCCCTTTGTTCCCACATATAAGTCCCTCCTTCTACAAGTGAGTGTGAGATCTATGTGGCTAGTGTAAGTGTGATTAGTACAATGGCCTAGAGCTTCCTAAAGGTTGGATGTCTAGTGGCATGAGGTGAAAAACCCTCATATCTACTCCCATTTTTACCCTTGGATCTCAATTGTCCTAATACCATTTATCCTAGAGACCTAGACTTGACAAGTCCTACTAGAATTACATCGAACTCTAGTTCTCCAACTAGTGGTATATGGTTCATTCTAATAGCATTTGCCTTGTTGTTTGGTTTGGTAATATAGTAGAATTGTGATAAATTGCTTGCTATGCTGATACCCTCCAACTAATATCAAACCACATCCCCAAACGGCCCACCTACCTCATCTCATTGCTTAAAACCCAATTTGCTTTCTTAGCTTGTTCATGCTAATTTGTAGTTGCCTTTGTTCCAACTAGTTAATTGCTCAGTCTTGTTCTTTAGTGTTAACTTAGGTTTTTGCTCTCTTCCTCGTGGTTAATCTAGTTCTTAGTGCTAATTGCTATTCTAGTGTAGTGAAATTAACCTTTGCTCTTTCTCTATTAGTTACTTAATCTAATTGCTTAGACTTGCTTTCTTAGGTTAATTTAGAGTTGTGATAATCTAGATTTCTTAATTGCCTTTACTTCTGTGTTCACCTAGTTTAACAACCAACCAAACACCTTTTAAACCCTTCAATATTCCTAGTCTTCACAATAGGAACGCAGCCAACGCTAGCCTAGATCTAGTGGCCCCTCTATCTATTAGGATCGACCCCTATACTTGCCCTTCACCTATGCTACAATAGTACCCCGTGCGCTTGTGGGCGGCCTATTTAGTATTATGATTGACTTGGTTAGGGTTAATATAAATTTTGAAAGATCCACACATGTTTCCTCCCTTAGGGTTGCATCTAGCCACCTCTAATTAGCTAGTGTGTAGCCTTCATGGGAAGCACACCAAGCTTTCTGGCACCATTGTCGGGGATAGAGGCACTCAACCAAGCTAGTTAGTGCAGCTTAGCCTTTCCTTTTGCCCTCATCATTGATATTCTTTATTCTTTGTTCACTTTTGCATTTTGCCATTCTAACTTGGTTTCTTGTTGCTTGTTTGTGTATTGTACATGTGACAACTGTGCATGCACCACACACATTCCACTTGTACCGACTTGGTGTTGTACGACCCCAAGATAGGTAGAAGAATGCCAAAGTTGTCACAACCAACACTGACAAGTTGAGATGGAAAACAACAACCCTCATGGGAATGCTCAACAACCTCCACCACAGCCCAACCACCCACTCCATGAGTATTTCACCCCGGGGAACTACAATTCTCCATTGCCACCCTAGTTGACCAAATGTCAGGTCAAAAATTCTCCATTCCACCCCCACTCCTTGGACTCCTCCCCACTTACTATGAGATGGAGAATGAGAATTGCTACCATCACATTGATGCATTCCTTAAGATGTGCTCCACTTTCTGTACCCTCACCACTACCGATGACTCCATCAGGAGAACCCCTTTTCCATTCTCCCTAAAAGAAAATGCTAAAGAGTGGTACATCTCAAAGCCAGAGTTGGTAACTTGGAATGAAGTCAAGAATGAATTCCTTAGAGAGTTCTTCCCGATTGCTAAGCTAACCTACATAAGGAGATGTATCACTTTCTTTGCCTAGAAAGAGAATGAACCCTTCCACGAGGCATGGGAGAGGTTCCAAAAACTCATCTGCGACTGCCCCCACCATGAAGTGTCATTGTGGCAACTAGTTCAAGCCTTCTACACCAGGATTGAAGAGTTAAGCCAAAACAACATCGACTCATCATGTGGAGGCACTTTCATGGCAAGCCACCCGAGGAGTCGTGGCCATTATTCAAGCATCTTGTTGAGAATTCCCACCATTGAGTTTCTACAAAAGAGGAACACTGCGGACAAAACTATGTCCTCCACCTCCTTCTGTAGCTCCAGCCCGCAAAGTTGCCAACCTCGACATGATGAAGATGATGGAGGACATGATGAATATGATGAAGAACCAAGATGGTGGTTCTTCTAGCCAATACACCATGGCGATTGAAGCTGAAGAAGAGGAAGTGCAAGACTTGCACTCTTTTGGCAACCAGAATAATCAAGGACCCATGTCCAATACTTACACTCCTAAGTGGAGGAATCATCCCAATTTCTCATGGAAGCAACAAAATGAAGATGGCCAAGGACAAGGGCAGCTAAATCCACACTTTATCTCCAAGTTTAAAGACAAAGTGCTTGGAAGATTAAGAAGCTTGAATGAGGTGAAGAAGAATGTATCATCACATGGGCAGTCCATCAGTTGTCTTGAGCAAAGATTGGACCAAATCTCTCTCACACTTTCTAGGAGGGAAGAAGGAAGACTCCCATCTCTCAACCAATGCCAAATCCAAACAATGATGGTACTTTTCTAGGAAACACTCAAAGTTCATATTCTCCTCCATCATACCAAGCATCGCCAAATCCCTATGCTCCACAACCTCCTCAAGCACCTCTCAACTATCAATATGCTCCACCTCCATGTTAATCATACCAACAACCACCTCCACAATATCACCCCATCCACAACAACAACCAACTCCACAACAACCACAACCACAATTCATCCTCCAAAACCCAAATTCATCTCACCAAAGGCCACCACCACCCCAACATCCACAACCACCTCCACAAGCCTCTTCTTCTACTACCCATAAGCATGTGAAGGTGGTGATTGTCTTGAGGAATGGCTGGAATTTGGAGCAACCCCGTGATACTATTGATGTTGATAGAGGTGATACTGTGACTAGAAAGGTTGATACTAAGATACAACTTGATGATAATGTGACAAAAGTCAGAGTTGACACTGTGACACTAGGCAGTGATAAGGTGATACAAAGCACCCCTATAATTCCTGTGATTCATGTTTATGATACTGTTGATCTGAGCTAGTTGGGATCCCAACTTCCCCCATTTACTGAATCTCTTAAGGAGCCTTGTGTTGAGAGGAGAAGAAAGAAGCACACTGAAGACATCCTAGTGACTTTCAAATAAGTGAAAATCAACATTCCATTGCTTGATGCGGTCAAGAAAATCCCTTCTTATGCTTAGTTCCTGAAAATTTGTGCACCTTCAAGAGAAAGACAATGGGGAGAACCCCAAAGAAAGTCAAGCTCACCGATCAAGTGAGCTCAATTCTGTAGCACACCATTCCAAGGAAGAGGAAAGATCTTGGTGCTCCCATCATTTCATACTACATTAGGGCACATCACATAGACCAAGCCCTCCTAGACTTAGGTTCTAGCATTAACCTAATTGTGTATGATGTATTTGTCGAGCTCCAAATGGGGCAATTGAGTCTGGCTCATTGTACCTTATAGTTGGTCGACCGATCATTAAAGATTCCTAGAGGGCATGTTGATGATGTGCTTGTGAGACTTGATGATGAGAATTCTACTTTCTTCCTCGCCGACTTCATTGTCTTAGACATGGAAAAGGACACAAGGAGGGTGCCTAACATCTTGGGGAGGCCATTCCTAGCCACAACTGATGTAGTGATTCATGTGAGGACTGAGACTATGTATGTGACATTCATGCACATGAAGATCCGATTGTACATCTTTAAATCTTCAGCCACATTCGAGGTAATAGGAGCCACTAAAGAAGATTGTTATCTCATTGAGTGCCTGGATGAAATTATGGAGGAATGCCTAGCTATGTGGATTCAAACTGCCACTCAAGGTAGGGTTCTAGAGCCAATACTTGAGTTCCCTGATGATGATGATGATGAGAATGAACTAGCCTTGGTGGCTACAAGTGAAGACCTTCCTTCTAATTCTAAGTAATTAAAGAACTCCCTTGAAGAACCTTCTATTCTTGAGTTGAAGTCACTTCCAGAAGGATTGAAGTATGCTTTTCTAGGTGCAAATGACACCCTCTCAGTGATCATTTCCTCCATTCTCTCACCAGAACAAGAGGAGGCATTGATGAAAGACTTGAAGAAGAACATACATGCCATTAGATGGTCTATAGCTGATTTGAGGGGTATTGATCCCTCCATCTATGTATACAAGATCTATCTAGAGGATGATGCAAGGCCAACTCGCCAAATGCAAAGGCGGTTGAATCCAAATCTGAAAGAAGTTGTAACTCAAGAGGTTGTGAAGTTTCTAGATGTTGGGATTATCTATCCTATTTCTGATAGTACATGGGTGAGCCCCATCCAGGTTGTGCCTAAAAGGGGTGGGATCACTGTGGAGGAAAATGCAGATGGTGAGCTTATGTCGGTTAGTGAACAATCAAAGTAGAGAATGTTTTTTGATTGCCGAAAGCTCAATGAAATGAACAAAAAGGACCACTACCCTCTCCCATTTCTTGACTAGATTCTAGAGAGGCTAGCGGGGCAAAGCTTCTATTGTTTTCTTGATGGGTACTCTGGATACTTCCAAATTGTTGTGCATCCTGCGGATTAAGAGAAGACAACACTCACCTACCCGAGTGGTACATTTTCCTACTGGAGAATGCCATTTGGGTTGTCTAATGCTCCTTCTACATTTTAAAGATGTGTGACCTCAATTTTTGCAGATATGCTTGATTCATCGTTGGAAGTGTTCATAGATCATTTCTCGATCTTTGGTAAAACTTTTGATGAATGCTTACTTCATTTGGTTGTTGTCCTTAAGAGATGTGTAAAGGTTCACCTAGTGCTATTTTGGGAGAAGAGCCATTTCATGGTGCCCGAAGGCATTGTTCTGGGCCACTGGGTTTCAAAGGTTGGAATTGAAGTTGATAGGGCCAAGGTGGGCCTCATTTCTACACTTACTATTCCTTCCACCGTAGGACATGTCCGGTCTTTCTTGGGACATGCATGTTTCTACGACCGATTCATAAAAGACTTTAGCAAGATCTCGAGACCTCTATGCCACTTGCTTGAGAAGGATGTTGAATTTCATTTTAATGACAAGTGTGTTGAAGCCTTCAACCAGTTAAAGGAAAGACTAGTTTCTGCTCCTATCATGCAGCCCTGGGACTTCTCTTTGCCATTCGAGATTATGATTGATGCATCCGACATGGCAGTGGCGGTTGTGCTATGCCAAAGAGTTGGCTGGATTCCACATGTTGTCTACTATGCAAGCAAGACTCTAGATGAAGCCCAAAGAAACTACACAACCATTCAAAAGGAGTTGCTTGTAGTTATCTTCTCTCTTGACAAGTTTAGATCTTATATTCTAAAAAACAAGGTGATTGTCTATACAGACCACAATGCTCTAAAATATCTAATGGAAAAGAAAATTTCCAAGCCCAGGTTGATCAGATGGATATTGTTTCTTCAAGAGTTTGGCATCGAGATTGTAGACAAGAAGGGAGTAGAGAATGTTGCCACTGATCAACTCTCCCAAATTGAAGAACCTTATGATGACACGAATAGAATCAAAGAGACATTGCCACATGAGTAGTTGTTCCTTCTCTCTTCCGCTCAAAGGCCTTGGTACCAACACATAGCTAACTTTTTAGCTAGTGGGAGGGTACCAAACACTTGGACGAGGGAGGAAAGTCGAAGGTTATTTGTGATGGCCAAGGATTATGTTTGGGATGATCCTCACTTGTTCAAGTATTGCCCTGAACAACTTATCTAAGATGTGTTCTAGAGATGGAGCAGCAAGAAATCATCTCTATGTGCCATTCTAGAGTTTGTGGAGGTCACTTTGGTGGAAAATGTACTGCCTCCGAAGTTCTTCAAAGTGAATTCTATTGGCCTTCATTGCTCAAAGACTCTCATGAATTTTGTAAATGTTGCTTGAGGTGCCAAAAAGTGGGCACTATCTCTAAGAAGGATATGATGCCTCTATCATCCATTTTGGTGGTGGAGGTATTTGATGTTTGGGGGATCGACTTCATGGGTCCTTTTCCCCACTCTTTTGGGTATGTCTATATTTTGGTTTCCATTAACTATGTATCAAAGTGGATTGAGGTTGTTGCAACAAGGACAAATGATCACAAGGTGGTGTATTTGTGAAATCTAACATCTTTATCCATTTTGGTATTCCAAGAGATATGATTAGTGATGGCGGAAGTCATTTCATCCACCGCACCTTTGAAGGCTTGCTCAACTAACACGGGGTGTACCATCGTGTGGCTACTCATTATCACCCCCAAACAAGTGGTCAAGTTGAGTTGGCCAATCAAAAGATTAAGCTCATTCTAGAGAAGACTGTGAGACCGAACTGCAAGGATTGGTCACTTCATCTCAATGAAGCTTTATGGGCATATAGAACTGCATACAAAGCCCTGATTGGCACTACACCGTTCAAGCTTGTGTATGGGAAAAGCTGTCGATTGCCAATTGAGATGCAACACATGGCACTCTGGGCATTGAAAGCTATGGACTTTGATGGAGAGTGTGCCAGAATGAAAAGAAAATTTCATCTAAATGAGTTGGAAGAAATGTGCCATGAAGTATATGAAATGTCTAAGAGCTAAAAAAAGAGGACAAAGTGTTTGCATGATAAGTTGATCAAGAAGAAGGACTTCCATCCTGGAAAGTGGGTGTGGTTGTACAACTCAAGGGTGGAGTTCTTTCTCAGAAAACTTTGGTCTAGATGGGAAGGACCTTATCTCATCAAGAGAGTATATCCATATGGGGATGTAGTGATTGGTGAAAAAGAAGGAGCAAGTGAGTTCACCGTGAATGGCCAAAGATTGAAATCTATTGTAGAAGTGGGTCCGGACAAGGCAAACCAAATTTTTGATATAGTGATGTTAGTGGAAGCTTATCAAGTTGATGAAGAGATGTGCTTGAATGCACATGAGAGAGACATGTACTTTAAAGATGCTTTGAGAATCCTCTGGAAATGATGGAAGTCAAGAATCAAAAAGCCCGGCCGATGGTGTAAAATTTAGTGCTAGTAGGAGGCAACCGACCTGGGTTTGGGAGCTTTTTCACCCAACCTTCTCATTTTGATACTTTTGTTTTCTTTTTCACAAAACACACACACATGTGTTTAATAGTTTTATTTGAGTTTTGATGATATGGGAGGTGGTAGGTACTAAAGAGAGAGGAATCAAAGGTCAATCATGGCTACTATGACTAATTTGTGGTGAAATATCAAAGAAAAAATAAAGTAGTGGAATTTGAGTTGAAAAGGTTGAAGGAATAACCCCAACACTGCCATTGAGCATGACCACGACCGTGGAAGAAGTTGCACAAAATGACTATGGCCAACGGCCACGGGTCATGTCTTTATTGTGTCAAAGATGTCAAAGATGTTAGGGTTTTTGGCTGAGAGACCATGGCCATGGTGACCAGCCACGACCGTGTCAAAGATAGCTCACCACGGCCGTGGCCCCACGACCACAGGTCCTGTATTTTTTGTGTTAAAGATGTCAAAGAAGTCAATGTTTTTGGATGAATGCCCATGGTCATGGCGCTCAGCCACAGCCGTGGTAAGGATGGATGGCCACGACCATGGCATGTGACCATGACTGTGGTAAGGTCGGGTAGGAGCTTTCTTCATCGACAACACGACCGTGGCACCCCACCACGACCGTACTACCAAACCCTGGCCACAACTGTAGCTACCCGCCACGACCGTTGAGCGGCTTGACCCCACAAAAAAATATAACTTAAAGTCCATCTTCAACCCTACCCAAGCCATTACAACACTTCATTTCGCACCACAATGGATGTGGCGATGCTCCTACAGTTTCATCTCCTCCAAGATCCACCTCCAAGCCCCCAAATTGCCTCCAAACCACAACTAATCATTCCCAAATTATCTCCCTACATTTCCCCTTCCATTTCCACACCAATTCATCCATTAATCCACCCTCCACCACCACTTTCTCCTCCATTCTGCCCTACAACCATCCCCACCTAAAACCTCCACAATAACCTCCATTTCTCCCCCAAATCAAAACCTAATCATTCACCCACTATCTATACCCCCATATCCTTCCATTCCACCCCTCAATCCACCTCCATTTCATCATCCACCCAAAAATTAGTTTTTTATAGCCCTACCACCTCCAAAAAATGAAGGGGATCACCAAGGCTATGAAGAAGGGGGCTCAAAAGAGCCTTGATGTGATTACTTGAGGCAAGGCTCACACCAAAAAAGCCTCCTCCCAAGTCTCCATGCCTTCCCACACCCCTTCACCATCAAATTTCATCGCCCAATCACTTCCCCGATCGATGTCCATGCATTCATCTCGCACATGGTCATCTAATAGCCATCATGGATGAGACCTACCAAGGAGACGAAGAGAAGGAGTCCAAGGAGAACATGGACAACTTGGTGGATGAGGTCGAGATGGTAGTTGCCAAAAGAATCCAGAAATCAAAAGCAGTATTGTCCTCATCAATACGCCCACTAAATCCCACTCCAGCACACCGTTTGACGTCTCACATGGCAGCATAGCATATAAAGAAGTCGTAACCTAGGCGGCAAATGCGTTCCGATGAAGATCAGTTCACACATTGGTACCCTGAACATCGGATGCCAATCAACCTTTATACAAGTTTGGGTCCCGAATTGTACAAGTCAGATGAGGAGGAAGACACTGAAGATGAGGAGATGCATCTGTCAGTTGAGGTAGAGGACATTCTAGCTCAATTGGCGGAGGACATGTTGAAGGCCTTAGGCAAGGCCCCCATTGGAGTGTCCTATGGTAAAGGACACATGCACATGAAAATTGCACTCACATACCCAGAAGCAGTGACAAGGCAAATTGTCGCCACAAGGTATGGATGCAAGAAAGTTATTGAGGAACTCAGAATCAAGGTGGTCGTGGAAGAAGGTTTGAAGAAAATGGGGTTGTGGGACATTCTTTTCACAAACACCCAAGCTAGATACACCTCTTTGACGCAAGAATTATTTGCCACTCTTGAGAAGACGAAGATGAGAGGAAATGATGCTATCATATTTGCTATGTTAGGAAACATGCATACTCTCACGACAACTTATTTGAATGGTATATTTGTTGCCAATCCTGAAGAGGCCGTTTAAATGAATGATGGCCTGCTAAAGAAAGAGGTATATTTCAACTATGTACACTTCTGGAACCTCTTGATAGGGATCAAGGAGAACTATGCAAGGAGGTCAAAAACCTCATCCATAAGCAACCCCCTATTCTGCTATGTGTAAAAGGTCTTTGCAAACACAATTGTGGGCAGGTATGATATCAAGGTACAATTTTTTTAGAAGGATATTTATGTCATGATAGAAAAGCACCACAAGAGTTATATAGATCTTCGAGTGTTGTTAATTAATCATATGAGGTGCATACCCTCCAAGAGTAAAACAAGTTTTCTTATGGGGGGTTTTGTTGCCTCAATTGCACTTGCTTTGGGATATGACATCTCTGGGTTGGAAGATGAAATTGATCATGATTTTTTGGACTTAAACTATCTCATCCGCTCACACACTATCAAGATGAAGGACCAAAGAATGATATATCATGCAATTAGTGTGCCAAACATTGAGCTTGAGCTGCCATACCATGTTGTACCACTTCTCTGTGTTGGGAGTCCTCCATAAAATGGAGGCCAAATTGTTGGAATGGCAGCAAAACAACCCAAGAGAGACATACAATAGGGGATCCACTGCCTCATAAGAGGAGATTGTTAAATCTAATGTGCAAGGGCAGGAGAAAGAAATTGAAGAACAAAGGCAACCCCAAAAATCAAGATGAAGGGATGAAGGAACATCCCAACTACAACAGCCCTCAACAAATGCCTACGACATGTCCACCATCCAGGCACCACTTGAGAGCATACAAAAGACACAAGGCGACATGCAGCTGATCCAACAATACATGTGGCAAGACCAACAACAAATGCACCATCAGGTCAACCACTTGTATCACTACCGCCATGCCTAAGCAGCAAGAAACCCCAAATGGGATGGAGATTTTTGGGGTGGCATTTCTGGATATCCAGAGACATACCCTCCACCCCAGGATGACTACTGGGGACATTAATACCACTATCATCCTACAAACTCATCTCCACCTCCAGATCCTCCTCATTCGTCCGACCAGCCACTGCACTAGCCATGACACTTCCCCTATCTACCCTAAGCTATAGTATTATGCTGAGGACAACATGATTCTAAAGTTTGGGGTGGGTAGGGTGGTATGCACCACCATATCTCTCTCTTTGTGATTTTGTTCCACCTTTTCCATCTAGTTTAGTTTTCCTGTTCTTGCTCTTTTTATTGCATTCTTGCATAGCATGTAGTTAATTTCATGCATTTTTGCCTAATTTTTAAAAAAATGCTCCTATTTGCCATGCATTGCATTTCATGTAGATTTTTGGTAGTTTTTGCATGTTTTAGCTCGAATTTTCTTATTGTACAGCTTTAAGTTTAGTAATCTAGGTTTAGATGTGATTGAAGGTAAATTGGTACCATTTTGACCAATTTTGCCCAAATTTGAATGTTCTTGCCCAAAAAGCATGTTTGACTTAATCTCCATTGTTTAAAATGAAATTTTTAATTCTTTGACAAATGCATGTTGTTTCTTAGAGTTTATTTCTATGTAGTCTTGTTTGTTGACTTTTTACATGTACACAACTTCTCTCAAGATTGTGAAAGTTTCGGTTGTTTTGTGAGTTGAGCAAGCTACAAATGCTTAAAGCCTATGGAATCACTTAATAGAAATGTGAATGTCATGTTGTTCTATCATGTGGTGTGATATCATTTGATGAAGTGTTGGATTAGATTTCATGCAGAGAATCTTATGTTGAAGACTACACTAATGACCCCTCTTTGATCTGATTATTCTTTCACCATCTTCATACCTCTCCGCCTCATGAAAGGATGCCCTAGTGCACATAATCAGCCTTGGCCACCTCCAAAAGTTTGGGGTGGCCATATATTTACCACCCCACCTGCTTCACTCTATCCACCATATGCCCTATCTAAACCAAGGGCAAAGAAAAGAAAAAAAAGAAAGAAAAAATAAAATAAAAGGATGCTCCTATTTAAGAGCATTCAAATAAAGAAAAGATGAGTTCTCTATGAAATAGCACTCCAAAAACCTTTCTACAACCCTTTCTTCTACTTTCATGCCCATTGAGCTAGAAAACACCAAATATAGCTCACTTTACCCCTTTCCACAGCCACGTGGGTTATTTAGTATGGTTCTGGGCATAAGATTGAATGCATGAAAGTGAAACAATACTCCTAGTCATCTTTGATTAACACCAACATGAAATGTTTACCTGGAATGATATGAAGGACATATGGATAGCTTGTGTATTCTATGCTTTATATTTGAAGTTTGTATGCTTAGTGCTCATTTCATTATTGGTATATGAAAGAGGAGATGAGAGAGGTGGAATACATGTACTTAGTCACTTCCAAGACCATGTAGTCAATAATTTTCTATTTCTATGCATTTGTCACTCCTTCTTATTGAAATAAAATTAAAAAGAGAGATTAAGTTGGAGCATACTTGAGGATAAGTATGTTTTAAGCTTGGGGTGGTGATGCAACCCTATTTTAGGGCTCCATCTTGTGCCATTTTGTACTTTATTCACATCTAAACACAGTAGAATGCAAGTTGAATCCTTCAATATGAGTATTACTATCAAATGCACTTATGGACATTCTTAGCACTATTTTCAGGCACTTGGACCTTGCTTTGGATGGATGAGAGAGAAGGAAGGAGTTCTAGGATTCCTGTACTCATGGAGGGGTCCAAATAAGACCCCAAAGCTCCCTCAACATACCCCTAATGGCCAAGTGTAACATCCCAGGATTTGAGACCTCAGTTAACATGATCTTAAAAGGAATGATTGGACTACCCATGTCACCAAGGTGCACCTCCTTTTCTGGGAGCCCATCACTAAAGAACTCCATAGTTAAGCGTGCTCAACTCGGAGTAGTACTAGGATGGGTGACCAGTCGGGAAGTTGGCCCCAGCTTGCGCATGAGTGTAGAAAAACCATGCAGTTAAGGCTAGTGGTGATCTTTGGGGCCAGTCGTCATTCCTAAAACTCTACTAGAGCCTAGGGCAGTGGGCTTGGACGTTACAAATGGTATCAGAGCCATAACCCATCCAGTAGGTGGGGCCCGCATGGGCATGTGTCATGCCAGTCTTGAGTCGTGTGGTCTAGGCATGTAGAAAATGGCTATTCATGGTTGATGTAGCCAACCTTGCGCTGGTATTTCTGTGATCGGAAGCTAGATGTCCATGGGCCATTATGGGTCTGCACTGAAATGGGGTCAGATTATGAGGCCATATAGTTGAGCCTTGACGAGGACGTCAATAGTCTAAGTGGGAGAGATTGTAACATCCCAGAATTTGAGACCTCAAATAACATGATCTTAAAAGGAATGATTGGACTACACATATCACCAAGGTGCACATCCTTTTCTGGGAGCCCATCACTAAAGAACTCCATAGTTAAGCGTGCTCAGCTTGGAGTAGTACTAGGATGGGTGACCAGTCAGAAAGTTGACCCCAACTTGCGCATGAGTGTGGAAAACCCATGTAGTCAAGGCTAGTGGTGATCTATGGGGCCTGTCGTCATTCCTAAAACTCTACTAGAGCCTAGGGCAGTGGGCTTGGACGTTACAAATGGTATCAGAGCCATAACCCATCCAGTAGGTGGGGCCCGCATGGGCATGTGTCATGCCAGTCTTGAGTCGTGTGGTCCAGGCATGTAGAAAATGGCTATTCATGGTTGATGTAGCCAACCTTGCGCTGGTATTTCTGTGATCGGAAGCTAGATGTCCATGGGCCATTATGGGTCTGCACTGAAATGGGGTCAGATTATGAGGCCATATAGTTGAGCCTTGACGAGGACGTCAATAGTCTAAGTGGGAGAGATTGTAACATCCCAGAATTTGAGACCTCAAATAACATGATCTTAAAAGGAATGATTGGACTACACATATCACCAAGGTGCACATCCTTTTCTGGGAGCCCATCACTAAAGAACTCCATAGTTAAGCGTGCTCAGCTTGGAGTAGTACTAGGATGGGTGACCAGTCAGAAAGTTGACCCCAACTTGCGCATGAGTGTGGAAAACCCATGTAGTCAAGGCTAGTGGTGATCTATGGGGCCTGTCGTCATTCCTAAAACTCTACTAGAGCCTAGGGCAGTGGGATCAGACGTTATACCAAGGTTCAACATCAAGAAAAGAATTTTGTGGATGAGGTAAATTGAAGTTCATATAGCCAATGGAGATCCCAACACAGTCGTGGCCCCATGGCCACTGGTCGTGTCAATTATTGTGAAGAATCAACAAAGATGTCAAGTTGTTGCACCAAACTCACCATGGTCGTGGCCACCAGCACGACCGTGGCACATTGAAGACACCACGACCGTGTCCCCATGGCCATGGGTTGTGCCTTTTTTTATGAAGAGCCAATAGTGAGATCAACATTTTGCATCAAATTCACCACATTCGTGGTCGTCAGCACGGTCGTGGTCCATTGAAGACACCACGGCCATGGCCAGAAGAATAGAAAACGCATGTGTTGCCCCCCCCCCACAATCAAGAGTTCCTCCTCTAAAACGGTTGTGGTACACCACCACGGCCGTGGTTCCACTTACCCAACACGATTGTCCCACCCCGCCATGGTCGTGTCCACCACGTATACTTATCCTTTCCACCCTCCTTTCACACCTTGGTTGTGGCCACTCCCTCACGACTGTTCGCCACTACCCCCACCACGGCCGTGGTACATCAACACGATCGTGGTGACCAACATACCCTACCCATTTTTTACACTATTTTTCCTAAACTACCCCCACTTACCCTAGTGATTCCCCACCACTTATATATACGTAGGTGGTAGATGGGGCACAAAAGTTAGACCCCCTAGCTACTGCTACTCCACCCTACTAACCCTTGAGAATTGATTGCACTCCACCTTGCATTTATGCTCTCCATCCACCATTTCCACCTTGTTTCCACCTTGGAAACCTAGTTTTCTATGTTTTCTTCCATAATCCCCCATATTTTCATGCCCATCTGCACCATTGGATGAGGAAGGACGTCCTCAAGCTTCTAGGAGGTGAAGAAGGAGGCTTCTACTTCAAGCTTCATGGAGTTCTACCCCCTTCTTCCCCTTTCATTTATTATTTTCATGATCATGTCTATCTATGCCCCTAGTGGTGGGATGTTTGGGGTCAAAATGTGACTTTGACACCATGTTGGGGGAAAATAACTTGTAATGAACAAGATTTCTATATATTATGATTGGTTCATTCTTCTATCTCATTTCCTATTTTATTGCATGTGGTTTGTGCTTATAACATGGATTTCTTGCTTTAAGATGTTTGATGACACTTAGCTTCTAGGGGGAAATGGAGTGTATGTGGCCAATCTTAGGAATGGCTTCTAGGTCAAATTAGTGGATCCCTAGCTAGCCCCCTTTGTTCCCACATACACATCCCTCCTTCTACAAGTGAGTGTGAGATCTAAGTGGCTAGTGTAAGTGTGATTAGTGAAATTGCCTAGAGCTTTCTCAAGGCTAGATGGCTAGTGGAATGAGGTGAAAAACCCTCATCTCTACTCTCATTTCTACCCTTGTCTCTCAATTGTCCTAATACCACTTACCATAGAGACCTAGACTTGACAAGTCCTACTAGAATTACACCTAACCCTAGTTTTCCAACTAGTGGTATAGGGTACATTCTAATAGCATTTACCTTGTTATTTGGTTTAGTAATCTAGATATAATTGTGATAAATTGCTTGCTATGTTGATACCCCCTCAACAAATGTCAAACCACATCCCAAAATGGCCCACCTACCTAATCTCATTGCTTGAAACCCAATTTGCTTTCTTAGCTTGTTCATGCTAATTTAGTGTAGTTGCCTTTGTTGCAACTAGTTAATTGCTTAGTCTTGTTCTTTAGTGTTAACTTAGGTTTTTGCTCTCTTCGTTTTAGTTAATATAGTTCTCAGTGCTAATTGATTTGCTAGTATAGTGTAGTTAACATTTGTTGTTTCTCTGTTAGTTACTTAATCTAATTGCTTAGACTGGCTTACTTAGGTTAATTTAGAGTTGTGATAATCTAGAATTCTTAATTGCCTTTACTTCCTTGTTCACCTAGTCTAACAACCAACCGAACCCCTTTTAAACCCTTCAAGCCTAGTCTTCACAATAGGAATGTAGCAAACACTAACCTAGCTCTAGTGTCCCCTTTGTCCCTGAGGATCGACCCCTATACTTGCCCTTCACCTATGATACAATAGTACCTCGTGCGCTTTTGGGCGACCTATTTGGTATTGTGATCGACTTTCTTAGGGTTAATATAAATTTTGAAAGATCCACACGTGTGTCCTCCCTTAGGGTTGCATCTAGCCGCCTCTAGTTGGCTAGTGTGTAGCCTTGGTGGGAAGTGCACCAGCTGGTAGGTAGGGTAAGGATGGGCACTGGAAAGGATCATGGTAGATATAATAGCACATAGATATTGATGCATATGCTCATGAACCTGAAGCTTATATGCCTACTGATGCATCTTATAACCCATGAAGGCTTCATTTGATACATTAAATGAGGTGCGGGTAGGTTGGGATGACTAAGGAGGTGGAGGTGCCTGGGTGGAGGTGGAAGCTCCAGGTGTGGTAAAAGGAGTAGGCACACTTTTCTAAATTGTGGTCTCACTGTTACAGACTCCTTTTCTAGCAGGTTTGTAATGAAGATAATGAAAAAGAGACTTCCCTATGGAAAATTGAAAAAGACCACAAATCAGGGTTGGGTAGGATGGTGGGTACCTTGGGTGTTTTTACCAGAGTCAAATCAAGTCATGTGGTGGAGAATATATCGAGACTACTTGACTCTGATGTTCTTTAGGATACAGAATGTAATCACCACAGTATTCTCTAGAATTTTAGTTTGATTTTTCTTTGGATGAATATTGCAGTTGAATACTAGGGTGAGAATGCGGTTCTTCAGGTCTAAGGTGGAGGAGGGAAGGGTAGACTTCTTCCTATAGGGAAACTGAGACTTCTTAAAGAATTTAGGTATGTTAGGGAGAGTGATATCATATTTCTTGTAGAAGGTCTCAGGGTCTAGGAGGTCAAAATACTCAAGGTAATCCTTCCTCCATGTGTCAGTCACCTCAGTACCAGAGAAAAAGATATTCAAGGTATCCTCTAAGACTTGGAATTTCTTCCCGACAATCATGGAAGTAAGAACGACTTGAGTATTTGGTGGGGGTACAAGACTGTCATAATTCCATGACATATTTGCATAGAATTCATGAACTACCTTAGTTCTTATGATGGAATTGTTATAGCACGCGCATTCAACACTAAGGGCAGGGAGGTGGTGGTCATATAACAACTCAACAACTTGATCAATGACCTTTTGTCTACGTCGGAATGGCTCAAACAAGGCACGACAAGGAAAGGGGTTCCTAGGAGGGAGCTCCTTGTACCTATTTAGAGCATCAATTGAGACAAACAAGGTATCATCAAACTAGATAAGGTGATAGTTGAAGGAGTATGGTGCTTCGGAGGGGGCAGCTCTCTTTCTCTTGTTGGAAGCCATAAATGCGAGATAAAAAGGAAAGATAGGTCCAAAATGTAGGAAACACCACCAAGAACTGACCAACCACCTAGGGTAAATGTGCAAGAGGGCTAGGAAGGTCAAGCAAGGACTGTCTAGGGCTAGGAAAGGGAAGGTCGGGGCTAGGATTGAGAGCTTGAGGGAGATAGAGAGTGAATCAGTTGATTTTTCTCTAGTTGAGAGGGAGAAAAGTCACCAGAACCACACTATGGTTTGCTCTAGCCCAATCATTGATAGAGTTCTGAGACTAGGAAACTCAACTGAATGGCTTTTCACAAAAGACCTTAGCCATGGATCGGTCGAGTTGGCAACTCAACTGATGGTCAACTTGAACCATCATAAGAAATTTAATTTCTAGCCATTTGAGTTCTAATTAAATTTATTTTTCTAGTCCATTTTGCATTTTAAACATACTTAGTCACATATCACTCATCATTGGGTACTAGTTTGCAATAAAACAAACATTTGAAAAAAATACCCAAAATAAGAGAAAAACAAGGCATAAGAACATGAAAATTTTAGCACTTTAGCAAGAAAGGGTGATCCAGACATGAGAAAAGCATATACGATAGATATCAACTAGCTAGAAGGCATATTAGATTCATCCAAAGTAGTTATTAGTAGGTTAGATCTAATATAATTAAATTTCTCTCTAGCTAGAGGTTTAGTGAAAATGTCCACCAACTGATTTTCATTGTCGACATGTGTGATATAGATATCTTTTTTGGCAATGTGATCACAAATAAAATGATGATGAACCTCTATGTTCTTGGCTCTACTATGCAATATAAGATTGTAAGATAAATTGATCGCACTAGTATTATCACAATAAGTAGGAGAAGTATCAAAACAAATGTTAAAGTCTTGAAGAATTTATTTCATCCATATGACCTAGGTACAACAACTCCCAGCTACAATGTATTCAACCTCAATAGTTGACAAAGCCACTATGATCTATTTCTTGGAAAACCAAGACACCAGGAATGGTCCTAGGAGGAAGCAAGTGCCACTTGTGCACTTTCTATAAAACAAGAATCATGTGTAATCAACATCACTATAGGTCGTAAGAGTAAAGTCCCTTGGCATGGGATACCATATTACAAAATTTGAAGTTTTGTCTAAGTACCTTAAAATCCTCTAAACAGCTATAAGGTGTGATTTCTTCAAATTTGATTGAAAGTGAGCACACAAGCTAACACTAAACATTATGTCAAGTCTGGAGGTAGTTAAATAAAGTAAACTTCAAATCATACCTCTATAGAGCTTCTCATCCACTTACTCACCTTCTTCATCTTTATCAAGTTTGGTGTTGTTTGATATGGGGGTGTCCATCGACTTGGTGTTCTCCATCCCAAAGTTCTTAAATAGACCACTTGCGTACTTGCCTTGGTTGATAAAGTTCCCATCTTTAGTTTTCTTGATTTGAAAGCCAAGGAAGAATGTAAGATCACCCATCATACTCATCTTGAACTCACTCTGGATAAGATCACTAAACTCCTTGCAAAGATCAAGATTTGTTCCTCCAAAAATGATATCGTCAACATAAATATAAAAGATAAGAAAATTATTAGAAATGTGTTTGAGAAACAAGGTAGAATCTAGTTTTCCCATGATATACCCATGATCTAACAAAAAGTTCTCTCATACCAAGCTCGAGGTGCTTGTTTGAGTCCAAAGAGAGCTTTTTGCAATAGATAAATATTGTTAGGTAAAATATCATGTTCAAATCCCAGGTTGTGCAACATACACTTCCTCCTCAATTGTACCATTCAAAAACTCACTTTTAACATCCATTTGATAAAGAAGAAAGTTTTTTAACTAGAAAAAGCAAGCAACATATGAATAGACTCTAGTATAGATACATGTGCATATGTTTCATCAAAATCTATACCTTCATGTTGATTGAAGCCTTGAGCCACTAACCTTGCTTTGTTTCTTACAACCTTGTCGCTTTCATCTAGTTTGTTGTGGTAGACCCACTTGGTGCCAATGATCACTCTATCACATGGTCTTGGCACTAGGGTCAACACTTTGTTCTTCTTAAATTACTCCAATTCTTATTGCTTGGCCAGGATCCATTCATCATCCCAAGAGCTTCTTTGACGTTCTTTTGCTAGAGTTGTGAGATGAAGCCATTGTTGGCTTGTTCTTTGTTGAAGGCAGCCCACGTCTTCACTCTTTCAAAAGGGTCACCTAATATCATCTCTTTAGGATTATTCTTTGCAAAGCGGGGAGTTGTATCCTTCTTCTCTTCATCTTTCTCTTCTTCTTGAGTGGCCACCTCCTTTCCCTTTTTGGTGATGTTGAGTTCTTTTAAGATAGGAATCACCTCACCTGCAACATCATCATTTAGAACAATATCTTTGGGAATAGAAGGGTTAGTCTCAATAAACTTAACATTAATAGATTCTTCTGCTTTATCAAGATCAACATTAAACACTCTATAAGACTTTCTAGTAGTGTTATAGACAAGAAATAAAGCCTTGTATGATTTTGGATCAAACTTGTGGAGAGAATATTTCATATTGAAAATAAAATAAGGACATCTGAAAAGATGAAAGTACTCGATAGAAGTCTTCCTACCACAACATAGCTCATAAGGGGTTTTCTTGAAAGAAGGATGTGTGAAAACTCAATTTTACACAAAACGTGAGGTACTAATAGTGGCCCAAAACTTCTTTGGAGTGCCATACTCTAAAAGCATGGTCCTAGACATTTCTTGTAGTTACCTATTCTTCCTCTCTACAACCCCATTTTGTTGAGGTGAAATAAGGTTATGTGCATATCCAGATTCTTCACAAAAATATTCAAAAAGATCATTTTCAAATTCTCCCCCATGATCACTACAGATAGAAACTATTTGGCAAGAAGCTTTGTTCTCAACTCATTTACAACAACTAGAGAAAACATGAAGTGTATAACTCTTGGAAATGATAAAGAAGGTCCAAGTATATCGAGTGAAATCATCAACAATAACAAGAAAATACTTGGAACCATGAAGCGATTGAGTTCTCATAGGCCAAATAGATCAATATGGAGAAGTTTAAGAGATCTCTTACTACTAAGGACTCCTTTGGATTTGAAGGAGGACTTAGTTTGCTTTCCTTGGGTACAAGGTTGGCATTCCTCATCCTTTTCAAAATCCAATTTGGGAAGTCCCTTGACCAAGTACTTTTTTCTCAACTTCTTCAATTGATGCATATTTACATGACCAAGCTGATGATGCCAAAGAGAAATATCATTCAAATTAATTACTAGGCATCTACCAACAATAGTCTTAATAGAGTCAAGCATAATTACATAAAGATTACCATTTCTAGTTCCCTTATACACAACATGACAAGTGAGGGAATCTATAAGCAAGGAAGTAAAAATCACAATGTAACCATTATCGCATAATTGACTTACACTTAGATGTAGGCCATCCACAAAAAGAACATTCTTGATACACAAGGGTTCACCTGCATCACCCTAATCTTTTACCTTACCTTTCTTGTTGTCCCCAAAAGTAACCAAACCTCCTTTCTTCTTTGTGAAATCATTGAAATGGCTTATATCACCTATCATGTGTTTAGTACAACCACTATCAACAATACATCTTCCATTTTCCTATAAGAAAGGAGAGTGTCGGTTCCCAACTCAAACTTTAGGATCTGGAGTTAGCTTGGGCACCCATTTCATCTTTGGGTTGGTCCCCTTAGGACTGTAAGGACAGTAAGTAGAAGAATCATCATCACTTTTGCAATGAGAATAAATCATAGGGTTCTTAGTTCCAGAAGACTCTCCAATGAAAAAGGAGGTTTCCTTACTCTTTTGCTTACCTTTGGCCTTGTTCTTTCCCTTAGGTGCTCCACCTACAAATCCCAAACCACTAGTACCACTTTGTTTGGTAGAATGATCAAGGATTTCATTTAGGGAGTTTTTCCCTTTAAGGAGATCAATATCAAGAAATTGGCCTTGCAAGCTATCAATACTCTCAAGATGAATTTTCTTATTTTTCTCAAGAATCTCAAGTGTGGCATAAAAGTCATCAATGATTTTACCTAACCTCTTATTTTTAGATTTACATTTAGAATAAGAAGAATGGGTAGAAACAAGCATATCAATAAGAGTTTCTTTAGCTAACTTAAGCAATCTTACCTCACTTACCTCACCAATATCTTCACTTGTAGAGGTCGTGAGTGCAAGGTGGAACTCTTCATATTCATTAGAGCTTGAGCCACTAGAGGATGATACTTCCCAAGCTGCTTGAGTTATGTCTTTGTGTCTCCTCTCATTCTTGTCCTTCCTCTTATATTTGCTATCTTTCTTGTACTCTTCCTCCTTCTTGGAGATGCTCTTGTGGTATGACTTTCTTGCCTTAGGGCATTCACTCTTGAAGTGTCCTTTTTTACAATACTTGTAGTACCTTGGAGTAGAAGAAGAAGATTGCTTTCCTTTGAAGTGCTTTCCCTTGGAGAAGTTGGTTTCATGCTCACTAGGGTTATCATCTTCACTAGAGTAGGAGGGTGAGGTCTGACAATCAAGTTATCATTGAAGGATAATAGCCTCCACTAGAGAGCTTTGAAGGCACTATCTTTGATCTTTCTTACTTCCTTCTCTTCTTACTGGACTTCCTCTTCTTGCTTGTCAAGTCTTGGCTCATGATCTTGTAGATTCCCAATAAGCTCCTTGGTTGGAATGTCACCTAGACTTCTCACTTCTTTAATGGAGGTCACCTTTGACTCCCATCTCTTTGGTAGAGACCTCAAGATCTTTGAGTTGATTGATCCTCTATCCAAAGTGTGTCCCAAAGTAGCTAGGTCGTTGATGATGATGTTGAGCCTTGAGTACATCTCGACAACTCCTTCTTTCTTTCCCATCATGAAGTTCTCTAAGAGTTTTTTCAACATGTAGATATTTTACTCTTTCACTTGCTTTGTGCCTTCTTAAGTGATGCACAACTTATCCCATATCTCATAGGCAGTATCCCATGAGGAGATGCACTTGAACTTGGATGGAGTGAGGTTTGCATAGAGGCTGCTAATTGCTTTGGCATTGAGTTGGGCATTCTTTAGGGTAGATTCATCGCATGTTGACACAACTCCTGTTGGTTCCTTGTAGGGTGTAATTATCACCTTCCACATATCAAAGTTTATCCCTTGAATGTAGAACTACATCTGCCTCTTCCAAAAGAGGAAGGTTGTTCCGTCAAAGACTGGGGGGGTGCACGGAGAATCCTCCCTCCAGGTTAAGTGAACCAAGTAGGTTCTCACCCATATTGTCATCTCGTGGGAGATTTGTTGGAGAAGATCCAATCTCTGATACCACTTGTTGGATCGAGGTCTCTAGAGGGGGAGAATAGAGCTTCAAAATTCTCACAAGAAAATTTAGACCTTCAAATATGTCAATTGAAACCAAATGCTTGAGAACAATTTGAAGTCCTATCTAAGCAAGCATAGAAAGGATGAGAGAGATTGAATTATACACTTAGACAAGGTTGTTAGAGTGGTTCCAATCTCCAAACTAGGAGACTGTCAATCCACTACCTAGAGAGGTCAACCTCTAGGACTTTGCAACCCATGTATACTTATACTCCATAATAAGATATACAAGGAGACCACCATACATCCAAGAGCTTACCTACTCAAGACAAGAGTCTTTCACCTAAAAAAGGACTTGCCCACTTGATCAAGATGTCTTCAGCCTTCACTATGGACTTACCCACACTTGAATCAAGTCTTTGGGCTTGAAGGAAATACCCACTCTTCTTGAATCTTCTCCTTGGCCTTCTCCTTCACATGGAGAATATCTTCACACCTTCTTCAACCTTGAATAAGAACAAAAACTCCTCCTTCAATCAGAGAAGATCACTTTACTATTTACTTTTTGAGAAAGGGGATAGGGAAGATGGAAGGAATGAGAGCTTTACAAAATTACAAGGAGTTGTCTCTCTTACAACATGCCTAACTCACTCATGATCACAAAATGCTTTTTAAATGAGAGAGAGAAAGGGGATCAAAGGGTTGTAACACACTCAACTATAGTAAGGACCAAGGATAGCATGAATGAGCAACCTTAGAATGAACTCCAAGAGGTCCTATTTATAGTTTGGGGTGTTCCTTTGAGTGTGGGATCACTTAAGAATGAAAAATAGCTGTTTTACAACTTACAACATATCTATTTTTATTTCTAACATTTCTCCAATTGTTAGAATCACTTGTATTGCATTTTTTATACAGTACATTCGATCGAGTTTCAATAAATATAACTCGAATGATCCACTAACTAACAAAGCTAATTTTGAAACTATCAGTCAAGCTTGTCTTGGGAAACTCGATCGATGAGTAAAAATCAATTTTAGTCAGTGAGTTGGTCAGTTGAGTTATGTGAGTATACAACTCGACCGATTGATGCATTTCCAAAAAACCATCATTGATCGATCGAGATTCAAACTCGACCGACAAAGTTGCTGTGAAATTTTTCTCAAAATGATTTTCGAGTGACCAAATGTTGGAATTATGTGTCCCTAATTTTTTTTTCATCTTAGTTACAAGTCATATCATCAGTACAAGTGATTACAAAAATATTCTAAGGTGGTTTGGAGTGATTTCTCAAATTGCACACTTGCATTACTTTTGACTTAAACTTGGACAAGCTAGGGCTTGTGTAATTTGATCCTTTTCATGTATCTAAAGCCTAAAACCAATCTTAAACAAATATATTAGATACATATGAATGGAATGATTAAGTTATTATCAAAATATGGACAATGTACAACTCTCAAATCAACAAGTATTGCATGACCATATCTTGTATTTGATAGGAAAATACGAACCTTAATTTGTTTTTTAGTTATATTAGATCAATTAAGGGTGTAGGTCCAACACATAGAGATTCAAAACATGAAGGTTATAAGTAACATTTATTATTCAATTCTTCATGATCACAATGCTGGGCATACCCGTCCTTTATTGAGATATGGGTTATCAGATATTGCCAAGTTATTTATGTGTTTGCAATATCCATGCATAATTATTAATGAAGACTTGAATTATTTATTAGAATAACTTTTCATCAAATGAAATTATTAAAATAACATAAAAGACTAAAACAACAAAAATGACAAAAATAACATTAAATCAACAATCACATGTTTTTCAACAAAAATTAATTAATCAAAATAATGTCTAGGATATATAAATTATATTACATTCATATGGGTGTCAACAAAATTCATCAAATTAATTAACTTAGCGTGTCTTAATTAAAATAGAAATTTTCCCTATGAAGAAAACAAGTTAGACATCTTGAATATAAAAGAGTGCCATTTTGAAAAGTCCATTGATCTTTTACCATGTAAAAGGGCCTAACAATGGGGGTCTCGCAATTGGTGTTCTCTCCACAAGGAATGGAATTTATTGTAGGGAGGGCACACTACTATAGTTATTTGATGTACTCGATGAGTAGTCATGGTATTTATTGGAGTGGAGAGGAAACCACTATAGATATTTGATGTACTCAATGAATTGTCATGAATAATATCATATACCCTAAAAGTGGCATGCTATGTACCAAATTATAAATAATACTATCATTGTGGACCTATTTGGATAAATGATTACTAGGAACTGCTTTCTAAGTAGGTACAACGTAATTTTTCACACATTTACAAGAAATTTTATTTTTGTTTGTGCTTCAGCTATATTAGAGGAAGTAACATGTAGGTCCAACACATTTAGATTCAAAACTGAAATAATTTTTCTAACACTTATTAATCAATTCTCTGTGATCACAATGTTGGTATTATCACCACCTCGAACAATGATTATTCAACTGGAGAGAACACCATCAATATGTAGTTGATGTATTCACCTAGTGGTTAGTAATAGTGATTACTTAGAGGTGCCCTGGTAGATACCAATGTTTGCAATAAAACTATTATTGGTGACCTATTTTAAAAGTAGATCCTAGATATGGAACTGAGTAGGCTATGTGGGAGAGATTGTAATGTCTAAATATTTTATACCTTAGATAAAAGACCTAAAAGGAATGACTACTATATTAATAAGGTACACCTTTATATACAGGAGCATCAATAGGAAAATCATGGTTCAGTATGATTAATGTAGAATGCTACTTGAATTGATAACGATCCAATTTTTTTATTAGAAATGTATGTAAGTGAGTGAAAATCATGCAATCAACGAGTTCTGATATGTTGGCTAGTTTCTATGTATGAAACCTCAATAGAGCATTCAGCTGGTGGGATATTGGTTACAAGATGCAAATTGAAAATACTCATAACTCTAGATATTTGAAATGTTAGTGGGCTATCTCTGTGATTGAAAAACCATCCTTAAGGTTTTCATAAAAAGTATTTGTAATCACATATTAGATCTCCAATCTTATAGAAAACTCTCTCTATTTTGAAATAAAAAATTTAGATATTCTTAAAACATGGTTGGTAATTAGAATTATCTTATTTTTTATTATTCCCTAGATATATTTGGGATATATTTTGGTTGATTGCAATGCAGATTTACAAATTCTTCTATAATTGTCCTTATCATCATGAACCAACATCATATTCCCTAAAAGTATCATTCTAGATTTCTATATATCAAATTATCAAAAACTTCTATTATTGCTGACCTATGTGGATATGTCTAATTAGTAGTGCTTGCTGTCTAAGTTTGGTACAACGTTTCCCGTTCATGTTTTTGATAAGAATTTCTGATGTTTAGTTTGTGCTTCATCTATATAAGAGCAAGTGACGTGTAGGTACAACAAATCACGATTCAAGACATGAAGGATTTAGCTAGTCATCATTCACATGTGAAGCTAGTCATCATTCACATAGCTCTAGAAGAGAATTCAACAAAAAAAAACTACAGAGGTTGGTATTAATATGTGAAGCTAGTAATCATTCAAAAAGCTCTAGAAGAGAATTGGGACGGGTGGACATATAATAAGAGGTAGATTGATAATAATGTAGAAGTTTGGGTAATTAAAAACATAGGTAACACTTTTTACCCCTGTCTAATGACAATATAAAATATTCAAAGTTATAATGTTGCATTACATTAAAAAAGAATAATGCCAAATGGGGAAACAAGATAGACATTTTAAATATAAAATAACGCCCTTTTGACAAATCCATTATTTTCTTCGAATGAAAACGGGTCTAACAATGGGGTGGCAACACGAGTGGTACTCTCTACACTAAGAATGGCGTTTATTGGAATGGAGAGAATACCACTGATACGTATTAGATGTACTCGATGAATTGTCACGGAGGATATCGTATACCCTAAAAGGGCCTTTCTAGGTAACAAATGATCAAAAAGTACTATCATTTTTGACATGTTTGGATAATTAAGTCTGATTAGTGACAATTGTTTCCTAAGTCGGTAAGACATGACACACTCATATTTTTGATAGGAAATTATGATCTCTAGTTTGTTATTCGAGCAATACTAGAGAAGTGGTGTGTGGCTTCATCACACCTAGACTCATGACACGAATAATATAACCAACACATATAATTCAATTCGTGTAGATAACAGCGTTGGGCATGACCATGCTTTATTGTAATACAGATTATCAGATATATTGTTAAGTTATTTTATGTTTGCAGTCTCGGTGCATAATTATTAATGATTTCCTCACTTCCAATCAGCATGAGAGGTTTCTACCTAGATAAAATAATAAGTTGTACTCCATTTTGACACGTCGATTGATTTTTTTACCATGAAAAATGGCCCAACAATGGGGTGTCATTCTCTACACCAGGAATGACATTTATCCGAGTGGAGAGAACACCACTAATTGGTATTTGATTTACCCAATAAGTTGTCATGGAAAGTATCATATACCCAAAAAGTGGTATACTAGGTACCAAATTATCTAAAATTACGATTACTTTTACCTATTTGGATAAGTCTAATTCGTAATGATTGCTGTCTAAGTTGGTATAGCGTGATCCGTTCACAATTTTTATAAGAAATCCTGATTTCTGATTTGTGCTTCAGCTATACTATAGCAAGTTAGTGTGTAGGTCAAACACATCAAGATTAATGACGGGAGCGACTTCACTGTTTCGGTTCCCTGTAACGGTACTCTGTCGTTCAGATCATAGCCGTCCAATTCACACACAGTTAAGTTTTAGTTTCCTCGACTTTGAGATCCCACGAGTGTAGTATACTTGTGACGTGAAGGCTGGAACAGAGAATCGCAAACAATTCATGACAGGAAAGATATAAAGTGACGTCTAGGTCCAACACGTCAAGATTCAAGACTGATATAGCTAAAATTTGTTATTCAATTCTTTGTGATCACAGCTCAGAGCATGCGCAGTTAGAAACTTTGAATATAAATGTGTGCCCTTTAGACAAATTTAATTGATTTTAGACTATGAAAAAAGGCCCAACAATGGGTGTCAACACCGGCGGTGTTCTCTACACTAGGAGTGGTAATTAATGGTTGGAGAGTCACATGCAAATATGTTGTTATGGACAAATTGGTTCAGTTGTGTTCCAAAAAATTCCTACTATACATTTACCTAAAAATTCATAGTTCAAAAAATTAATGAGCCATGTGTACGATAGAGTTTTAATGGGACACAAGGACAATAATTTCGGAACTGCAAACTTGAAACCACTAATCGGTATTTGATATATTGAATGAGTTCTCATGGACGACATAACATACCCTAAAGTTCCTTCTTAGGTATCAAAATTTCTTAAGGTACTAATATTGTTGATCTCTTTAGATAAATTGCTGTCTAAGCCCGTACAACATGACCTGACAGGAAAATCTCACCTTTAGATTGTTACTTATATAGTAGAGAGAGAAACTATATAGGCCCAACATATCAAGATTCAAGACGGGAAGGATATAGCTAACATTTATTATATAATTCACCACGATCACAGTGCTGGGCATGCCCATGCTTTATTGAGATACATATTATCAAATATTGCCAAGTTATTTATATATATGTTTGGAGTTTCCATGCATAATCTATACTACTATAAAAAGAGTGAATAACTTTCATAAATTACAAATCTGCCACTAACCAATCAGATTACAGTATTTTCAAAATGGTGTGTTCTCCTTGATTCTCTCCCTTCTTAAAATTCTTCTCACAGTTTTTCCTATTTTTACATCACCACTACAAACTGCCCCGCCGCAGTTTTCAAAAAGCAAACTGCCGCTACGTGCTACCATTTCCCCCTATTTCATCGGCGTGTCACTACTTGCAACGTGACTAAAAACGTGGTAGTGGTGGACTAATTAACTGATTAACCATTTTTTTCTCCCCTTTCGGTGCTTGGTATCACACGCAACAATCCATGGAGTGGATTTTCAATAACTTTGCATAGAACTCCGAAGAGGGGCAATTTCCTCGACCACTTTCATCTTGAAAGCTCCTCTAGATGTTTCATCACACATCATGACGACACTAGCAGCAGAGATCAAGATAAATCGCAGCCCTACAAGCCGTCAGTTGGATTCCTGCCATTCATTGTGGATGGTTGCAAACGGTAGGAGATCAGCGATTTCACATACCAGGGGACCACATGAACCATCGTCTCTCGGCAAGTTACTCTGGGAGGCTGAGGATGAGTACAGGTTCAGCCTCGCCGGACGCCTTTGTCCGGGTTGAAGGGGCCATCTTCTAATAGAGTATCTTTTACGGTCGATACAATTGTTGCATATACGATTCAACTCATGTATAGTCATTTAAATATTGTATAGTTATATGTGTTTTGAATGTAAAGTAATTATCTATTTGTTTCAAAAAAAAGCATTTTTTAATGTCGTGGGCTACTGGATGATTATAACACCATTTCACAACCTCTCAGCATTCACAGCCCCTCAACATCTGCAGGAACTAATAAAATTTCTTTCTTGCACGAGCTTTTCATCACTACCGATACCTACAACGACGTTGTCAACAACTCACACCAACTAAACTCTCACTATACTGTCGTGCAGGTATATCATGTAGTATTATCACCATCAAACAGTTACGTGGTCAGCGCCAATATTAATAGCCATTTTACGGCTAGGAGCACCGATACGACTACACTGCATTGACACCGGCGAAAGCAGCAAGTCTACATAACCTCAACGATTCAATCCTTTCCTTTTCTCGCATGTTTGGAAAATATAACTCAGCAAGTTTCTGTATACAGCGGCGCCAAAACGGTTGGAGTTATGGGTGTATTTTCTGCAGGAATGTCTTGAAGAGTGGGTATTCCTGAGCAAGAGCAATAAGAAGAGTGTACAACAACCCAGTTGGCGATGCCCCTCTATATTCACACTTGAGGTGGAGGAGGAGTTATCATCATGGCTGCACAGGAGTCTCACCATAGGAATTGGGAATAACTAATGCAGAGGTATTCTTGTTTTCACTTAATAGTTGTCACCCACCCACACATTGCCAATCTGTGTCTTTCACCTTGTATTTCACTAGCTGCCTGCCGACGAGGATTTGGGTCTCTGTCATTATCCCTGCATGTGTGAGCACCGAAGGGCTGGGAGGAGCTTATTCAAGTGGAACATAGTCGTTGCCAGCCTTCAGCGCTGCTTCTTCCCTTAAAACTGTCCCGCTTCTCCTTTTCCATGAGCAACAGGCGGACGAGTAGCAACTCGATAGTTAGATGGTATAATTGGATGAATTCGTCCTACTTCAACACTCCTCCCTCATTCCACTAAAAGAAATGAAGTATTATCTTATTTCCCGTCAGTTTGTTAATTCTCGCGCTCAAGTGTCTTGCAATACCAGCCGGTGGAAAGTAAGTACCATCTCCATAAAAGAATGAAGATGTTAGATCCTAACCATAATGGTGGAGCGGCCAAAGGAGAAGAATCTTTAAGTTCTAGAATCCCCACACTTACCATAATCAATTAATACATGATATTGGAACTATTATTATTTCAAGTATACCGTGTTTCTTCTTTAAATCATCATTGTTTAAAATGCCTATGCATTCTAACATTTATCGTCTTGTCTATCCAACGTCTATTATATTGATTCACGTGTGTGTTTGCAGGTCGACGTTCCAACTAAGGGATCACACAGGTCGTTGGTTGTAGGGGCCTACGCGTACTCGAACGGGTCCCTTCTTCGTCGTTCACAATTTCCTTTACGATTCCTTCTCTCCATGATATGTTTTCTCTTCCCACCTTCAAACACTCCAAGTAAATAAAACCACTCCACCGTCCGTGCTCACCGTCAAGGAAGATATTTGCTTATTTCTAACAAGTCTTGCAACCACACAATCACTGAAGTAGCGAAGGGAGACCGTAGAGTGTCCCACCTCGCCTCTATATGTATGCTTCTGGAAACTATGTTTTGTAAAGCCAGTCTCAGCGCAAGGTTCCCAAGAAAATCATATCGAACTTCTTAAGCAGTTTGAGGTAATGTATTTACAAGATGTTTAATTTCTTTTGTTCTGAGATTACTGTTCTAGACATATTATATTTAATCTCGACCGTTGAAACACTCAATTAGTTTTTTAGGGTAGGTGTTTGGGATAGAAGAATGGCATCCAGATAAATTAGCCATTACAGTGATTTGAAACCGATCTACAACTTGGATAAACTGCTCTTAACTGCATTGTTAGCCCATGTCTTGTGCCTCGAGTGAGATTTTTAGGAATATAAACCCCGTACCAAAATATATTATGATATCAGTGTAGAAATGAAATCACGTGGAACAGGAATCAACGATCTGGAGGGCATCTAAAGTTATGAAATTCATACGACGATGAGAATAAAAAAGGCTTATACTTTGACAAGTTTTCTTCAATCGATTAATTGTGAATCTGATCTTCAATTTTTCTGTTCTAATCGCTATTGCTTTTGTGCTTTTTTTTTGGGAATGTATTTTTGGTTACAACAGTAGTCTTTATAGCTATTTTTTTAACTTCAGGTAGAAAATAAAGAGCCACAACTTAATTGGAAAGCAATGACATGTCCACAGAAAAAATCCACTCATGGTATTGCTAGGACAATAAATTTGACTTTGTGTTTGTATAAGGTTAGTTATCAATTATTTCAAACAAATATGGTCGTTTAAGAAAAAATTATGCTACACATTGTAAAAAGTGATTCTATAATAATATTTTTATTTAATAACTTACGTCTAGAATCATTGATTTAGTTAATTTTTTTCTTTTCATTTGATTTGTTCTATTTGCTTCTCAACATTCCTAGCTTATTTGAGAGAAAATAGATGGAAACAAATAAAAACAATAAAACAAAGGGAAATTCCACATGCTTGTAAATGTTAAAAATGCTCCACTACTAGACAACTAAAGAAAAATTCATCTTGAATAATGAATAGATTTGTCCATGTCTTATAATAGTAATACAATGCATTCTCCTTTATTCTTTGAGACTTACTACAATATTGACT
Source organism: Alisma plantago-aquatica (assembly GCA_963693085.1). Lineage (NCBI taxonomy): Eukaryota > Viridiplantae > Streptophyta > Magnoliopsida > Alismatales > Alismataceae > Alisma > Alisma plantago-aquatica. The sequence continues at coordinate 565,945,135 of OY856409.1, read as the reverse complement.
TATCCCATTACAGAATTCTTACTATTGTTCATTCTAAATTTCCACTCATTTTTTCCCATAAAATATACTTATATCTTCGTTTTTTTTTTCAAATTACATGTTTATATAATGGTATTGAGCTCAAATTGCATAGGAAGATCTTAATATCAAATTTGATAACAAGAAATAATATCTTATTAATGACACTTATTTTCACATATTACATTTCTTTTCTTACAGTTAGTTTCATCACAGTTTCAAATTTCTACAGATTATGAGGTACTTTAAGATCATGTTATCAATTTTAGGTTGATAGAAAGTAAAGAACACGACACAATCAAAGTTTGATGCAAACCTCACTATTCTCCTTCTCATTGTTCAAAATAACTCCCATTGAAGAGTACATAAAGTCCGTGTTCACCTTTAGTTCATTTTAAGGTAGAAACTTGTCAAAGGCAACATAATTGTTCAGTTGACAAAATACCATGCATGATAGAAGAATTCTTGTAGTGTTTGAATTCTAAAATTTTCATTCTTATAACTTAATATCTTTGTATCTTGTAAGCTACAAGTATCACTTTATGAACAACTATTTTCTCTATTCGTACTTTTTTTCATTGGCACAATGCTTGTATTAAGCTTCTTTAAGTAGTATTATTGATTTCCAAACTTGCCGCTAAAGAGAAAAACAACTCCAACTATTAAACAGTGATATAATTCTAATCAAAGTGTCAGTAACATTGTGCAACCTTAGACTACTACAAGCATACATATAATTTATCATCTATATATCTAACTTATCTACGACTCACTTGAATATTACATGTTGATAACTCTAATAAATAAGACTGAGAGCAATAGTTGGACTTTGGTATTGTTTCTATTAATCGATAGAAAGAGATTGGTTAAGAATAAATTTTATGCAAGTTTATATCATTGTCAATATCTTCAATTGTACATGTAATAAATGTGAAATATCATTATGTTACACCTACTATTTGAAAAATGATAACACATAATATATAAAAGTCATGTCGATAATTTTTTTTTATAAAAGACACTCAATTAACTTTGAATTCATAATACTCAATTGTGAATGTCACTCACTCTAGAATAAAATGATTCCATGAAACTATGAGTTTATATTACATGCATTTGTAAGATAAAATCATCATCATTTATCCGTGTTGTTAAAACCTCATAATTACATTAAATGTAAGTTTGTTTAGTATTTTTTTATAATTTTGAACGTAGATATATTGAGTACCATTAAGTTTTGTTATAATTTCTAATATGTATCACACTTTACTATTCAAACTACTCATTATTATTATATCGCGACTTATTTAATTAGATATAATATTCATTTTGAGTGGGCGTGTGATTATTTCCCTAATTGACAAAGTCGTTCCTAAATAACTCTCAACTACAATTCACTATGTAATCACTTCCATATCAATAATAGAATATAAAATTCATTATGTAATCACTTCCCAAAATATCATGCATCTCTCTCAAGTCATCTTGTTTATTGTATTTTTAGTCCATTCGGAATGAAACACATGACTTTATTATAATCAGTCAAAATCTATCAAGACATTTGTACATATATTCATGACAAATATATTTTAATATGTTCACCTTAAAATTAATATAGGTAGTTCTCGTCACGAACTTAATCCCAATTTATTGTCTTTTTACAAGACAACTAACTCTATCAACGGGCAAACAAATGACTTTTTTCTTTCAATTTACTACTTGAAGTATCAATTGTTGATAGTTAAAGATGTTTGACATGGCTTCTGGATTTATATTCTATTTCAGTTTTTTTTTCACTTGAGATCATGTTATTAGGGTTAACTCTCCTCTTAGACTTTATGGTCACCCATCAACCTTTATCTTTTTGTTTGTCGATGATTGTTTGTTACTTCTTGTACCAAAGTATCATCGACCATGTAAATCCTAGCTGATTTTGCATTTGAAATATCATATTCTATTTATGAATAAATGATATTTACAATATACACTCACTCAAATTCTCTTCCAGACAAATAAATTCAAATCTATATCCTCAATATATAAGTGTATATTTTAACATTGACACTTAACTACCCCCACCCCAAGTTGGTCGATGTTGTTGTTCCCAGTCAAAGTCAATTACCCACATTCCATGTTCACTCATCACTCTCTCTTCAATTATCTCACATTTTTATATTCCCAATTCAACGAGTATTACCCAATTACCCCAACGCTATGTCAAAAAATCTCTCCCTCTCTCTATTACTCCATATATCATCATCTCATTTTTTTAGTCCTTTCCACACTACAAAAGTATCTCAGAGAAAACCCATCTATATTTGTAAAAGAAAAAAAAGTTTATCAATAAATGTGGTAGTAATTATTTAATTTGACATTGAAATATATATATGTTGACATATACAATTAACCATAAAACTATTATATCAAAATGTGTCAAATTTTGTTAACACGTGCATCGGCACGTGTGTGTTTACTAGTTATTAATGACGTCCAGAGTTCCGACTAGCACGAGAGGTTTCCACCTGGATCCACCCCAAGTTGGCGGCAGAAATCCTGATAGTAGCTGACTCTAGCATTCACGGCTGGAGAGTTGCCGCCGTTGCATTCGATACTGTTGACGGCTCGTATGGTGGCACCGAAACCCTGGCCGGATACGATAGCGTTGTGGGAGTTGCTGTTCGACATCCAGAACCAGACAGCCGTCTTGAAGGATAGAACAGGGTCCCTTGCCACCTGCTCCGGATTGTTGATGCCGTCGAACCCCAGGGCTCGCCCGGCTGCTTGGTAGTTGTAGTTCCAGGATAGCTGAAGCGGGCCGCGGCCATAGTAGGACTTGCCATCTGGGCATGGGAACCGGCTATCGCACAAGCGATTGCTCTTGTTGATCTCTTCGATGAAGCAAAGGGCTGTGACAGGTATTCTCAATAGTCAGACATGCATATTCAGACGTCAAGTGACTACCTAGCTAGATTTTGGTGTCCATTCAATATATATCATGGCCAGTAATGAGTCACTTACATCCTGTCTCATGTTTGACGTGGGCGAAGAAGGCGGCGATCTCCCTTCTGCGGGCATCATCGGTGCCTGTGTTGCCGAATGCCGAGAAGGATCCAGCAGCGTTCAGGAAAGCGTCGCGGCTGTAGAAGCCTCTGCCCTGGCAGCCAGCACCAGCCTGGTTAACGCCGTCAAAGAAGCCTTGAGTAACAATGGCTGCGACCTGAGCTGCAACAGGAGTGGTGAAGAAGCCAGCGAGAGCAATGCCGCAGAAGAGGAGAACAGCAACGGTGTTGTGTGTCGCCATGGCTGAACTGAAGGTGGAAGCGTGCTGGTGGTCTTTACTTGTTTAATAAAATGTGTGTAGGGGAAGAGAATTTATAGGACTCGGGAGCTCCCGATATCGGCCCTATAACGGATGAAGTACAGGGTGGGATAGATCGTCGATCGGGTTGTGGGCTGCATACGGATCTTCCAAGTTGCCCCTGAACATACGTGCTCCAGGTAGAAACAGAGAAAAAGAACAAAAAAGACAACTGAGAACTTTGGATTACGTGGAAAATCAGTATACAGACGCTAAACCAGTCAACACGCTGTAAGTCTTTATCAAACACGAGACTTTTGTGGCAGCCCGAAATCGCTCACATGCCATCTGGGACAGCTAGTCTTAAATATGGAAACATTATTTCAATTCATGAAGAAATTTCTTCCCTCATTCTCAACAATAACTGCTACTAGCTTATTTTGACTAATCAGCGCCGGCCATTGCAAGAAAACATCTAGAACGAAGTAATAGAAATGCAGTCACCTAATGGACGATCAAGAGTGAGGTGTGTGACATTTTAAGGATAAAGACGGTTAGAATCGCACAACATATCATAAACGAGTACATTATTCACGAAATGTCATACTAACATAAGTTTAGTGGAAACTGAAATGGAGTAATTTTGTTAGTATCATCTTCCAGGTGTGAGAATAACATCTTCATAGAATGTGGAACGTGAAAATAATATTGTGGAAACTATTGCAACGGTAAGAGGGAGGCACATCACCTTCCAAGAGACAACATCCCAAGGGTTTCATCTTTGGCCAAGGAGCTTGCATGCAAGTGAGAGAAAGCTCCAACTTCTCTCTAGCAACATCCCAAGGGTTTCATCGTCCCTGATCCCACTCCTCCCGTCCGGAGAGCCTCTATCCAAGCTCCCCCGTCCTACCCGGTGAGCATTACATCGGAAGGTTAACAAAGGTTTGCACTTCTCACACCTTCTGGTTCCCCTCCTTTCTCGACAAACGATCTCGCGCCTGTGGATCAAAGGTAAACTCCTTCCCCTGAACCAGCATTCTCTCCCTCCTCTTTACTTCTCTTCCCAAATTTTAGAGGTCAAGGCTACATCTGGTGCATTTTCAATGCTATCTGAAGGCTTTATGGAAACATGCAGACCATTAAATCACAATTGTTAATATTCTCCATCCGATGGCGGCTGAATCAAACAACTTTCCTGGCTGTTCGGGATCTACTTCACCCTGAGGCTCTCTCTGTGATAACCCCTTTATGAGATTCCCTCCTGCTACCGACCTCTCTGTCGGACTCTCGCTCCCCTCTCATCGATCACTTTGGGGGTGTTTTCCCTGCCCACCTGTGGAATATTTCGTCCAACCAGAATATCACCCCAGTGGATATCTCCGCCACGATCACGTCATGAGAACATGATGTTTGTTTACCTTGGCCAAGTGCATAAACAAGCACACCCAGGCTGTTCCGGGAAAATCATCGATTTTCAGAAGTGTTCTCAAACTAAGGAAACCCTCGATTTCGTCTTCCCACACTTGGTAACCTCCTTCTCCACCTTCTATGGATTCTCATTTCACCTTCATGGATTACCCGCTCTCAAATCCCACATACTCCACATGCATCCCTCTCCCCAAAGCGTGGATATACCACAAGTTCGACATCTCCCCGAGATCCTATGTGGTGTACTTGGGCCACCGATCTTTCCCGGTGACGGTCATCTGGTCATCTCTGAACGACCAACACTAGAAAAATAGAGCATCAACCATACTCATCACCGAGGGTTGGGCCCAGTTGATCGCTGAACTCCAGCTTAAGCCGGAATGGACCCTCTATATCAAACCTTTTGGGAATCGAACATTCTTGTCTTGGGTTAGGGATTTCAACACCAACACACCATCAAAGCTGACACATCTGTTTGAAAAGAAAGACAGAGAGAGCTCATCTTCTTCGAACTCGGCTGACCATCTTTTTGTTCGGGACATTCGTCAACTGTCGATCGGCTCCAAGAGTTTGCCCATCTCTGTCTTCTCTAGTCTAGAGGAGGACGATGTTGTAGACACAGCGACAACACCACATCTCTCAAACTCCATCACAGCCAGGTATCACCTCTTTTCCCCTCCTATCAGCTTGAAGACTGCAAACCCTACTCTTGATACACATCACAAAACCCTAAACCCAATATCCATCCCTGAGATAGACATCATACCAAAAGACACATTTCTCCTAAATCGTACTTTCCCCTTCTAGGGCAGGAAAAATATACACACCTCGTAAAGGAACACTTGGAAAAAAGTTCCACCGCCCAAACCTGGCAAAAAGCCCCTCCCAGACGACCTTTTCGGGCCCTCATCTGCTCCTTTTGTAACAGAAGACACCATTCGACATCTAGATGTCCTTCTCGTCTAACCTATTTCAGATGCCAACAAAAAGGACATACCAGAAAAAACTACTAGGCTCACCTCCCCCCAGTAAAACATCGACATGTTGCTGCCTCAGAGCGACATTTCCCTAGATTTTTCTCTGAAAAAGCCATGACTTTTAAAGAGAACCAACGAGTTCCCAGAAAGGGTGCATTTGATAACAGACACATTCCCTACCCCTGACCCCCACTCAGCAAAAATGCTTTTACATGCTTAGTTGATCTCCCATCCAAGCATTCAGATCTCCTCCCAACCGCTTCTAAGCATATATACACCAGACATGGGCCCTCCACAAAACCATACCACAAACCCTCAAATTTTAAGCTGTCACCACTGAAACCCAACACACACATTGCTCCCCCCAGAGATTACACTCCCCTCTCCAACTCCACATTATCGGAAATGGAAGCCCCAGGGCTTCTGAAATATGCCATTGCCCTTGACTTACTTGCTAACTCCATGAGACTTCTATAGGTCTTAACATTGAGGAGAATTCTGGTCTCCATTGAAAATAACCTAGACAACAACCGGATCAACATCCTAGATGTCACTCGAGCCCTAGCTCTTCTAACCCCAGGACAGACGATCCTCAAACCCAAGATCAATTCCCCTACCCGGCTGATTTACATGGTCCCGGAAGGTACAAAAATAAAACATCTATTCAACCAGGTCCTCACCATTCCTTGTAGATCAAGCTTCATTCAAGCTAGATTAACCAAATGGTCGGCAGACCTTGGGGCCTTCCCAGTGCCTGTAGGAGGTTCTGATTGGGTTGCCATTTCAAACCTCCCACCCCACCTCTGGGAAGCTGAGATCTTCAAAGAGAAATCCCACTCTATAGGGGGCACTCTATAATACATCAGCCCTGAAACCTTACACCCTACTCAATACATCAAAGCTTACTGCCTCTTCACTGTCAAAGCATCCATGTCATTACCCCTAGCCATCAATATCAGAATAGGAGAATCCATTTACAACATCAAGTTGTCAGCCAAACATCCTTCGAAAAATAAAACAACCTTCTCAGATCTCTCTGTCCACCCACCCTCTTGGTTATGTCCAAACAAAGACAGAAAGGCCCCAAACCCTACTCAAAAGGCAGGTGAAAGACACCTTGTCTGAGAAAGGAAAAATTACAAAACCACTTCCTCTGGTAACTCAAATACTCCATCCAACCGCAAGAGAACCAGATCCTCCTCTCCTCCAAAACACATACTAGCCTCCCCACCCACCAGCACGAAATCCCCTTCTCCACCACCTTCCCAGGAAAACAAAAGTTCTCTTAGCATTAGCCCAAACACCTTGAAAAAACTCAAAACAACCATACTAAAAGAAATTAGAACTTCATAGAGTCCACAACCGAAGAGCACATGATAAGGAGAAGAAGTCAGCAAACTCCCAAAGATAATGTTGCCCTATCCTGAAGGGGCAAACAAGAAACATATCGTCAGCCGACAGGAACTAGGTACATCCACAAACACTCCATTTAGCTCATCATGCACAAAATCTTATATTCTGGATGATTCTTCTTTTCCTTTGATCAATGCTTTAGATTGAGATCTTGATAACATAGAAGATCTAGCATCTTGGTCTAACATGTCTAGTTTCATAAAATTTGCTAGAAAAATTGCAATACAATTTGATAATGCAGACAAGGAAAATAAAGTTTTAGATGACATAGAGCTTTTCATGGGATGGACCAACCGAAGGGAATGGGAAACCACCAAAGTCAACTTCAACTTTCTGAAAATCCAATAGATTGTTTCTGGACTCCCCTTATCAGTAACCATTTTATCCACTATGAGAATATCATCATGGAATGTATGTGGGGCTGCAAACCTCAATATATGAAAGGAAATCCGTTCTCATATTTACAAAAATAAAATAGACCTCATCACTATCCAGGAGACAAAAACTTGTATTTCCCCTTTTGCCCTTAAAACCATTGGAGGCAATAGAATAACTGACTGAATCCAAATTTACCCCTCCGGATTTAAAGGAGGTCTAGTAGTGGGGTTCAACAACCAAACTTTCACTCCTACATCTACGACTTCTCCATAACCATCCCTATCAAAAACACATCTGATGGTTTTAGCTAGAATTTTACAAGGGTATATGGAGAACCTAGACATAATAAGACAACATTCCTAACTGAATTAGAAACTATTATGTCTTCATTCTCCAAGTCTCCCTGGGTCCTAGGTGGGGACTTCAATCTAATAACCCAAAATTTAGACCGATACAACCCCACTAGCTCATCACAACCCATGTCTGCTTCTGATAAACATTTTAGCCACCTTCTCACTAGACATGCTTTAATTGAACTTAAACCATCAAACGCCTCCTTTACTTGGTCAAGAAATCAAACCTTCGCTAGATTAGACCACTTCATCTGCTCCCCCACTTGGGAAGACCATCACCCCCTCTCTACTGTTCACACATCTCATCGAGCCATCACAGACCATTTTCCCCTTATCCTTGATACCACCACCGAATCATGGGGAAAAAGACCATTTTGTTTTGATAACTATTGGCTCTCATTAGATAACTTCACACTCAAATGTGCTGATCACTGGAAGCAGGTCGACCCCCAGACCACAAACCTTGGACTCCATATCCTCAAAAACACACAAAAAAAAATCAAAATCCCACATAACAAATGGAAACTTCTTAACCCAAATAAGCTCTCTAAAACTCTCAAAGACCTTGAGCAACAATTCCTTTTTGTTGACAAAGACCCTGTAGCTGACCCAGCTCTTGTTCTTTCAATCAAAGCAGACATAGACTTCACAAAAAACTACATTGACACAAAGTGGAGACAACGAGAAAAAATCACATGGGCAAAAGAAGGAGATAAGAACCAAAGTTATTGCACAAAACGTGCAACAATAACTTATGGAAGAATGCCATCACATACTTACAGATCAATAATAGAATCAAAACCCATAAATCTGCCATCACAAACCATATCACAGAACACCTTAAAAAAATCTTCAACACCAACCACCAACCCTCCTTCCTAAATGACCTGGTTTGGCCTACGATATGTTCTTCACAATTTGACCATCCTCTTGATCTTATCAAACCATTCACCTCAGAGGAATTAGACATGGTCACAAAAACCTTAGGCTCAAATAAATCACCTGGCCCAAATGGACTAAATGTTGAATTCTACCTTGCTAACTGGAACCACTACAAAGTAGATTTCCTAACTTTACTCAAGGCTATTCATGACAGTGAAAACATTCACAACGTCATCAAACATCTGAACAAATCTTTTATCCCTCTCATAAAAAAAACCAACCAACCCGACCTCATTTCCCAATATAGACCCAACAATATCATCAAAACCTCCTACAAAATCATAGCCAAGACTTTAGCAAATAGAATAAAACCTCATATCAACAAAATCATCCCACTCAACTAAAATGCTTTTCTCAAAGGAAGAAGTATACAAGATGCCTACCTGATGGTTAACAAAACTATACATTTCTGTTATAAAAACAGAACACCCTTACTAGCCATCAAATTTGATTTTGAGAAAGCTTTTGATTTCATTAATTGGCAATGTATCACCAAAACGCTCCATGGTTGTGGATTTCCTAATAAATGGGTCAACGGGATACATGCTTGCATCTCCACAAATTATTTCTCCACTATCATAAATGGTGTCCCCTTCAGATATTTCAGAAACACAAATGGCCTTAGACAAGGGGATCCGCTCTCTCCATATCTGTTCATCATAGTCACTACCATTTTCTCCCGCATGATATAAATGGGAAAAGATAATGGACTGATACACTCACCTTTGGAATGAAAAGAGAACATAATACAATTCAGAGATGATACATTCATCCTTACCTCTCCAGAGGACTCCTCTATCCTCAACACCATTAGAATAATAGGAATCTTCTCCTACATCTCTGGACTCAAAATAAATCTCCATAACTCGTCCATCTTTGGAGTTCACATTGACCTCTCAGAGTTGGCCAGATTTAGGGAACTCCTTAGATGCAAGGTCGAAGACTTCCCCATATAATACCTAGGACTCCCCATCACCCCCACAACATCACAAATGCTACTTGGAAACCCATCCTTGACATGATCAATAACAAACTGTCATCTTGGATAAATAACTTCCTCAACCTCACTAGAAGACTTACTCTCCTAAATAGTGTCATTACACCCATCACCACTCATTGTCTTAGTTGTATCCCCCTCCCTACCAAGACCAGAAAGCTCATTGATAAAATTTGTAGAAAATTCCTCTAGAACAACCATATTCCTTCCACAAACTCTGGAAGACACTACCATCTTATTAATTGGGACACTATTGTTGCTCCAATTGACCAAGGTGGTTGGGGCATTCTTAACATAGACACCCATGCTTTCTGCCTTATTACCAAAATCATCAACAGCCTGGCCAAAAAGAAGAGGAAAATCTAGACCGGTCCCATAAATTTCAAATATTACCAAAAATCCCCTCCCTGGCACAAAGTTCCCAAAAAGTCTTCCTCACCTCTCTAGAAATACATCAACAAAAACATCCAAAAAATAACCTAGATCATTAACACCCCCACACTCCCATCTAAAAATCTCCATTTGGCACGACCCATGGTTAAAGAATAACACTATCCATAACCTGCACACAAATTGGTCCATACCTAACAAACTCACTAAGATCAACACTGCCAAAGCACTAAATCAACTGACCAGTACAGATCAAATGCACTCAAAAGATGTATACTCATACATCTCAACCCTGACTGCCTATCCACCCTGATCCAGACACTTGAACAAAATACATCAAATCATATTACCTGGAAATGGGGAAACACATACTCTGTGAAGAATGCTTACACTTACCTCTCTTACAGAGGTCTGTCCCCCCCACCTCAAAAATCTGGAAGCAAAAGTGACAATAGAAACATAAAATCTTTCTTTGGCTATTTCTATACAACAAGCTGCTCACTGAACAAAACCTCATTAAGAGAGGCTTCAACGGCCCCTCTAGATGCTCTCTATGCCACAACAACACAGAATTGGTGGACCACATTTTCTTCAACTACAAATTCTCACTCAGAATCATCTTACATTTTATTCAAAATTTCTAGCTTGATCTCTCATCAGCAACAATTCCTCTGTATCCCTCTCCTAATAGGCCCTTCACTTCATTTAGTGGTGATGATCTCTTCTTCACCATTAGTTGGAACCTTTGGATTGAGAGAAACAACAGATACTTCAACAACGTGTCAAGACTGAAGCATGTCATCATCTCACGTATTAGTGTAGACCTTCATATTCTCACCATGTTCAGGCAAGTAGGACCAGAAGAGGATTGAGGATTCTAATGATGGTGAATCAGAGGTCCGTAATTTATGTGACTTGAAGGTGATGGTAGATGACAATACTGGTGTTAGTTGTTTCTTCAACAGTAGCGATGATGTTTTCATCTGGCTCCGAACAACTTTTTCAAGTTTTTTTGATGCTCTATTACTAGTACATCTTGCTTTTGTCAATGAGGCTTGTTAAGGGGTGCCTCCCTCATGAACTTTCTCATTTCAGCATCTTTCCTGCTAAATCAAACTTAAGTACTGTACTGAAAAGTAGGTGTTCGCTTGCTTTTGCCTTTCAATATATGCTACGATCATTAAAAAAAAACCTTCCAAGTGACAATGCATGCTAACTCATATGAACACATATATAATAAATATAATCATATTACTCATTTATAATTTGGATATAATCCTATAAAATGGTACCAAACAAGGTACTGTATTTCATATAAGATCTGGGATTAATACAAAGGGTTTCATCATACCTTAATAATTTTAAGGACTCTCCCCGCCTACACATGTCAGGGCACAATAACAACTAATTGATACATTAAAGCGGACAAATATTTATATGTGATGTGTGCACTTTGAGAATGTTTATGTTATTTAGTTGCCTACTTAGAAAGTTTCTTATTACCCAGCACACTCATGTTTTGAAACATGTGTATATACCAGGATGAATGATACCCCCTTCCCACACAATCAGATAGCCTACCCCAGATTCTTCCAAGTATCAAAATGGTTTCCATTGTCTTAGGCTGCCAAAACTCAAACTTACATTTCAATTTCTCTTAGCTCTTAACACAATGTTAAGATACCAAAATTGGCCCTTGACAGACCTCTCTCGGAGCTTTCAAATCCATCTTTCTGGTAACATGCCTTGCACAAAACGGTTGCATATATATTACATCAACTATCAAACAATCGCCTAAATGAGAACCTTCTGGTGCTCTTTTGACACAATTCCTAGTAAACGGCTATAAGTTACTCCAATCACTTGATCGTACCAATCATATATCCTACCTAAACTATTTGTTCAAAATATTAAAATTATGTACTATGAAGCTTAGTGAAAATCGAAATGGCGTATTCTTACTAGTGTTTTTGTCCCATCACAAATATAGTACACACTTGTAGGTGTGAGATTATAGTTTTCCTAAAATAAGACATGTGATAAAATCATATATAATCTATTGAATTACTGGTTGGAGACATGTTGACATACAAGTCAAAATGCATGTTACATCATATGCATAATTATAACAACAAAGATGATGCTAGTACTAGTTTCTAGTTTGGATGGAATCATGTAATAATATATAAAAAGGGTCTTATTTTATATTCTAGTAACTATTTTCCGATATTATTTTTAATATTATACATCTTTTTTTATTAAACTAACCACTACATCAAAGGTAAGCTGAAGGACACAAAATTGACAAGTTCATACAAATCTAAGAACAATAGGTCGTCAAGAAGGTCAATCCCTGATCAATGTACATTAAGTAAAAGCTTGGTGACTAATAGTAGTTTGCTGGTATATCCCATGGTAAAAGAGTAAAGAACCTTGAGAAATAAACAATAAAAAATAATTTTATGTTGACTCCCCATTTTCATTATTATTCAATGATCGATATTAGATTTGTCCTTTATAAAACGGAGTTCATTATATGTAGTAAATGCTTCTCCAATTTTTTTTTCATTTGAAATCAATAAATTTCACCAATTTTCCATATGTTTGGGTTCACATACAGAAGGTATCTTTCTTTAAACTTAAGTGTAATTTGACATTTAAAACAACTTTTACAATTTTTTAAATAAGTTTCCTAGTTTAGTCATCCTGACAATAATATTTATTTTTCAATACCCCAATTACCATTATCATGTTGAAAAAATTATATGATATTATAAAAAGGATGTCTTAGTCCCAAATTTTTATCTTATGTTTCTTCCTTTGTTAGTTGAGATTTTTTGTTCTTACAACTAAATCTCAGAATCCAAACCCAATTTTAATAGAGATATCTCTAGAATATCCTTGGAAAATCCAAAACCCCAAATATGAAATGTATTTCTTAATTTCCTGGGACACCCAGTGGAACCCTACGTTCTTCCAAGGTTCCATGTAGCAAGATCTTGGGTTCTACCAGTGGTTGGTTCTATGGAATGTTATATTCCATCAGTTCTATTCTAGAAACATCTACATGGAACCATACACCCCTAATCATTATTCTAGACTAAAAGTACCTCTCCATATCCATCATGAACCATTTCCCCTTTCGACTCTCAAGGATCTAGTGAATGAATTATCCATCCATTTTAATTCAATTTCCCTTGTGATTAGTAATCATTCTTTTAGAACAACCAATTCTACTACATGAAATGGATGTTGGGATTGTAAGGAGGAAGCATGGTTGCCTATTTTTCATAGATCTTAATTTCTTATCTATTAATACTCTTATACTTTTATGTAAAATTGTATAACCACTTATCCAGTTGTACAATTTGCTTATTCAATTGTCCTAACTATCAACGTGAATTGGTTAACTATTCTGATCAATTAAATAATAGCTTCCAAGACAGAATCTTTCTGAATTGATAAATTATGCATCTAGATCTACTACCATGTAGTATAGTTGTTCATATCTATCGGTAGATTTTGTCAAAAAGCATCACTTTTTCTTGTTGTTGAATATGCCTCTATCATCTCTCTCTATTTCTATTTCCTCCCAATTTCCTAGGATGAATCTCCATCATGAGAGCTCTCGAGAGCAATGCCATAAAAGAGGAAACAACAACGGTGTTGTGTGTCGCCATGGCTGAACTGAAGGTGGAAGCATGCTGGTGGTCTTTACTTGTTTAATAAAATGTGTGTAGGGGAAGAGAATTTATAGGACTCGGGAGCTCCCGATATCGTCCCTATAACGGATGTAGTACAGGGTGGGATAGATCGTCGATAGGGTTGTGGGCTGCATACGGATCTTCCAAGTTGCCCCTGAACATACGTCCTCCAGGTAGAAATATAGAAAAAGAACAAAAAAGACAACTGAGAACTTTGGATTACGTGGAAAATCAGTATACATCGACGCTAAACCAGTCAAGACGTTGTAAGTCTTTATCAAACACGAGACTTTTGTGGCATCCCCAAATCTCTCACATGCCATCCGGGACAGCTAGTCTACCATCTTAAATATGGAAACATTATTTCAATTCATGAAGAAATTTCTTCCCTCATTCCCAACAATAACTGCTACTAGCTAATTTTGGCTAATCAGCGCCATTGCAAGAAAACATCAAGAACAAAGTAATAGAAATGCAGTCACCTAATGGACGATCAAGAGTGAGGTCTGTGACATTTTAAGGATAAAGATGGTTAGAACCGCACAACATATCATAAAAGAGTACATTATTCACAAAATGTCATACTAACATAAGTTTAGTGGAAACTGAAATGGAGTAATTTTGTTAGTATCATCTTCCGTGTGTCAGAATAACATCTTCATAGAATGTGGAACATGAAAATAATATTGTGGAAACTATTACAACTATAAGAGGGAGGCACATCACCTTCCAAGTGACAATGCATGCTACCTTATATGAACACATATATAATAAATATTTTGAGAAATATAATAAATATAATGATATTATTGATTTCTAGTTTGGATAGAATCCTATAAAATGGTACCAAACAAGGTGCTATATTTCATATAAGATCTGGGATTAATACATAGGGTTTCATGATACCTTAACAATGTTAAGGACTCTCCTCGCCTACACATGTGAGGGCACAATAGCAACTAATCGATACATTAAAGCGGACAAATCTTTATATGCAATGTGTGCACTTTGAGAATGTTTATGTTATTTAGTTTCCTACTTAGAATGTTTCTTATTACCTAGCACACTCATGTTTCGAAACATGGGTATATACCAGGATGAATGAAGCCCCCTTCCCATACAATCGGATAGACTACCCGAGATTCTTCCAAATATCAAAATGGTTTCCATTGTCTTAGGCTGCCAAAACTCAAACTTACATTTCGAATTCTCTTAGCTCTTACCACAATGTTAAGATACCAAAATTGGCCCTTGACAGACCTCTCTAGGAGCTTTCATATTTCCATCTTTCTGGTAACATGCCTTGTGCCAAAAGGTTGCATATATATTACATCAACTATCAAACAACCGCCTAAATGAGAACCTTTTGGTGCTCTTTTGACACAATTCCTAGTAAATGACTATAAGTTAGTCTCGTCACTCAATCGTACCAATCGCATATCCTACCTAAACTATTTGTTCAAAATATTGAAATTTTGTACTATGAATCTTAGTGAAAATCGAAATGGAGTATTCTTACTTGTATTTTTGTCCCATGAAAAATATAGTACACACTTGTTGGTGTGAGATTATAGGTTTCCTAAAATAAGAAATGTGATAAAATCATATATAATCTATTGAATTATTGGTTGGAGACATGTTGACATACAAGTCAAAATGCATGTTACATCATATGCATAATTATAACAACAAAGATGATGCTAATACTAGTTTCTAGTTTGGATGGAATCATGTAAGAATATATGTTACTCCTTGAAAATAGGCCACCACTATTCGGATGAAATTGCAAACCAACAACATGATCGACACCACTGATAGGTGGTTGGACAACTTTGACCAATTGTTACTCTTTCAATGGGTCTATAAATACCGCTCCTTGCTCTTCCTTCCTTGCCTCATTAGTATGAGTAGATTTCATAATATTGATGTAACATAAGACTCCATTGTTGAGATCCATCAGTTGACACATATTGATGAATTTTCAACTTCCATTTATTGTCACCATTATTGTAACTTTCTTCTTTTTTCTTCTCTTGTGATGACTTATGTCCTTCCTTGAGTCATTTGAACCTATAATCATGTGAACTCATATTTTTTATTTACATGGAGATCCATTAAGTTATTCCTCCTTGATCATTCTTAGTGTGTTTTCTTTATGGTTTTGAATAGTATGAATTTATGACCTATTTTCCCCTATAACTCTTGTTCTAGCTATCTTTAGAGAATGGATATGCTTTCATAGCGAGCTACCTGTGAAAAAATTTCAAATATTGGAGACATTTCCTATACGATTCCTCAATTTTTATAAATTTAGATTCCAAGATATGAATTCAATAAAAATGTTTATAGATGTAGTTTAAGACAATTGGACTAATGAGATTAATATTACAACCTTGATTATATTTGAATGATGAATTTAGGTTATAGACTCAGAGCAAGTCTTCAATTTAAGATAATAATGTGACATTAAGGAAATACGTGAAAATGGTCTTTAATTGGTAATAAATACCTTTAAATCATAACTAGAAGGATACTTATGCTTATGGACCCATTGAAAGGCCTCAGTATGAGCTCTGGGCCTTGGGATCCAATATAGGCCCAATGAAGTTGTTTTTATGGTAAATAGGCCCATATGTAGATGTGACAAAGGTATTGGAATTTAGTGCATAGTATGGTGTCAATAATCTTGTTATATGATTAATAAACTAATTATGACATAAGGAGCAAAATCCTTGAAGATTCTAAAGTGATTATGACCTAGACAATTAAATGAGAAATTATTTGCACTTTACTTGGACTCCAAGTATTCAGATATCCAATAAAGATAAATGACCTAATATTTGGCCCAATACAAGATAAAATATAAATCTAAGTTTTGAGAAATATGGAACATTATTTGTGACCTAGGTGATTAAATTAAGAAAATATTTGGATAGCAAGAAAGAGATATTTATCTTTAATATTTTGATCCCAAACTTGGTCTAGTATGAGATAAACCTATTAGGGATATATCCCCAAAGTGTTCATTCTCCTAATGATCTACATGATTCTTCAAAGATTAGAAAAATGTGGATGTATAAGTATCATTTGAATATTTATCAAATAAATGATTTTTATATAGTAGCCAAGACTTAGACTGAGACTGAACTCGAGCCTCATGGGTGTGACATGGATATCATATTATATTGGACCCATTGGATGATAATATAACAATATTCAATCCCGCCTATGTTGATGTAGGAGACCTGTGAGAGGTGGACACCGCCCTATCACCCATTCTCCCTCATCCCTGAATAGTTTCCAACAAAACATGGTTCTTTAGATTCATGAGATGACAACAAACTCGGGAAACTGAGAATTTGTTAGAGTTTTTGGAAAATGCCCAATACTTGGAAACACAAGAAAACTAAGGGGAAGTATTAACGACTTTCCCCTTATCCACTGACTTGCATTAGGCATTGGGAAGATCTATTATGATCCAGAGAGCAGACCTACGCAACTAATTGCCCCCAAAACACCTTAAACCACACTAAGAGAGTCCACCTTCCTACGTTAGGGAACCAAACCTCAACACAATGGCATTGAACATCTCCAACCATTTCCTTTGGTCTAGTGATCTTGTAGACATTCATGGCGGTGATCAAATCCCTAGAGGGGCATGATGAGGCCATTGAGTTCTGCATCTATCCTTGTCGACAATTGTTGGTGAATCACACCTTGGGGTCAGACAACATGAGGGATTGGACTTTTCTGAAGTGTCAAGGACCACCCTAAGGCATTTTGGATCCTCACCTAGCCTTCAGAAGGGCAATCATTGAGCTACTTCCCTTTATCTTTTCTCCAACTCCTATATATAATCTCAACACCTTATTGATCACCTCCCTAGCAACTCAAAACACCAAACACAACTTCAGAGAGGTCTCTAAATCTAGGGTGACTTCCCTCAAAGACCTGAATCGTAAGCAGGAACCACCATAATCTCAATAAGGGAGTCAATTGAGGAGCTGACCTCTGAGGTCGCTTTTTTCATCTTGTGATGGAGGAGAAACAATGTAACTATATATCTAAATCACTGAGATGTAATCAATTGTTTATAGTTTCCTAGTCTCTTTTATTGATCAATGTACACTCATATTCATTATTTCATTAAACTTTGTAATCAATTTCATGATATCTAGTGAGATACATATCTAATATTTATCAATTACTTTTTATGGGTTTCTTAAACCAAAAATAATTATTATCATATCCAATTCTTGTACCAAGATCATGATAAGTTATTCATGTTTCATTATAAACATTTAATTTGTGTTGAATATACTAGATCTTAATTTTTGATGCCCTACCACCAGTGTAATGACCTATTATTAACTAAATCTTATACCTAAGGCATATCCTAATCTTACGCTTATTCAATCAAAATAATTTGTTCCACTTCTATCTCAGTCATGTACTCATGTCTCATTTCTCTTATATTTTACCTTGGTATGGTATTTTAGTTAGATATTTTTTTAATAAAAACCATGTTACCTAATATATTTATTTTTGTTAATAGCACTCAATTACAAACTTCATCTTAACCTATTTGACTATCTAGCCATATAAGAGGCAATAGATCTTTTTGTGTATACCTAGTGGTCATATTACCATTCCTTACTGCATATATGATTATTTCTGAGATTCAAAGTCATAACTTATCATTAGGAAACAAATACTATGTTGAGATCAACTTTTTATTACAAATTGAATTATTTGCACAAATATTTCTATAGTACTCTTTAAGGTTGACAATGTCTTTTTGGATATCTACACCTAGATATGTGTTATGTTGAGAACATTAGGTATGTGCTTATCACTTGAGATATTTAGGAAGTTGTCTCTATCTCATACCCTTTTTCCTTTGCATTATCATTGAATGAGGCATAACCATTACATTGTCATAAAATAAAGTATTATTTTAAAAATACCAAGATTTGTTCTTAATGATACAAAAATCATTCTTGATGCATTTGAAACCCTCATTCATGTCATAATCATATCAAATGATATTTTGACATAAATATCTTATGGTATTCTCTTGAAATTGAATTGATAACAATGGTTTATTTACTACTTCCCATGAACTATTGTATACAAAATTTCACATGCTTGGGTAGTATAATTTAACTTATGAGTGGGTTATTATGCCTTATCTACACGTAATCCTTGGTCTTAGCCCCTAAATAATGGTGTTTGGCCTTAATACAACACACTCCTTGGAAAGATATTCTAAATCAGTGGTATTTAGCTATCATTGCGCATACTCCATTGAATTCGGTCCCAAAATAGGTAGTCTGTAGTGATCTAGTTACCCCTTTTGATAACGTTAGACATTACTAGAGTTATTTGCTTGTATGTTTCTTATTCCCTATTTATGCATTGTTGCTTTATTTTAATAAAAAGTTAAAATGATTGAATAATTCAAACTCATTAAAGTGTTTCATAATATACTTTTCTTAAGTATTGATTGCACCTTTAACTACATTCTATATGCTTTTAAACATATTACACTCCTTGCATCTTGAATTCATCACTCATTTTCACTCAATTAATCCCAGATAACATTTATAAAAAATACCAAGACTTTTTGATTTTTTGTATATTATTGTTAATCTTGGTTATATTCTTAAATATATTTCAGGATTACACGAAGGACAATATATATGTTAGACCTGAAGAAGAATACCATGTATTTTTTGTCTTTGAAGTTATATGAGTAAGGTAGGTATTTTCCTCTACAAAATACTAGATTGGGATAATCATATGTCTTGTAAATATCATGTATTGGATACAATATATTTTAAAGTTGCCAAATTTTTGTGAAGATTGTTGATGGATTTGCATGATACCTACAAATATCCTTCAGTAGAATAGAAGTCTATAGTATCAAATGGTAAATATGATAACATTAAATCAAATAAACAAATAGAAAAGAAACTACTGGGATACTAGTGTTTTGTTGCATTAATGTAAATCTAGAGACCCCAAAACCACCGTCTTTATAGTGGAAAATTTGCACCTTCTCCTACATGAACCATCGGTCATGATAATAGAGTTGGGTGGCATCGAAAGTGTTTTTTTCATTCTCTCTCTTCTCCCTTCTAAAATTTGTTCATGAATCACTATTTGTTTCCAAACATTTGAGCGTCGACTTCGATCAAGATCATGGTTCTCAAATAGAATCACCTAACACTACCATCTTGATCTATCATGGCCTAGTATATGTGGGGAAAGTCTTTAACTGCTTTAGGAATGAGCTGATATACACAATTTTTCTATGTATTTTGGGGTTATGAAAAATATTTTTCAATACAACAAATGGTATCCACGAGTAGTTACTCACACTCAAAATGCAGTATCATATTTTGTACCATTTTATAAGATACAATGCTAACTATATATAAGTGTAGTCATTATTTTTATTATTACAAGTGCGCATATGAGGCAAAATGAATATAAATTTGGATGGTGTTGTGTCTCTTTGTAGTAGTTTCAATAGGTTTCGTAAAACTTTGTTACGTTCCATGTTTTAAGACAATTTTAGTTTCACAACCACAATTGTGTGCTATATTGGGGATACGACGATAGTAATGATCAATAATTACTCC
Organism: Alisma plantago-aquatica; assembly: GCA_963693085.1. Classification (NCBI taxonomy): domain Eukaryota; kingdom Viridiplantae; phylum Streptophyta; class Magnoliopsida; order Alismatales; family Alismataceae; genus Alisma; species Alisma plantago-aquatica. Next base: position 565,924,590 of record OY856409.1, on the reverse strand, counting down.
ACACAAATTTCTAGTAGAGTTACACTAGAATGAAACGTTCATGCGATTGGGGTCTTTTTTAGAAATGGTTTGCACTGGTTACCAACCTTTGCTTTAAAACATCACATACTTAAATTGGTCAAGGATAAGATAACTATATTTCTATTATTGAACTTGTTGTCTATCATTCTTATTCTTGTTTTCTATTAATGGTTGTAATATGTGCTTGTTAAATGTTTTCCTTCATGATACCCACAAATAGTGGCAAAGTTAGAATTTGGCCAAGGGGTGGGCACCTTATTGTTGTAGGTGAAAGGGTAGGGCACAAAACATGATATTGCATGCAATTTTTCAAAATCTGTAAAAATATTCTTTGATCAATATTCATTTTGACAAACATAGGTGGGGTCAGTGCCCACCTGTGCCTCCATGTGGCTAGGCCACTGCCCACAAACACCAAAACAATATATGTGTAACTAGATCAAACTAGTTCAATAATAAATTCATATTTATTAAGTATTCATGTTATAATAGTTCAAGCAATTAACATGAGACATATACATGACATTTCGTACTATCTATCATGGAAACAATTTTAGTATAAAAACAAAGTAATATGTACACATTTTTAAATTGGATTTATGCACTTATTGTTGGACATATGCCACGACATCCAGTCATTTAATGATTTTAATGACATATTTTCTAGTTGATTTGATAATTAATAAAGACAATTCCATTTATTATGTTTTCTTAAATATGTGATTATGAATAAATATGACATTATCCTAAAAATGAATAACTCAATGACATGTGATTTTTGGTTGAGGATTTGAACTTCAAATCATGTGTATGCGATGATTATCCATTCTTATATTGGTCCCTAGTAAGATATTTAATAGAAATTAGGACAAAAATATTTAATTAAGGCTATTATATATGTTGACCGATGATTACATCTCATTAGTCATGATAATTGATATCAAGTCAAACAGATGGGTAGTCGTGATGCCATATTTTGACCATATCTATTTTTTAAAAATTGTTATATTACACAAAAATACCATATTTAGTTTTGATAGATAATGAATGTTTGTAGTAGAATATATATGGGGACGTTGAAGATAGTGTGATCGAATTTTTGTAGTAAACTAAATAGCAAATGAATGCGTTTATACCACTTGTGTTACAGATTTGTTCTGAGTATAATTGCAACTCTTCATAAAGTTGTGTAAAGTATATTTTATAACCCAATATCATTTTATATCAAAAAAATTGTAATACTACACAAGTTTGTAAATTCTAGTGAAAAGAAATGATAATTGCAAATAGTTACAAGAATACAAAATAAGTTAACCTTTTTGTAAATTCTTATATGGTTCCATCAAAATTAGAAATCAATAGTGCCACTATCTTTGTTGTTATAATTGTGCATACAATTCAAAATGCATTTTGACTTGGATGTCAATTTGTCTCCACCTAGCCATTTTAATAGATTATATATGATTTTATTGCAATTTTCATTTTAAGGAAATAATAATCTCACATCTGCAAGTGTGCCCTATATTATTGATGGGACAAAAGCAATACCAAAATTACTTGATTTCCATTCTCACTAAGCTTAGTAGTATGAAAATTTATATATTTTGAGAAAGTCTTTAGGTTGTATTTATGATTATCCTGATCGAGTGATGAGACCAAATTGTAGAATTTTATTACGGATTGCGTCCAAAGAGTACTAGAAGGTTCTGATTTGAATCTTGTGTCAATTTGATTTGTTAGGGGAAATGAGATCATAAAATAAAGAAAAATATGATTTTTTGTGATGTTTAGGGACTAAAGATGATTGTGGCATTCCCATCATCATCCCAATAATTTTGATTTTATAGTTAATAGATCCCAATCACCTAAAGAGTTCCCACAATCTAAATTCATCATAGGAAATTGATAGGAAATGGAATAGAGAGAGATAATAGAGGCATTTCAACAACAAGAAAGAGTGATGCTTTTTGGAAAAATCTAGAAATAGATATGAACAACTCGACTGCATGGTAGTAGATCCATATGTAGAAATTATATATTCATAGATATTTAATCATGGAAGTTATTGTTTAATTGGTCACACTAGTTAAAAAATTCATGTTGACAGTTAGAACAATTGAATAAGTAAATTGTATAACTCGGTAAGCGGTTCGTAGTTCTAGACATAAGTATAAGAGTAGTTATAGACAAGATATTATGATCACATGAAAAATGGGCAACACTTCTTCCTCCTTACAATCTCAACATCAATTTGGTGTAGTAGAATTGGTTGTGCTAGAAGAATGATTTTCTACTCACACCAGGAATTGAAATAAAATTGATGCATAATTCATTCATTAGCTCCAGGAGAGTTGAAAGGGGAAATTGTGGAGATGGATATGGGGAGGTATTTTTAGTCTAGAATATGTATTAGGGGGTGTATGGTTTCAAGTAGATGTTTCTAGAATAGGATTGATGGAATATATCATTCCATAGAACCAGCCACTAGCAGAACCCAAGATTTTTTCACATGGCACCTTGGCAGATTGTAGGATTCCGCTAGGTGTCCTGGGGAACTAAAAAGATATTTCATATTTGGGATTATGAGTTTTCCAAGGATGTCGTAGAGATATATCTATCAAAATTGGATTTTGATTGTGAGATTTAGTTGTAAGCGCAACAAAACACAATTAAAAAAGGAAGATAAAAGGAGATTAAATTTTGGGGCCAACACATCCTTTTTATCAAAAGATATGGATTTTCTATAAGATAACGGTAATTAAATATCTCATGGGGTTTGAAAAATAAATATTATATTGAAGATGACTAAACTAGGAAACTTACTAAAAAAGACTTGTAAAAGCTGATTTAAAGGTCAAATTACACTTAAGTCCAAGGAATGATACCTTCTATATGTTAACCTAAAACTATGGCAAATGGGTAGAATTTATCAATTTCAAAGGCAAAAGATAAGGAAAATTATTTAATAAATATAATGAACTCCATCATTTTATAGAGGACAAATTTAATCTCGATAATTGAAAATGATAAAAAATGGGTAGTCAACATGAAGTTATTTTGTATTGTTGATTTCTCAAGGCTCTTTACTCTTTTAACATGGGATAGACCTGCAAACTACTATTAACCACCAAGCTTTTACTCAATGGACATTGGCGAGGGATAGACCTTGATGACCACCTATTGTTCTTAAATTTGTAGGAACTTTTTAGAGTTGCGGCCTTCAACTTTACCATATGTTATAGTGGTTGGGTTACCAAGAAAGGATGTATAATATTAGAAATGATATATGCAAATAGTTTCTAGAATATAAAATAGTGTACCCATTTTTATATATATTCTTACATGATTTCATCCATTGTTTGGTAATATGAAAAAGTATGGAATAAATGTAATGAACTCCATCATTTTTAGATGACACATAAATCTTTATTGTTGAGTGAATGACCAAAAATGGAGAGTCAACACAAAATTATATGGTATTATTGATTTGTCAAGGATCTTTACTCTTTTAGCATGTGATTGACCTACAAACTATAACTCGTCACCAAGATTTTACTCACATGGGAGATTGAATTGAAACATAGTCTGTTCTATATTAGTGATAGGACAAAATCACTACAAAAGCATTCCATTTTCTTAGTTGTATGAAAATTTTATATTTTGAGCAAGTGTTTAGGTAGGATTTATTATTGGTATGATCGAGTGATAAGACCAACTCATAGACTTTCGATAGGGATTGTGCCAAAAGACTACCAGAAGGTTCTTATTTGATTATTGAGTTTACAAAATGTGATAATTTGATTTTTCAGGGGAAACAAGATGATAAAATAAGGAAAAATAAGATTTTTGTTTGTAAACTTTGTGGCCTAAAGATGATTGTGAGTTTCCCATCATCATCTGTAAAATTTCTACTATATAGTTAAGAGATACCAACCACCACGAGAGCTCTCATGATGGAGATTCATCCGAGGAAATTGGGAGGAAATAGAAATAGAGAGAGATGATAGAGGCATATTCAACAACAAGCAAAAGTGATGCTTTTTTACAAAATCTACCGATAGATATGAACAACTATACTACATGGTAGTAGATCTAGATGCATAATTTATCAATTCAGAAAGATTCTATCTTGGAAGCTATTATTTAATTGATCAGAATAGTTAACCAATTCATGTTGATAGTTAGGACAATTGAATAAGCAAATTGTACAACTGGATAAGTGGTTACACATTTCTACATAAAAGTATAAGAGTATTAATAGATAAGAAATTAAGATCTATGAAAAATAGGCAACCATGCTTCCTCCTTACAACCCCAACATCTATTTCATGTAGTAGAATTGGTTGTTCTAAAAGAATGATTTGCTAATCACAAGGGAAATTGAATTAAAATGTATGGATAATTCATTCACTAGATCCTGGAGAGTCAAAAGGGGAAATGGTGCATGATGGATATGGAGAGGCACTTTTAGTCTAGAATAATGATTAGGGGGTGTATGGTTCCATGTAGATGTTTCTAGAATAGAACTGATGGAATATAACATTCCATAGAACCAACCACTGGTAGAACCCAAGATCTTGCTACATGGAACCTTGGAAGAATGTAGGGTTCCACTGGGTGTCCCAGGAAATTAAGAAATACATTTCATATTTGGGGTTTTGGATTTTCCAAGGATATTCTAGAGATATCTCTATTAAAATTGGGTTTGGATTCTGAGATTTAGTTGTAAGAACAAAAAATCTCAACTAAAAAAGGAAGAAAAACAAGATAAAAATTTGGGACTAACACATCCTTTTTATAATATCATATAATTTTTTCAACATGATAATGGCAATTGGGGTATTGAAAAATAAATATTATTGTCAGGATGACTAAACTAGGAAACTTATTAAAAAAATTGTAAAAGTTGTTTCAAATGTCAAATTACACTTACGTTTAAAGAAAGATACCTTTTGTATGTGAACCCAAACATATGGAAAATTGGTGAAATTTATCGATTTCATATGCAAAAAAATTGGAGAATCATTTACTACATATAATGAACTCCATTTAATAAAGGACAAATCTAATATTGATCATTGAATAATAATGAAAATGGGGAGTCAACATAAAATTATTTTTTATTGTTTATTTCTCAAGGTTCTTTACTCTTTTACCATGGGATATACCAGCAAACTACTATTAGTCACCAAGCTTTTACTCAATGTACATTGATTAGGGATTGACCTTCTTGACGACCTATTGTTCTTAGATTTGTATGAACTTGTCAATTTTGTGTCCTTCAGCTTACCTTTGATGTAGTGGTTAGTTTACTAAGAAAAGATGTATAATATTAAAAATAATATCGGAAAATAGTTACTAGAATATAAAATAAGACCCTTTTTTATATATTATTACATGATTCCATCCAAACTAGAAACTAGTACTAGCATCATCTTTGTTGTTATAATTATGCATATGATGTAACATGCATTTTAACTTGTATGTCAACATGTCTCCAACCAGTAATTCAATAGATTATATATGATTTTATCACATGTCTTATTTTAGGAAAACTATAATCTCACACCTACAAGTGTGTACTATATTTGTGATGGGACAAAAACACTAGTAAGTGAAAAAACACTAGAGGGGGGGTGAATAGGGTTTTAAACTAATTTAACAATTATTTAACTCAAACAACCACAAATTAGAAACCAAGAAGGAGACAAAGGGTTTAGAGTGGTTCCAACCTTAGCAAATACTAAGGTTGTCAGTCCACTACCCGGTTGCTTACCCAACCGGGATTTTGAAAGTATTAATTTTATTACCTTCTCAAGGAATTACACAAAATACAATACTTTCTTACACCCCCTTTGAACAGCCTTCACTTGAAGTAGATGCACCAACTCGAGGTAGCCTTCTTGAAGTAACTCCAAGCTCCCCCTTGAAGTAGCCTTCCTCTTAGAAGTAACCTCCCGTTGCACCAGCCTTCTTGAAGTAGTTCAAAGTCTCCTTCTTCACCAAGAAGATCACAACCCTCTCCAATCTGCAGCCTCCAACCTAGGAGTGGCAAGGAGAGTACAAGCAATGAAAGTGAACAAGAAAGGAAAATGGAAATTACAACTTATCCTTTGAAGCACAAGGCTTGATTTGCCTAGATCAAGCGTGTAGATCTCCTAGCCAAAGTATACGGAATTGTGATTGTTGTGGATAGGAGATACTAGCCTATAGGACACGAAATTTGAGCCAAGAGAAAAGTAGCCAATTGTCAATATGCTCAATTTCTCACAAACAGGTTGCACAATGCAAGTGTATGCTCAAAGATTGCTCAAGTGTATAAAACTAGTGAGTTTAGGTGTCCTAAGGCATGTCCTATTTATAGGAATGTCCTACAAGTGCTTAAGGACATTCTTGACACTTTCTAGGGGGTTCTAAGTGCTTAACTAGCCGTTAAGTACAAGTTTGTTGCTTTAACAACGGCTAGTTAATTAATTCTGCAGTTGCTGTCAGAATCCATCTTGGTCCAGAAATTGTCGACCGAGATGCCTACTCGGTCGAGGTTTTGTCGACCGACAGGCTCTCTGGATCAAGTATTTGCAACGTTCATCTCCAACTGCTAACCACCTTGTCAACTGTGTCTAACGGCTACCTGGGTCTTTCTCGGTCGAGAAGTTTGTCAACCGAGAGTGTCTCGATCAAGGATTTCGTCGACCGAGATTGACCTTGTTTCAATGTTTCAATTTAGAGTACTAAGTATGTATGTGAGTGTGCATATGTGACACTATTGAAGGAGATGAACTATCTAAGTATAGTGATTGGCTAGGGAAGATCTAACGCTTGATTTACATGAAGTCTAAGTACTTGTACATTATATATTTGTACAAGTTTACAATTGATTACATTTCATGAAATTTATAAGCATTCAAACATATAGATTCCCTAGTGCTTTGTCATCCACCTTATTTCTGCAACGCTCAAGTAGCACGTTAGATAAACAAAAATGAAATGTTTGTCATAATCAAAACAAAGGGATTTATCATAATGTCCAATTTAGCCAACAATCTCCCCCTTTTTGAAGATGACAAACATTTCCAAAATATAAATTAAGGAAATATAAAACATGTGAGGTTCATACCTGAAGATTACCTTTGTGAATTTCTTCTCTTGTTTATAAAATGTGTGCTTATTATTCCCCATGAATGATAGAACATGAAATCCAATTCTTTAGGGAATATAACAACTTTCAATGTAAAGCCAAGAGTTTATGAAACTCATTGATTGAGTTTTTGCACAATTACTAAGTTTTAAGATTTGTGTTTATTTCTCCCCCTTTGTCATTTCAAAAAATATCCGTTAAAAACAAAAAAACTCCCCCTTAATTAGATGTCCCATCAAATCCAATGAAAAAGATGTCCATTTAAGAACAAAAAATGATGCAAACAAAAATATTTTTAAGAAGCACAAATATCAAAGAAAACATCTTCTAAAGGAGTGATGAGCAGTTGCTTCCTTATTTTGTTGAATTGGTCTTGTGGAAGCGGTTTTGTAAAAATATCAGCCAATTGATCTTTCGTATCAACATGATGAAGGGAAACATGATTCTTGGAGATATGATCCCTTAAAAAGTGATGACGGATTTCAATATGTTTAGCTCGGCTGTGTAAAATAGGATTGTGTGCTAAGTTTATAGCGCTTGTGTTATCACAAAAAATAGGCGTAGATGAAAGAGTAAAACTATAATCGTTTAACACTTGTTGCATATAAAGCACTTGAGCACAACAAGATCTGGCTGCCATATATTCAGCTTCAGTTGTAGAGAGGGCAACCGTGTTTTGTTTCGTGCTAAACCAAGATACTAAAGCTCTTCCTAACAAGAAACAACCACCACTAGTGCTCTTGCGGTCAAGTCGACAACCAGCATAATCAGCATCAGTATAAGCTTTAAAATCCAAGGATTGTCCTTTTGGGTACCATAAGCCAAAACATGTGGTGCCGGCTAAGTATCGAAGAATTCGTTTAACTGCTTGAAAATGAGAATGCATGGGTTGTGATTGAAATCGAGCACAAAGACCAACGGAAAACATGATGTCCGGTCTAGAGGCGGTTATGTAAAGCAAACTACCAATCATGGCTCTATATAAGGAATCATCAATAGGTTCCCCATTTTCATCTTTATCAATTTTAATAGAGGTAGCCATAGGAGTAGTAGCATGTTTGCACTGATCCATCCCAAAACGTTTTAAGAGTTCTTTAGTATACTTTTCTTGGCTTATAAAAATCCCGGCAGGCGTTTGTTTAATTTGGAAACCAAGAAAGAAAGTTAGTTCACCCATGAGGCTCATTTCAAATTCTTTTTGCATAATGTCACTGAATTGTGTGCATAACGATTCATTTGAAGCTCCAAAAATAATATCATCAACATATATTTGAACAACTAGAAAATCAGATGTATATGTTTTGAAGAATAAAGTAGAATCTGAATTTCCAATAGAGAAACCATTATCAAAAAGATATGTCTTGAGCCTTTCATACCAGTTCCTAGGTGCTTGTTTTAAACCATAAAGTGCTTTCTTAAGTTTATAAACATAGTCACCTTTTTCCGGTATTTCAAAACCAGGTGGTTGGGCAACATATACTTCTTCTTGAATGATTCCGTTTAGAAATGCACTTTTTACATCCATTTGGTAGAGTTTGATGTTTTCATGTGCAGCAATAGCTAGTAACATTCTAATAGCTTCAAGTCTTGCTACTGGTGCATACATTTCATCAAAGTCTATTCCTTCTTGTTGATTATATCCTTGTGCTACTAACCGAGCTTTATTCCTTATTACTTCTCCTGCCTCATTTAACTTATTCCTAAAAACCCATTTAGTTCCAATGATGGTTTTATCTTGTGGTTTAGGAACTAAATCCCATACATCATTTTTTGTGAATTGGTTTAATTCTTCTTGCTTTGCTATTATCCAATAGTCATCTTTAAGAGCTTCAGATATCTTCTTAGGTTCAATAATAGAAACAAAGGCCATGTTTGCAACATCCTTAAAGGAAGACCGAGTTTTGACTTTATCATTTGGATTTCCAATAATTAATTCTTGAGGATGATCTTTAATAAGTCTAGGTATAGGTTGTGTTTCAGCTTGGTTATTGTTTATAGTATCTTTCTCACTATCGTTTGGTATGTTTAAGTTCTCAAATTGATGAGTGAGGTCAACTATTTCAGGATTTCCTGATTTTGATTCTTCATGAAAAGATACATGAATAGATTCCTCAACTTTTCTAGAAATAGTGTTGTAGACTATAAATGCTTTGCTAGAGGTAGAATATCCCAAAAAGAATGCTTTATGTGATTTAGAATCAAACTTATCTCTATCCTCTTTGTTATTTAAGATATAGCATGTGGATCCAAAGGTATGAAAATAGTCAACTCTAGGTTTCTTAGAATGTATTATTTCATATGGTGTTTTCTTCAAATGAGAGTGAACAGTTACTCTATTTAACACATAGCATGCGGTGTTTACAACTTCAGCCCAAAAGGTTTTAGGTGTGTTATGTTCGAGCATCATAGTTCTAGCCATTTCTTGTAATGATCGATTTTTCCTTTCAACTATACCATTTTGTTGTGGAGTGCGTGGAGCAGAAAAATTGTGAGTGTACCCTTGAGATGTGCAAAATTCTTCAAATACATGATTTTCAAATTCTCCACCATGATCACTTCTAATGGTACATATTTTGTTTTGTAATAGATTTTCAATCTTGGAACAAAATTTTATAAAAACATGAATAGTGTCATCTTTAGTTGCAAGAAAATGTACCCATGTATATTTACTATAATCATCGACGATAACAAAACAATATCTTTTACCACCAATAGATTGTGTCCTCATGGGTCCAAATAAATCCATATGAATTAATTCTAAGGATCTACTAGTGCTAAGTACATGTTTAGGTTTAAAAGAGGTTTTTGTTTGCTTTCCCAAAGTACATGGTTCACAATTTTCAACTTGATCAAAAGATAAAGTAGGCAAACCACGAACAAGATCATATTTCACTAGCTTTTTTATAACATGTGAACTAGCATGTCCTAACTTTTCATGCCATAGTTGTAAAGTATTTTCATTTGCAAGTAAGCATTTTCCTACTACAAATTTCATAGAGTTAGGTCTAAGAATATAAAGGTTTCCAACTCTTTTTCCTTCATAAACAACATTTGTAGTGTTTTCTATTAATAATTTGCAGCAATTTTTGTTAAATAGAACATCATATCCACTGTCACATAATTGACTCACACTTATTAAATTATGATGCAAACCGTCAACGAGTAAAACATTCTTGATTTCAAGGTTTGTACCAATATTACCTATTCCAACGATTTTACCTTTACCATTATCTCCAAAGGTGATTGTTCCACTCTTCTTTTCTTTAAAAGTTTGAAATGCATCCTTGTTTCCAGTCATGTGTTTAAAACATCCACTGTCGACCACCCAATCCTGCATTAAAATGTAGGTTTTGGTACCCATGTGATGGTCCGGTATGGTTAGAAGCATTTAAGTACAGACTGAATAAAAATTCTGATTCAGAACTTCAGTCGGTCGACAACTGTTCGACCGACTTCTCTCTCGGTCGACCAATCGTAGATCGAGAAAGTTGTTGTATTGCAAATTAAGAACTGAAGAAAAATAGAAGTTCTGCTCGGTCGACCAATTTTCGACCGAAATGGTTGCTGTTTTGTTTATGTAGATTTTAATTTGTTACAGGCATCTGGTCGGTCGACAAAAGTTTGACCGATTATATTTTCAGTCGACAATACTTCGACCGACTAAGTTTCTGTTTCAGTACAACAGTTCAGAAAATTACCATAATGCATGAAACCTTTTATTAAGTTGAGATAAGACAATATAATTTGCAGAATTGAGGATTTGATCATATCTCAACTGAATTGCATTTGACTCTACTAAGTTTGGAGTTTTGGAACCCAAACTAAGTCGGAATCCTTGGTCTTATAAGGGCATGAAAATGAATAATGTCCAAGACGTAGACAAAAATGACAAGTAATAGAATCAACTTCATTTCTCTTTCTAGGAACTGTGTTCTTAGGTACAAACATAGTCTGAGTCTTGGATGCTTTAGTTCTTTTGGGTTGATTTTTCTTTGGAGCATATCCCAAACCTCTTCTTCCATTGAAACTAGAGGAAATTTTCAGAATGTTATTAAGGATCTCTTTTCCTCTTAAGTCATTTAGGTTTCTTTGTAGCTTTGCAATGTCATCCATCTTCTTGTGTAAATCTTTTCTTGCTTGATCTAAATCAGACAATAGGGAGTCTCTTTCCTTTACAACATTTTCATAGTCTAGATGGTTACATAGAATTGGTTGAGTCTAAAAATCATTTAGTTTAGCTAACAATTCAGTCTTTTCTTGAGAGAGAAGATCAACATTTGTTTCTAGAGTAAGTAACTTTCTAGTGCAGTCATTTAAAGATGTTTTTAAAGACAGATTTTCAAGATCAATGTTGTTCTTTTCAGAAGAGAGATCATTTAATCTAGCATATAACTCAGCATTTGTTTTGGTAACCTTCTTTAGTTTCTTCTTGCAATCAACATACTTATCATGAGTTTCTTGCAGACTAGCAATTAATTCCTCTTTAGGAAGATCAAGAAGGCTTACCTCTTGAGAGTCCTCATCATCTTCTCTTTCCATTAGACATTCCACCTTTTCTTCTCCACTTTCACTCTCACTTGACTCATCCCATGCAACTTTATAAGCTTTCTCTCCCTTCTTCTTGTGTAAGCTTTTCTTTCCTTTCTTTGCTTTAGGGAATTCATTTTTGAGATGTCCTTTCTTTCCACACTCAAAACACCTAGGAGGAGAAGAAGAAGAACTAGAAATTTTGTTAGATTTAAATCTTTTATATTTCTTACCATTGACAATCAAGGCTTCTTCTCCTTCTTCTTCACTTGACTCCTCACTTTCTGGTGTGATGATCTTTGAAGCTTTTAGAGCCACATCCTTCTTTTTTCCTTGTTGAAGTTCATACTCTCTTCTTTCTTCCTCTTCTAGGGTTGCTTCATGAGCTTCTAGATTACCAATGAGTTGCTCCATTCTCAGTCGAGTGAGGTCATTAGCTTCTTCAATGGCTGTCACCTTGGGCTTGTATTTAGGAGGAAGTGATCTAAGGATCTTTGACACCTGATCTTCTTCAAGAACAACTTTTCCTAAGGCATTCAAACCATTTACAATAGAAGAGAATTTTGCATACATTTCACTAATAGTTTCATTTGGATCCATACGGAAGTGTTCAAACTTTTGTTTAAGCATGCTAATCTTAGAATTCTTAACTTGAATAGTCCCTTCATAAGTTATGGAAAGTCTATGCCAAATCTCATAGGTTGTATCACAATTTGATATCCTATTAAATTCACCTACTAAAATTGAACAATATAAAATACTTACAGCCTTTGCATTCATTTGAGCCGATTTTACCGTATTCGTGTCCCATGCTGCATATTCCATTTGAGGAAGCTCATAAGGGGTAGACACCATTCTCCATAGATCCCAGTTAATGCCTTGGAAGTAAAATTGCATCCTTCTCTTCCAGTAGGTGTAGTTTGTTCCATCAAACATAGGAGGCCAAGCCACAAGTGTTCCCTCAAGGTTGAGGTTGTTGAGTACCCCGTCACCCATTCTTCAAGACTTGGTTAGGGTTCCTTGAAGCCTGCTCTGATACCAATTGAAAAACACTAGAGGGGGGGTGAATAGGGTTTTAAACTAATTTAACAATTATTTAACTCAAACAACCACAAATGAGAAACCAAGAAGGAGACAAAGGGTTTAGAGTGGTTCCAACCTTAGCAAATACTAAGGTTGTCAGTGCACTACCCGGTTGCTTACCCAACCAGGATTTTGAAAGTATTAATTTTATTACCTTCTCAAGGAATTACACAAAATACAATACTTTCTTACACCCCCTTTAAACAACCTTCACTTGAAGTAGATGCACCAACTTGAGGTAGCCTTCTTGAAGTAACTCCAAGCTCCCCCTTGAAGTAGCCTTCCTCTTAAAAGTAACCTCCCGTTGCACCAGCCTTCTTGAAGTAGTTCAAAGTCTCCTTATTCACCAAGAAGATCACAACCCTCTCCAATCCGTAGCCTCCAACCTAGGAGTAGCAAGGAGAGTACAAGCAATGAAAGTGAACAAGAAAGTAAAATAGAAATTACAACTTATCCTTTGAAGCACAAGGCTTGATTTGCCTAGATCAAGCGTGTAGATCTCCTAGACAAAGTATATGGAATTGTGATTGTTGTGGATAGGAGATACTAGCCTATAGGACACGAAATTTGAGCCAAGAGAAAAGTAGCCAATTGTCAATATGCTCAATTTCTCACAAACAGGTTGCACAATGCAAGTGTATGCTCAAAGATTGCTCAAGTGTATAAAACTAGTGAGTTTAGGTGTCCTAAGGCATGTCCTATTTATAGGAATGTCCTACAAGTGCTTAAGGACGTTCTTGACACTTTCTAAGGGGTTCTAAGTGCTTAACTAGCCGTTAGGTACAAGTTTGTTGCTTTAACAAAGGCTAGTTAATTAATTCTGCAGTTGCTGTCAGAGTCCATCTCGGTCGAGAAATTGTCGACCGAGATGCCTACTCGGTCGAGGTTTTGTCGACCGACAGGCTCTCTGGATCAAGTATTTGTAACGTTCATCTCCAACTGCTAACCACCTTGTCAGCTGTGTCTAACGGCTACCTGGGTCTTTCTCGGTCGAGAAGTTTGTCGACCGAGAGTGTCTCGGTCGAGGATTTCGTCGACCGAGATTGACCCTGTTTCAATGTTTCAATTTAGAGTACTAAGTATGTATGTGAGTGTGCATATGTGACACTATTGAAGGAGATGAACTATCTAAGTATAGTGATTGGCTAGGGAAGATCTAACGCTTGATTTACATGAAGTCTAAGTACTTGTACATTATATATTTGTACAAGTTTACAATTGATTACATTTCATAAAATTTTTAAGCATTGAAGCATATAGACTCCCTAGTACTTTGTCATCCACCTTATTTCTGCAACACTCAAGTAGCACGTTAGATAAACAAAAATTAAATGTTTGTCATAATCAAAACAAAGGGATGTATCATAATGTCCAATTTAGCCAACAGTAAGAATACTCCATTTCGATTTTCACTAAGCTTCATAGTATAGAATTTTAATATTTTGAACAAATAGTTTAGGTAGGATATATGATTGGTATGATCAAGTGATGAGAATAACTTATAGTTGTTTACTAGGAATTGTGTCAAAAGAGCACCAGAAGGTTCTCATTTAGGCGGTTGTTTGATAGTTGATGTAATATATATGCAACCTTTTTGTGCAAGGCATGTTACCAGAAAGATGGATATGAAAGCTCCTAGAGAGGTCTGTCAAGGGCCAATTTTGGTATCTTAACATTGTGTTAAGAGCTAAGAGAAATTGAAATGTAAGTTTGAGTTTTGGAAGCCTAAGACAATGGAAACCATTTTGATATTTGGAAGAATCTGGGGTAGCCTATCTGATTGTGTGGGAAGGGGGTATCATTCATCCTGGTATATACACATGTTTCGAAACATGAGTGTGCTAGGTAATAAGAAACATTCTAAGTAGGCAACTAAATAACATAAACATTCTCAAAGTGCACACATCACATATAAATATTTGTCCACTTTAATGTATCAATTAGTTGTTATTGTGCCCTGACATGTGTAGGTGGGGAGAGTCCTTAACATTGTTAAGGTATGATGAAACCCTATGTATTAATCCCAGATCTTATATGAAATATAGTACCTTGTTTGATACCATTTTATAGGATTCTATCCAAATTATAAATGAGTAATATGATTATATTTATTATATATGTGTTCATATGAGGTAGCATGCATTGTCACTTGGAAGGTTTTTTTTATAATGATCGTAGCATATATTGAAAGGCAAAAGCAAGAGAACACCTACTTTTCCAGTCAGTACAATACTTAAGTTTGATTAAGCAGGAAAGATGCTGAAATGAGAAAGTTCATGGGGGAGGCACCCCTTAACAAGCCTCATTGACAAAAGCAAGATGTACTAGTAATAGAGCATCAAAAAAACTTCAAAAAGTTGTTCGGAGCCAGATGAAAACATCATCGCTATTGTTGAAGCAACAAACTAACACCATTATTGTCATCTACCATCACCTTCAAGTCACATAGATTACGGGCCTCTGATTCACCATCATTAGAATCCTCAATCCTCTTCTGGTCCTGCTTGCCTGAACATGGTGATAATATGAAGGTCTGCACTAGTATGTGAGATGATGACATGCTTTAGTCTTGACACGTTGTTGAAGTATTTGTTGTTTCTCTCAAGCCAAAGGTTCCAATTAATGGTGACGAAGAGATCATCACCACTAAATGAAGTGAAGGGCCTATTAGGAGAGGGATACAGAGGAATTTTTGCTGATGAGAGATCAAGCTAGAAATTTTGAATAAAATGTGAGATGATTCTGAGTGAGAATCTGCAGTTGAAGAAAATGTGGTCCACCAATTTTGTGTTGTTGTAGCATAGAGAGCATCTAGAGGGGCTGTTGAAGCCTCTCTTAATGAGGTTTTGTTTAGTGAGCAGTTTGTTGTGTAGAAGTAGCCAAAGAAAGATTTTATGTTTCTATTGTCACTTTTGCTTCCAGATTTTTGAGGTGGGGGGGACAAACCTCTATAAGAGAGGTAAGTGTAAGCATTCTTCACAGAGTATGTGTTTCCCCATTGCCAGGTAATATGATTTGATGTATTTTGTTCAACTGTTTGGATCAGGGTGGATAGGCAGTCAGGGTTGAGATATATGAGTATACATCTTTTGAGCACATTTGATTTGTTACTAGTCAGTTGATTTAGCGCTTTGGCAGTGTTGATCTTAGTGAGTTTGTTAGGTATGGACCAATTTGTGTGCAGGTTATGGATAGTGTTATTCTTTAACCATGGGTCGTGCCAAATGGAGATTTTTAGATGGGAGTGTGGGGGGTGTTAATGATCTAGGTTATTTTTTGGATGTTTTTGTTGATGTATTTCTAGAGAGGTGAGGCAGACTTTTTGGGCACTTTGTGCCAGGGAGGGAATTTTTGGTAATATTTGAAATTTATGAGACCGGTCCAGATTTTCCTCTTCTTTTTGGCCAGGCTGTTGATGATTTTAGTGATAAGGTAGAAAGTGTGGGTGTCTATGTTAAGAATGCCCCAACCACCTTGGTCAATTGGAGAAGAAATAGTGTCCCAATTAATAAGATGGTAGTGTCTTCCAGAGTTTGTGGAAGGAATATGGTTGTTCCAGAGGAATTTTCTACAAGTTTTATGAATGAGCTTTCTGGTCTTGGTAGGGAGGGGGATACAACTAAGACAATGAGTGGTGATGGATGTAATGACATTGTTTAGGAGAGTAAGTCTTCCAGCGAGGTTGACGAAGTTATTTATCCAAGATGACTGTTTTCTATTGATCATGTCAAGGATGGGTTTCCAAGTAGCATTTGTGATTTTGTGGGGGGTGATGGGGAGTCCTAGGTATTATATGGGGAATTCTTCGACCTTGCATCTAAGGAGTTCCCTAAATCTGGCCAACTCTGAGTGGTCAATGTGAACTCCAAAGATGGACGACTTATGGATATTTATTTTGAGCCCAGAGATGTAGGAGAAGATTCCTATTATTCTGATGGTGATGCGGATAGAGGAGTCATCTAGAGAGGTAAGGATGACTGTATCATCTATGAATTGTATTATGTTCTCTTTACATTCCAAAGGTGAGTGTATCACTCCAGTATCTTTGCCCAGTTGTATCATGTGGGAAAAAATGGTAGTGACTATGATGAATAGATATGGAGAGAGCGGATCCCCTTGTCTAAGGCCATTTGTGTTTCTGAAATATCCGAAGGGGACACCATTTATGATAGTGGAGAAATAATTTGTGGAGATGCAAGCATGTATCCCGTTGACCCATTTATCAGGAAAACCAAAGCCATGGAGCATTTTGGTGATACATTTCCAATTAATGTAATCAAAATCTTTCTCAAAATCCAATTTGATGGCTAGTAAGGGTGTTATGTTTTTATAACAGAGATGTATAGTTTTGTTAACCATCAGGTAGGCATCTTGTATACTTCTTCCTTTGAGAAAAGCATTTTGGTTGAGTGGGATGATATTGTTGATATGAGGTTTTATTCTATTTGCTAAAGTCTTGGCTATGATTTTGTAGGAGGTGTTGATGAGACTGATGGGTCTATATTGGGAAATGAGGTCGGGTTGGTTGGTTTTTTTATGAGAGAGATAAAAGATTTGTTCAGATGTTTGATGATGTTGTGAATGTTTTCATTGTCATGAATAGCCTTGAGTTAAGTTAGGAAATCTACTTTGTAGTGGTTCCAGTTAGCAAGGTAGAATTCAACATTTAGTCCATTTGGGCCAGGTGATTTATTTGAGCCTAAGGTTTTTGTGGCCATGTCCAATTCCTCTGAGGTGAATGGTTTGATAAGATCAAGAGGATGGTCAAATTGTGAAGAACATATCGTAGGCCAAACTAGGTCATTCAGGCAGGAGGGTTGGTGGTGTGTGTTGAAGATTTTTTTGAGGTGTTCTGTGATATGGTTTGTGATGGCAGATTTGTGGGTTGTGATTCTATTATTGATATGTAAGTATGTGATGGCATTCTTCCATAAGTTATTGTTGCACGTTTTTTGAAAGAACTTTGGTTCTTATCTCCTTCTTTTTCCCATGTGATTTTTTCTCATTGTCTCCACTTTGTCTCAATGTAGTTTTTTGTGAAGTCTATGTCTGCTTTGATTGAAAGAACAAGAGCTGGGTCAGCTACAGGGTCTTTGTCAACAAAAAGGAATTGTTGCTCAAGGTCTTTGAGAGTTTTAGAGAGCTTATTTGGGTTAAGAAGTTTCCATTTGTTATGTGGGATTTTGATTTTTTTGTGTGTTTTTGAGGATATGGAGTCCAAGGTTTGTGGTCTGGGGGTCGACCTGCTTCCAGTGATCAGCACATTTGAGTGTGAAGTTATCTAATGAGAGCTAGTAGTTATCAAAACAAAATGGTCTTTTTCCCCATGATTCGGTGGTGGTATCAAGGATAAGGGGAAAATGGTCTGTGATGGCTCGATGAGATGTGTGAACAGTGTAGAGGGGGTGATGGTCTTCCCAAGTGGGGGAGTAGATGAAGTGGTCTAATCTAGCGAAGGTTTGATTTCTTGACCAAGTAAAGGAGGTGTTTGATGGTTTAAGTTCAATTAAAGCATGTCTAGTGAGAAGGTGGCTAAAATGTTTATCGAAAGCAGACATGGGTTGTGATGAGGTAGTGCGGTTGTATCGGTCTGAATTTTGGGTTATTAGATTGAAGTACCCACCTAGGACCCAGGGAGACTTGGAGAATGAAGACATAATAGTTTCTAATTCAGTTAGGAATGATGTCTTATTATGTCTAGGTTCTCCATATACCCTTGTAAAATTCCATCTAAAACCATCAGATGTGTTTTTGATAGGGATGGTTCTGGAGAAGTCGTGGATGTAGGAGTTAGTAGGGGTGAATGTTTGGTTGTTGAACCCCACTACTAGACCTCCTTTAAATCTGGAGGGGTAAATTTGGAGCCAGACAGTTATTCTATTGCCTCCAATGGTTTTAAGGGCAAAAGGGGAAAGACAAGTTTTTGTCTCCTGGATAGTGATGAGGTCTATTTTATTTTTGTAAATATGAGAACGGATTTCCTTTCGTCTATTGAGGTTTGCAGCCCCACATACATGCCATGATGATATTCTCATAGTGGATAAAATGGTTACTGAAAAGGGGAGTCCAGAAACAATGTATTGGATTTTAAGAAAGTCGAAGTTGACTTTGGTGGTTTCCCATTCCCTTCGGTTGGTCCATCCCATGAAAGATCTATGTCATCTAAAACTGCATTATCAAATTGTATTCCAATTTTTCTAGAAAATTTTGTGAAACTAGACATGTTAGACCAAGATGCTAGATCTTCTATGTTATCAAGATCTCGATATAAAGCATTGATCAAAGGATAAGAAGAATAATCCAGAATAGAAGATTTTGTGCATGATGAGCTAAATGGAGTGTTTGTGGATGTACCTAATTCCTGTCGGTTGACGATATGTTTCTTGTTTGCCCCTTCAGGACAGGGCAACATTATCTTTGGGAGTTTGCTGACTTCTTCTCCTTGTCATGTGCTTTTCGGTTGTGGACTCTGTGAAGTTCTAATTTCTTTTAGTATGGCTGTTTTTAGTTTTTTCAAGGTGTTTGGGATAATGCTAAGAACACTTTTGTTTTCCTGGGAAGGTGGTGGAGAAGGGGATTTCGTGTTGGTGGGTGGGGAGGCTAGTATGTGTTTGGGAGGAGAGGAGGATCTGGTTCTCTTGCAGTTGGACGGAGTATTTGAGTTATCAGAGGAAGTGGTTTTGTAATTTTTCCTTTCCCAGACAAGGTGTCTTTCACCTGCCTTTCGAGCAGGGTTTGGGGCCTTTTTGTCTTTGTTTGGACAGAACCAAGAGGGTGGGTGGACAGAGAAGTCTGAGAAGGCTGTTTTATTTTCCGAAGGATGTTTGGCTGACAACTTGATGTTGTAAATGGATTCTCCTATTCTGATATTGATGGCTAGGGGTAATGACATGGCTGCTTTGACAGCTAAGAGACAGTAAGCTTTGATGTATTGAGTAGGGTGTAAGATTTCAAGGTTGATGTATTATAGAGTGCCCCCTATAGAGTGGGCTATCTCCCTGAAGATTTCAGCTTCCCAGAGGTGGGGTGGGAGGTTTGAAATGGCAACCCAATCAGAACCTCCTACAGGGACTGGGAAGGCCCCAAGGTCTGCTGACCATTTGGTTAATCTAGCTTGAATGAAGCTTGATTTACAAGGAATGGTGAGGACCTGGTTGAATAGATGTTTTATTTTTGTACCTTCCGGGACCATGTAAATCAGCCGGGTAGGGGAATTGATCTTGGGTTTGAGGATCGTCTATCCTGGGGTTAGAAGATCTAGGGCTCGGGTGACATCTAGGATGTTGATCCGGTTGTTGTCAAGGTTATTTTCAATGGAGACCAGAATTCTCCTCAATGTTAAGACCTTTGGAAGTCTCATGGAGTTAGCAAGTAAGTCAAGGGCAATGGCGTATTTCAGAAGCCCTGGGGCTTCCATTTCCGGTAATGTAGAGTTGGAGAGGGGAGTGTAATCTTAGGAGGGAGCAATGTGTGTGTTGGGTTTCGGTGGTGACAACTTAAAAACTGAGGGTTTCTGGTAAGGTTTTGTGGAGGGTCTGTGTCTGGTGTATATATGCTTAGAAGCAGATGGGAGGAGATTTGAATGCTTGGATGGGAGATCAGCTAAGCATGCAAAAGCATTTTTGCTGAGTGGGGGTCAGAGGTAGGGAATGTGTCTGTTATCAGATGCACCCTTTCTGGGAACTCGTTGGTTCTCTTTAAAAGTCGTGGCTTTTTCAGAGAAAAATCTAGGGAAATGTCACTCTGAGGCAGCAATAGGTCGATGTTTTACTGGGGGGAGGTGAGCCTAGTAGTTTTTCTGGTATGTCCTTTTTGTTGGCATCTGAAACAGGTTAGACGAGAAGGACATCTAGATGCCGAATAGTGTCTTCTGTTACAAAAGGAGCAGATGAGGGCCCGAAAAGGTCATCTGGGAGGGGCTTTTTGCCAGGTTTGGGCGGTGGAACTTTTTCCAAGTGTTCGTTTATGAGGTGTGTATATTTTGCCTACCCTAGAAGGGGAAAAATACGATTTAGGAGAAATGTGTCTTTTGGTATGATGTCTATCTCAGGGGTGGATTTTGGGTTTAGTGTTTTGTGATGTGTATCAAGAGTAGGATTTGCAGTCTTCGAACCGATAGGAGGGGGAAAGAGGTGATACCTGGCTGTGATGGAGTTTGAGAGATGTGGTGTTGTCGTTGTGTCTACAACATCGTCCTCCTCTAGACTGGAAAAGACAGATATGGGCAAACTCTTGGAGCCGATCGACAGTTGATGAATGTCCCGAACAAAAAGATGGTCAGCCGAGTTCGAAGAAGATGAGCTCTCTCTATCTTTATTTTCAAACAGATGTGTCAGCTCTGATGGTGTGTCGGCGTTGAAATCCCTAACCCAAGCCAAGAATGTTCGATTCCCAAAATGTTTGATATAGAGGGTCCATTCCGGCTTAAGCTGGAGTTCAGCGATCAACTGGGCCCAGCCCTCGGTGATGAGTAGGGTTGATGCTCTATTTTTCCAGTGTTGGTCGTTCAGAGATGACCAGATGACCGTCACCGGGAAAGATCGGTGGCCCAAGTACACCACACATGATCTCGGGGAGATGTCGAACTTGTGGTATATCCACTCTTTTGGGAGAGGGATGCATGTGGAGTACGTGGGATTTGAGAGCGGGTAATCCATGAAGGTGAAATGAGAATCCATAGAAGGTGGAGAAGGAGGTTCCCAAGTGTGGGAAGACGAAACCGAGGGTTTCCTTAGTTTGAGAACACTTCTGAAAATCAATGATTTTCCCGGAACAGCCTGGGTGTGCTTGTTTATGCACTTGGCCAAGGTAAACAAACATCCTGTTCTCATGACGTGATCGCGGCGGAGATATCCACTGGGGTGATATTCTGGTTGGACGAAATATTCCACAGGTGGGCAGGGAAAACACCCCCAAAGTGATCGATGAGAGGGGAGCGAGAGTCCGACAGAGAGGTCAGTAGCAGGAGGGAATCTCAGAAAGGGGTTATCACATAGAGAGCCTCAGGGTGAAGTAGATCCCGAACAGCCAGGAAAGTTGTTTGATTCAGCCGCCACCGGATGGAGAATATTAACAATTGTGATTTAATGGTCTGCATGTTGCCATAAAACCTTCAGATATCATCGAAAATGCATCAGATGTAGCCTTGACCTCTTAAATTTGGGAAGAGAAGTAAAGAGGAGGGAGAGAATGCTGATTCAGGGGAAGGAGTTTACCTTTGATCTATAGGCGCGAGATCGTTCGTCGGGAAAGGAGGGGAACCAGAAGGTGTGAGAAGTGCAAACATTTGTTAACCTTCCGATGTAATGCTCACTGGGTAGGACGGGGGAGCTTGGACAGGGGCTCGCCGGACGGGAGGAGTGGGATCAAGGATGATGAAACCCTTGAGATGTTGCTAGAGAGTTTTCTCTCACTTGCATGCAAGCTCCTTGGCCAAAGATGGAAGCATGGGTTGTCTCTTGGAAGGTGATGTGCTTCCCTCTTACCGTTGCAATAGTTTCCACAATATTATTTTCACGTTCCACATTTTATGAAGATGTTATTCTCACACCCGGAAGATGATACTAACAAAATTACTCCATTTCAGTTTTCACTAAACTTATGTTAGTATGACATTTCGTGAATAATGTACTCTTTTATGATATGTTGTGCGATTCTAACCATCTTTATCCTTAAAATGTCACACACCTCACTCTTGATCGTCCATTAGGTGACTGCATTTCTATTACTTCGTTCTAGATGTTTTCTTGCAATGGCGCTGATTAGTCAAAATAAGCTAGTAGCAGTTATTGTTGAGAATGAGGGAAGAAATTTCTTCATGAATTGAAATAATGTTTCCATATTTAAGATGGTAGACTAGCTGTCCCAGATGGCATGTGAGCGATTTCGGGCTGCCACAAAAGTCTCGTGTTTGATAAAGACTTACAGCGTGTTGACTGGTTTAGCGTCTGTATACTGATTTTCCACGTAATCCAAAGTTCTCAGTTGTCTTTTTTGTTCTTTTTCTCTGTTTCTACCTGGAGCACGTATGTTCAGGGGCAACTTGGAAGATCCGTATGCAGCCCACAACCCGATCGACGATCTATCCCACCCTGTACTTCATCCGTTATAGGGCCGATATCGGGAGCTCCCGAGTCCTATAAATTCTCTTCCCCTACACACATTTTATTAAACAAGTAAAGACCACCAGCACGCTTCCACCTTCAGTTCAGCCATGGCGACACACAACACCGTTGCTGTTCTCCTCTTCTGCGGCATTGCTCTCGCTGGCTTCTTCACCACTCCTGTTGCAGCTCAGGTCGCAGCCATTGTTACTCAAGGCTTCTTTGACGGCGTTAACCAGGCTGGTGCTGGCTGCCAGGGCAGAGGCTTCTACAGCCGCGACGCTTTCCTGAACGCTGCTGGATCCTTCTCGGCATTCGGCAACACAGGCACCGATGATGCCCGCAGAAGGGAGATCGCCGCCTTCTTCGCCCACGTCAAACATGAGACAGGATGTAAGTGACTCATTACTGGCCATGATATATATTGAATGGACACCAAAATCTAGCTAGGTAGTCACTTGACGTCTGAATATGCATGTCTGACTATTGAGAATACCTGTCACAGCCCTTTGCTTCATCGAAGAGATCAACAAGAGCAATCGCTTGTGCGATAGCCGGTTCCCATGCCCAGATGGCAAGTCCTACTATGGCCGCGGCCCGCTTCAGCTATCCTGGAACTACAACTACCAAGCAGCCGGGCGAGCCCTGGGGTTCGACGGCATCAACAATCCGGAGCAGGTGGCAAGGGACCCTGTTCTATCCTTCAAGACGGCTGTCTGGTTCTGGATGTCGAACAGCAACTCCCACAACGCTATCGTATCCGGCCAGGGTTTCGGTGCCACCATACGAGCCGTCAACAGTATCGAATGCAACGGCGGCAACTCTCCAGCCGTGAATGCTAGAGTCAGCTACTATCAGGATTTCTGCCGCCAACTTGGGGTGGATCCAGGTGGAAACCTCTCGTGCTAGTCGGAACTCTGGACGTCATTAATAATTAGGCATGGAAACTCCAAACATATATATAAATAACTTGGCAATATTTGATAATATGTATCTCAATAAAGCATGGGCATGTCCAGCACGGCGATCGTGGAGAATTATATAATAAATGTTAGCTATATCCTTCTTATCTTGAATCTTGATATGTTGGGCCTAAATAGTTACTCTCTCTACTATAGCCGAGTCACAATCTAGAGATGAGATTTTCCTGTCGGGTCATCTTGTACAGACTTGGACCGCAATTACACTATTTAGACTTATCCAAATAGATCAGCAATAACAATACTTGTAGATAATTTCGTTTCGTACCTAGTATGGGTTTCACATCTTTTGTGCCTAGGTCAATGTGCCCAGTAAATCATCGTCACACACTCCTTCATGCCCACAAGTTAAGAGATCAGATGTTGTGAGCACAAAAGCAGACACTCTGTACAGAAGATTTAGACCCCCTAGCACGCCATTTTTAGGGTATATAATACCCTTCATGACAACTTATCCACTACATCAAATACCTATCGGTGGTGATCTCTCCACTTCAATTAGCGCCATTCCAAAGTGCAAAAAATATCACTCGTGTCGACACCTACTGTTGGGGCATTCTTCATGGTCTAAGATAAATGGATACGTTAAAATGACATCTGTTTATATTCAAGATCTCCACCTTGTTTTTCCCATCATGACGAATAGATAATAAGAGTTATTTGTACCCTTCCCGTCTTAAATCTTTAAGTAATGGACTTGCAAGTCATTTTCTCGTGTATATGAAATAGCAGAAATTGAGATTGTATTATCTCAATATCGGATAACGTTTTATTGACTTAGACATTGATGTGTTCTATATTAACGTGTTGGACCTACGTGTGTTGAATCTTGATGTCTTGATTATAAGGGTTATCGATATCCTTCCGGGACTTGAATCTAAATATGTTGGGGTCCAAATTTGTTGTCGTGGGTTTGCTGTCCGGACGTTTATATAAACTCCATTAATTTTTTTAGGAGTGAGTTTTTGGGTGATTGGAGGACAAAGATGTTTTGGAACACAATCAGAACAACAAGTTCGTTACATCAAATTTGAAGGCAATATGTTGGACATGTGTGACAATGTGAGTTTTTCCATTATTTAATTTACATTTTCACCTTTATAATGATCATACATAATCCCATTTGACTCTTTGATCAAGATAGATACCCAAAATAGAGAGAGTATGTAGGTCAAGTCATGACACCTTAAGGAGAACGAGAAGATGAGAAGTCATCCTACTTCCTTTTAATGGGTGGCTTGGGAAATCCTTAAAGAAGAGATAAGATGCTAGAAGACTCTCTAGGGTTATAGGAAGTCCTTCCATCCATTTCTGGATCAACTAAAGCCAGGTGGAGCAGGAGGAACCTCAACCACCGTGAAGACGGATAGGAGGAATTATGCCAGAACCCCTTTTGTGCTCTTTCTAGACACCTCAGTTTTCACCATAGTGAATTTTAGGGCTTCCTTGGTTCAGTGATTAAGAACATCATTTCACTAATGCATATGAAGTGTGTTATGGCTCTGATACCAACTGTCACGGATCCATTCTTACCCTAATCCCAATCCCACTGTCCAAAAGGGCAGTGTTAAAGGGATTAGAGCGCCCGTCCCTGAGTGGCCCAAAAATCACACACAGATAATATGCAAAAATGGAATAACATCCTTCTTTATTAAAATGAACCAAAATGTTTAGTACATAAGGCCCGTAGGCAATAGGAAAGAGAAAAAGATAAGAACTAGCCTACAACTACATCCCTTTTACAATTAGCTCCCATGTAGAGTCCATAAGTGATGTAGCAGTCTTTATTGCAGTGGATAATTGAGAAGATGAAACTAGTTCCTTGCATTACCTAAAATTGAGAAAATCAAGACTTAATGTCAATGCAATTGCACGGTACGCTATATAAAAACAAGTAAAGCAGTTTATAAGAAAACTAGTATGCTTGGCAGGACTTATGTTTCAAAACATTATCGAACGATCTTCCAAAAACCAAAATGTTATTCAACACGAATTTTATTACGAATTTCCCATTATGTTGTAATTCAAGAAGCATGCTTATATTAATTTAGGTGACTCTACTACCCCAACGCGATGGGGAGGTCACCAAGCTCCTTCTCACCATATGAGATAGGAGATCGAAGTGCAAAATCCCACCTTTCAATAAGGGAGCTTTTCTTATATTCAATATCAACACTATCAACTTTTCCAACATCATTATCAACATCAATATACGGGCAGTCATAATGGGTATTGTTATTTAGGGTTTCATGTTTCTCAAAATATAATATAGAAGAAAAACGGAAGACTATTCATAGGGAACAATAGTTCATCCAAATAACTAGCCAAGCATAATTCAAGAGATACCTAAAAGTATCATCATACAACCAAGGAGGAGTAGTATAATAGCGTACCTTTTTGAGTGCTAATCGAGTAAAGGTCCAAGAGTGAAAAGGTCAAGGTCTCAAGTAGATCCTAGATTAAACAAGATATAGATTTGAGGGTCAAGATCATAATATGCAAGAACCATGTATGCAAGATTAGGGTTTTGCATTCCTATTACAACCCTATGGTAGATCATCCATTATATCAATATTTCAACATTTAATCAAGCATTAAGCATATATCAAAAATGAATGATCCACTTGGGTGCTTTTTAGGAATCATATTAGTTAACCCTAATATCATCAACATCCAAGCCATTAATCAAGTTTCTAGACCATAAAGATAGGTTTGGGACTAAACATCAGAGTAAGATTGCATGTTTGATCATGGACTAGATTAGGATCATAAATTCAAGAAAGTTGTTCATTTTATGCTCAAGAGGGTTATTCACAAGTATTTGCATCAAAATAGAGAGCAGAGGTACGAAACAGGTTCTTAAACCGTTTTTATTAAATCAGGCTAATTTTTCTGATAAAAATGGACTATACATTCAATATATTTGGAGCTAGGAATCTCAAGATAGCATTTTTGCAAGTTTAGGCTATTTTCTGGAATTTTGGGCAGAGAGGGCAGAATTACCAAAAAAAGCAGGGCCGTTGATCGTTGGTCAACCGTGGTCTCACGGGGCAGATCAGTGGCGGAGAGGATCTGTTCTCCCAGGCACGTGCTCGTGGAGAAGAAGCAGGAGAGGGCTCGCGCAAGGATCTGTGATCGTTGATCCTAACTGGGCTCACTGTGGGCTCCGGCCTGATGGTTGTTGTTGCTCGCCCTAACAACAGAACTCACCCACGAGCAAGCTTTGCTCCGCGGCGGCGCACAGATCGGAGAAGGAGGGAAAAGTAGGTGAGGGAGCTTGGGTAGAACTGCTTTTCCCTCCTTCTCTGATATGTGCGCCGCCGCGGAGCAAAGCTTGCTCGTGGGTGAGTTCTGTTGTTAGGGCGAGCAGCAACAACCATCAGATCGGAGCCCACGGTGAGCCCAGTTAGGATCAACAGTCACAGATCCCTACGCGAGCCCTCTCCTGCTTCTTCTCCACGAGCACGTGCCTGGGAGTACGGATCCTCTCCGTTGCTGATCTGCCCCGCGAGACCACAGTTGACCAACGATCAACGACCCTACTTTTTTTGGTAATTCTACCCTCTCTACCCAAAATTCCAGAAAATAGCCTAAACATGCAAAAATGCTATCTTGAGATTCCTATCTCCGAATATATCAAATGTATAGTCCATTTTTATCAGAAAAATTAGTCTGATTTAATAAAAATGTTTTCAGAACTTGTTTCGTACCTCTGCTCTCTATTTTGATGCAAATACTTGTGAATAACCCTCTTGAGCATAAAATGAACAACTTTCTTGAATTTATGATCCTAATCTAGTCCATGATCAAACATGCAATCTTATTATGATGTTTAGTCCCAAACCTATCTTTATGATCTAGAAACTTGATTAATGGCTTGGATGTTGATGATATTAGGGTTAACTAATATGATTCCTAAAAAGAACCCAAGCGGATCATTCATTCTTGATATATGCTTAATGCTTGATTAAATGTTGAAATATTGATATAATGGATGATCTACCCTAGGGTTGTAATAGGAATGCAAAAACCTAATCTTGCATACATGGTTCTTGCATATTATGATCTTGACCCTCGAATCTATATCTTGTTTAATCTAGGATCTACTTGAGACCTTGACCTTTTCACTCTTGGACCTTTACTCGATTAGCACTCAAAAAGGTACGCTATTATACTACTCCTCCTTGGTTGTATGATGATACTTTTAGGTATCTCTTGAATTATACTTGGCTAGTTATTTGGATGAACTATTGTTCCCTATGAATAGTCTTCCGTTTTTCTTCTATATTATATTTTGAGAAACATGAAACCCTAAATCACAATACCCATTATGACTGTCCGTATATTGATGTTGATAATGATGTTGGAAAAGTTGATAGTGTTGATATTGAATATAAGCAAAGCTCCCTTATTGAAAGGTGGGATTTTGCACTTTGATCTCCTATATCATATGGTGAGAAGGAGCTTGGTGACCTCCCCATCGCGTTGGGGTAGTAGAGTCACCTAAATTAATATAAGCATGCTTCTTGAATTACAGCATAATGGGAAATTCGTAATAAAATTTGTGTGGAATAACATTTTGGTTTTTGGAAGATCGTTTGATAATGTTTTGAAACATAAATCCTGCCAAGCATACTAGTTTTCTTATAAACTGCTTTACTTGTTTTTATATAGCGTACCGTGCAATTGCATTGACATTGTGTCTTGATTTTCTCGATTTTAGGTAATGCAAGGAACTTGTTTCATCTTCTCAATTATCCACTGCAATAAAGACTGCTACATCACTTATGGACTCTACATGGGAGCTAATTGTAAAAGGGATGTAGTCGTAGGCTAGTTCTTATCTTTTTCTCTTTCCTGTTGCCTACAGGCCTTATGTACTAAACATTTTGGTTCATTTTAATAAAGAAGGATGTTATTCCATTTTTGCATATTATCTGTGTGTGATTTTCGGGCCACTCAGGGATGGGCGCTCTAATCCCTTTAACACTTCCCTTTTGGACAGTGGGATTGGGATTAGGGTAAGAACGGATCTGTGACAACATGCATGTCACTTTAGTGTAGCTCACACATAGACTAGAGATCATAATTACTTATAAAAAACATAAATCATGTTGTACTGAAAGCAATTGATATTAATTAGACTTATTCAAATATGTCAATGATAATAGTATCTTTTGAATTCTTGTACCTTGTAAGGCACTTTTAGGGTATATGACACCGTCCATGAAAACTCATTGAGTATGTGAAAGACCTATTAATGGTGCAATCACCACCCAAGAAACGCCACTCCTAACATATAGAACATGTGTTAACAGACCATAAGTGGAAATCTTTCGTGTTAGTTGGAAATCTGGACGTCATTAATAATTATGCATCGAGCCTGCAAACATATATATAACTTGGCAATATATGATAATATGTATATAATAAACCATGGGCATGCCCACCGTTGCGATCATGAAGAATTGAATAATAATTGTTAGTTGTATCATTCATGTCTTTAATCATGATGTGTTGGGACTACACTGATGCTTTCTCTAGTATAGCCATGTAACAAATTAGTGATTAGATTTTCCTATGAAATACATGATCTATCATATTCATGTTGTATTGACACTATGTGCAATTTATCTAAACACATCAATAATAATAGTATTTTTAGACATCAACAATAATAGTCTCTACAACATTTTATGTGACATTCTAGGATTTGGGATGGTAGATAAAATGATATATATATGATTTGATGGACTAGCCATATTAACCAGGAACAATACCTTTCCAAGGAGAGGATCAATAATTCGATGGTTAAAATTTCATGGCATAGAGTATTGATAACAAAACTGAGCTTCCATGAAGGTCCCAAATGCGTGTTGGTGACGATTAAGCACACATCAATGACTACTGTCAATGTGTCTGCATAGTCACTATCTATGAAATTCTATTAGAATCTTCTATTAGGGGACCCATCCACTACAAATAGTATTAGATATGGATCCTCTTAACAGGTGTGATGCTCACATGGGAATTTGAAAACCCATTATCCAATCATAATGGCTAATTATGTCAAGATGATATTTAAGATTAAATGAGAATTACCCTTGTGATGGTATCGGTGTAGGGGAAATCTATGTGCACATGGGCGATTTTGGGCTTGTAATAAAGTGGGGAAGAGATCATGAAGACATTTAGAATAGCTTTAATGAGGAAATGAATAGGAACATTTTGGATTGAGGTTGTAAATAAAATGATCCAAAAAATATTGATTTGACTTGCCAATTAACATATGCACCTCTTTTTTAAAGATCCCATCAATGGGAATTATGTGGTTATGTGGGCTTGGCTCGAGTAGCACTAGATGTATTTCATGTAAAGATGTTTTCTAGGGATTTTAGTGAGTGGCCAAAAAGTGCTTATTCATGGTGTGGCATCCCAACTGCAAAATGCCATGGAAAGTGAGAAGAATCTAACAAAAAATGCAATAAACAAGGTTAAAATTTTATGGAAGATCTTTATATAAGTTGCTTCACTACTATTATGTCACTTATTCAATTTTGATTTTTTGAATCTTCCAGAAGATAACATTTTATAAATTTAAAAAATAAGGATGAAAACAAATGAACTTGACTAATCTATTTTAAATTACAATTTTTAAATTATATTCATTAAATATTATATAGTATATGTGTCTGTAATCACCAATAATTTTGGACGGTCACACAATTTTATTCTCAAAAGGATGAGGGATTATTATTGTATTTAATATCCTATTATGCCATTGTAGATAAATATATGCTAGACTCATTAGGGATGGCTTTTCAAATTGACAATCACTTAGATTTCATCAATTATGTCTTTGGAGAATCATATATGACATTTTAGGATTTAGGGTTGTAGATAAAAAAAATTAAATAGGAATGTTCTAATCAGATTAACAAGGTGCAATTCCCTTTCAAGGAGAGCATCAATACGAATTGCATGGTTAGAATTTCATGGCATGGAGTACTAATAGGATGGGTGTTATTCCATGGAAGTCTTCCCAGATGTGTGTTGGTGAGGACAAACCACAAATCAGTGGCTAGTGTTGGTCTATGTCTCGTCCTATTTTGTGAAACTCCATTAGAGTCTTATTTTAGAGGAACTAAACACTACAAATGGAATCAGATATAGATTCACTTTACAAGTGTGATACCCACATCATAATTTTGAAAACCCATTCTTAAATCCTAATATCCAAGTATGTGGATAGCCTATCTATGATGAAGAGAGATGGATCCATCCTTATGATATCCATGTAGGGAAAATCATGTGCAGATGGGCCATTTTGGGCTTGAACTAATATTGGGAAGAGTTAATGAGGACATATTGAAAATCTTTGATGAGGATATCAACAGGCTAAATAGTGAAGGTTCTAACATCTAAGATTTGTGACTATAAATAAAGTGATCCTAAAAATATGAATTTTACTACCCATATTAGCATTTGAAGCTCCATTCCCAAAATCCAATAAACATGAACTTTGTGGTTATTTGTGCTTGGATTGAGTATTACTTGATGGGTACCATGTTAGTACTTTTTCTAGGCATTTGAGTGAGGGACTAAAACTTGGTTATTTGTGTCTAGGTTGGTATGCGGTTTAGCACCCCGACTACCAGATGACAACCAAAGTGAAAAAAATCAAAAGAAAAATTCCAAATAGATCTTACTTAATTATCTTAATAATAATGACAAAGAAAGTATAAATAAGATATCCAACATAGTTTACTTCCATAATCACTTGATAAAGCCAATAAAAAAATCATTGACAATCAAGTAACTACACAAACCACATCATCTAATGACCAAAATCATCAGCTATTTATATGAAATATCTTCATGATCATATATTCAAGTTAATGATCACATACATGAACTAAAAGATAAAATCTTGTTTGTAGATACAAAAACTTTAAAGTATCCTGTATAGACTGAAGTGTACATGGAAAACTTTTAATGACTCCAAAAGACTAGGCCTCCACCTTCATGTCTCTATTGAAAAAGGAGAAAGAGACTTCTTGAAATTAGAACCTGAAATGGGTGTTGGGAACCTATGAAGGGGTTCAAACCATGAGAATAAGACCAAAGTCCCATTAAATGATAAATCCATGATATTACATTCTAAGTATCCAAGAACCATTGCATATGTTAAATTTAGTATTTATGTACAACTAACATCTTTTACAAAATATCTCTAGATAATAGATGAATTAAATAGTAAAGGTATATAACATGTACTAGAACGTGAAATCATTAAAAACAATACAATATGAAAATGTAACATAGTAAAAAGGTAAATGAACATCGATTTATTATAGAGACATTATTTGATATTGGGTGGTTAGAATGTATTGTCCAATACGACATGTGAAATCCCCTTGTCATCTTAGATGAACTAAGAATTGTCCCATCTCCTAAAGACCTCCCCATGTCTTGGTCTAAGTGAAAATATAAAGTAGGGGCTCGTAGGGGGTGCCTATAAAAACATCAGGCCCTTTCCCAGTAATTAGGCTACAACACCGACCATATGCCATACGAAGTATTCACCAAAATTGTCATAATTTCACATATATTTTCTAAATCAAATTTGTAATATTGTCATAAAAACTAGAGACACACATCGACCACACTCATATAAGTGGGTGATGCTAGGATGTTTAGATACCCATACATCATATATATTCTAGGTAACCCACATATACTCCACAGTGTGTGACATATATTACCTTCCTACAAGCCGAGGGCTTCTACAAAGATACTTATTTTTCTACCCTATTTGAAAACACAAGGTTAGTTTGTAAATTCATAAGGCACTACAAGGATTAGGGTTTAACTTAGTTAATGAGGCATTTACTAATCTTTTAGTGCAAATGGTTAGAATTGAAGTAGTGGTCACAATGGAAACCCTAAGGAATCAAAAGTAAGAAAAATGAACAATTTGGACATTAGAGTCAAAATACAATGATAAAAGATCAAAAGACACACATGTATATCTTTTTATAACAGTAATGTATTATTTTCAAATACAATGGAGTTAGTTGGAAACCCTATGACGTTGATCGAATGGGTGACCATGTACATGATTGGAGGTGTTGGATGTATTCACATGGAGATAGCTTCATAAGAGGATGATGGGGATCTGAGCAAGAGGCAAACATCAACTATTCCATTGGGACGATCTGGATTCTTGATAAATTTTCAAGGTCATGGAGAAAAGTAGCAGAGAATATTGGATGGGAAGATTCTATTAAGAGGACAAAATATGGAGGTGGATGGAGAGTACATGCATGAATTCTTCCTTTAGGAGGTCAGTCAAAGTAGGTGATGGTGGGAGCCGATGTCAACATTATGTCCTATACGGATGTCGTAGGTGGATCTAGTAGGAAAGCATATGTTACATATACATCGATGTTGAGGCACTTGATTTAAGATTGGATAAGTAGGACATCGTCGCATCTTCCAAGGACAGTGTGCCATCATTCAATGTGAAGAATGCAGTGTTGGAAAACATGTTAAAGTTGTAGAAGTATTCAATTTTCACCTCTTTGATATCCAATGATATTGGATTTCTGACCTTAAGTGCCAAAATCTGTCTTAGGTGGAAACACATGATGGATTCAATCTAATAGATCTCAATAGATACTACGACTTGGTACAACTACAGAAAGAGGAGGAGTAGGTGTTAACTAGAGGACCATGGCCCTTGTTTGCGTCCTATTTGTCTGTTCATAGGTGGGGTCCCCTCTTTTCTCCAAATAATGGTAATCATGAAAAAATGGTGGTATGGATTTGGATATCAAACCTCCCCATGTTTCTGTGATATGATAGGATCCTAGAGGAGGTCTCCATATGGAAGAATATCAAGGTCAATACTAATACTACCATCCAAAATTGAGGGCAGTTTGGTAGAATCACATGGAGATCGGGCAGTGTTAGCCACATGTTCTGGATATCAATGTCCTACGAAGAAGGCACAACAAACAGTGTGAGAAGATGCATTTAATTTGTTTTAGATGTGGTTGAGTGGGACATGTAGACAAGTATTGTAAAGTACAAATGGTGGCTAGTGGGGAGTCTTTAGAGAATTCTAGACAGGAAGGGGAAAGATGAGGGAATCTAGATGACTTCTCTATCTGCTACAAAGGAAGCCAAGGAGATAGTGATAGGAGAAGCATGATATGTGGTTGCTAAGATACAACATATTTCATGAACTGGAAGAGTTAGACGTTAAAACATAAGAATCAGAGGATTATGGGGACCTATAAAAGATGTTGATTACTAGAAAAATTGATTGAAAGGTGAAGAAGAACATGACCAACTATTCCAAAATGCAATAGGATATGAGTCAAGGGAGAAACTACAAGGCATTTATCAAAAATGCAGTACGAAGATTATTGGACCAGGAAGCAAGGAAAAAGGAGATATAAGGAACCATAACCAAGGAATGATAGAGAGAAATAAGGAGAATGTTAATTAAGTAGTCATTCTAACTGGACATGAAATAAGGGAACAAAGAGATGGTCCAACCATTCCCACTACAAACTTCAATTTCACCATGGGTGTTCCCCGAAATGAGTTGTACAAGGATGGAGGGCATCATGTAGATGTGAAGTAAGCATCAATCCCAGGAACAAGAAGATCATAATGCTAACCGACCACCCTAGATCCTCATCTTAGAAAAGGGGGAGGGTTAGTGCTGAGCTGAAAGTAGAGGTCTGGGAGGAGGAGGCACCATCATCTCCAATAGTGATTATATGATTCTTCTTTCAAGGAACTACCACAAAGATACCCAGAATGAAGTCTAAGGACTTGTGTGAAAATATAGAGTGGATTTGTGTGCATTGTATGAACCACGTTTGAGTGGTGAAGGAGTGGACTCCATATTCAAAAGGTTGGGTTTTATCCATTCTCATCCCATAGAGGTGGTGCGATACTTAATAGGCATCTAGGTTCTTTGGAACAACCAAGTTCAGGAGGTGGAAGTGATTATCTGTGACAAACAGTTCATTAATCTCAAACTTGGGGAGCTCTTCATTACATGTTTTTATGGAAGTGTTATTTGTTCGAGTAGAAGATTTCATTGGGGGAGGTAGAAATAGATTGCTAAATACATGAAGGAGCCTTGGGTTTTAGTAGGGCACTTCAGTTGTTATAACCATATGGACAAGAAGAATGGGTGTAAAACTCATAATTGGGGTAATGGTGTTGACTTTATAAAAGCTTGAGGTGTGTGGATTGATGAATTTGGGGGTGATTGGATCATAAATGACCATCAAGAGGGGATTACTAAAAAGTAGTCTTGATTGAGCTATGGGGAACCAAGCATTGGTGAACCATGAGCAGAAGAACAAGAGTGACGTAGTAGAAACATACCAATCTGATCATGCAAGCATATTAATATCCAATTTAAATAACATAATATGTTGGGTGAACATCATGAGAACAAGAGTCAAATGGAATGAGAAACCAAATTTCACTACCTTTCTAAGGGATGAGTGGATGTGAGGTGGAAGCTTTAATGTGACAACAAACCACTTTTTTGAAACAACTATTCAGTGGGATGGTATTGGGAGGAAGGAAATGGTTAGGATGAATCATGAACTACAGACCAAGACTCTTCTCACTCAAAATTATCTTGCTAAAAGTTATTATGCGAGGGTTGAGAACATGATCATATATATGCTAGTCGAGTTGAACGAAATACTAAGTCTAAAGGAAATAGACTAAAAACAAAAGTCCATATGAGACTAGTTTAAATATAGTAATGAAAACACTTGTTTCTAACATTGTTTGTCAAGATGAGAAAATGGCATAATAAAATTATTAGAATGATAGAAAATAATGAGGAGTGGATTGAAGACAATGGCTCTCTCAATGATAATATCTAGAGTTTCTAGATGAATCTCTTCACATTCAACGAGGATGAGGAATATACGGGTAGTAGCCGGGCGACGTCCGCATACCCTCTGCGGTTTCTGAATGTTGAAGAGTATATGACCCCTGGCATGGATTTATGGTTAAACATGATTTATTATCATAATTGGGTTCTTAAAACCTTAATACAACCCTAAATTATGATTTTATATCATGTAACAAAGCTAAGTTTCAAGTTTGGACATTGTTTGATTGAGTTTTGCAATTTATGTGTTTATATGGACCATTATTCAATTTTAAGATATCTAGGATTTTATCAATAATTTCCACATGTGTAACGTGCCTCATAAAATATATTTACATAATTGATATAGCTGCACCTTTGAGCACCTAGATGCACCAGTGGTTGTAGGGTGTTTTCTAAGTTAGGGTTCAGACCTATGGTTTCTCACCTAAGTACCCCAACTTGATGGTTCACCTAGGTTGCCAACCTATGGCTCTCCTAGGTTGAGAGTTGATGGAATATCTATTTTGCATGGATGGGAGGTTTCAACCTTTACAAATATGGAACTCATGCTTTCAACCCTCAACACACCTTCCTTTCTCATCCTAGCCTTATATACTCCTATCCTCTCTTCCAAACAAACCTTTTTTCTCTCCTTCATCTCCTTCTGTCTTCTTGAAAGGTCCAACCTTCTTGCTTGGTGGAAGAAGAAGAGCTCTTGAGGAAGGAGCTTGGTCAAGATTGGTTGCAAGTTGCTCTAAGGTTTGGATCTACCCTCTCTAAGATCTTTTGGAGCATTCTAACCTAGTTTCTTTCCCTAAACAAGTAAGATCATCTTACTTACCTTCATTTTCCTTCATACCCTCCTTCTTCTCTCTTCTTCCTCGGATGAAACCTTGGCATTTTTGGTGAAAGTTTGAGCATGTGTTTGGATAACATCTTATTTCTCTCTTTTACCCTAGGTCTTCCTTATTCTTGAAGGAAGGAGCTATTTTGGAACGTTTTGGAATGCTAAAACTAGGGTTTCTCTTTTCTCTATCAAGCTACCTAGCTCATTAGACATTCATCATCCTCCTCAAGGAAAGTTATATAACTTTCATCCCATTTCTTAGTTACCTTTAACATGTTATATTTCAATCTTTCCCTAAAAACGTAGTCACATATAGAAAGAAGACCCTTTGTGTGAAGTTTGAGCATATGTAGTAGTTTTTTTGTATGTAAACTACACCTTGATCTTGTATATCTTCATCCTTGAAGTTAGGTACTTAAATCTTGTAAGTTTATGGAAACCGATGGTTTTGTTTCCTTGAATATAGAAACAATGGTTTCTCCTTAAGTATAATAAACCGATTTCTCACTTGAATCATGTATTGACGGTTTAACTCCTCATGAGAAACAATTGTTTAAATTTATTTGCTAAATTGATGGTTCTCCTTGTGCATTACAATAAATGGTTTCACTAGTATGTGAAATGATGGTTTTACCTAGCTTAGGAAATGATTGTCACACTTCAATCAGAAATTGATGGTCATGTTTAAAACCTTAGTTGATGATCTAATCAAGTAGATGAATCAATGGTTTCATTTACACTTGAAATGATGGTTTGAATTTAGGATAGAATAATGATCTCATCTAGTATAAACAACTGATGGCTTGCCTATGCTCACAATCGATGGTTTTCCTATTGTATACAATCGATGGTTTGTCTATTGCTTAAAACTGATGGCTCTACTACCCTATGAGATGATTATCCAACTAAGCTCAACAAACGATGACTTCACTAGGTAAATGATTTGATGGTTTCTCCTAGTGTATCAATGGAATCGATGGTTATGTTTAATATGAAAGCTGATGGCTATACTAAGTATGAAAACAAATAGTTTTTCTAGTGACCATGATTCGATGGTTATGATTTTGGCTAAATATTCAAGTGATTTGATGGTCTTGTTTTTGCGTAAGTGTGTGAATGAAATTATGGAATTCCTATGTGTAATGATATGTGATACCTATCCAATCCACCTTGCCGAAGCTTAGTTAAATGAATAAGTGATGATGGTTTAATATATCCACATTCCTCTAATGTTGTTATAATGGAGGGATACTGACATAATGTTAATGGTAACCCTACTATGTTACTTTGAGAACATCATAGATCTTATGTTATACGTAAAGAGTGTTGATGATGTGTAGAATCCTCCACAAAAGTATTAAAAGATAATGATGTTCTTGAATGAGATATTGTGAATGGTATAAATGGTCTTTGAGCATGACTTGAGCCCTCTTGGAGGTGTAATCCTCTTCATGATAGACAAAGGATTAGTACTATGTGTTGTTGTGGTAAGGAGTATATCTCATATATTTTGTGTCTTCTACATTTGTTGCATACCAATGTTTTTGTAGAAATCTTTTAGGGTTTGTATGTGACTTGACTGATGCATTCTAAAATCAACCAACTGTCTTAACTAATCAAGTGAAACCCTAATCACGTAGTGCCATATACATGTAGAACTATTCTAATGCTAGGACTTGTTGGATAGTAAAATGAGTATTCCAGAAGGGAAACTTGGAGTTGTTATGGTTGAGTATATGTGGGTGCTTGAAGGGTATATCCTTGTCTTCCTAATACTAGGGTTGTAGAGAACGGTCGAGGTTGTATCTCAGATGAATAAATATGTATATGTGATGTGTTGAGGACAACTGTGGTTATACCTTAGATGATAGGGATGAATACCCTAGTTTCTAGTGTCGTGTCCTATGTACCAGGGCAGACTAGGTTGGTTGCAGCTTGACTGATATGTTGTTACGACAGACTTGTACTTACCGAGAAGAAGATATATTAGGATTTCAACTCTCCTAGATCTTGTACAGAACTTATTGCAACTTTGTAGTGGATTTTTGAAAGTTTGAGTGATATGCATCAAACTCCCAAGGCTTAATGAAATATGTAATTCAGTTGTGCATCATATCTATTAGGGTTATTCAACAATTCACATTGGATGATACCCTTGTTTTTCTTTTTAATATTTTAATGGCGTATAATGTGGTAGGAGAAATCAAATGTTCATATGGTGTTAGCCTCGTTTGTTTCTCTAATGATTATATTAATCTTTTAAGTTCTATAAAATTATCTTCTTTATCTAGTTTATTTGCATCATCTATTATTAGCAATAATCATTGTTGAGAGTTTTATCTTTCACTACAACATGGGTCTCACCTGTGGGTTACCACATACTTTTAGGTGATCATCAACATTATCAAACTTGTGGTGGTGAGGAGTAGTATCTTGGAGATCAGTGAAGTAGAAGGTTCGCTAGTTGTTAGTGTGTCCTAGGAAACATCCCTGCACTCTCAAGTCTGGGTGGGGAAGTTTTGTATTTAATGTATATTGACTCATGTTTTTGGCTATATGCTTTTGTATGAACATGGTGTATATATGTGGACAATGCCTTTTGTATATATGTTGTGGTTGGGGCCACTACATAGTTGTATAGATACACTGTATGGTATGGACTTTTATGAAGATGTGTATCTATATGTAAATATTCTTGTACATGTTTAAGAAGTTTTTATTTGGTTTTAACTATGAGCCTTTTTAGTAATGTGTTTAATTAGTGATCGATCACATTTTGGGTTAGAGTAATCGTGTTTAGTGTAGTGGGTTGCAAAAATTGTGGTGGTATCAGAGCTTAGGGTTTTTTGAGTCTACTAGGATATAGGACTTAGGTTTTGTCTCTGTTCTTACATAATCCAACATATCTGATGATAGCTTATAGTTATGGCATGTCTGGAGAATGTGAAGAGCATGTTGAGGATAGCTATGTAGAGGAAGTAGGTGGTAGTAAGAGGTCAGTACCAGATTGAAGAGTACCTAAGACTGGGCCAGAACAACCTACATTGCCTCTGTTTGACCCTTCAACAATGGGTAATCTAGCCTTCCGGTCTATGTTTGGACAACTCATGAGGATGATCATGGATAGGGTGCATGCACCTCAACCTAAGGTACATGTCCCAAATGTGGAATCTCAGGGTCCAGGCAAGATCTTTGAGGGGTTGAAGTGTGTGGGATCCATTGAAAGACCCAAAATAAGCTAGTATGTGGTTAATGGAGTTTGAGAAGGCATTTAAGATCCCGAATATCCCAGAAGAGGACAAGGTGAAACATGCAGTTTACCACCTTAAGGGTAGTGTTGGCAATTGGTGGGCCATAGTGGAAGAGAAGAGACTAAGAGTTGTAGTGATTTGGGAAGAGTTTTGGGGGGATTTTGTGAGCTTCAACATCCCTAAGACATACCTGTATGAGAATACAATCCAGTTCAAACAATTACACCAAGGGTTTTGTCTATCAACGACTATGAGGCTAGGTTTATGTAGTTGTTGAGGTTTTGTCCTCACATGTCAAACACAGAGAAGGAGAGAATTTGAAGGTTCAAAAGGGTCTAAACTCAGAGTTGTCTACGACAACATTGACTTTGGAGAACTGGGAGAAGTTTTCCACCTTGTTGAAGTTTGTGAGGAGGACAGAGATATTTTACTATGGAGAACCGAGAAGCCAACAATAGGAATAGGTCATCCCAATTCTCAGGGCAATGTCTACTATCTTCAAAACCTAAGGTTCTTTTCACCACAACATCAACAGTCACAATAGAGATCAACTTTTTCTATTTCAAGAGAATGAGTACAGTCCCAACGGTCCCTTAGTAAAGGAAGAGGTCACAACTTTCTTATAGTAGGGGTAGACAATTCAACTTTAGTGTCAGTGATAGTGCCCTCTAGGCCGTAGTACGATACCAGAACATGCTTTAAGTATGGATAAGTCGGGCATGTGATATGTTTGTTTCATGTGAAGGATGTGGAAATGGCATGGCTGTTGAGGAATAGTCAGTGGGGTTCATAACAATAATAGTACAATAGTGGTGGGGGTATAGGACGTGGCTATACATCACAAGTAGGATCATCAGGATCACCTTGTAGAGGTCTAGGATGACAATAGGTGACAACTAGATTTTATGCCATGAGTCAGTCAGAAGGAGTGGTGAACCCAAGGGTCATGATAGGTCAAATTGAATTTTTTCATTCTGAGTTATATGCTTCTTCTTTCATATATGTTTTAGTTGAACTAGGTGTGACACACTCATTTATCACCAGAGAGGTGATAAATAATTGTAATCTGACTCATTTTTAGAAGATCTGATAGCCTCTGGATAGAAACCCTATTGGTTGGTTCTATTGTATTGCGGTAGGTGTGTCCATCTTGCATTCTTTCTTTCTTAGGTTACAACATTCAAGTGGATCTCATGTCTCTTGACATGCATGGATTTAATCTAATCCTAGGGATGGATACCTAGGAGAAGTAAAAGGTTGTTTTTTACTATAGTTTCAAGGTTGTGATGTGAAGGGGATGCCTTCTAGACCTACCAAGGAGATAGGAAGATTCTTCCTACATGTTTGGTGTCAACTGTGATAGAAGACAAGTTGATGAGGCAAGGGTGTGGGGCCTTCTTAGCACAAGTTGTGGATACCAAAGTGAGGAGTCCTATTATCTAGGATGTACCTATAGTGTGAGAGTTTGAGGATGTCTTTCTAGTTGAGTTACCCAATGCCCCACCTCCTCGAGAGATTGATTTTGAGATCAATCTAGTACCTAGAACACAACCCATAGCTCAGGCACCTTACAGGATGGCGCCAACTGAGATGAAGGAGTTGAAGAAATAGTTGTAGGAGTTGCTGGGAAATAGTTTAATACAATTGATCACTTCCCCATGGGGTGATCCAGTTATTATTACGAAGAATAAGGATGGTTCTATGAGGCTTTGCATAGATTACATATAGTTTAACAAAGTCATAATGAAGAACAAGTACTAGGTGCAGATGATTGATGATTTGTTTGATCAGTTAAGGGGTGGTACATTGTTTTTCAAGATAGACTTCAGGTCTGGATTTCATCCATTGAGGATCAAGGAAGTTGACATATGTAATACTTCTTTTAGGATTAGGTATGGTCATTATGATTTCTTGGTCATGCCAGTTGGGCTAACCAGTGCACTAGAAGCATTTATGGACATGATGAACAAAGTATTCAGACCACATCTTCACCAGTTTGTAGATGTGTTTATAGATGATATCTTGATATACTCCAAGAACAGTCAAAAACATGAACATCCTCTTTACCTAGTGTTTTAGAGTTATTGAGGAAGCATCTACTGTATGCCAAGTTGAGCAAGCGCAAGTTTTGGTTGACTGAGGTGCTTTTCTTGGTCATGTCATATCTGCAAGGGGTGTCTGTGTATACCCAAAGAAGGCGGAGTTAGTGTTGGAGTGGGAGCAGCCCAAGATGCAAATTGAGGTCTGAAGCATCCTAGTTAGGAAGGTTACTATAGCAGGTTTATTAACAATTTCAATGTAGTAGTGTTTCCCTTGACCAAATTGAGTAGGAAAGGTGTTCCTTTATTTGGGATGACAAGTACCAGTGTTCTTTTCAGTTATTTAAGGAGAATTTAAGAAGTGCTTCAATGTTAGTGCTTCCACAACAAGGGATAGGCTACATTGTTTTCTGTGATGCTTTAAAGAATGGCTTGGGATGTGTTCTAATGTAGGATAATAATGTGATTTCTTTTGCCTCATGACATCTTAAGAAATACAAGGAGAACTATCCAACTCATGACCCGGAATAAGACACTATATTTGTTGGCTTGAAAATTTGGAGCCACTATCTAATTGACAAGAGGTGTCAAATCTTCATAGATCACAAAAATTTCCAGTATATTTTCTCAAAGAAGGAGTTGAACATGAGGCAAAGAAGATAGATGGAGTTGATCAAAGTCTATGACTACACAATAGACTATCATCCAGGAAAGGAGAATGTGGTGGTTGATGCATTGAGTAGGAAGTCATCTTTGTTTATATTTGGAATTACAACACAATTATGCTTCATTCATGAACTAAGATCTATGGAGCCATTGTCGGGGATGGCAAGGTTGTTTTTTAGATCTGGTTGCTT
The DNA here is from genome assembly GCA_963693085.1 of Alisma plantago-aquatica. Classification (NCBI taxonomy): domain Eukaryota; kingdom Viridiplantae; phylum Streptophyta; class Magnoliopsida; order Alismatales; family Alismataceae; genus Alisma; species Alisma plantago-aquatica. The sequence goes on along the minus strand of OY856409.1, from coordinate 565,881,824 downwards.
GTATATCTTGTATAATTTTGTTCATATTTCTCTAAATTATAAAACTTTAGTCTTGTTCTATATCTCCTATTTCATAATCTCTTTTTTTAATTTTGTATTTTTTAACCTACTGAGTAACATTCTGGTAGTGTATCTCCTCCTTCTGTTGAGTTTCTATTTCGGAAGTACCGCTTTCAAGTTTATTCTTTTTGTAATTTTTTTCCATAATTTATTTTTATTTCATAATTTATTTAGCCTGTTCAATAATTTTTAGTCTTGTTCTATATTATGTATTATTTTTTTGCCTTCTGAGCATAATTTTATAAGTGTACCTCCTCTTTCTGATGAGTTTCCATTCCAGCAGTACTGCTTTCAATTTTTTTTTTGTAATTTTAGTTTATTCCATAATTTTTTTTATCTTTATAATTTTTAGTTGTCTTGGTAATTTTGACTAACCCATTATCTTGTAATCTCTCTTCTCTCGTGCATTGATTGCCATATCTTTGAGGAACTTTTCAAATGGAGTGGGTGTAACATACCAGATCTAGAACCCTACCCTAGAACTTTAATCTTTTGGGTTTGACCAAACAAGGTTGAGGTTAGAATGATCCTAATAATATAATGCATGAATAATGTAATATAATATGTCATATAATTGGTTTGGTAATAATAAAATGATAAATAACTTAATTTCATGCGTAATTGATCTAATGGTCCTAATGGCATAATCCATGTAATAAAGCCTCAAATTAAATAATAGACTTCAAATTCATAATCTACACATCAAAGTAAGCCTACATGTCAATTTTTATTTAATTTGGACCACCTTGAAATAATATGGTAAGGAGAGAGAAATTGCCTAAAAAGTGTAATTAATAAATAAATATAATAAATGACTCCAAAAGAGGAAAATAATCTTAGATTCGTGATCTACATAATAAATATAGCCTTTGGGTGAATTTTCATCCAATTTCGAGAAAGTTTTCTTAAAAGGTAAAATCAGGAGAGAGAAAGTGTGTAGAACCTTCAAAATATTAAATAAATACTCAAACAACTCGAATATGTAAAATTGATGGAAAATTCATGTCCAACACATTAAATATGACTTGTGGGTCATGTTTCATAAAATTTGGATAATCCTAATACCATTAATGAAGGAGGAAAGAGAAAATATGTTTTGATTTATTTAACATATTCAAAGTTTTAAGAAGGCAAAACTAACCTCATTTAAAGGTTCTGGCTTTCTTCCTTGGTCACTCTGCTAGGGTTTATGGTGGTGACTCACGTACGTGCATGAGGGGCGGCCGCTCCGGTGGTCGTGGAGGCCGTGGTGCAGGGCGAGGTTACTTCAACGTGCCTCACCCGCACCCCAGTCAGGGGGACGTCCCCCCTTCCGGATGACCCAGTGGAGGCAGAGCCACCGCCGCTGAATGAGGCAGCCGATCATGATGCTAGGGTTATGGATGAAGGGGAGAACGATGATAGCTTCCAACCTGGATGCACGTCTTTCCGTGACGCCATCACTGGTGGGGTGCAGACCCCGGCGATCAGGCCAGTCTCTCCGGACGCGCTACAAGCGTCTGATATCTGTATCGACAGGAGTGGTGCTCTCCCAAACTTTCAAATAACTCGAGCCCTGGAGATACGCCGTCGTGATCAAAGTGGTCGGTCTGAATGTGGGCTTCACCACATTGGTGAACCGCATCACGTCGCTTTGGAAGATCAATGACCAATTTCGGGTCATCGATTTAGAGATGGGATACTTCATTATTCAACTTGGAAACAAAGAGGATTTTGAGCAAGCCATGACGGAAGGACCTTGGATGATCTCCGGGAACTATCTGTCAGTTCAGTCCTAGTCAGCGGACTTCCGGTCGGTTGATCACATCCCCTGGAGATACGCCGTCGTGATCAAAGTGGTCGGTCTGAATGTGGGCTTCACCACATTGGTGAACCGCATCACGTCGCTTTGGAAGATCAATGACCAATTTCGGGTCATCGATTTAGAGATGGGATACTTCATTATTCAACTTGGAAACAAAGAGGATTTTGAGCAAGCCATGACGGAAGGACCTTGGATGATCTCCGGGAACTATCTGTCAGTTCAGTCCTGGTCAGCGGACTTCCGGCCGGTTGATCACATCCCCAGGAAGCTCGTGGTGTGGCTACGGATCCCTGAGCTTCCGATTTATCTATACCAATATCACCTCCTCTCAAGCATTGGCGATGTTGTAGGCAAGACGATCAAGGTGAACACGACCACGCCGTCTGGCCACCGTGGTAAATTCGCCCAGCTAGCGGTGGAATTCGACACCCTAAACCCCCTCTTGCCAGCTATTCATCTCAACGGTGAATACTATAGACTGGAATATGAGAACCTCTCGTCAGTGTGTATGAAGTGTGGTCGCATGGGACACAAGGAGCAATCGTGCACTTATGTCACCCCATTCTCCTCCGCTGAGCCTCCCTCAGCTTCTGGTCCTTCTCTCATCAATCTAGTCCAGTACACACCTCGGATCCATGCTAAAAAGACTGAAAAGCGGCAACCTCCACCCAAGAAGGCTGCTCCATCGCAAGCAGAGCCCAGCGCAAGAGTTACTGAGCCTCCTGTGGTTGGTGCGGATGCAAAGGAGAGCCCACTGGTGCCACCACCGGATGCCCAAGAAGTACCCGAGGAGGAGTGGCAGACTGTTCAATCGAGGAAAAAGAAAAGGAAAGGGAAGGCCAAGGTACCTGCCCAACCGAGCTCTGGTCCCACTGCTACACCCTTGCCACCCCCAGCCGATGTCAAGGCCACAGACTCGAGCAATACTAGAGTCACCTTGCTGAATGTCGATGTTTGTTCGGGCAGGGAATGGGAAGTGGGGGCGGCCCCACCCTTTCAGTTTGTAACAAGTGAAAGCACCCCAACCGCATCTCAGTGTTCGTTCTAGTGGGGCGAGAAGGGAGGAGGAAGTGGTGTTCTTTTGAGAAATAGAAAAGTAATATACAAGACTGTCAGTCCTGGTAGAGAGAGGAAGAAAGGCAAGCTAGCCCAGATGGTCGGCAGCCTAAGTCAAGGTGCAGAAGCCAAACGTGCTATAGACTTCAGTACAGAGTCTTTGGCACCCCAGGATGATGACATGGTCGGCGATGATCAATCTGTCGGCCTATGTGAGGAAATTGCCTAATTGCCCACACCCTCTCCTTTCTCTGTTCTTACATGTTGAACATCCTCTATTGGAATATATAGGGAGCTTGTTACAAGAAGAATATCTGACTCCTTAAAGACCTCAAAAGACGTCACAAGCTACACATTATGGCTATTGTTGAGCCTCGGATCAGCGGGTCTAAGGCTGATTGTGTCATCAAGCAACTGGGCTTCCCTTCCTCCCACCGTGTCAAGGCCATCGATTTCTCAGGTGGTATTTGGGTGCTGTGGGATGACGCTCACTGCTCTATTGAGTTCGTCCTTAATCATCGTCAATTGATCCACTGCTGTATAGACAACACCTGGCACCTGACCTTCGTCTACGGTGCCCCCAATCCCAGCCGTCGGGATCTTCTTTGGAGACGCTTGCAGGAACTCTCTCCCTCTATTCCCGGTGCTTGGGCGGTGCTCGGTGACTTCAACACAATGTTAGACACGTCGGAAAAGCTCAATGGGCACTCCTTCGACCGCCGCTCTAGCAGGAAATTCAACTCTCTCCTTCTACAAACCGGACTCACGGATATCAAGGACAGTGGTCCCTTCTTCACCTTCAAACAGCTTCAATTTTTGGAAAAGCTTGACAGGGTCCTCGCCAATGAAGAATGGCTAACTATGGCAAAAAACACTTCTATCTTGGTGCTTCCTCGTCTCTACAGTGATCATAGCCCGCTTCTCATTCACGAATCTGTGATTCACCGTCGTCCACGACTCTTTCATACGAAGGACAACTGGTCGCTGACGCCTACTTTTGTGACGTTCTCCTACAATCTTGGGATACTACCAAGAGCTTCCTTGACGTCCTCCCTACTTTTAGTGTTGTTGCTTCTACTTGGGACTCCAAGCACCAATCTGCCAATTAGAAAAAAAAAGCAAGATCTTGCATGAAGTGCATAACCTTCAGGTATCAACCAACTCTCTTGTTTCTATTACTGCTGACATCATTGTAGCACACTTGCAAGATGATTACAACAACATTCTCCTTCAAGAGGAGGTGGACTGGCATCAACGGGACAACATCAACTGGCTCAGCCTAGGCGACGACAACACAAAGTTCTTCCACACATATGTCAAGGCATGCTGCCTCTTCAACAAGACCAGTCGCCTTAAAGACGCGACCGACACTTGGGTGGAAGACCCAACGTCATTGCAAAGCCTGGTTCGCAGTTTCTTCCTCAACCTTATGTTTGCCCCGAGTCCCACATCCAGAACCAGCACTGCCATCACCGCTTTTAGAGGCAACTTCTCCAACCCGTCAGCTGCATCATGTACCAGCATCAAAGCTATCCCTTCCGTCGACGATATTAAGCGCATTATGTTCATGATGGCACCTAACAAGGCACCGGGTCCTGACGGCATATGCAACTCCTTTGTCCAGAAGAATTGGTCTGTCATAGGGTCATCCTTTATCTATACTGCCCAAGACTCTTTCATCACCATCATTATTGATGATTGTATTGCGGACTCCTTCATTTGCCTGATTCCTAAGACTAGGCAACCGCAGACCTGCAGTGAAATCCGGCCTATCTCCCTGAACAATACTTGTTTCAAGTTGATCTCGAAGATCATTGTCGAATGCCTTAAACCTCTCCTTCATGAATGGATTTCTGAGTCTCAATCAAGCTTCCTCCCAGGAAGACATATTACTGATAACATTCTTCTAGTTCAGGAGGTCATACATACCATACACATGAAGCATAGAGGCAAAGCACTAGTTTGTATCAAGCTGGATTTAGCAAAGGCCTTTGACAAGATGAGTTGGGCCTTCCTCCATGACACTTTGATGAGGACTGGCCTCCCGACGATCAGTGTTAGTTTGATCATGCAAATCATTACCAAAGGGCACACCTCTATTTTATGGGAGGGATGTCCCTTGGAGTCATTCAAAACAACCCAAGGGGTATGACAAGGTGATCCAATCAGTCCCTATGTTTTTATCTTATGCATGGAGAGACTCAGTCAATCCATCTCACATTCCATACACCAGGGAGCCTGGAAGCCCATCTGACTATCTAGGCAAGGCCCGCCCCTTTCGCATGTCTTCTTCGCAGATGATATCCTTCTTCTGGCTGAAGCAAGCACTGGGCAAGCACGGGTCATCACCAAGGTCCTTAAAGCCTTTTCTAGTGCCTCCGGTCAAACAGTCTCGTCTTCGAAATCACAATGTTTTTTCTCGCCCAACACACCACAGTCAATCAAAGAAACGTTCTACAGTCACCTGGGAATCCAATCCACTACTGACCTTGGTCGCTACTTAGGTGTTCCTATCCTCCACCACAGGGTCAATAGAGCTACCCACTCTGCCATTGTTGACACCATGAAGGAACGTATGTCAAGTTGGTCAGCCCGACAATTGTCCCTGGCTGGTAGGATTACCCTTGCCAAATCTACGCTCCACGCCATTCCCGCATATGCTATGCAGTCAGTTCAGCTATCTCCTGCCCTATGTGATGAGATCAATAAACATGTTAAAAAAATTATCTGGTCCGGGAGCAGGCTACATCACAGCATCTCCCTACTTTCTTGGAAGAAAATCACCATGACCAAGGCGGAAGGGGGCTTGGGGATAAAGGAGGTGCGCTCGCAAAACCAAGCTCTTATGCTCAAGAATGTCTGGTCTTTTATGAATGATCATCACACCCTCTGGGTTCGTGTCATGCGGGCCAAGTACTTGCACAATGGCACCGTCACCAAGAAACCTTGCTCCTCGGTGTGGTCCTTTATTAAGAAACATATGCTGCCCTTGCAACAAGTATCGGCCATCACCATCAATAATGGCAAAGCCATGAACGTCTGGACTGGGAAATGGTTGCATGGTTTGTCCATCTCTGATTTAGAGCCTTCCTTTGTCCCGCCGTCAGAACTCACGGATCTCAGCGTCGCCTGTATGGGCATGGGGAGCAGTGGGTGGGATTGGGATTTCATCCTGCACTACCTGCCACCCTCCTCATGGACACACATCCGACATGTGTTCCCTCCCGACCCAGACGCAGGCAGTGATACCTGGCAGTGGCCGAGGTCACCGTCCGACAAATTCACAACACAGTCCGCCTACCATTGGCTCCGCACAGACGTCTCTCCTCCCATTCCTGGTAAATGGTCATCTATATAGAAGCTGGTAGTTCCTCAGCACATTCACACCTTCCTCTGGCTCCTGCATCACAAGGCTCTCCTCACCAATGTTGAGAAAGCTCAAAGACACATTCTGGTGGATGAAACCTGCCCAGTCTGCTCCAATTCGTGAGACACCATTTTACACTACTTACGAGACTGCCCTACTAGCAAGGACACGTGGACTGTATGCCAGGTGGACCCTTCTTTTTTCTTGCTCTTAGAGGACGGCTGGATCATGTCCATTCTCACAGCTTCGTGTAACGACATGTCCTCCATCATCCCTGTGGTAGCGTGTTGGGCGATATGGATGCACCGCAATGATTTCATTCACAGTCGCAAGCACCTTCCCATCAGCAGAAGGATCTCCTTTATTAACGCCAAGGTGCGAGCCATTCTCTCCCTCCCTACGTGGACCACCACACCCGCCACCGCGCAGGTTGACCGAAGGTGCACTCCTTTACTCAGTGATTTCACTCTCTTTGTTGATGCATCATTTTGCTCCAGCTCCGTCCCTTCCAGGATTGGAGTTCATGTCGTCAACAAGCACGACAAAATCTTACTGGGCCATGGTTCGCCTAGTCACGCCGGCTCGGCGTTGGAAGCAGAGATCCAAGGTATTGTTTGCGCTTTGGAGCTCTGCAAAATCACAGGATGGCGGTTTCCCACCATCCTGTCTGATGCTTCCACAGCAGTGCTTTTGACTACTGAGGTTGCATCTGCAACAACCCTGTTTGCCCCTCATATGCGTCGGCTTCGAAAGCTCTGCGATGAAGTCAGGAAGCCATGCATTCTGTACATCCCTAGATCCCTTAATGGAGTAGCAATCGTATAGCTTGTCTTTCTGTTACCATTAGTTCAGCTTTTACTTTTACAAATATTGTGCCCCCATGGCTTTGTATGAACCTTGATGTTGATGTTGCAAACTTTCTTCCCGCAGTGGAGAGTGGGGTGAATACAATCTGATCTCTACATTCCTAGAAAAAAAGGTAAAACTAAGTGCATGATCAGAATCTACATGCCTTTATTGGCCTTTGTGCAAAATTTGGCTTAATTTGGATAATGATAAAACCCTAAATCGAAGAGAGAGAAAAAGGTGCATTGATGTGGTCCCACTTTTGTTTTAATCAGATTAAATGTCACGATTTAAGTTGATTTTCCGACTAAGATATCACTGTCACGTGCTTTACTTATACGCTTGTCTATCTGGACCGTTGGATTGCTTTTGGACGACATCTAGTCATCTCCTACCTCGAGTAGGAGTTCGACTCGCGGATGAACAGTACCCCGATATTGCGTTGAATCGTTCTCTCTCTCCTCTCGACCGAATTTCATGATTTTTGTTCCATTGTGTTTCAGAGAAGATTCTACATCGTTCGATCCATATTTTGTCTACCTATTTCTTCTCTTTTTGGGAAACCCCAATTCTTGGGGAGCAAGGCTTCAACCTGCTTGCTTTCCCGATAGGTGTCAACCCCTAATCTATATAAGAGGGTTCCCTGAGCTTCTTTTCTCTCCACAAAACATGTCTGGATCTTCAATTTTTTTCACGAATCCTATGCTTTGGCAGTCGGTGACCTATGTTCAGGCACAACTTGCGACTGACCTCCACGGCTCTCAGAGGCACCAACGTAGCAATTAGCCTGCTTGGTGAGTTCAGTTTCTCTTACCCTTCCTTTGGTCCGTTTGCTTTGGCGAAGAGTCGAGTTTTGCTCATTTTCCCAACCTGCAGCCGAGCTTCTCTTGAGCAACGTCCATGGTGCTGGCTGGGAGGGAAAAGAATCTCCTGCGTGCTTTTACCGATCTGCCCTCTCTGTTTTCTTCTTTTGCTTGTTTCTCGTGTGAGGGTAAGATCGTCTTTTGGTTAGTTTTTCCTTTTGTTGTGGATGCGGCTGACTCAGCTTTGACCACCGACATGGCACCCTGTGATAGGGCCAAGTCACGCGGCCTGCTCTCTCTCTCTCTCTCTTCGTCTCTCATTTGCATAACGCTGACATGGATTTTATGTGCTCTCCGATTGGCCGAATTTCAAAAATCCATAACTAATTATTTATGACTCACAAAAATAAAATAAAATATGTTCTGAAATCAGAAAAATAAGGGTTTTCTAATGGTATTGGTTTTATCGCATGAATCTGATGTTTTTAAGGGATGATTTAATGGATCTAATTAAATAAGATAATAAATTGTATAATTCATAACTAATAATTTATAAGTTAGAAAAATATAATAAAATATGTTTTGAACTCATAAAAATATAACCTAAAATATGGCATGGTTTTGATAACCTAATTCACTCATAATAAAAGGTGGTTTTTAGGGTTTATGAAATCAATATAAATCTAACCCTAATCCCACAAATATGCTAATAGGTGCTTTGGAAACCTATGCTTGGACCTAGAAGTGACTTCGGACGTTTGTCTCTAAAGTTGAGGTATGTTGCATCTCCGATTATTCATATTGAGTGATTCTTCTCTCTTATGTATGTTGTATCCCTTATTCATCCATATTGAGCAATTCACCTACTTTATCATTCTTTTGAATTTTGGCCTACACATTATCTTGTTCTTTTGAAATCATGCTTCATGTGAAGTATCTTATTTTATTATTGATCTTGTGATCATGGATATTCTCTTGGAATCATATCTCGTTGCCTTGGTGAAATTTGGACTTTTGATATTATATGCCCACTGTGATGTGGATTTTTACTTGTTGATATGTGCCCACTTGGAAGTGGATGTTTATATGTTTGTGTTGTCTATTGTGTCATGGCAACATGGTATAAATCTGACAATACTTCTTACTTGCCTCTACATTTAACATGCTATGTGATTCAGTAGTACTAGAGTAGTGTAATTACATTGGTTTTGTCTCATTATGCAACATGGCAACATTTTGATATCTTTGGGATGGAGGATGTGTGATTCCCCATACCCGGGCAGGATGTGTGATTCCTGGCCCATGTTATATATATTTGGGTGGTGAATGTGTGATTCCCCATGCCAGGGCAGGATCTATGATTCTTGGCCCATGTACCATCAGGGCAAGATGTGTGATTCTTGGCCCATGTCCCACCAGGTTCAAGATGTGTGATTCTTGACCGCCATTATTATTTATATTGTTATAGGGCTATGCTTATCTCACATGCATACAGGTTGATGATGATATGTGCTTTGTTTCTCACCATGGTAGTGGATGTTTATATTTATAGCACATTCTTATTATTTGTTGGTTATGGCAAGTATCCCTTTTGTTATGTTACTTTTCTCTTGATACCCATTTGTGTGGTACTTATCTCTTGCATGCGAAGCCTTTTATTTTGATATTCCTATTTCCTTATATTGCTCAATTTGCTTTTTAGTATGCACATACCAGCCTTTGCTGATGTTTTCTTTTGTTTCTCTTTTGCTGGGGTATGCTTCCAACCCTAGGTGGAGGACTTGGATGACTTGTCATGTTGACCTGGACTTAGATTGTGAAGTTAAAACTTGGAGACAATCTTGAGGTGGTTTAGTTTTCCTCTACCTGGATCCTTATGATGTAAGTTTGTAACCCTTTGTTTTATAATTGAATATAGTCATGTTTTTATTCTGCTGCTATACTTTGGTCTATAGTTACCATTATATAAAGATTTGAAAATTTTACACCCACTCCATCATACCTTCTGAGTGTGTTTGGACTGGAGGTTTTATTGTTCAAATTTTTAGTAAGGAAGTGATTTCACTTCTTTACAGCATGGTATCAGAGCCCATGGTAGTCGGAATGACTATTTCAATTTTGTCTCTCTTGGTTGACCCTTGACTTAGATAGTTTCCTTTAGAAGTGATCTTCACCCTAGATTTGATCTATGCTGATCTTTTATGCAATAAGGTTTCGTTTGAGGACAAGATTGGGATATGAGGAAGTATTCATATGGAAACATTGTGACTTGGTTTTCATATTAATTTTGTGTCGGCATATGTTGGTTTTACCTCGCAGAGTTTTCATCTACAAAAATTATTTTCATTACACTACAATATGTACAAAATTTTTTGTTGATATATCAAAGTTTTCTTGAACTAAGTCACAATGAAAAGAAACTATAGTTTGAGTAGAATTTAACCCTAGTTTTATGACTAGGTATGTTATAAAGGTATAGTTGACCTACCCTATGACTTTTTGGATGTTCATGTAGGGTTGATAGGTTAGAGACACGAGGACCTAAAATCTCAACCCTAGATGGTGACTTTAGTTGGATACATGAGAAATATAAATCTCTAAAAATTTCAAAACTAAGAGATGTGGGTAGCTCTAAAAAGTTGTTTAGTTTGACTGGTTAGGTTGAACCCTTTAAGGGGTGGAGAGTAGTTGAATGTTGATGTTTGGACTGGAGGTTTTATTGTTCAAATTTTTAGTAAGGAAGTGATTTCACTTCTTTATAGTGGGAATACCAATATCTCCCACAATGTTATCATTGTGGTCTTAACCACCATGCATATCTTGCCTATCTGACTTTATACCATAGCACCCCTCTTTATGAGCCCTTTCATTCTGGTGGGTACAATGTGAATCCATATTTTTCTGTGGACCATTATGGGGAACCTTGCTATCCATATTTTGAGGGGGTATGGTACACATGATTTTAGAGGATATGACGGATAGAGCTCTGGGGGAAATGGACCTATTTATGATACTCATTATAATCCTCCACTGGAAGAGAGACTTAAGGCCCTAGAAAACATGGCTGCAGAAGGACAAGCAAAACCCAAATCCAGTCAGGCCATGTTAGCTACCTTACTAGAGGCTCAATAACAAACTCCCCCTATAGATCTTGAGCAATCCAATATAGTTCTTCCCAACGATGATGACAATGATCCCATTTTTGTGTCATATGTGTCGGATCCTGAAGAAATAGCACAAACCATGGAGCCATATCTTGCTTTTGATGAGGACGTTCGCATCCATATCTCTCCTTTAGAGACTCTATTACTTGAATATGAAAAGTCAAAGTAGGAGTGTCATTATGAAGATCTAACAAGCCCTCCGATCCTTCACATAAATCTGAATGATACCATAGACTAATACCCTTTTCTTGAGCCTATTTTGGATAATGAGCATCTAAACCCCATTTTTGACACAATCAGTTCTCATTCCACATATAACTAATGTAGAAAGGGAGATACCACCCTTGGAAGAAGCCCATACACCCCCTTCTATTGTTTACAAGGAAGACGTCCTCATCCCTCCTAAATCCTTGGGGACCCCTTGTATAAAAGAATTAGAGCCATATGTTATATCAACAATAAAACTTACCAAACCCAATGTTGATGGCATTATTTTATAGGAGAAGAAAAAAACTTTTGTAAATAATTTGAAATCTTTTGTATTAGCATCTATTATCCCATATTTAGGTCATTGTGATGGTGGAAAACCTATGCCAGATCCTCCACCTAACTATGTACATCCTGCTCTACCGACATCACTGGTCAGGTACCTGCCAACCTCCCCCAATCCACATCCATCTTCAACACTTCCCTTGCTATCGAAGGAAGATCTGTGGATCTTATTGGAGGGAATGTGAGGCGAAAGAAAATATGAACACCTCATTGAGATTCCACGACTACCCTATCATCGAGTACACTATGTTGCTCCTTTGATGAAGGTCCCAACCCTCATACACATCACCTTTAGCTGGACGTTCTTCAAGCTACTAGAGCCACCAGAAAATCCTCACTCTACTCTTCCCTCCATATCAGGTTTTAGTTTTTCTTGGAACAAGTAAAAATCTAAGTTCTGGGTGCATGTCAGTGGTATGTTTCTATTCCACCCCCTTATATTTTTTATTCTTGCATTATATCTGCCTTTTTATTTGTTTTGGATATGGTTGTTTTGTTCATGGCCATTATCTAGTCGGCCAAGTTTTATTTCTTTTGTTGCAAAATGGCATTTATCTGGTCAGTTAGTATAAATAGATGTTTATCATTGTACCCATTGAATTTAGTAAATCATTTGCAAAAAATTTCAAAAATTGCCATGTTTGAAACTATCATGTCACCTATGACCCCAAAATAGCATCACTCCTTGGAAAAGTTGGTGAGTCGTATGAAATCAATCAAAATCAAACACAAGTTTTCTCTATTTTTAAATTTTGTATTAACTTTATATAAATCTTATATAATGCAATTGACATGAATATTATTTTTGATGTAATGATACTTTCAAAAAATAAAAAAGAGAAAATAACAATGTGAAGTTATAAACACAAGGACACCTTTTGTTTCCCTCTTATTTTCTTTCTTAAAAGGAAAAGAAAAGAATCACCACCGGGCAAAAATAAAGTCTGGGATGGCATGCTTCCCATATCAAAAATTCCATAACCCACAAAGGGGCGTACCATCAAAAGATGTCAAAAGTGCACGTGCAAAAAATTGTGACCAATGTAGCCACAACTCCACAAATTCAAATCCTGAGTCGAATAGAGGAGGGATAAAAAAATCATCACTTCCTTCTTTGTTTTCACACCCCCAATTTTGTCATATTTTTGTGAAACAATTCACTTAAAAAAATACAATAATAAAAATGAGAGTGTCAAAACAAAAGTAAGATGAAGCATGTTTTTCTACAAAGTCTTGATTTAGAAACAAGATATGATATTTGTTTTTGATAGAGTATATAGAATTTTGTGTGTTATGGTTTTAGGTGATTGGGTTGCTTCGTCAAATTTAGATGTAAGGAATAAAGTAATGTTACAAGAGTGAGGATAGACATGTTGTTGGTATAAATTGGAATTATTTGTGATTTTATTTGTTTGAGGACAAACAAAGTTTCAAGTCTGGGGTATATTGATAAATGTGTATTTATCCTTTTTAATTTAATCTTTTAGGTATCATTTTAGGATTGTTTTGTTATTTATTTTCTTAGTTTTGTATTACTTTTATTAGTTTAAATTGTATCTCCTTATTTGAAGTTTTAATTATGTTTGTTTGAATTTTTGTAGGAAAATGGCCTAATCACTCCAGTCATTAATCTCTCTTGGAAGATGTCTTGCACAATTCCCGCAGTTCCTGAAATTCAAGTATACACAATACCAAAACAGTCATGACTCCCACATACAAATTTTAAATTTGGAGTTTATATATGTTTTAAAGAGATAATTTCAATTTCTACAGGAAAAACATATTGCCCAATTTGGTAGTCATTTGACTATCCAACCAACTAGTGGACGTGTTTGTTCATTTTCACGCAGTGCATGATTTAAATTTATATCTTGCACCGAAATAGGCATAACTCTTACATCTATAGGCAGAATTTGATGTTTAAATATGTGTTGGAAAGGAAATTCAAAGAGCTACAGGAAAAATATATTTTCGTACGCACTTTAAAGATCTTTATAAGAAAAAAAAATCACAGGAAACTTCGGACATGAGAATCTACAGAGAGAGTCAAAATTCGAAGGGTCAAAAGAAGGCAATCAATGATTTTCTTTATCACCTTTTGAGGAAGAGATTTCTCTTGATAAAGAAAAACAAAAACCACCTATTACATTCCTTCTCCTCTCATTTAAGGGTTTCCACTCCTCCTTCCCCTATAAAAGGAGGGAGGGCCTCCCAAGAAAAATCATCGAGTCTTAGTTGTAAATAAAGTCTTAGTTTATTGTCCTCAATTTTGTACTCGCTTTTCTTTCATAGTTGCAATCTTTCATTTTTGTAATACAAATTTGTTCTTCGTCTCTAGATCTTGGTTATTCTCATTCTTTACTTCTCATTTTTTTCTCTTAGAACGGAGGATTAAGGGATCAAGCTATTAAACTAGCACCACTTAGATCTCCTTAGAGATTCTTCTTCGTATGGTCTATGGCTTCTTTCATTCTTCCTTTTGCTTCCCTTTTTATGGCTAGTGAGTAGTTTTCTTATCGAGGTGAGGGGAGCAACCCCTTAGACATGTGATGAATAGATCAATGTTTTACATGACCTTTTATATAAATGGTTTTTGATTTGGATATCGACGATTTTAATGAAGTTATCTCTCGTTTTCTTCGCTTGTTAAACTTGGCAGATATGACTGTGGAAATTAAGATTTAGAACAACCAAATCAATTTCATGGGAATTTGGATGAAACCTTAGAAAAGTACTCATTAGGATGATTGAACCAGGATCTGTGAATGCCAAGACCAATGGGTTCACGTGGAGATCATCTTTTTTGAAACATTTATGAATGTTTCACATACCTTCCTTTATCTTTCTTATCGTGTAATTTCTCCATTGCATCATTGTAACACACAACACTAGGAAAAATTTCCTAGAGTTTAAACTTCTAGAAGGTCTTCAACTTGATGCAGACACCAAACCAACAAAGTATATAATGGTATCGATCCACATAGATGGCGATGAAGATGGTTGAGTTTCAAATCTAATTGTGAGAACAAGAATGTAAAATCCATTTTGAGGGTTTCTTTAAATTAAAACAAAAAAATAAAGATATTGAATTAAAGATCAACTAATCAAAAGAAAGAAATACCAAAGCTAAGGGATTTTACCACCCCAGATGACGTGAAACGAGATTGGAAAAATTACACGATAAGAAAGATAAAGGAAGATATTTAAAATATTCATAAATGATTCACAAAAGATGAATTTTCCTTTAACCCATTGGTCCTAGCATACATGGATCCTACTTCAATCATCCTAATAGAAACTTTTCTGAGGTCTCATCCAAATTCTCATGAAATCAATTTGGTTGTTCTAAATCTTGGGTTCCATGGTTGCATCCACTAAGATTAACAAGCGATGAAAATGAGAGATCACTTCATAAAAATTGTCAATATCCAAACCAAAAACCATATATCTAAAAGGTCATTTAAAACTTCAATCTATTCGTCACATGGCTAAGGGGTTTCTCCCCTCGCCCTGGTAAGAAGACTACTCACTAAAAATAAGTGGGGAAGCAAAAGGAATAAGGAAAGAAGCCATAGACCATAGGAAGAAGAATCTCCAAAGAGATTACACAGCTTGATCTCTTAATCCTTCATTCCAAAAGAAAAGAATGAGAAGTAAGGAATGAGAATAACCAAATTTGTATTGCAAAAATGAAAGATTACAACTATAAAAGAAAATATGAGTACAAAATTGAGGACTACAAACTAAAACTCTATTACAAGTAAGACTCAATTTATAACTAAGACTCGATGATTTTTCTTATGGAGTCATCCTTCCTTTTATAGGGAAAGGGGGGTGGAACCCTGAAAGGGGAGAATAAGGAATGGAAGAGACAATTGTTGTTTTTCTTGATCAAGAGAACTCTCTTTCTTAATAGGCAATAAAGAAAATCCTCGATTGCCTTCTTTTTACCCTTCAAATTTTGATTCTCTCTCTCTACAAATGCTCATTTCCAAAGTTTCGTTTGAATTTCTGCTAATAATAATCTTCTAAGTACATCCTAAAATATATTTTTCCTATACATCTTTGAATTTCCTTTCCAACAAATATTTAAACATTAAATTTTGCCTTTGGATGTGAGATTTATGCCTATTTTTTGCAAGGAATGTATTTAAATCAGGCATTATAGGAAAACAAATAAGCATATTATCTGGTTAGTTGGATAGTCAAATGACTATCAAAATTATTACAAAATATACTTTTCTTATATAAATTGAAATTATATTTTCAAAACATATAAAAACTATGAATTTGGAATTTGTATGTGAGATTTACGACTATTTTGATGTTGTCTATACAAGAATTTTAGGAACTGAGGGAATTGTGCAAAACATCTTTCAAGATAGATTAATGATTAGAGTGATTAGGCCATTTTCCTATATGTGGGATTTATGACTATTTTTTGTGTTGTCTATACATTAATTTCAGGAACTGAGGGAATTGTGCAAAACATCTTTCAAGAAAGATTAGTGATTGGAGTGATTAGACCATTTTCGTATAATAATCCAACCAAATATAATAAAAACTCCAAATAAAGAGAGAAAATCTAAAGTAATACAATTACTTATAAAACTAAGAAAATAACTAACAAAACAATCCTAAAAACATCTAAAAGATTAAATTAAAAAGGATAAATACACAATTATCAAAATATCCCAAACTTGAAACTTTGTTTGTCCTCAAAAAAATAAAATCACAAATAATTCCAATTTTTACTAACAACATGCCTATCCTCACCCTTGTAACATCACTTTATTTCTTACCTCCAAATTTGGCCAAACAACCCAATCTCTTAAAACCACAAAGCACAAAATTCTATATTCCCTATCAAAAACAAATATCATATCTTATTTCTAAATCAAGACTTTTAGAAAAACATGTTTCATTTTAATTTTTTTTGACACTCTCATTTTTATTATTGTATTTTTTATGTGAGTTGTTGAACAAGAACATGATGAAATTGGGGGTGTGAAAACAAAGAAGGAAGTGATGATTTTTTTTATCCTTCCTCTATTCGACTCAGAATTTCAATTTGTGGAGTTGTGGCTACATTGGTCACATTTTTTTCCATGTGTACTTTTGGCATCTTTTGATTGTACACCCCTTTGTGTGATATGAAATTTTTGATATGGGAAGCATGCCACCCCGGACTTGATTATTATCTGGTGGTAATTCTTTGCTTCTCTTTTTTAGAAAGATAATAAGGGGGAAGCAAAAGGTGTCCTTCTGCTTATAACTTCACACAATTATTTTCTCTTTCTTTTTCTTATTCCAAGTGTCTTTATGTCAGAAAGAATATTCATGTCAATCACATTATATAAGATTTATATCAATTTAATCCATAGTTTAAAAATAGAGAAAAATTATGTTTGGTTTTGATTGATTCCATTTGACTCACAAACTTTTCTAAGGAGTGATTCTATTTTGGATCCTAGTTGACATGATGGTTTCAGACATGGCAATTTGTGAATTTTTTTGCAAATGATTTACTAAATTCAAGGGGTATAATGATAAACATCTATTTATATTGTCTGACTAGATAAAGGACATTTTGCTATAAAAGAATTAAAACCTAGCCAACTAGATAATGGCCATAAATAAAGCAACTATATGCAAAATAAATAAAATGGTAGAAATAATGCAATGATTAAAAAGATAAGGGATTGGAATAGAAACATACCACCCACCTCCACTCAGACTTAGATTTTTGCTCATCTAGAAAAAAACTAAAACTCGAGATGGAGGGAAGATAAGAGTGAGGATTTCTAGGTGGCCCTAGTAGCTCGAGAAATGTTGAGCTAAAGGGGATGTGTACGAGGGCTGAGACCTTCATCAGAGGAGCATCATAGTGTACCCTATGATAGGGCTGTCATGGAAGCTCATTTAGGTGTTCATATTTTATTTCACCTCATATTCCCTCCAGTAATATTCACAGATCTTCCTTTGATAGAAAAGGACTGTTGAAGATGGATGTGGATTGAGGGAGGTTGGTGGGTACCCAATGGGTAACACATGTAGTGACAGATGTGGAAGATAAGGTGGAGGATCTGGGTTAGGTATCTTTTTGTCTCCTATATCTACATGTAGTCGAGAGGGTGACAATATTGGAAGAACTGGTTTTTTATCCTAGTAAACAATTACAAGGGGCCATATGTCTTCCAAGAGGATTATGCAACTAGGTGCATATAGATCCTTTGCCTCATAGATGGAAGCCAGTGGATTTGGTGTTGATGACTCATAGATAATATAATTGTCATCATAATCATCAAAATTGATTACTCTGGGTCATTCCATCTCAGTTGGGGGATTCTCCATCTCTACTTCATGAAAAATTTCATCAATATGGATGTATATGGAGTCATTGGGTTCCTCTACTATGCTAAAGTAATATATGATTCCTTCATAGAACATGTGCCCAACTCAATAGGCTCAGAAGGGATAACCTCACAATATAATGGTGGCATGTAAGGTTCTAGCGGAGATGGAATCACCTCATTAGGTTCATTAGCATGTGGAACAATGGATGGTTGAGGAGGAATATAGCCCTCTTGAAATGGGAGACCTTCCTTAAGAGGGTTGGTTTCTTCATGTGTTGCAAACATAGAGGGATAACATCTTGTAGTGATTTTTCATATTGAATTATCAAAGCCACTAATGGAGAGGCTGAATATTCCTTATATGAAGGTTGATGTTCGTTGATTAGATCAGACTCAGTGGAATCTGACATTAATGATGTAAACATGGGATGATCATTGTCATCATCAGGGAGAACTATTTTGGGTTTCTCTAACTCCTCTAGGGGTCTTTGTTATTGGACTTCTAGTAGGGTGGCTAACAAGGCTTGGCTAGTTTCTCGTTTTACTTGTCCTTTTGCTACCATCTTCTCTAGAGCCTTAAGTCACTCTTCTTGTTGGGGTGTGAATTGAGTTTCATAACTTGGTACCCCAAAATTTTGATCATCCTAACCATATCCCCCCTAATTATCTTGGGCCTAATGCTCAACATGTTGCCTGTGGTATTTCTCCTCATAATAATCTTCAGAAGATGGGGTATTGTAATTTCCTTTACATCCATCATGGTGGGAAGATTCAATATTACAAGGTGTCACTGAATCATGGGGGAACATATTTGGAACATTTAGGTTTTGGGATTGGGATTTCAACAAAGTGGCAAACAAGGTTTGGCTAGTTATCAGTTTTGCTGCCATCTTCTCTAGGGACCTAAGTTTCTCTTGTTGTTGTGGATTATATTGGGTATCATAAATAGGTCCATTTTCATTAAAGTTCTTTTGGTCATACCTTTCAAAATTATGTGGATCATGCCCCCCTCAGAATATGGATATAAAGGTTCCGTATAATGGTTCTCAGAAAAATATGGATTCATATAGTATTGATGAAAGGGCTCGTAAAGAGGGGTGCTATGGGATAAATTCGGTCGGGTAAGAGATGCATGGTTGTAAAGACCACAATAATAACATTGTGGAAGATATTGGGATGCCCACTCCATTTAAAAAGTTCCTGAAAGACATGTCAATCATCGCACGAGACAAGAGAGATTACAAGATAATAGGTTAGTCAAAATTATGAAGAGAACTAAAAATTATAAAGCTAAAAAGTTTTGGAATAAACTAAATTTACAAAAAAAAACTAGAAAGCAGTACTTCTGGAATGGAAACTCAATAGAAAGAGGAGATACACTTCTGGAATTATGCTTGGAAGGTAAAAAGAAATTACAGAAAAATTAAAAAAGAACATTATAGCACAAGGCTAAATTTTTTTAAACGGGCTAAAAAAATATATTATGGAACAAAATTAAAAATTATAAAAATAATAAACTAGAAAATAGTACTTTCGGAATTGAAGCTCAGTAGGAGGAGATAAACTATCAAAATGTTAGTCGGTAGGCAAAAAAATACAAAAATCTAAATTTTTTATAAAAAAGACTAAAGTTGATGTGCATCATTTAGCAAGATATACAAGCAACCAAATCTGGAAATCAATCATGCCATCCCCGACAATGGTGCGAAATTGATATGCGTCATTTAGCACACCAATCACTAGGAAAAATTTCCTAGAGTTTAACCTTCTAGCAGGTTGTCAACTTGATGAAAGCACCAAACCAACAAACTACAGAAAGGTATCGATCCAGAGAGACGACGATGAAGATGGTTGAGTTTCAAATCTTATTGTGAGAACAAGAATTTAAAATCCATTTTGAGAGTTTGTTTAAACTAAAACAAAAAATAAAGATGTTTAATTAAAGATCAACTAATCAAAGGAAAGAAATACCAATGCTAAGGGATTTCACCACCCTAGACGATGTGAAACGATACCAAAGAAATTACATGATAAGAAAGATAAAGGAAGGTATGTGAAGTATTTGTAAATTATTCAGAAAAGATGAACTCTCTGTAAACCCATTGGACCAGGCGTTCATAGATCCTAGTTTAATCATCCAAATGGGAACTTTTCTGAGGTCTCATCCAAAGTCCCATGAAATCGATTTGGTTATTCTAAATCTTTGGTTCTATGGTCGCATCCATCAAAATTAAGAAACAATGAAAATAAGAGATCACTTCATTAAAATCATTGATATCCAAACCAAAAACCATTTATCTAAAAGGTCGTGTAAGACTTCAATTTAATCATCACATGGCTAGGGGGTTGCTCCCCTCACCTCGATAAGAAAACTACTCACTATCCATAAGAGGGGAAGAAAAAGGAATAAGGAAAGAAGCCATAAACCATAGGAAGAAGAATCTCTAAGGAGATCTAAGTGGTGCCAGTTAAATGGTTTGATCCCTTAATCCTCCGTTCCAAGCAAAAAGAATGAGAAGTAAAGAAAGAGAATAACCAAGATGCATATATGAAGAACTAAATTTATATAAAAAAAATGAATGATTACAACTATGAAAGAAAATTTGAGTACAAAATTGAGGAGTACAAAGTAAGACTGTATTACAAGTAAGACTCAATTTACAACTAAGACTCGATGATTTTTCTAGTGTTGTCCTCCCTCCTTTTATAGGGGAAGGAGGGGTGGAACCCTGAAAGGGGATAAGAAGAAATGGAAAATGCGGATGGCATTTTTCTTGATCAAGAGAAATCTCTTCCTTAATAGGCAATAAAGAAAATCATTGATTGCTTTTTTTTACCCTTCAAGTTCTGACTCTCTCTCTATAGATTTCCATTTCCAAAGTTTCATACACATTTCAACTAGTAACAATATTTAAAGTGCATCCAAAAATATACTTTTCCTGTGGGCCTTTGAATTTCATTTCCAACGCATATTTAAACATTAAATTCCGCCCTTGGATGTGAGAGTTATGCCTATTTTGGTGCAAGGTATATATTTAAATCAAACACTACGGGAAAATGAACATGCATGTTCACTAGATGGTTGGACAACTAAATGACAACCAAAATTATCAGAAAATATATTTTTCTTGTATAAATTGAAATTATATCTAAACTCTCAATTCGGAATTTGTATGTGAGAGTTATGATTGTTTTGGTATTATCTATATAGAATTTTAGGAACTGCGGGAATTGTGCAAAACATTTTCTAAGAGAGATTAATGATTGGAGTGATTAGACCATTTTCTTATAAAAATCCAACCAAATATAATTAAAACTACAAATAAAGAGAGAGTTTAAACTAATACAAATAATTATAAAACTAAGAAAATAAATAACAAAAAATCCTCAAAAATATCTAAAAGATTAAATTAAAAAGGATAAATACACATTTATGAAATGCACAATTGGAGGTTTTCTTGTTGGTGGGATTGTTGGAATAGTTGCAGGTTAAGCCGATGTCAATACAGTAGATTAGAGATACATAGAACAATAATACCATGATATAGAACATTAGATTAGAGATTAACAGTGGAAAGCATACTAGTTTCCATAAGTCAGAAGATGGGACAATGTTATTTCACAATAGAATAATGGTTCTAGATATAGATGGTTAGAAGGAGATGGTTCTTGAAGAGGCCTATTCCTCAATGTATGTGATGCATCCTGACAGTACAAAGATGTATCATAATTTGAAGAATTTTTATTGGTGTCCAGGTCTGAAGCATGATGTGACAGAGTTTGTTGTCAAGTGTCCAGTCTACCAACAAGTCAAGGTGGAGCATCAGAAGCCTACAAGGACATTGCAATCTTTCTCAATACCACAGTGGAAATGGGATCATATAACCATGGACTTTGTGGTTGGTCTTCTAAGGCCAGCCAATGGTCATGATTTGGGTGATAGTTGACCAGTTGACAAAGTCAACTCACCTTTTGTTGGTCAAGACCATTTATACAACCATGAAGTTGGTGTAGATCTATGTTGATGAGATAGTTCATTTTATACCAGTTACCATAGCATCCGACGGAGGTTCTTAATTTATGAGAAGGTTTTAGGAATGTTTGCATATAGCTTTGGGGACACAACTAAGATTTAGAACAACTTTTCACCTACAGGCAGATGGTCCATCAATTCGGACAATTTAGACATTAGTTTATCTTTTAAGAGAGTGTGTTCTTCAGTTCCTTCACACTTGGGATTTCCATCTGAGTTTTATAGAGTTTGCCTACAATAACAT
Organism: Alisma plantago-aquatica; assembly: GCA_963693085.1. Taxonomy (NCBI): domain Eukaryota; kingdom Viridiplantae; phylum Streptophyta; class Magnoliopsida; order Alismatales; family Alismataceae; genus Alisma; species Alisma plantago-aquatica. The sequence goes on along the minus strand of OY856409.1, from coordinate 565,859,539 downwards.
CTATTAGAGAAGAAAAGACATGGAATCGTATAAAGCTTTGTATGGAAGGCATTGTTGATCACCTCTTTGTTGGTACACGATCGGTGAATATCAACTTTTGGGTCCTGGGTTAGTTCAACAGACTACGCTGAAGATCAAAGTGATCCCTCAATAGTTGAAAATAGCTCAAGATAGGAAAAAGTCTTATGCCAATATCTGTTGTAGACTGTTGGAGTTCCAAGTTGTAGACTGCATGTATCTCAAGGTTTCCCATTGGAAGGGAGTGTTGCATTTTGGTAACAAGGGTAAGTTGGATCCTAGGTTTATTGTACCTTACCCTATCTTGGCATGAGTTGGAAAGGTGGCATACAAGCTAGAATCACTACCACAATTGCACAAGATCCACAATGTATTTCATGTTGAGGAAGTATCATCTTCATACTAAACATATGATACAACCAGTAGAGGTTGATTTAGATGAGGATGTTTCTTATGTTGAGGGTCCCATGTTAATCCTTGATAGGTGTGTGTAGAAGATGAGGAAGAAGGACATATCTTTAGTGAAGGTGTTGTGGCATCACCCACATGGGAGTTAGAGGAAGCCATGTGTAGGGAGTACCCATCCTTGTTTACGTAGGATTTCAGGGCTGAAATCCATGTTAGGGGTTTATGTTTGTGAGACACATGATATGGCTTTATGATCAAATATGCTTTCTTATCTTAATTGGGTGCTTAAAACCTTAATCAAACTCTGACTTATGATTTCATATCACGTGACAAAGCTAAGTTTCAATTTTGGTCCTGTTTGGGCATTACTTGATTGAGTTTTGCAATTTCTATATTTATATGGACCTTTATGCAAATTTTCCCATATGTAGGGTTTTATTTATAATTTTCAACTTGTGTGATGTTCATCATAAAATATCTTAACATAATTGATATAGTTTCACCTTTGATCACCTAGATGCACCATCGGTTGTGGGGTGTTTTCTAACTTAGGGTTGAGACCTAGGGTTCCTCACCTAAGTACCCCAACTCGATGGTTCACCAAGGCTTCCAACAAATGTCTCTCCTAGGTTGAAAATCGATGGTAGATATGTTTCAAATGGATAAGAGGTTTCTACCTTTGTACACATGGAATGCATGCTTGCAATCCTTAACACATCTTCCACACTCATCCCAACCTTATATACTTGTCTCCTCTCTTTCAAACAAACTCTTTTGCTCTCCTTGATATCCTTGTTTCTGCTTTAAAGGCATGACCTTCCTGCTTGGTGGAATAAGAAGAGCTCTTGAGGATGAAGCTTAGTTTCTTGTTTCCCTAGGGTTTGGATCTACCCACTATCAGATTATTTGGAGCTTCCTAACCTAGTTTCTGTCCTAAACAAGTAAGATCATCTTCCTTACCATCGTCTTCCACACAACCCTCCTTCTTCTCTCTTCTTCCATGGAAAAAACCTTGGTGTTCTTAGGTGAAGTTTGAGCATGTAGTTGAGGAACATCTTCTTTCCTCTCTTTTACGCTAGCTCTTCCTTATTCTTGAACGAAGGAAATATCTTGGGACACTTGGAGTGCTAAATCTAGGGTTTCTCTTCTCTTGTTCAAGATACCTTGCTGCTTGGACGTTCATCATCCCCCTTCAGGTGACTGATATAATTTTTACCTTGTTTCGTGCTTACCTCTAACTTTCTATATGTAGATATTGTTGGGTTTTAGGGGAGGTAGAGAAGGCAGCGGAAACAAAAAAAAAATTCTCCCCCAAACCCGGAACAAGGAAACACATCAACGTCTATACAATAGGAAAGGATGGTTTGTGGAATCATACCTTGTCCCCAGTCTTGCTCGGCGACAATACCTCGCGCCTTGCGCGGTCTTCACCTCCTGTCTTGGACAGTGTCTGTGCAGCTCCTGGTCGCACCGGGACTGATGACTCCTGGTCTCACCGGGACTGTCAGGATTGACAGTTGTCCTCCAAGCGGCAGAAACCTCCTACCTCTGAAGTAGTCCACACGGACCACCTAGAACTCCAATCTCCTTGTCCCACAATGAATTGGAAGGAGTCGCACCCTCATGTTGGCGTACTAGTTGCCAACACACTCTCCTGCTACTAGTCGCAACTACAGTTGTCTTTCCCTTGCTATGCCTCCCTTATCGGGTAGCACTTGCCCGGGCTCTCTCTCGGTTACCAAAACCAGAGAGAACGACAACTTTGTAGAGCAACTGGTTGCACTGAGTTGTTCTTTGAGAAGCCCCCAATACCCCTATATATATAGGAGGGTCATGGGACAGGGTTCTCCATCCCGGGCAATGCGGGACTAAAAGCAGGAGTAGAAGGGTTTGAGATTTTCCCCAAAAGCAACCAACTCGCAACCTGAACCGATCGTTTCACAACTGAAACAGTCAGTTGGGGACCTGAACCGGTCAGTTGACACTCAACCGATCGGTTGGGACCAATGAAACGGTCGGTTCACTTTCTGAACCGATCGGTTCGTGGTCCTGATCAGTTCCCGATTGACTTTCCCTCTTTTGTTTCTAATTGGTATCAAATACCAATCCATTTCCCAATCAAATTGGGCAAGTGAAACGAAAGGAAAATTCTCACCAATCCGACTTTCCCAACTTGCTCGGTTCCAACAGTTGAACCGATCATTTCAACACTTGAAGCAATCGTTGACCCTGACCATGAGCTGATCGACTCAACACTTGAGCCGATCGGTTCACCAAGCTCAGCCGATTGGTTCATCTCATGAGCCGATCAGTTGGGAGTGCAGATTGTGCAGAATCAGTCAATTGTGATTTCAATCAATCTGATACTCCAATCAATGTGTCCAACACCTTGAACATTATGATATTGAGCTATGAATTGACTGAGTGTTTAATTGAACTACTAAACTCCTTTAGTAATCAATCTAAACATTGCTTGAGGACAAAACTCCTCTTCCAAGTTAAATCCTATGTGTGTGACCCTACAGGTCCATTTCACGTTGGCAGTGAAAGTTCATAACACTTATGACTTCACAAGCAAAGAGCGGTGCCTAGTCACACATCAGTGCTACCCAAGTGAAAGTAGAAATTTGAAGAACAAATTTCAATCCTACAATCTGTGAATGGTGTTACAGTGAATGTATAATTCCTTTGTCGTTGATATCCCGAATGAACTCAAGGCATGGAACAGTCATCCTGTCAACGTTCATTCACTTTCTTGATCTCAGAGCAGATTGGAAGAGATATGTATGACATCAATATCACATACTAATTCACACATGCGTGAGCACACCTATTTCAATCCTACTCATCAAGTGGCCTTGGATATCAAACTACCTCAGGAGGGACAAATCCCATATCTATCACTCACCCCTCAAAAGCCCCATGTGTCAAAGACACCCAATCATCACCTTTATAGCAACCCATGTTTCAGGACTGCGTTTGATGATGTCAAAGCATGCCCAACGACATGTGTTGAGTGTAGTGATTTCAGGTCAAAGAATCTCACTCACCACCATCACTGTGAGTACTGACTGTGACTACCATGTCATGGTTCCATGTGTCAAACTCACGGTGGGTCTGTCCGGTACACTTGTTCTCTAACAAGTACCTATGTGTTTGGTTTGATATCTCTATATCATGACTAATGAGATTTTGTCATCAACCAACACCACAATCTAGTCTTGTGTGTCATTGTTGTCTATCAACCTTCCACAATGACATCCGACTAGGGATATCACAAGAATGTACAAACTCTTAGTATCTGTATGATCTCATCATTCAGGTCCTCAACCTGAAAGCATACGTCATTGAGTAGTGTCATTCTCTAGTCATTCAATCTGTTCTATCACTATCTCATATGACTGAACCAGAAAGAATTGGAAGCTTGCCTTTGATGTTTATCAAATCAATCTTAATGTATCCCATCAATCATCCCATGATTGGCTCTCAGGGCATACACACCAACAGACTCCCACTTGAACTGCGAGCCAATCACCCTTGAATCATATTCATAGTGATCTTCAAACATGTCCCACATGTTACTGTGCTCTAGTGCTTAACATAGTGAGTTATGGCAACACCTTGCCAAAGTCAGTATAAATTGCATGTCTCTCATCTCTTCGTTGTACGTCATACGTATGAGATGGAGTTTCCGTAATATGCGATCTTGTATTCCTTTGCTAACATTTAGCCACATTGCATGATCAAGGATTCCAGACTTGTCATCAATGAGCGGAATATCTATAAGTTCATCTCATGCACTTCCAGATCCATATAATATCCACTGATGTTCTCTAACACATAGATACTCTGCATTTCCTTTTAAATGGTTTTATTGGAACATTTCCAATTATCAACAAACTTTCACTTTTATATATCCTATATATATTTTGCGATTAATTTTATGTCCTTTTAGAAGTTCGCATCACTTCAATTCTTTACATTGAACTCTTCCTTATCTCCATAGAACTAGTACTTTTCAAGTACTTATCAAGTTCTTATGGTATTCCAGTAACCCTTACTGGAAGCAGACAGACATCCACTCGGCATACGAGTTATCAGGATGAGCACATCATATTGCTATGTCCTACATACAAGATGATGAATGTATTTTTTTCTTGCCATGTCGATACATGCAAGATAATGGGATGATTACATACATGATAGATCCATATCTATTTTTAGTGTTCCCATTCTTCATAAGAATTGGACACTTGGCCTTGGGATACCAACTCCATGTAACATGGACAAGTTTTCTCCCACTGAATCTGTGCATACTGAACTCTTCAGTACATATTGCCAATGTATGCTTTCTCTTTTCAGGTCAAGAGGTTTTTGAGAACTATCTCTATAGATCTCTATTCCTATCACATAGGAAGCATCTCTATCTTCCTTAAAGATAATTTCCACTTTTGGATTTCCATTCTACAACATTTCCATTTCACATCAACATGTGGAATGTGAACACGCTCCCACTAAATCACAGATCCCTTCTTTATCTTTGACATATCAGTCAAACCCTTTGACTATATCATCAAAGTAAAGATCCAATTCTGAGTTGCTTGTACTCAATCAATCACATTGATTAGTCCATTGTAACTTATAGACTTCATTTGCATTAGTGTATTCATAAACCTTATAGGTTGTGTCACATACACATCCTTGTTTTATTCCTCATAGGAATGTGGTTTTAGTATCCATATGCCAAATGCTTAGTCATTAAGTTGCAATCAACAAGCATCATCCTTCTCAAAATGTTATCCATGTGTCTTAACACTTAAGACTCATTTGCACTTATGGATTTCATCCAATTAGTGCTACCATCAAGGTCATACCTTATGGTTTACATGGACGTCATTTAGGATGTAATGGTGATAAACCATAACTCAAAATTTCGTTCCTCATATTCATCTAGATAGTTGACTCATCACATGAACAACTCATCACATAGATAATTGAGGTGTATCTATCAAGGATATAAGAACTCACAACTCCTTGTGATTCTTAATGTCCTTTATTAGTGAAGCATATTCTTTATTTAAGAAGAATTTAGTTATTTGATAATCATTCTCTAACTCCTTAGAGTATGATTCCTTCTTGATTTAGACATCACCATGCCTTAATCATGAGTTCACTATGAGACACTATCATAATCACTCATAAGGATCTCAAACACTTGGTCCAAGTATTTCATTCATTGATCTCATCAAGAATTAGCACTTTACCAAATTTGCACTTCATCTATGATAATCTTGAACACTTCAAGATATTCATATCGATATTTCTCTAAACACCATTTGAAGTATTAGCATTTGTTCCAATAGGTATGTAAATACATCACATGTATTATACCTAATATGGTAATCATTCTCCCACTACTTTTAGTGAAGATTGATTAATCATGTCCAAGATAATCATGTCTCTTATTGGTTCTCTAACCAAAAGAGTCTAGATTTATCCATCACATGGAAACTAGAAATGAATTTCTCATGATTGATGCTAATTTGATTGTTTGAGTTATCTATAACTTTTAGGTATCATTTTATCTTATGCATATCAAATACCACAAGATAAATAAGGCATTTCCACAAAGATCATATCTTTAAGATTGAAAACTCAACTTTATTAATTGCCATCATTGTCGCACAATATGCAAAAATAAAGTGTTTCTATCTATTGGAAAATATGAAATAGAAATTCATAATTGTATTACATGCCTTATAGGCTGAAAATAAACTAAAGTACTCCTATCTATGGCGGCAACACTTGCCCCAATTATGAGTGATTTACACTTTACATCTTGGTATCATATACCTCAAAAAGTGTTACAAGTTTACTTTCATAACACCTTTAAGTAGAGACGTCAGTCGCCTCCTTCTTCTTTAGTTCTTCCAGATAGAGAGGACAATTCCTTTTCCAATGTCCTGGCTTTTGAAAATGGTGGCAATTTCCTTTCTTGGTCACGCCTCCCTTGGCCTTGAGAGCTGAAGATGTCTTGGGCTCCTGGCTAGCATCAGAACCTTTCTTAGCTTTGCCCTTGCCCTTGCGCTTGGACTTGCCTTTCTTGTTCGTGATCACCATCACATACTTAGGCTTGTCCTTCTTCATTTGTATCTCAGCGGTCCTCAACATGCCCAACAACTCTGACAGTGACCTATCAAAGTTGTTCATGTTGTAGTTCATCACAAACTGAATGTAGGATCCTGGCAATGATTGTAGTATCACGTCAGTAGCCAACTCTTGGCTCAGTAGAAATCCCAGTCTTTGCAGGTTCTCCACATACCCAATCATCTTGAGTGTGTGAGGACCAACTAGATCTCCTTATGTCATGACACACTTGAACAGCGCCCTTGAGACATTGTATCTCTCTTATCGTGCCTGATCTTCATACATGTTCCTGAGATGCTGAATCATCTCAATGACACCCATGTTCTCATGTTGTCTCTGCAACTCATGGTTCATAGAACACAACATCAAGCACTTTGCATCAATGGCATCATCAGAATGCTTCTTGTAAGCATCCCTTTCTGTCTTTGGTGCATTAGGAGCGGGTTCCTCTGGAATTGGAGTATCCAGGACGTAGAGCTTATGCTCTTGAGTGATAACAATTCTCAATGTCTGATACCAGTCGTGGAAGTTTGTCCCATTTAGCTTGTCCTTTTCAAGGACCGATCGCAAAGAAAAGTGATTGTTTTTTGTTGCCATTTGTACTACAAAAGGAAAATATGCAATTTTAGTCCAAAAACTCATTTTTGACTTATTTGATTGATTTGAAAAATTGACGATATAATTAAGCCTTTAATTAATTATTTCTCCCACTATTTTAGTTCAAATTGATAGCCCTCACCATCAATTCAGAAGATTGCAGCGTACAACCTTCTAGTGGGCAAGATCCTAAAATCCTCTAAGTCATGGACCAGCTAGGGTTGTCACCCACAACTTAGATCTATCAGGTAGGCAACTCTTGCCAATTGCATCATATGCAACTCTTGATAACATGTCATATGCAACTCCTTGTCATGATCATCTCCATGCCTCAAGGTACTAGATCCCATCTAAATCACCTTGTTAAGTCTGACCCAAAGCAAACATGATAAATATGCACCCTGCTAGGGCAGACCCACATATCCATCCTTCACGCTTCCACAAGATAGATGGTGCACCACGCTAGGGCATGCCCACACTTAGTCGATCAAGCTTTTCACGTGTGTCGCATTTGGAAGGCATCTAAAACTTAATATTTATTGAGGGATTTGGTCTTTATATACATATACATATCCAATCACCACAATACAAAATATGTATCATATACTTTCTATATCCCACAGAAAACATGAAAAACGATAAAAGTGATGATTATGGCCATCCTAATGTGATTCCTCGAGCCAAAAGGAATCACGGTCATCTAGGTCTACATCACATGCAACCTATACAAGATGAACTCTGTGCTTTGCCTTCCGAGTAGATCAACTCATCCCATGAATGACTTGGTCGTTCTGGCCCGGTCGTCTAGGTGCCACCAGCTGATCGGTTGGCTCCTCTAACCGATCGGTTCGCCTGGTCGTCATGCATCTCATCATGGCCGCCACCCACTCATCTCGCTCCTCAAACCGGTCATCAACCGATCGATTCAGTCCTTGAACCGATCATCTGGAACGTCACCCGATCGATTCACGCCTTGAACTGATCGTTTCAGCTGTCGTCTCGATGTCCTCCATTCTTTGACATAACAGGAAATAAAATCTATCCTATTTTACATTGTAAAAAGAGAAACCTCGAGTTACATTCGAGAGGAGCAAAGGTAGGAAAGAAATCTCGAATTATTTCGAGTTACATCAGGAATAAGAGAAAGAAGATCGGTGCACAGACCGATATGCAAGCAACCACATACAACCATACATAGATAGGGTTTATTGGCCATAACTACACTATACATCCACCACAAAATACATTTAAGGGCGACGCGTATCGATTGCATTAATAATACATATCATATATGTAAATTGGGATTTGTGGATTTAGGATTGGACATGCATAAAGACAATTTTATTTGCATCGTATGCAATAAATAGAGGTGACAAACCAAAATCAATCATATCGATATTCCTAAAATATAGAGTAGTTGACGTGGCTCTGATACCACTGTTGGGTTTTAGGGGAGGCAGAGAAGACATTGGAAACAAAAAAAAATTCTCCCCCAAACTCGGAACAAGGAAACGCGTCAATGTCTATACAATAGGAAAGGATGGTTTGTGGAATCATACCTTGTCCCGAGGCTTGCTCGGCGATAATACCTCGCACCTTGCGCGATCTTCACCTCCTATCTTGGACGGTGTCTGTGCAACTCCTGGTCGCACCGGGAATGACGACTCCTGGTCTCACCGGAATTGTCAGGATTGACAGTTGTCCTCCGAGCGGCAGAAACCTCTCGCCTCTGAAGTAGTCCACACAGACCACCTGGAACTCCAATCTCCTTGTCCCACAAGGAATTGGAAGGAGTCGCACCCTCCTGTTGGCATACTAGTCACCAACACACTCTCCTGCTACCAGTCGCAACTATAGTTGTCTTTCCCTTGTTATGCCTCCCTTATCGGGTAGCACTTGCTCGGGCTCTCTCTCGGTTACCAAAACCAGAGAGAACGACAACTTTGCAGAGCAACTGGTTGCACTGAGTTGTTCTTTGATAAGCCCCCAATACCCCTATATATATAGGAGGGTCATGGGACAGGGTTCTCCATCCCGGGCAATGCGGGACTAAAAGCAGGAGTAGAAGGGTTCGAGATTTTCCACAAAAGCAACCAACTTGTAACCTGAATCGATCATTTCCCAACTGAAATGGTCGGTTGGGGACCTGAACCGGTTGGTTGACACTCAACCGATCGATTGGGACCCATGAAACGGTCGGTTCACTTTCTGAACCGATCGGTTTGTGGTCCTGATCAGTTCCCGATCGACTTTCCCTCTTTTGTTTCTAATTGGTATCAAATACCAATCCTTTTCCCAATCAAATTGGGCAAGTGAAACGAAAGGAAATTTCTCACCAATCTGACTTTCCCAACTTGCTCGGTTGCAACAGTTGAACTGATCGTTTCAACACTTGAAGCAATCGTTCACCCTGACCATGAGCCGATCGACTCAACACTTGAGCTAACCGGTTCACCAAGCTCATCCGATCGGTTCATCTCATGAGCCGATCAGTTGGGAGTGCAGATTGTGTAGAATCAGTCAATTGTGATTTCAATCAATCTGATACTCCAATCAATGTGTCCAACACCTTGAACATTATGATATTGAGCTATCAATTGACTGAGTGTTTAATTTAACTACTAAACTCCTTTAGTAATCAATCTAAACATTGCTTGTGGACAAAACTCCTCTTCCAGGTTATATCCTATGTGTGTGACCCTACAGGTGCATTTCACGTTGGCAGTGAAAATCCATAACACTTATGACTTCACAAGCAAAGAGCGGTGCCTAGTCACACATCAGTTCTATCCAAGTGAAAGTAGAAGTTGGAGAACAACTTTCAATCCTACAATCCGTGAAAGGTGTTACAGTGAATGTATAATTCCTTTGTCGTTGATATCCCGAATGAACTCGAGGCATGGAACAGTCATCCTGTCAACGTTCATTCACTTTCTTGATCTCAGAGCAGATTGGAAGAGATATGTATGACATCAATATCACATATTGATTCATACATGCGTGCGCATGCCTATTTCAATCCTACTCATCAAGTGGCCTTGGATATCAAACTCCCTCAGGAGGGACAAATCCCATATCTATCACTCACCCCTCAAAAGCCCCATGTGTCAAAGCCATCCAATCATCACCTTTATAACAACCCATGTTTCAGGACTGCGTTTGATGATGTCAAAGTGTGCCCAACGACATGTGTTGAGTGTAGTGATTTTAGGTCAAAGAATCACACTCACCACCATCATTGTGAGTACTGACTGTGACTACCATGTCATGGTTCCATGTGTCAAACTCACGGTGGGTCTGTCTGGAACACTTGTTCTCTAACAAGTACCTATGTGTTTGGTTTGATATCTCTATATAATGACTAATGAGATTCTGTCATCAACCAACACCACAATCTAGTCTTCTGTGTCATTGTTGTCTATCTACCTTCCACAACGACATCCGACTAGGGACATAACAAGAATGTACAAACTCTTAGCATCCATATGATCTCATCGTTCAGGTCCTCAACATGAATGCATACGTCATTGAGTATTGTCATTCTCTAGTCATTCAATCTGTTCTATCACTATCTCATATGACTGAACCAGAAAGAATTGGAAGCTTTCCTTTGATGTTTATCAAATCAATCTTAATGTATCCCACCAATCATCCCATGATTGGCTCTCAGGGCATACACACCAACAGATCTTGCCCTAAAAACATAGCAACTTGTAGAAAGATGATCATTTGGGTGAAATTTTAGCATATGTAGTAGTTTTTTGTAGGATAAATACACCTTGATCTTGTGTACGTTCATCCTAGAAGTAAGCTACTTAAATCTTGCAAGTTTATGGAAATTTATGGTTTTGTTTCCTTGAATATAGAAAACAATGGTTTCTCCTTAAGTATAATGAACTAATCTCTCACTTGAATCATGGATGTATGGTTCAACTCCTCATAAGAAATGATTGTTTAAACTTGGTTTCTAAAGTGATGGTTTTCCTTGTGAATTACAATTGATGGTTTCACTAGTATGTCAAACGATGGTTTTACTTAGCATAGGAAACAATGGTTAAACTTCATTCAAAAATCCATGGCCATGTTTGATACCTAAGTTGATGCTCTCATCAAGTAAATGAATTGATGGTTTATTAAAACTTGAAATAATGGTTCGAGGTTAGGGTAGTACAATTTATCTCACCTAGTATTAACAACTTATGGCTTGCTTATGATCACAACCGATGGCTTTCCTATTGTCTACAATTGATGGTTTGTCTATTGCTTGCAATTGATGGCTCTACTACCCTATGAAATGATCATCCAACTAATCTCATGAGATAATGACTTTACTAGGTACATGATTCAATGGTTTTTCCTCGTATATCTATGGGGTTATGTTTAATTGGAAACTGATGGTGATACTATGTATGAAAACTGATAGTCTTGCTAGTGGACATGATTTGATGGTTTTGATTTTGGATTAATATTCAAATTATGTAATGGTCTTTCTTTTTCCTAAGTCTATATATGAACTTATGTAATTCTTATGTGTAATGATTTGTTATACAAATCCAATCCACCTTGTTGAAGCTTAATTAAATGAGTAAGTGATTATGGTTTAATATATCTACATTCCTATAATGTTGTAATTATGGATGGATACTCACATAATGTTAAAGGTAACCCTACTATGTTACATTGAGAACATCATCGCTCTTATGTCTGATGACCTCTTATTCTAAATCAATATAAAACAAGAGTGTTGATGATTTGTAGAATCCTCTACAAAAGTATTGAAAGATAATGATTTTCTTACAAAAGATAATGTGAATAGTCTAAATGGTCTTTGGGCATGACTTGAGACCTAGTGGAGGTGTAATCCTCTTCATGATTTACAAAGGATTATTACTCTATGATTTTGTGACAAGGAGTATATTTCATGCATTTGGTATCTTCTAGAGTTGCTATATACCAATATTTTATAGAAATCTTTTAGTGTTTGTATATAACTTGATTGATGGAGTCTAAAATCACCCAATTGACTTAACTAATCAAGTGCAACCCTAATCATGTGGTGCCCTATATTGTAAAACTATTCTAGTTTCAAAACTTTTTGGATAGTAAAATGAGTATTCCAGAAGGGAAACTTGGAGTCCTATATTGTTGAGTATATGCGGGCACAGGGAGGGTATATTCTTGTCATCCTGATCCCAAGGTTATGGAGAATGGTTGAGGGCATTTCTCGGATAAATATATATATATATATATATATATATATATATATATATATATATATATATATATATATGATGCATTGAGGATTGTTGTAGTTGTACCTCATAAGATAGGGTTGGTCACCCTGTCTTCTAGTGTCGTGGCCTCTGTACCAAGGGAAACTAGGTAGATTGTAGCTTGACTGATATGTCACTACAGTGGACTAGTACTGACTAAGGGGAAGAGATCTTAGAATTTTGGCTCTCCTAGATCTTGTATGAAACTGATTGGGACTTCATAGTGGTCAGTTGAAAGTTTGAGTGGTATCATCAAACTCCCTAGGGCTTAATAAAATATGTAATTCAGCTGTGTAGCATATTTTTTAGGGTTATTAAGTGACTCACATTGGATGATAACCTTTGTATTGCTTCTTTAATATTTAGATGATGTATAATGCAGTAATAGAAATCAACTTTACACATGGCATTAGCCTTGTCTATTCCTATGATTGTTATATTAATCTTTTAAATTTTGTAATATTATCTATCTTATCTATTTATTTTCATCATCTTTTATTAGCCATAAATGTTGTTGAGAGTTATAACTCTCGCTGGGATATGGGTCTCAACTTGCGGGGAACCACATCTTTTTAGGCTATCGTCATCATCGTCAGATCTATGGGAGTGAGGAGTATGAGCTTGGAAATCATTAGAAGTAGAATGTAGTTGTTAGTGTGTCCTAGAGTCATCCTGGTACTCTCAGGCCGGGGCAGGGAAGTTTTGTATTTAATTTATATTGACTCAAAATTTTGTCTATATGTTGATGTATGAACATGGTGTATATATGTTTGGACAATGCCTTTTGTATATAGGTTGTGGCTGAGGCCAATGAACCGTTGTATAGAAACTTGGTATGGCATGCACTTTAATTCAGATGTTGGACCTATATGCATATATTCTTGTACATTTTAAGACATTTTTATTTGATTTTAATGATGCACCTATTTAGTAATGTGTTTAACAACAATTGATCATGTTTTGGATTTGAGTAATCTCATGTAGCAGTGTGGGTTGCTACAAAGAGAATGAGAAGGAGGGCATTGGCAAGATCCTAGAGGAAGGGGAGATTCACCCGATTCAAGATCAAATGGCTTCTCTTAAGGCATATTGGCGAAACTATATTGATGCACTTTTTCTTTAGAAGAAGTGCAAATACATTAAGGCAAAACTTTTCTACTTGTTCAGACACCACTTAGAGAAGGATCCCTTGAAGTCAAAGTGGCTTATTCCATTGTGGTTCTTATTTTCAAAGTACCACATCTTGATCATTACAACCAATTGGGGTCGATTTCAATCAATAATGTCAACCTAAAGTTGCTATCCAAGGTGATTGTGGTGAGGATCAAGCCTAATATGAATAACTAGATCTCACTTATGAAAATAAGCTTTGTTATTGGGTACAAGATCAATGACATTGTTATGTTGGTAAGGAAAATGTCCACTCTATGGACAAGAAAAATACTAGTATATGTATTATTGCCTTGAAGCTTGATCTGCCCAAGGCATATGACCACATGAGCTGGTACTTTACACGAGATACCCTCAACCAAACCACCATTCTTGCTAACATTTTGTTGATTATCATGCAGATTATTACCTCCAGTACCTCCTCTGTGTAGTGGAATAGGGAAAAGCTTTTTGGATTTAGACTGACTCGAGGAATGAAGTAAGGTGATCCTCTATTACTATAAACGTTAATGTATCTTGATAGACTCAACCAAGCCATTTCTTTAGAGATAGAGGATGCAATATAGAAGCCCACATTCTTTGTAGGAATGGGATTCAATCATACTTTTCTTTTTTAGGTGATATCATCTTCTTTAGTGAAGCATTGAGGAGGTAGTCTCAGGTAATGATGAAGGCACTTGTCAAGTTTAAATGAGCCCTCTGGCCATAGCCTCTCTTCAGGAAAGTCTTCCATATTCTTGTCAAGGAAAACACCAACAACTATATGCAGTCACGTGATTTAAATTACATGTATTAAACATGTCATGGAGTTTGGAAAGCGTCTGGAGAGTCATGATTGTTCCCAAAAGGAACTAAAGGAGATCTACTTTGGGTTTTTGAGTACCAAGGGAAATAGTGTGGGACGTTGGATGAGTAGAATCTTATCCTTAGTTGGAAGAATCACGTTGGCTAGGTCCTTCAGAAATGCCACCACATCCTATTTTATGTATAACTCAAAATTCCCATGTTTGTTGTGCGAGAAGATGGATCGGATAACATAGAACTTCATTTGGTGTGACGGACGTGAATGAAGGAAGAGCAATCTAATTGTGTGGAGGAAGGTAAATTATTTGGTGGATAAAGGAGGTTTGGGAGTGTAGGCTTCTAGGTAGAAAAATGAAGATCATATACTCAAGGTGGCTTGAATCTTAAAAAAGGATGGTAAAGGCTTATGGAACTCTCTACTTCAATGGAAATACACAAGAAGGAATGGTTTGAGGTCCAATGATTCATTGTTAAGGAGGAGCACCCATTCTAATCTGGACCTGATCAATGCTAATTTCAAAATAACAATAGTCAATGATGAACATGTGAATGTGTGGGAAGATTCTTGGGTGTGGGAGGTGAAGAAGTCAATGCTTGAACAACAATGGCATACCCCACAATCTTTCTGATCTAAGGTTCAGTTGTCTAGTAAAGGAAGACTGTAGCTTGGATGTTTTTTTCTAAGGGATTGGTTCGAGAACTCAACAGTGGAAAGTATAAGGATAATGTCCCCTACAAAGATGGATTGTGGCAATGATGGTTGGTGTTGAAACCTTAATGAGAATGGGGAGTTTATAGTTAAGTCAACTTGTAACCTATTGCCGGAAGGACATGTAGATCATTCTGGTAGGAATTGCAATATTACTTTGGAAAAACCCTGCTATGCATAGAATTCAAATGTTTTCATGGTGTATTCGGCATAACTATTTGATGACTAATGATCTCAAGGAAGTGAGGAGGATTTCAAATTCAAGTCAGTTCCTGATATGATCAAATCTTAAAGAATCATGTCTTCATGTTGTCAAAAAATTCCCAGTGAGTGAGGAGGTTTGGGGAAGTGTAAATACCTCTTTATGTCTGTCTTTCTTCTAAGTAGCTTGTATAGGGGGGGTCATTTTTTATTAATCTAAAGGAAAGGAAAGTACAAAGCATAGCATGTTGTTTTCCATCACATGTTGCAAACTTTAGAAATCTAGAAATAAAAAGGTCTTCACAAAGAAACATCAGAGAAAGGACCAACTAGTTATAAATATTTGAGCTATGCATAAACAGGATAGAAGGCATTGAACATGAATCCTAGGAATAAGAAAGGAAGAATAGCTAAGAAAAGGAAACCACACTAGGCATGTTGATGCATCACGATCGATGTTGACACCACATTAGATTAGGAAAATCATAAGAGAAGTGTCATCTATGTAGCTAGAAGTGAAGTTGGTGCATGCCTAGAAGGAGGAAGCTCTACACACAAAGTCATAGACCCCCTAGACAGGGAGTTTGTTGCTATCCTAGTTAGAATTAATGCAGGTTCCTGACTTAGGATTGAAGAAGTGTTGATCTTGTCAGACTTAAAAGGAGTAATGGAGCTTAGAACTAAAGCCCATTTTTTCCCTAGCATATACAAGATACTAGTAGAAGCTATCATAATTGATTTAAAGAGGTTTAGGAACTTTCAAATCAGGTTCACTCATAGGACAACCAATAGTATTGTAGACAAGCTCACCAAACATAGACTAGAGCACAAGGATCCCAACATGTTCATAAGTTGTCCTTTGTGGTTGTTGGACAAATTCATGGTGAAAAGTGTTAGAGGATGGAATGAAGAACTAGATGAAGACAAAAGAGAAGGACTAGGCCTGAGTGAGGCATGCAGTTCGAATGTGGTTAATCAAAAAAGGTATTACCATGTACATTTCTTTAAGTGTCTTATAATATTAGGGTAGTAGAATTGCAAAATTGTGGTAGAAGAATACTTAAGAGTAATCACAATTTGGTTGTCATTGACCCAATATACTTAGAGTAATCATACTCAAACAACATATGGGTGTGTGATTCATTTGTTTTTTATAGAAAAGGCATATAGGGTTGTAAATTGAGACACGCTTCAACATCCTATCAATTTTTAAGAACATTCCCATGATAGCTTGATTAAGGAAAAATCCCCATTTGGGGAAATGGTTATTTTGTAATAACAAGAGACCCAAGGGACTTGAGGGATATTGGGTTTCTTTATTTTACAAGGTGTCTAATTAGATAACTTACATTGGTTACCATTCATGCAATATTCGACCCATATCTCCTTCAAAAGATAGATCATGCCTTCAGTCACACGAGTGATATCATCCCCTTTTGGATCTTGTTCCAGCAACAACTTCTAATACTGATCTTTCATCCATCTGACCTAAGTAGAGTTGGGATCCCTTAAGAATTTGTTAATTTTCTAGTAGTAGACAAGGCCTCCATCTGATCTAGGTTCTTAATATAGTCATGCTTCATGAAAGGGTTACACATCTTATCTTATGAAATGAAAAACATTTACCATTACAACCTATACCTTATTTACTAGTAATTTTAGAGTTTAAGATATTTATGACGTTAACTACACAATAACTAAATATTGACCACTATTACTTGGTTGATCTATGTTTTATATTAGCTTAAACTTTTTCTTTGATATGCTAAAGAAAATATTGTTGTGAATACTCAAGGTTTGGACTTTATTTGATACACTAATAACATACAAATGTTGATAGAAAGAGATTTAAAAAATATTTAAAGAATTAATTAATAAAAAATATTATCAAAGAGTTTTTTTTAAATATCATAATTTTAGGGAATTAAATTATGAATCTAATGCAAAAAGAATGAACAAAGTTGGAGTTAAAATGACAGGGCTATGTCACTTTTAGTTTTCATAGAGTCATACATTCAGTTCAACAATCGAAGGTTGGCAGACTTGCAAACAAATGGCTCAATAGACTGAAAAAGCAAAGGTTCAACAATCAAAGGCTCAATAGACTCACAAACCAAAGGTTCAACAAATTAAGTCTCAACATACTCACAAACCAATGGCTCGTCATACTCACAAAGCAATGGCTCGATAGACTCACAAACCAAAGATTCAACAACTAAAGACTTGGCATACATACAAATCAATGACTTGACAGACTCACAAATAGAACGCTAAAAAAAGACTTGACTCACTCACAAACTAAGGTATGAGCTACAACTCTAGCCAACATAATCAATCATAAAAATGGCCATAAGTTTTGCTATATATATCACAATCCTAAGAAATTTGTTTTTATTTATTTATTTAATAATTCTGAACATTGCTAGAGCCCACAATATCTAAAAAGGAAAATGGAAGGGATATTTTTAGATCAACTTTGAGGAAGGACATGTATAATAAGAGAAACTTATGGTTTCATCATAGAAATGACCTGGTAAGTAGGTTTTAACTGTAGATCTCTTCTTCTTTTCATCTTACCCTGCTTAGAATCTTCATTTTCATATATTGAAGGTTTTTCTTGACCTTCCTTCTTCATCTTTGACCAGCAGAAGGAATTTTTTAGGTTTTTCAATTTAGCATCTAGCTGGCCGAGGCTATTTCTTTGAGATTTGATATGGAATTCATGCTCGGTTGACCACAATCTGAGTTAACCTAGTTCAAGCTCATGATCTGTAAGCTAGAACACATACATGTGAGTTGGAAATCACCTATAAACCCCAATTTTATACTAATAAAGCTTAATATGCTCACTAATATATAATAGTTTATCTTTTGATGAATGATATCAAATTTGATAAGCATGTAATTTAAATTTAACTATTAAATGGATTGGTGTGCTCATAATGCAATATTGATGTTCTTTGCCCTATTATAAGCTAAATCAAGGTCATGATGATTTGTAGTGGTGGAATGAGTAGCAATGGTATTCTTGGTTGGTCCTAATTTCTACATTAATGCAATCTATTACAATCCCACAACTTGATCGATAGTTATTGCTAGATGATGCATGTGAAGTTAAATGAACAATTTTAATTATTGTTATTAATATGCTCAGTTATCAATTAAAATAGATTCTTTATTGAAGACCATAAATTATTCTCTACAGAATCTAGTAAATGAAACGAAAAAAATCTACGATAGACAAAATATAGGAATAGAAAGATGAAAATATTTCTTATGGAAACTAAAGAATCACTAGACATCATATGCCCTAAACACCATATAATCTATCATAGAGGTCTACAGGATGAAGGGGGAAATATACTTGCCAATTGGAAAAGTGTAGGATGAGGGTGTCAGAGGTACCAGACGGGTATGAGAGACTAAGTGTAGTGAGGACAGTCTTTTGAAATTAGTAAGGTACCCAACATTAAATAGGGTACATGGTGTAATTGTGTTGATTGAGATATTGATGCATGTAGTCAAGAAAATGTTTAACTTTCCACCTGAGTATCTAGGATTAGAGGAGAAGTCCAGTATATTTGACCAATTTTTTAGCCTCTGGGGCTAGACATGGAAAGCCATGTTGTAGGCCAAGGATCTAGTTTAGTAGACATAGAGTCTTAGATTGACTTTAACTCTTGTACGATGAGATTGCATGCTTATCGTGAGACTTCAAATGACTTGTCACGCTTCATGTGGGTACATGGCATAATAAAAGCAATAAAATATTCAAATAAATGTATTTAGTTATTTGTTTTTTATAGTTACTATTAGATTTATCTCCATGTTGGATGGTTTATATTTTTAAATTACTATTCCTATATTCTTATATACTAAATCTATTAACAATAAAAAAACTAAATAATCATTATTTTTTGTTGATTTTCTACTCAATGAGCCAATACCTCATACAAGCCAATGAACCATTTTTAGGGAAGGGTCTAACTTTGTAGGAGGAGTCTGAATTGAAGCTATCTTTCATCTAGAGTAGATCAATCAAATTCTTGACAAAAATAATTAGTTTATATCATGAAATGTGAGAGTGAGGATTGAGATAAGCTTTATAATTCTTATAAATTACAACGAGTAACTATTTATTACCAAAATAATTTTTCATCTCAAAGAGTATCTACGTGTTACAAAAAGTAACACCCAGGTGGATTAAAATTAATATATCAATTCTAAAAGTACTTAAATACATCCGAATTAGGTTTCATTATATATAAATACCTAACAAAAATTTCATACTCTTATCATAAAAACTTACTAAAATAATAAAAATTATAATGATAATACATCAACTAAAACTTAGTGTGCAATAAGTTGCACAATAAGATTTATGTCTATGGCCTTCTCTATATAAAACTCACACAAAAAGTGGGTTCATTTGATCTTTGAGATAGTGTGCCAATTTGTACATTAATTAATTTTGCATATAAAAAATAGTCATTCATTATTTACAATTGTCAAATGCTACAATTTACTAGTTTTTTAATTCACACTTAATACACTTCTCATTGAATCGAATACCTATAATGCATTTTATGATGATGATGTATACAAAAATGTAAATACTAGTGCATTCCAAAATGAGACTAGAGTAGTCGAAATGGGTGAAAAATATAAAGACAACGTCATATCAAAATTCATGTTTAGATAATTTTAAATGAGATAACAAAAAATGGAACACATCTAACCAGTTTGCAAAATTCAACAAGGAACAAATCATAAATAAGATCTCCATCATGAAAATTGAAATTTTTGTTGAATCCTAGAAGAGCATAGGATGACAAATTTGAATGTTGGCCCTTGATTAGTGAATTGTTCTTCTACAAGAATGTGTGGAAAGAGAATATGGAGGACAAACTATAGTGATAGAATGAATTTGCAATTGGGACATTGAGCAATACATGAATCTAATGTTGGTATTGAGACCATTAATTAAGTTCACCATTGAGAAGAATCTAAGGACAATGGTGGTATATTAGACCATGGGATCAGATGATTGGCGTTTTCGATGTTATCCCAGATATACCCACACAACACCAAGCCTGAAACCAAGCCTCATATTCCCATTGCAAGATGACTCTGCCCAAATAATTGTTGTTGTATCTCTACATCTACCTTGGTGGGTTTGTACAATTGGAGCTAGTCAAAGTGTATCACAAATATACACATAGGTCTCCTTTTATTTCTTCTAATTAGTTCTTGTAGTCTGCTATTCCATTTCCCTTAGTTCCCACCCCCATTCCATCACCACAACAATGGTCATTCATTCTAGAGGGACATCATCAAACATTATTTTTAGATCGCATAGGACATATGCTAGAGATAAAAATCAAAATAATATGGTGAGTTGGACACTATGTTTCCTTCAAGGAGCGTTAGCATTGCATAATAGTATGAAAGATTGAGTGGTCCTCTGACTTTGTCGCCGAACAAGCAAAGGAAGTAGAAAAGCCCCAAATCCAAGCCTTCACTGTATGTCGCATGCCTCAAGGTGATAAAATCCACAAAAAGTCAGAACCAAGTACTACCACACCGACAATTTTTGATAGCTCTAGGTCCTCCAGGATGAGTCTCATCTTCCAAACTTTTACTTTTTCTCATTGGCACATAGTCTTAGATGTTGGGGACCTCATTATTGCTCGTCGATGTAAGCCTGAGGACACAATGGAGCAAGGCCATGTTTTGTAGAAAAAAACATATGGCTTAAATGGTAGATACGATATTGGAAGTAACTTATGACAATTTCAAGGACTATAAAATACTAATAACCACACTGAGATTGAGTAAATCTACATATATTTATATGCATATATATTATGATAACAATTGGGTATTGCACAAGCTAGAGAAACTAGATCTCAAACACATTCCAAATATAGTCCTTGATAGTTCTATCTCATATGTGATGAGAAGAGAAGATCAATAGGTTTCCAACACAGTTCTAGTGTTTTGAGCCCTTGACTATATCAGTGTCACGCAGAAGCATGATGATCATGTTATATCACATGGTATAAGATACTTGAGTGATTGTCTTTAATGCAAGTGAGAGACCGTTGGTGTATATATCCTAGAAGCCAATCACTGGATCATTGATATAAGGGTATGTTATACTTTTTAATTGATTAATAAAGATGATTCCAATTCATTGATGCCCATTAAATTATTGTGATATTAGTGTACATAGTAAATTCCCCAAGAATTATTAGTTCCCTATCATGAGTTTTCAAGTATGTGACTGAACATGAAAACCAAATGGATGCTAAGAACAATATTATTAAATGTCACTAGTCAAGTATTATTGTGGAGTGGACAATGATAATACATGTGAGACTAAAATGTTTGGTGACTGATTACCATGTCTCATGGGTCATAGGTATTCGATACCAAGTCATACACATAGGTAGAGATCAATTGTATTGGTCTGACTGACCTGGATAGTGATTCATAGATTCTTATACAATAGCCATAATAATCTTTAAAACGTGACAGTGGTGTTGTCAACTTGACTTGAAGTCATTACAATGGTAATGTTGAAGTTGTCTTGCTTTAACATTGGGCCATGAGATCTTAAAGATAGTTTCCATAAAGGTAGAGATTGGGTATGATTTGAATCATAATGTGCATCTGAGTGATATATAAAGAATTTATCCCTCGTATACATACATAACAATATCCTAGACCTCTTAATACGTGAGGCTAGAGAAATACATGGACATGATTAAGTGAGTCAATGTATGATATTGCACCCCTTTATATCATGCTATCGTACTAGGATATCAAGTAAATTCAACAAATGTTATGATGATTACATTTCCTTGCCTCTAGTTCACTCCACATATCTATGAAAAAGGAATTATAAACTATGAAACACTATTCATTGATGGTTTAGTCCACCTGACTAATCCTATTACGAGGGAATAAATAATGTGTATCTAGACACATGTCATTTCTTATGGATCTTAATATTGATTAGTGAATCCATTTCCTATATAGTATGTTGCCTGAAAAGTTACACACATAGAGGTATCTTGAAGAAAGGTTGATTTTGGGTTGAGTTGTAATTGTTATGAGTACTTAGACCTGAAATCTAGTTTTAAGGACCTAGAACTAAATGTGGATCCATGCTTTGGAAATTATTCACCATAAGAAAGAGACCCACTCGTTAAGGGAAGAGGGATTTTGCATCGTACAAGGACTTGTGGATCATTGCATTCTCTAAAAACTAGTAAATGGGGGAATCCCTTATTCCATGAGAGAGACCAAATTGTGATCATATTAGGGTTTGGGAAACCTTTCCCTCTAAAGTTCACTATATATATTATATGATAGGATGAGATCCATGTAGAATGTTTCATTTTCTCATTGGTGCCTCCAATTTTGTAAAACAATAAGAGAAAATAAGGGATAGAAAGAGAGGGAGGAGACTAGTGACTCCAGACCTTCATATTGGAGACAAGTTTGCATAGAGAATTCGCTTGGGATGAGGAACTTCACTAGTAGCACAAATTTTGAGGAGTTTGACTCAAATGCAAAACAACATGTTCTGCAAACAATTCCATCCACACACGTGACATTTTCCATAAGAGGCATTTAGTTGGAGAATGGTGCAATCAGGCAGAGACAAGTTTCAGATCAGATTTGGGGTCAATGAAGTCAAGAATGTGACCTTGAGATCTGTGTCCATTCCCAACATAGTACACTATAGAAAAATCATTTTTCTACATGCATTTTGAGGTAACTTTCAAACAACCTAACACACTACAAACAAGCTCCAATTTATGATTCAGGATGATTACAAAATCATCATAGATTAGAAGGCTCAGATCTACACCAAGAATTGTAAGTTGAATTTTTGCAACCTCTTTCACAGTAAGGTAAGAACTTGAAAAACCTAATATAGTTATGTTGCATCATACGAGTCTAATTTGTAAGATTGTTGGGAATAAAGTATGTTTTAATGTGTATTCTTCTTCTAAGAACCCAAAAATTTAGGGACTTCTTCTTCTGGAGTGCTAAGCCACTGACCTTGAAGAGTCATGTCTATTCACTCTTTTTCTAGAGAACATAAAGTACCATGTTGGACATTCCCTATAACTAAGACTTCCCCTCACATTCCATGATACGGGGAAGAAGGCTCTTGTAGTGCAGTCATACCCTAGTTTTCTAGACCAAACCCAATCATACAACAAAAACATGTGAATAAATCTTTGTGAAGAGCATAGACCTTTGAGGTACTCGCAAGACCAATGACACCATCCTCTTAGCAAGTGCTTTATTAGAAAACAAGTTTCCTGAGAAGTGATTAGAACCCCATCTTTCACCACTATGGACAATTAAAATTTTTTTACCAGAGTATCCTCTGTTCTAGTGTGGTCATACCACAACTCAGCTACCCATGCAAAAAAAATTGCACTACCCACCCATAAACAAAAATGGTCAGTAGGCACGACAAACCACAATCAAAAGGTGTGTTGGATGTGCCTATGCTATGAATTTGATGTTACCCAAGTTGTTCATGGATCAAATGTAGGTAATTTATATATAAACCCACATCATATGCTAATTCTTTTTAGTTATGATCATGCTTACAATTATTACCTTGTATCGATAACAATATATGTAAATTTAATTGATATTAAATAATTATTTAAGTAGTATGCAATGATGTGTTTTGATGGAGAAGTTAATGAAATGGTTCATGTACTTATTTAAACATGCTATTTAGATTTTCATCAAAAAGTTTGCAGTTGAACTATTTTTTATTGTTATCATACTATATGTACAAAAATTATTTTATCAATGTTTCCCAGAACAAATTCACCACTTGATCAAGTTGAGATTGTAGGGTAAATGACTTTACAACATAAATGAGTAACTGAAAATATCAAAACCTAAACCCTTGTACCAGATATAAAACTTTAGAAGATAAGAATCATGGGATATAAACAATATGCCTGACATTTCTAGTGCTACCCCTAGGTGATCAGTTGGATTATAGTTTGGTTCATTAAAATTAGGAGACATGTTCATCTTGGGAGTATAATTTAACCTAGAATAAAGTGAGATTCATAATGAATAACCTTTAGGACACATACCTTGAGTAATATAATAACTCCTACCATTGAGTAAATGGAATCAACTACATTGATGTACCATATTGGAGAGGAGTTGGATGTTATGGGATAGATTAAAACTAGATAGACAACTTAGTGTTTTGATAGTGTTCTTTCAAAAGATGGGTCCTATTTAGGATTGGAGTTTGTAAAATACCTAAAACTAGGTACTAAGCTTATCCCTCCCTTTTGCATATGGATTTTCTTTTTCAAATAATATCACATGCCTTTTCCTAGATTTAGTGTACATTAAAATACTTAAATCAAATAATATCATGAAAGCATAAACATTATTTATAGAAAAGGATTAGATTAACTCAACCAAATAAATTGACTAGTAAGGTTTTATGCAAAAATATACCAACAAAAAGATTTAAATCTAATTTACACTCTATGATATTTTGAGGATTAGTGAATGTGATAATTGTAGGAAATGTGAAACAAAAAAACAAATTTATTAAATGATGTAATAAATGTACTAACTAAATTCATAACATACAAGTAATTATATTATATAACAAATTTTCTCAAAATATGAAATTAATTATAAAACTAATTCCTCACATCCTAATTAGTCCACCTATAAAATTTCATGCCAATTACACATGATTTTCTCCCCATATCAAAATTGGAAAAGACAGATATTAAGAGAACTAATTTGAATGATCAAATGAACTTTATCCCATCATCTAGCATCCATTTACTTTTCATATGTCAAGTAGTGGGGCTTATGTCTCTATACAATCAACTGCAATCAAATGGTCCTCGTCCCTTGGCCATATGATGGTAGGACTACACCATTATCTTCTTCTTATCTTCCCTTCCATTCTTTCGTAGAAAAGCATATGTTTCTTTCTCTCCATTTTTCTCTGTATCCAGAGATCTTGGCATTCTATTTTCTTCTCACTTTACCTCCTCTTGAATTCTTGCAACCAATGCAACATTACTTTATAAGTTACTTAGCTAGTTTAGAAACACCAAAATATTCTTTCATTTCACCCTTGCATTGTCGCATAGGGAGGCCTCTCTTTCTCCAACTCTAAACCCTAGTCATAACCACCTAGAGAAACTGATAACCTCTTTTTCACCACTCCCTACTCCCATTTTCACCAAATTCCTTTATATTATATTTTTGTGGCCTACGTTCGTCTTCATTGACTTGGATCTCAAGAAGTAATCATTGAGCTCCATATCTGATTTTTTTTTTGTAAGCTTCCTTGGACAATAGACTTTCTTTTGGTATATCTTTCATCTCTCATTTATACATATGTAATTCTATGTATATTGCATATCTTGCTTGTCTTAACTTGTGTTCTTAATGATATACGATGAAGCTCAGTCCATGAAAGCATCACTAAAGGTTGCTACTCCTTGAGGAACATTTATCATCATCTAGTTTTCTTAGTCGGCTTGCCTTCATTATATTTCAGTTTTGAATGTTTTGTACAAGGCTTTTTGCAAGGGATTTGTCTAGCTACCTTCTGCCAAGACATGGCTCCTTTTCCTTTTGGGTCTTTATTAATCCTTGTCAAATCTATTTAATTTTTTTATTTTCCATTCAGTAGGTTTTGGCCTTGTTGAGCTCTCCATGTTGTAAGCCATGGAGGAGGTGCACCTAGAATTGCATGCCAACATTGGTCGCGTTGTTTTAGTAGGACATTTCCATTTTGAGCTCGCATAGTCAGTGGTATAGCTCGTTGATTCAGGGGGTGAGCACGGAATAAAATTCTAGGGATTTGACTCTTGACCTGTCAGCCATGATGAGAAAAAATGGTAACAAATCCTCCTAGTGAACTCTCATATCTACAACATAGGCAACTGTGGGGTTTCCTTGCCACTTAGGGGCACAATTGCAGTTTATTAGCTCTCTTGATCTATTTTACATGTTTATTTTTTAGGTGTTAAAGGGCCAATATGCACCACCACACTATTAGTAATAGAAATACGTAGGGGAATGTATCTAATATTTACCATATGTCTTTCATTTAGTAAATAATCATATGTTTTGGTAGTCATAAATCATAAAACATAAAACAATTATTGGAAAAATAAAGATAAATACATTTTTGAAATAAAAATAGGACAAAGTTATCATTGTGGGTTTTAGAATCTACTTTTAAGTTTGTGATTATGTTATAATTAGTATTTGACGAGTTGAATGAAATAATTCATAAGCCTACTACAAATATGTTGCGTTTAGGTGTTGAGAAATCTTAAACCCCCACCTTAGAAGTATTTTGGACATTTAGGCCACTTTTGAGATATGTGCATCACACTAATTCTAGTTGGAATAAATGACTTGTAAATCCTAATATTATTCCTTGATGCATAAATCTAATCAAAAATGGTATTCAAATCTTTTGGAAAATTCTCATTTGAAGATCTTTCACCATGATATTTTTTCTTTCTTCTTCATCATTTACATTTGTGGAATTGTTTCATAAAATTCTTATGATTATAATTTCCATATATAAAATGTTTCCATCCCTTTGTACATGGATAACAATTGGAAAACATATATGAAATTTTTTGCTCTATTATGCATGTCATATTTGTATTAGTAATATATATTAGTTGTGCAAACAAATTTTTGGCAATGGGGTTTTATTCCTTGTGCCAAGCATTGATGTTTTATTCCCTTACCAAAAAATATATATTTAGGCATTGATGGTTCTTTTCTCCTACTAGGCATTAGGATTTTATTCCCCCTTCTATGCTATGTATATGTGCAAAAAAGCTTTATTCCCCATGCCATGGATATGGGTTTATGGCGCCCCCAACCTTAATATTGATTACTCTAGTCTTTTTTGTTATTGACACACATTTTATATTACTAGTGATTTATGGGATGATAGAAAGGCAAGAAGCTACATATTCCTTAACTATTTCTTTGAGTTAACATGCTTCAGAACTATTGTTATTCAATTCCTTATTGATTATTCTTCAATATGCAGTCTATTGTTATAATTCCTCTTGGGTTACTCAAACATTTGTTTCCCACTTTATTGGGAACTCCCTTAATATAACACATTAAACCTTCAAAATGTGGATAATATTGACTCAATGCACATATACTAGTTTCAACTGACACATACCCTTATCTTTTATTTCCCATGCATGGGTGTTGTTCTCACATCCATGGTTTTAGAAGCTTATTGATTTTTCATTTTGAGGATCTAGTTCATGAGTAGTCCACAGAGAGAGTTTTGAGATCCCTGAGTTTCATTACTCATTCGATCTATCTAATTTTAGTAGACATATATATTTTCATTATGTCCTTATGGACCAAGTTGAAGAAACTTACATAAATATTGTAATACATTCCACCCTTTATATATGTAGACTCCACAATTATCAAGTTGATAGTGAAAATAATGCTTGAATTGTGATCATACTAAGATAGGGGAATACGTATTGAAAATATTTTATTCCCACATTTTCCCTACATCCCTTGGCAACTAATATGGCCTTGTACTTATTAGAGAATCATATGTATACACAATTTTTTGGATACATTTATAAGAAACTTTATTGCAACCCTGATAAAAACCAAACATATATACCCAAATTTTCTAAAAAAAGAATCGATTGGATTTAGCGTTAATGACTTCCTTTCAACTTATTGGCTTCAGAAAAATCCTTATCTTTCTCATAGGAAATAGGTCCATCCTCAACATCATAAGTACAAACTCACATCCAAATTATATTTATGTCCTTGAAAATTTCCTCCTCTTAGTTTCACTTAATTCCTCAGAATCATATAATCCAAAAATAGTGCACCTAGTATCAACCTCACTTTAGACATCTTTTCTACTTGTTAATGAATGGAAACTATAAAGATAGGATATACCTAAGATACATGATTTTGACTCATGAAAGTTCATAGTGAATGTATTCTCAAACAATGTTGCATTGTGAATTTCAATTATTGTGTTGACATCCATGCAAAAAATCTCAGATCTAATGATACAAAATATGTTTGCATATTTTATATCCACATAAACTAAGAATATGGACCATCCATTTCGGGTCTCAACTTATTTCTCTTGGATTCTTTTATAAGTATTTTCTCAAGGAAGAAAACACACTAAGATACTTAAAATGTGTCTTTCTACCATCGAAATTTTCAAATAGAGTGCTTCCCTCATGCTTATGGAAACTTTATTCGGTATATAACAAATTGTATTTGAAGCTTTTCTGCACATAAACCTAGGTAACACAAACTTTATAGTAGTGTGATGACCATATCTATTAGAATCATATTCTTCCATTCTTCTTTTCCATTTGATTGTGGTGAGTGTGGAGCAGTAACCTCATGCACATTACCACCACAAGGTTGCACTCATAAAAATTAATTGAGGTATACTCCCCACCAATATCAAATCTAGATACCTTACTCATTTTGTTTATGATTCACTATTATATAATTTTCTAATACATCATCCTTACTCTTAAGTAAGTATATATGTCATTATATATACTAGAGTCATCAATGTAGGCTATAAAATGTAATTTGTTATCCCTAGTGGTTACAGCATTGAACTAATAAATGCGATTGTGTACTAAATCAAATCTATCATATTTGTATCAACTGAATGGAAATGTTTCCTTGGTTATTTATTTTAGAGATGAATAATAGATTTATGTTTTCAAGGATGTATAACATTTAGAATGAGATTAATGTTCACAACCTTTTCCATGGAACCATGATTAATATCTCCCATTCTTTCTCAGAAAATATTCAATGATTAGGGATTTAAAGCAACAAAATGTTTATCCATATACAATGTAGAAATAGAAATATGTTCAAGGTGAATCTTAATGGGGACCTCTGCATCACAAAATATTTTTTTCCATAAAATAAGTATCTAAAATCAAGTTCATATAACTTTATAAAATCTTAACTCTTCTTTCAAATCAGATCCAATCAATATGTGTCCTCCAAGGATATTGTCTTTGATTGTGGAAACATGTCTAACTGTATGAAGTGTTAGCACCACTACAAGAAAAGGTCTTTAACAACAAAAAGTTGTAGCAAAACCCCCAAATTCTGTAGTAAAAATATTTAGCCACATTTATCCTCACATATAAAGTATTGAGCTAATACACGTGTATCTAATTCATTTTGCTACATTTTCTAATATGTAGTTAGATAATCATTTAG
Source organism: Alisma plantago-aquatica (assembly GCA_963693085.1). NCBI lineage: Eukaryota > Viridiplantae > Streptophyta > Magnoliopsida > Alismatales > Alismataceae > Alisma > Alisma plantago-aquatica. Next base: position 565,829,884 of record OY856409.1, on the reverse strand, counting down.
CTACAAATTCATATGTAACAGTAAATGTAGCTTAAATGTCTTTACACATACAAATGCATCTATAATTGCAACTAAATGTAAAACTACAATTGTATATGTAGCTAATGTATGTAGGGTTACAAAGGATGACGGGGGGAAGGCTAGGGTTTTCCCGTGGCAGCGGCCGCGGGGGAGGCTTTGGCGGAGGTCGGGGTCGTGGTTGGCTGGATCGTCTGCCAGATCCACAAGACGAACCATTTGATGGTATAAATGCCGATCAGGATGCATGTAGCGCCACCAACAAGCATGTTACATCTCCTCCTGAAGGCATGGAGATGGACACGGAGATGTCCTCTACGGCTGATAAGAGCACACGACCGTCATACGCTGATATGGTCACCGGTAAACCATTGGACTCACTGAATTATGAAAATCCGATATCACCAAATGTCCTACTCGACACAGATATCAATGTTGATCTAAGTGGCGTCCTACCGGCTTTCTCGATCCACAATGAAGCGCTTCAGCCCCTCCTAGAACCCTAGAAATTCGCAGTGGTTGTCAAGGCCATTGGAATCAATATAGGCTTTAAAGCTCTAGTCAATAACATCTATTCCATTTGGGAACCAAAGCAGGAATTCCGTGTCATTGATCTTGAGAACGGATACTACATCATCCAGTTCTCCAGACAGAATGACTTCATCAATGCCATGACCGGTGGACCTTGGACAATATTTGGGAACTACTTGTCGGTTCAATCGTGGTCACCATCCTTCAGACCATCTGATCCTATCCCAAGGAAACTTGTCGTATGGGTTAGGATCCCGGAGCTCCCAGTCTTCCTGTTTCAAAATTAGCTACTAAGCTCCATTGGAAACACCATCGGCAAAACCATTAAGGTTGATGCTCACACACTCCAAGGCCACAGAGGCAAATTTGTAACAATTGCGGTCAAAGTTGAAACTTCAAAACCCCTTTTTCCGGCCATCTTCATCAACGGGGAACATTTCCACCTTGAATATGAGAACTTGCCTGTTGTATGTATGCGCTGCGGCCGGGTTGGTCACGCAGAGGCTGACTATAAACAGTCGGCAAGGCCGGAGACCAACGAAGCCTCCTCGTCTACATCTATCCCTTTGTCTGGTGTCTCTTACACCATGACGATACATGCAAAGAAGCCAGAACAAAGTAAGCAGGCCCAGAAGAAACCCGATCCCAAACAATCATCATCGACGGTGAAGGTGAAGTCGATCCATGTCTCAAAAACTGAGGCAAAGGTAGATGAAGACGGCTTCACAAAGGTGATCAGCAGAAAACAACAAAAAGAAAAACAGAAACGGTGAAGGAGAAGCAACACAGAAGACAACCTCAAAAACTACCTCTAAGGAGGTTGAGGAATCCGTGGTGAACCTGGTGGGGAACGAAACTTCTACTGGAAGGCCTCACGTTGTGCACGGAGGTCCAAACTACCAATTCCAAGCCACGACAATTGGTCCTGGACAGCACCCGTGTAAGCCTTTTGGCAAACTGGGGAAGGAGAACGGGAATGGTTTCATCATCTTGAGAAATCGTAAGATAGTCTACCAAATTGTTCTCAGCCCAGATCGTGTCCGCAAGAAGGGCAGAACAGATCATGTAGAGAACGAGCCACCTGATGAAACAGCAGGGACTAGTTCCAAAGGAAGCATTGCCAAGAAGGCCCTTGAGTTTGATGATGAATCGGCCAATGAGGAAGAGTGTGATAACATGCGCACAGAAGCGAATGGGCAATCTGATGGATTGCTCGCTGCCTTTTAAAGCAGCACCCCTTTCTACCCTATCTTTATGTATTGTTGTTGAAATATACAAGGTGCATGCCAAGATAGGAAAATCCATTTGATTAAGGAGATGAAGTCTGTTTATAAAATCCATTTTTTTGCAATCATCGAGCCAAGATGTAGCAGCTCTACTACTTCCAGTATCATCCGCCAATTGGGCTTTAACTCTTCCCACAGAGTTGAAGCAATTGGCTTCTCAGGTGGCATATGGCTACTTTGGGATAAAGGAAAATGTAATGTGGACATCATCCTCAACCACCGTCAGTTTATTCACCTGTCTATTAATAAGAGCTGGTTCCTGACCATTATTTACGGTAGCCCAAACCCTGTGCTTTGTAATCATCTCTGGGATCATCTAGAACAAATATCCTATGGCATCAATTCTAGTTGGGCAGTCATTGGTGACTTTAACACCATGCTCCATACTTCTGAGAAGAAAGGAGGGAAATATTTTGACAAACGCTCCTGTGCCCGCTTCAACGACGTCTTGCTGCACATTGGACTCTCGGATTTACGTACACAAGGCGGTCTGTACACGTTCAGGCACGGCAATCTCTTTAAAAGGCTAGATAGAGCCATTGCTAACGATGAATGGATCAACCGCTTTGGTGATGCCACCATTACCTCTCTTCCATGACTCTTTTCAGACCACAACCCCTTGGTGTTACTGCTCTCTAACTCATAGCAAACATATCGTGCATCGTTGAAAACCAAGGCTAGTTGGGAGCTTATTCCTGAATTTAAATCCAGCATTATGGCAAAATGGAATTTGGAGGAGACCTTCCAAACTGCAATCGGAACCTTCCAAAAGAGAGTTGTAAAATGGGACCATGACTGTATGAGGAAACAACGCAGGGACAAGGAAATTTTGCTTGCCCGTATTCACAAAATCCAGGTAACAACTGAACTCACTTCTGATAACTCTAACAGCTCGATTGATATTGAACTATAGGAAAAATACAATCAAATCCTCGAGAGAGAGGAGGTCGACTGGAAGCAACATGCGCACATCGATTGGCTCCGCCACAGTGATGGAAATACAAAGTTCTTTCAGTCCTTTGTGAAAACATGCATACACCACAACAAGATCACACAGCTCAAGGATGCCATGGGTGAATGGATCACTGAACCCACTTCCCTTAGCGAGCATGTCAGATCCTTCTTTGCAAAACTCATGATTGGCTCCTTTCAACCTGACCTAGTGAATGTCAGTCTGTACCCTGGCGCGTTCAAGCAATTAACGTTGCAGGAGGCTGCTAACATACAAACAACACCTTCTTCATAGGAAATCCATGACATCATGTTCATGATGGTGCCATCCAAGGTGTCGGGACCAGATGGTGTATACAATGGTTTCATCCAAAACAACTACGGGAAAGTTGCTCCCTCCTTAGTCAAGTTCGTTACTGATACATTCGTCTCTGGAAGAATTGAGCCAGACACTGCCAACTCCCACATGGTCCTCATCCCAAAAACAAAGGCCTCGACTACTTGTGGAGACCTGAGGCCGATATCTCTCAATAATGGCTGCTTCAAGCTTCTTTCCAAACTTATAGTTGAGTGTATTAAACCCTACCTTAATGATTGGGTTTCACCACATCAAACAAGCTTTCTTCCTGGTCATAAAATCAGTGACAACGTCCTATTAGTGCAAGAAATCATCCATTCTATGAGAAACAAAATGACTAAGAAAAAAAGGGTCTGCATCAAACTTGATTTATCCAAAGCGTTCGATAGAATGAGTTTGTGGAGGATACCCTGGAGAAAACAGGTTTGCCACGCAAGTTAATTCAGCTCATCATGCAAATTATTACAACCGGTGAAACATCCATCCTTTGGGGTGGTCGCCCCCTGCAACCTTTCAAAGCTACTCAAGGAGTCCGCCAAGGGGACCCCATAAGCCCCTACCTCTCCGTTCTCTGTATGGAACGGCTCAGCCAGGCAATAATCAAATCAGTAGGGGTTGGTTCTTGGAAACCCATCTTTCTCTCTAGAGGAGGTACTCCTTTGTCGCATGTTTGCTTCACAGATGACATCCTCCTTTTCACTGAAGACTCCCTTGCCCAAGCAACAAACATCACTAAAATCCTTAACAACTCCTCCAAGGTCTCTGGATAGGTGGTTTCTAAAGAAAAATCCAAATGTTATTTTCTCATAACATCACCAAGGTCGAACGTAGAAGAGTGAGCAAAAATCTAGGCTTCCCGTGGACAACTGATCTTGAGAAATACCTTGGGATCCCCATACTTCATCACAGAATCAACAAGCAGACGCATGGGCATATTACTTCTATCATCAAGGACAGACTGAATGGATGGGCAATGCGCCACCTTTCCCCAGGAAGGACGCGTTACTTTGGCTAAAAGTGCACTCCAAGCCTTACCCACTTACACTATGCAGACGGTGAAGATTTCGCCTACAGTCTATGATGATATTAACAAACACGTCTGACTTTTATCTGGTCGGGTTCAGGTGACAGGAAACTTTCTCTAGTCGCTTGGAGGAATGTCACTTCTTCAAAGGATAGAGGGGGCCTGGGTGTTAAAGATGCTCACGATCAAAACCTTTCAATAATGTTAAAAAATGTATGGGCTTTCCTCAATGAACCAGAAAAGCTCTAGGTCAAAATCTTCAAGGAGAAGTACACTGCCAGCAATAGATTGTTGAAGAAACTGGGATCGCCGGTATGGAATTTTATCAGGAACCACATTGATGAGATCAACACCATGTGCGGAGTAGTTATTAATAACGGGTGCTCTACCAATGTATGGCAAGGGAAATGGATCAACAACCAATCAGTGACGGATCATACCCCCAACTGGTGCATACCACCATCCCTCCAAACTCTGCAAGTCACTTCCATGGTCCTAGACAATGGGGAGTGGGACTGGGACTTCATCAAAGCTTTCCTCCCTAACGCAACTTGGTAGATAATTGAAAACATCCTGCCCCCCAACCTCAATGGCGGGGACGACCTATGGATCTGGCCCTTGGAGGTTGCGGGAAACCTGAGTAGTCGATCAGCTTATCGTTGGGTTCGCTCGAGCACAGAGTGTAATATAAATGGCAAATGGAAGTCTATTTGGCAAGAAAAGCTACCCGAACCTATTCGAATTTTTCTCTAGCTTATGCAACATAAGGCCCTACTTACTAATGTTGAACGGGCCCGCAGACATATGGACGTGGACACACTCTACCCCATTTGTAACAACACACAGGAAACACTCCTGCATGCGCTTCGCAACTATCTGGATTGCAGGCAGACATGGAAGGATCTAATTCACGATGACTCTCACTTTGACCTACCTGAAGATGATTGGATTTCATTTTGGTTATCTTCTCTTAATAACGACACACCAACTACCATTCTTAGTGCGGTCATATGTTGGAATAACTAGAACTTAAGGATCAAGCACAACCACGTGCTTGGTACTATGCATGTTGCAGGACGTACTAAATTCATCCAAGAGAGAGTAGCTTCAATACAGAAGGCTTGGTCCACCATATGCATGCCAAGGCGGCGGCAGACTCAACCAATATCTCTGACGCAGCACGTTCTGGTTTTTGTTGATGCGGCGCATCACTCTCAATCTGGCCGAGCAGGGCTAGGGACTTTCATATATAATATCCAGGGACAAGATCAATTCTTCTCAGGCCTTCCGTCTTATGTCGGATCAAGTTTGGAATCGGAAATCCAAGCGGTGGTCAGAGCAGCACATATATGTAGCTCACAAGGCTGCTCAAACTACCTTATCCTTTCTGACTCAAAACTAGCAATAGTTTGTCTCACCGGTACGAAGGGATGTAATGATAGATTCAAACCTCACATAAGACACTACCAGGAAATCAGAGGAGAGAATAGCCACATGATTCATTATATTTCTAGAAATAACAATGTAATTGCATACTGCATTGCCAAGCAAGCTCTACGATCTAGAAACTCCTTCTCTACCTCCATGTAGCCGTTATGGCTGAATTGTAACATCAGTGAGACAATCTCACTTTTCATCTCTTGTACTAAGGCACGGGATCAATAAATAAAGGCCTTGGTTTTGCAAAAAAAATGTATGTAGGTTGAGTTAACATTTACTACAATTTCCATGTAGTTCATATGTAGAGAAAAATGGAACACATTATAAATGTAAATTTAGTTAACATGCAGTGAAATAGATTATTTACTACACACATATGTAGTCAAACTATGTGTCTAGTTATTAACTTGCCAATACAAATGTATTTTTCAGAAAGAACTAAAAACTAATATTGATCCAAATCCATTTTTTCTTGTAATGTCAATAATCATACTTCTATTTTTACTAAAATAATTAGTACACATGGGGAGGACATAAAACTCTCCCCTATTTTACAATATGAACGGATAAGAGATCTATGTATATGATATCCCCCATGAGAATGTAATTTAACATAATTCTAGAATTTTGACCATATGTCAGGATCTAGCTCACAATAAATTCTTAACATCAAAATTAGTAGTAGAAAATAGCTATCTTGTAGATAGCGGTACTCTGTGGAACACAAGCATCGAATGGTGTAGCTTGACCTTTAATTTATCCAATAGATATGTTCAAAAATGTTCATGTCTAAAAAAAGACAACTCATAAATACTTTAACAAATGGGTAAAAGACAAGACTCACATATACATAATCCAACTAAATTACAGAATTCCTTTTGAAGAATAAATAAGTTTGTATTCTGTAAAAAGAAATGAAAGTACATAGCCTCCTATATATAGGAGTGAGGCCACTTAAGTGGGTTATAGGAGCCCCACTTAAGTGTGAGTACAAGAGATAGAAAAGAGAGGATAAAAATATACTAACACTTATTAATTTAGATATTAATGCAGTAATAAATATTACAAGTGTTACAATGGCAACAACCTATTCATGAACAAAATGTATTTCATGTATAAAAGAAAAACCAAGAAAGATAAGTTGATCATATCCTTGAATATGGAGTAGAACAATGTGAAATTTTAACAATCCTTATATTCCATATCCATATGGATTTCCTTGCCTTCCTTTGGGAATAAGTCCAACGTATGGCTCCTAAAAGGAGGGTAAATATTGCATATCGTGAGTGGAACAAATGTCAAATTTCACTTATCACGTAACTAATAGCTTCTTCTTGAGGGTCTTAAGAACTGAACACATTGGACTACTCATCAACCTGTAGTTACATGGATTGTTTTTAGATTTAACTATTAAACATATTTGCTTTCTCAGCAATAGACACATGGTGGCAATGCAAAAAAAGACCATGATGAGCAAATTTTTGTGAGGTTTTACAATAGTGAATGAATGACGAGGCAGTGGATTCCCAAAAAATTCTAAGGCATATGAGCCACTGTAAAAATCATACTTATAAAGGGATTAGAGGAATAAATACAAAATATCATGCCTTTCACCATTCCTAGAAAGGGTATATTTGAGGTGGTAAACCACAATAAGGATGAGATCCTATAATAACCCGGAAGTTAAAGACCAAATACTAAATTATAATAGCATGAGTGTGTTGGATCTAAGGGTTCTAGAGGGGGGTGAATAGAGCTATAAAATTGCTCACAAGATAGATTAGACCTTCAACTTATATCAAATTGAAACCAAAGCTTAAGTGCAATTTGAAGTCCTAACTAACAAGCATAACAAGGATGAGTGGAATTGATAGCAAGCACTTGACAAGGTGATGTAGAGTGGTTCCACACTTCAAACTTGAAGTGAGTCAGTCCACTACCTAGAGAGGTCAACCTCTAGGACTTTGCAAGTGCTTTTCTCTATATTATCACCAATTAGAGTTACAACACATGACCAGCAAAGGACTTACACATCCAAGCACAAGGAGTATCCACCTTACTAAGGACTTACCCACTTTGCAAGAGTCTTCAACCTTCACCAAGGTCTTACCCACTCAAGCACAAGTCTTCCGCCTTCAAGGACTTTGTCACTCCTCTTGGATCTTCAGCATTTTCCTTCTCCTTCACCTAGAGAAGATCACCACCTCTTCATCAACCTTAAAGAGGACCAGCCACAACTCCTTCTTCACTCAAGGAAGCTTGCTTCAACTTTTCTTCATGTAGGAAGGGGACATGGAAGTAGGAGACGATGAGAGCTTTACACGCACAAGGGTGGAGCTCTCTTATAAAAGACCTAACTCACTCATAATCACGAAATGAAGTGTAAAATAGAGAGATAAAGGGGCCCAAGGTGTTGTAGAATACTCAATTGAAGCTAGGACTTCGAATAGCTTGAATGAGAAAATTTGGAATGAACTCCAAGGGGTCCTATTTATAGCTTCTCCCTTGAGTTGGGGATCACTTAGGGTAAACAAATTGCCATTTTCCACAATGCAACAGATCTATTTATACCCAAAACAACTCACCAACGGTTATAATAAATTTTTTTGTGTTTTTCGTAAAATACATTCGGTCGAGTTTCAATAAAGGTAACTCGACTGATCAACTAAAAGACAAAGCCAATTTTCAAACTATCGGTCTAGTTTGTTCTGGGGAACTCGACCGATGAGCTAAAATTGAGTTTGATGAGTGAGTCGGTTGATCGAGTTCTATGAGTGTACAACTAGACTGATGGGTTATCTTCATAAAAAACCATCATAGGATCGGTTGAGTTTCCAACTCAATCGATGAATAGCCTGTGAAAAATTTTCAAAGTTGACTTTTGAGTGATTAAACCTTGGTATTAAATGTCCCTCATATTTTTCTCATCTTAGTTACAAGTCATATCATCAATATAAGTGATTATAAAAATTTTCTAAGGTTGTTTGGAGTGAATTCCCAAATTGCATACTTGCATTGCATTTGACTTGAACTTGGACAAGCTAGCGCTTGTGTAATTTGATCCATTTCATGTACCTAAAGCCTGAAATCAATCTTGAACAAACATATTAGATACATAGGGATGGAATAGTTAAGTCATTATCAAAATATGGGCAATGTATAACCATTAGGTCAACATTCTCCCCCTTTTTGACAATGACAAACCATTCCTCAATCATATTGAAATTATACCTTTACGTTGTGAATAGTAAAGGGATTCATGATTTGAATAATGTGAATTTCTCCCCCCCAATCCATGCTTATTTAACCTTCATAGTTAGTTTATCTACACAAAGCAGTATACTACATACATACTATATGATCCTTAAGAAATTCACATGATAAAGCATATAATAAAAAAGAAAAGGATCGCATAGACAATAAAAGCAATATGGTTGAGCTTCAAGACATTGAATTTCTCTGCCCTTTTGACATTATCAAAAAGAGGGGGGGTAGAAGACCATAAAAACATGTCTTCTCTAAGAACAACCAAGCATATATCCATAACATGCAATCTCCAAAACATAAATAGAGACGAGAGAAGCAACCAAACTAAGTCATAATCAAAATATGGTCAAACATGATACAAACTCATAAGATATAATAGATCAAAGAGTAAGAGTGCACAAAATATAGATTACAATCCAGAATGAAATTTCTCATAAAGCAGCTACAAGACAAACCGATGAAAGCTCAATAGATAAAATAGTACATCTCAGATCATGTGCCCAGATGTTGTTAATACAAAATAGCCTAGAAATTTATATACGATCAGAAACTAGACTAAAAACTAAAAGCAACTAGATATCTCGGCCATCTATATCTACACCATCTACAATAATATCAACATTAGGCTCATAGTCATCATCTTCGTATGAAGGTGCAGTAGCATTGTCTTTATCACCGGAGTCACCGAAAAAAATCATTAGAGCAATCATCATCAGATGCAACACCATCATCCTCATCATCATCAATATCCTCATCAGCCTAGTCTGACATCTCTTCATCAACAGAGGGACTGAAACCACAACCGGGCCAATGAGCATTTTGCTCATCCCAAGACATACCAAGAGCATGAAGCTCATTAGCCTATGGGAAGGAAGGAGTAGAATTGCCAAGGCTAGTAAGCAAAGTGGCTAAGGGGCTAGCAGTCAGAGGTAGGACAATGGGATTAGGTCCACCAGTAGCAGAGGGTGTGGGAGCAGCATAAGGTGTAGGTGGAGGGGCAGGGTAAAAGTGATTGTATGCATAGGATGCATAATCACTTCTTGGGTAGGGCTGGTAGGATGGGTAGGGATGAGAAGAAGACATGTTCATGTCAGACATGATTGAACAAAAGTCCTGATGTAGGTGCTCCTAGACCTAGAGTTTGTATGCCTATTGATGCATCATGCATCCCGTAAGGGTTTCATTTGACACATGAAACAAGGCATAGGCATTTCAGGTAGGCTGAGTTGGTGGAGGTGCTCGGGTAGAGGTAGAGGCAGAAGAAGAAGTAGAGGTAGATGTAGAGGCACCAGGTGTGGTGGAGGAGATGATAGGCACAAACTTATGAATAGTGGTCTCATTGATACAAACTCCTTTCTTGGTAGGTCTGTAATGAAACTCATGGAAAAGAGATTTTTCAGTGGAAAACTAAAATAAACCACATATCAGGGCAGGGTTGGGAGGGTTGGTGCTACGAGTATTCTTTCCTGAGTCGAAGCAAGTCATATGGTGGAGGATGTATCTAGACCACTTGACTCTGACATTCTCTAAGAGATAATACATGATCATCGTAGTGTTCTCTACAATCTCCATTTGATTTTTCTTCAGATGGATATTGCAGTTGATGACTAGGGCGAGGATGCTCCTCTTAAGATCCAAGGTAGAGGAGGGAAGGGTTCTCTTCTTCTTATAGGGGAATTTAAGATTCTTCAAGTAACGATGAATGTTAGGAAGAGTGAGATTGTATTGCTTGTTGAATGCCTCAAGCTCAACATGGTCAAAATACTCCGGGTAATCCTTACGCCAGGTGTTAGTCTCATTGGTACCTGATAAAAAGATGTTCAGGGTATCCTCCGAGACATAGAATTTCTTCCAAGCTATCATAGACATTAGTATCACTTGAGTATTAGGAGGGGGTACAAGGGTGTCATAATTCCAATGCAATTTGGCATAGAATTTGTAAACCATTTTTGTGCTAGTTATGGAATTGTTGTAGAACATGCGTTCAACACTCATGGATGAGAGATGGTGAACGTGTTACAACTTCACCACTTGATCTATGGCCTGTTGACATCTCGGTCTAGGCTCAAAGAGGGCATGAAAAGGGAAAGGATTCTGGGGAAGGAGGTCCTTATACCTATTTACAGCATCATTTGAGACAAATAGAGTCTCATCAAAGGAGATCAAGAGAGAAGAGGATGAAGATGATGATGCATTGATAGGGGCAACTCTCTTCCTCCTATTAGAAGCCATGAAGACAAAAATAGAGAGGAAAGAGGGAGCAAAAGCAAGAAATGCACCACCAAGAACGTCCACACCCCTAGGTTTAGCAGGGGGAAGGGCAAGGGTAGAGAGCTTAAGGCTAATGGAGTTGGAATTGGTCAAATTTTCTCTAGTTGAGAGGGAGAATAGTTGGCCGAACCTAACTTAAGAAATCTCTAGCTCGAGCATCGGTCAAGTTCTGTGGACTCAGAAACTCGATCGATTGGCTTTTTAAAAAAGCTCTCAGCCATTGATCGGTCGAGTTGGCAACTCGACCGATGGTCAACCTGACCTAAAGCTATCCAACTTTGTTTCTAGCCAATAGAGTGCTAATTAAATTGATTTTTCAAGTACATTATGTATATTGAACATACTTAGGAACATATCACTCATCATTGGGTACTATTTTGTGATAAAACATGTGTTTGTAAAAAATACCCAAAAAAGAGAAAAAAAAGGCAAAATGAACATGAAAAATGGATTTTTAGCACATTAACAATCAACGATGATCAAAACAAAGGTAAACATATAGGATAGATAACAACTAGCTAGAAGGCATGTTAGATTCATTCAAAGTTGTTATATTCAATTTTGATCTAATAAAGTTAAATTGCTCTCTAGCTATAGGTTTAATGAAAATGTCCTCCAATTGATTTTCCGTGTCCACATGCATCATATAGATATCCTTCTTGGTAATGTGATCATGGAGAAAATGATAGAGAACCTCTATATGTTTATCTCTACTATGCAAGATAGGATTATATGTGAAGTTAATTGCACTAGTATTATTACAATAGATAGGAGAAGCATTAAAGTGAATGTTAAAGTCTTGGAGCATTTGCTTCATCCATAGGACCTGGGCACAACAACTCCCAACAGCAATGTACTCAACCGCGATGGTTGATAATGCCACTATGCTCTATTTATTGGAGAACCAAGACACTAAGCGTGGACCTAGGAGGAAATAAATGCCACTTGTGGACTTTCTATCAATCGAGCATTTTGCATAATCCACATGACTGTAAGAAGTAAGAGTAAAGTCCATTGACTTGGGATACCATAGTCTAAAACTTTGGGTTTTTGCTAAGTACCTTAAAATCCTCTTAACATCTATAAGATGTGATTTCTTAGGATTTGATTGAAAGTGAGCACACAAGCCAACACTAAACATTTTGTCAGGTCTAGAGGCAGTTAAGTAAAGTAAACTTCCAATCATACCTCTATAGAGCTTCTCATCTACCTTCTCACCTTCTTCATCTTTATCAAGTTTGGCAGTGTTTGACATGGGGGTGTCCATCATCTTAGTGTTCTCCATCCCAAAGCACTTTAGTAGTTCACTTTTGTACTTGCCTTGGTTGATGGAGTTCGCATCTTTTGTTTGTTTGATTTGAAATCTGAGGAAGAATGTGAGCTCACCAATCATACTCATCTCAAATTTATTCTGCATAAGATCACTTAATTCTTTTCCAAGATCAAGGTTAGTTCCGCCAAAAATGTTATCATCAATAAATATTTGTATGATAAGAAAATTGTGAGAAGTGTGCTTTAGAAATAAGGTAGAATCCACTTTTCCCATGATATACCCATGATCTAACAAAAAGTTCTTTAATTTCTTATACCAAGCCCTTGGTGCTTGTTTGAGTCCACAAAGAGCTTTTTACAACAAATAAACATGTTTAGGTAGACGATCATGTTCAAATCCAGGAGGTTGTGCAACATAGACTTCCTCCTCAATTGTACCATTCAAAAACACACCTCTAAAATCCATTTGATACAAAAGAAAATCTTTATAAATAGAAAAGGAAAGCAACATACGAATGGACTCAAGTCTAGCTATAGGGGAATATGTGTCATCAAAGTCTATTCCTTATTGTTGCTTTTAGCCTTGAGCCACTAACCTTGTTTTGTTCCATAACACTTTGCCGCTTACATCAAGCTTGTTGCGGTAGACCCATTTGGTACCAATGATCTTTCTATCACTTGGTCATTGCACAAGGGTCCAACCTTTGATCTTCTTAAATTGCTCTAACTCCTCTTGCATAGCTAGGATCCATTCTTCATCCCTAAGAGCTTCCTTGACATTCTTAGACTCGAGTTGTGAGATGAAGGTGTTCTTGGCTTGTTCTTTGTTTAATGCAGCCTGTCTTCACTCTTTTAAATGGATCATCTAAAATCAGCTCCTTTGGATGATTCTTTGCAAACATGGGGGTCAGATCCTTCTTTTCATCATCTTTGTCTTTTTCTTGAGTGGCCACCTCTTTTCCCTTTTGGGTAATGTTGAGCTTTTTTAGAATAGGAATTACTTCACCTGCAACATCATCATTTGGAACAATATCTTTGGGAATACAGGGGTCACTCTCAATAAACTTTACATTTATAGATTCTTCTACTTTAGCAAGATCAACATTAAAATTTCTATAAGCCTTGCTAGTAATGCTATAGCCAAGAAAGAAAGCCTTGTAAGATTTCAGATCAAACTTGTCGATAGAATCTTTCATATTCAAAACAAAACAGGGACATCCATAAATATGGAAATACTCAATAGAAGACTTCCTACCATGCCATAGCTCATAGAGGGTTTTCTTTAGTGAAGGATGAGTGAAAATCTAGTTTTTCACAAAACATGAGGTACTGATAGCTTCAGCCCAAAACTTCTTAGGAGTATCATACTCTAGAAGCATGGTCCTAGACATCTTCTGTAGGGACCTATTCTTCCTCTCTACAACCCCATTTTGTTGAGGTGTCTGAGGTGAAGAGAAGTTATGTGCATAACTCAATTCTTGACAAAACTACTCAAAAAGCTTATTTTCAAATTCTCCCCCACGGCCACTATGGATGGAAACAATGTGGCAAGATGATTCATTCTTAACTCATTTACAAATTCTCGAGAAAATGTCAAGCATATCACTTTTTGAAATGAGAAAGAAGGTCCAAGTATATCTAGAGAAAACATCAACAATAATAAGGCAATACTTGGAACCATGAAGCTATTGAGTTCTCATTGGTCCAAATAGATCAATGTGAAGAGGCTCAAGAGCTCTCTTGGTACTAAGGACTTCTTTGGATTTCAAGGAGGACTTGGTTTGTTTTCCTTGGGTACAAGGTTGGCATTCCTCATCCTTTTCAAAATCCAACTTAAGAAGTCCCTTGACCAAGTCATTTTTGCTTAACATCTTCAGTTGATGCATATTTACATGACCAAGCCAGCGATGCCAAAGAGAAATATCATTCGAGTTGACTACTAGGCATCTACCAACAACATGCTTAATAGAGACAAGAACAATAACATAAATATTACCACTTCTAGTTCCCTTATATATAACTTGGTAGGTGAGGAAATCTAGAATCAAGCATTCAAAGGAAGTAAATAATACAAGGTAACCATTATCACATAGTTGACTAACACTAATTAAATTGTGATGTAGGCCATCCACAAACAGAACATTCTTGATATACAAGGATTCACCTACATCACCCTCACCTTTGACTTTACCTTTCTTGTTGTCCCCAAAGGTGACTGATCCTCCTTTCTTTTTGGTGAAATTGTTGAAATATCTTATATCATTCGTCATGTGCTTAGTGCATCCACTATCAACAATCCATGTTCCTTTTTCCTGCAAGAAATGAGAATGTTGATTCCCAACTTAAACTTTCAGATCTGCAGTTAGCTTGGGGACCCATTTCATCTTTGGGTTGGTCCCCTTAGGCTTGTAAGGACAATAAGTAGAGTAATGATCATCACATTTGCAATAAGAACAAACCATAGGATTCTTAGTGTCGGAAGACTCTCCTACAAAGAAGGAGGTCTCCTTGCTCTTTTTCTTACCTTTATCTTTTCTCTTTCCCTTTGATGCTCCCCCTACAAATCCTAAACCACTAGTACCACTTTGTTTGGTAGAATGGTCTAGGATTTCATTTAGGGAGTGCTTCCCTTTGAGGAATTTCTATAGGGATGCTCTCAATCTATGGTTATCATCATTTAAGAAATAATGGTAGAATATAAACTAGATATGTCATCCCTAGAATGCACAAGATCAACCTCAAGACATAAAGCTTTTGTTAAATATGAATCTTTTTCAAGAGAGATAGAAGCAACATTAACACTAGGCAATAAAGGTTCAGAAGATAGATCATTTACTTGACTGAGTAACCTAGCATTCTTAGATTTAAGAATTGGGATTTCTTTAAGATAGACATCTCTCTCTTCTTTTTGAGCATCAATAAGGAGCTTACATTCAACAATTTCAGTTTTAACTATTTCAAGCTCTTTAAGGAAATTTTGGTTTTTATCCTTAAGATTCTCAATGTTCTTAAGGCATATGCCATTCTCAACTTCAACCCCATTGTATTGGATCTCAAGATCAAGGTATTTCCCTTGCAAATTATCAACACTTTCAAGTTTAGTTTTCTCATTAAATTTAAAAATTTCAATTTTAGCATAGAGATCATCAATGATTTTTCCTAATCATTTTCTTTTAGATTTACATTTAGCAAAAGATGAACGGGTAGTGATAAGCATGTCAATACCGGCTTCCTTATATAATGCATGCAAGCTTACCTTACTTACCTCACCAATATCTTCACTAGTAGAGGCCATGAGTGCAAGGTGGCAATCTCCATATTCTTCAAAACTTGAGTTGCTTGAAGATGAAGCTTCCCAAGCTTCATGAGCTACATTCTTGTGTCTTTTCTCCTTCTTGTCCTTCCTCTTGTATTTATCTCCTTGTATTCCTCTTCCTTCTTTGAGCTGCCCTTGTGGTGAGACTTTCTTGACTTGGGGCATTCACTCTTGTAGTGCATCTTTTGCCCACACTTGCAGCATCTCTAAGTAGAAGAGGAGGAGGCTTGCTTTCCCTTGAAGTGTTTGTCCTTGATGTAGTTTGCTTCATGCTCGCTAGGGCCTTCATCTTCACTAGAGGAGGAGGAAGAAGTCAGGCAAGCAAGTTGTTGTTGAAGGATGACAACCTCCGCTTGTGCTTTGAAAGCACTATCTTTGATCTTCTTGGCTTCCTTCTCTTCTTGTTTGGCTTCTTCTTCTTGCTTGTCAATCCTAGGCTCATGGGCTTGAAGGTTGCCAATGAGCTCTTTGGTTGGGATGTCACCAAGGACCCTCACTTCTTTAATGGAGGTGACCTTTGACTCCCATCTCTTTGGTAGAGTCCTTAAGATCTTGGATTTGATTACACCTCTATCCAAAGTGTTTCCCAATCCATCCAGCCCACTGATGATGACAATGAGTCTTGAGTACATCTCCACAATCCCTTCTTTCTTACCCATCTTGAATTTCTCTAGAAGGTTGTTCAACATGTAGATCTTTTCCACCTTGACTTACTTTGTGCCTTCATAGGTGATGCACAATTTGTCCCAAATCTCATAGGTGGTGTCCTAAGATGAGATCTGGTTGAACTCCGTTGGGGTGGGGGTTGCATAGAGGATGCTTATGGCTTTGGAATTGAGTTGGGCTTCTTTGAGTGCTACTTCACTCCATGTTTCTATAGCTCTAGTTGACTTCTTTAAAGGTGTGACCATCACCTTCCACATGTCAAAGTTCATCCCTTGAATGTAGAACTACATACGCATCTTCCAATAGAGGAAGTTGGTTCCATCAAAGACCAGAGGACGCATGGAGAAACCTCCCTATAGGTTGAGAGAACCAAGTAGGTTGTCGCCCATCTTCTCGTCTCATGGGGGATTGTTGGAGAAGATCCTTGGCTCTGATACCACTTGTTGGATCTAAGGGCTCTAGAGGGGAGAGAATACAGTTGCAAAATTTTTCACAAGATAGATTAGACCTTCAAATTATATCAAATTTTAACAAAATCTTAAAGTGCAATTTGAAGTCCTAACTAACAAGCATATCAAGGATGAGAGGAATTGATAGCAAGCACTTGATAAGGTGATGTAGAGTGGTTCCACACTTCAAACTAGAAGTGAGTCAGTCCACTACCTAGAGAGGTTAACCTCTAGGACTTTGCAAGCACTTTTCTCTATATTATCACCAATTAGAGTTACAACACATGACCACCAAAGGACTTACCCATCCAAGAACAAGGAGTATCCACCTTTGCAAGGACTTACCCACTTTGTATGAGTCTTCAGCCTTCACCAAGGTCTTACCTACTCAAGAACAAGTCTTTCACCTTCAAGGACTTTTCCACTCCTCTTGGATCTTCAGACTTTTCCTTCTTCTGCACCTGGAGAAGATCACCACCTCTTCATCAACCTTTAAGAGGACCAGCTACATCTCCTTCCTCACTCGAGGAAGCTTGCTTCACCTTTTCTTCATGTAGGAAGGGGATAGGGAAGTAGGAGAAGATGAGAGATTTACATGCACAAGGGTGGAGCTCCCTTACTAAAGGCCTAACTCACTCATAATCACAAAATGAAGTGTAAACTAGAGAAAGAAAGGGGCTCAAGGTGTTGTAGAACACTCAACTATAGCTAGGACTTAGAATTACTTGAATGAGTAAACTTGGAATGAAATCCAAGGGGTCCTATTTATAGTTGAGGGTGTTCCCTTGAGTTGAGGATCACTTAGGGTCAAAAAATAGTCATTTTCCACAATGCAAAGGATCTGTTTCACCCAAAACAACTCACCAATGGTTAAAATCACTTTTTCTGTGTTTTTCATACAGTACATTCGGTCGAGTTTCAATAAAGGTAAGTTAATCAATCAACTAAAAGACAAAGTCAATTTTCAAACTATCTGTCGAGATTGTTCTAGGCACTAAACTGATGAGCTAAAATTGAGTTTGCTCCATGAGTTGGTCTGTCAAGTTCTGTGAGTTTACAACTCGAATAATGGGTCATCTTCAGAAAATCCATCATAGGATCGGTCGAGTTTCCAACTCGACCGATGAACAGCCTGTGACAAGTTTTTAAAGTTGACTGTTGAGTGATTAAACCTTTGTATTAAGTGTCCCTCATTTTTTTCTCATCTTAGTTACAAGTCATATCATCAATACAAGTGATTACAAAATTCTTCTAAGGTCGCTTGGAGTGATTTCCCAAATTGCACACTGCATTACATTTAACTTGAACTTGGACAAGCTAGGGCTTGTGTAATTTGATCCTTTTCATGTACCTAAAGCCTGAAATCAGTATTGAACAAACATATTAGATACATAGGAATGGAATGGTTAAGTCTTTATCAACATATGGGCAATTTATAACGCTTAGGTCAATAGAGTGAACTAACACCCTTCAAAATTGATGCAGTAGACCAAACCGGCCATCATTTGACCCAGTTGGTTTCCAAACCAAGAAAAAAATAAAACTAATCATGCCAATTCATGTGATTTCCATGTTTGTGATAATAGTTATTAAACTAGTAGACCAAATTGAGGCTAAAAAGTTTATATCTTTGACCTACTTATACCATAATGTATCAACAATTAGTTCACCAATATTATTAGTGAAAAGCATGCTGACAAATTGGGGAGTCTGTAGTTGGAAGTTCAATAGTTTGTGTCAGTCACTAGGATAATAGACTTCTCCATGAACCAATAATGATGTTGAGCTCAATCTCATAATCACAAATCACTTAAAACTTAGTGACCTTCTGGAAAAAGACCATAGTGGTTGTCTAAGCTCATTGTGTGAAAGAAATGTCTACTTGAGTCAATGGAAAACACTGTTTATGTTACTGCATAAAAATTTGAAGTAGGGATTGTCTACATGGGAAACTGGAAAGAATGTATCTTGAATCTACTTGAACCTATCATAGATATCAAAAAGAGTATATTTCGTGCAAGAAATATTAGTAAACTTGACCCAGCAAGAATGAAGAAATAATACAATAATTACAATAACACCTACAAAGAAAGACAAACCTTTTTCTTGGTGTCAACACATCTCCTCTTTTCCTATATATAGTCTATCCAAGATTTACATTGAGACATCTATTTAGTCTTTTGTTAGAAAAGTAATCCTAACAAAAATAAAATACAAATGATTGTCAATCAACAACTAAACAATTTGTAGGGTAAGAAAACCCAAAGGGATAAGAATAACATAGCCAAGTAATCAAAACCCTAGAAACGTTATTCGAGTACACAAAAAATATGAAACCAGTTCAGTAGACAAAAATGCATAAAATGAGCAAGAAGCCAAAAGGAACATTTTCTTTCACCCATTCTATACCTAAAATCTTCAATCTCGAAGATGGCATGGCATAATCATCTAGATTGTGTTGTCTAGACAGGACAATTCGGTTCAACTACCAAATACATCAAACATAAACTAAAAGTTAAAGGAAATATTTTTTATCCCTTGAACATAAAAATTCAAAGAGGCAGAGAAGAAAAAGGCAAAGTGCATACCTATTTTTGAAGAAAGAACTAAAAAAGTCCTTGACTCCACATCATGTGTACATCACTTGAGATGTAGAGTCATGAACATTGTTTAGGTTACATATGTATGAATGCATTTATACATGCATTTATCAAACTCTCCTAAAATAGGTGAAATATCTATTTATGCCTCATCTAACAATTTTAATGGATCTTCTTTCACACTAGAACAAGCTCAACCACCACACTAGAATCTAGATAGGGTACCTCGATTACAGGGAGGGGCAAAGTGGTAAGATGGATAAATAAGAAATGTTTTGTAGTTAGCCACAGATTATTCCACAAGGACTTGATAGAAAATATACAATACCCACAAAATAAATAGATAAATTCTCTAAAAAATGAAGTTGTAGCCTATTTGGTGAGTTTGGATCTAGAAAAAACACATTCCACGTAAGGCTCTAGTGATATAAGTATAACCTAGTAATTATTCAGCTCTAGTTACCCCTAATGGAGTATACTGATATCAAATGTATGGATATAGAACAATTCATACAGAGTATGTAAGAGTTTATTGGCATAAAAATGCCTTGACAAACTCCAAACATGCATTTACAAATTAAATTTAAGAAGATAATAATATGAATTCATAGTCATTGTTCCACTTTTTATCCAAACAAATAAATGACTGTAAATAATTCTAAATAGGAGACATGTGAGTATCTCAAACTAATGCAAGTAGTAAGCTTTTCAGAATATATACCTATATAATTTTCCAGAGCTTATGTGCTCATACTTGCTTATAGTATTGTATTAAATCATCTAAATACTTCTCTTTTTTTACAGTTGTTGGTACTTCAAAAATCATTCAAACTTCTAACTTAATCTAGCCAGGCATCAACTAATTATGAACCAATAGAAATCTCACATGTGTTATCTCCTTCCTAGAATTTTAACCCGAACTATTGGTCATTTGAACTAATTATTTAACCAATATGGCATTAAATAATAAGTATTCAATGATGTAGGATCAACATGTATAAGGATAAGTGGACAGATTGAAGAGATGAAAGGTACCTTTGAGAATAGAAATAGAAATAGGGGATGAATGATTTGAACAAGGTCAAAAGGAATATTTCATATTGTATCCCAAGATCAAATTAGTGCTCCAAATCTCCAATTCTATATTTTACAGTTAGAAGCTACAATAACATGAGTCAATGATTTTGAGGATTTATCCAATACTAATATTGTATCAAAATATCAAAATAGTTGTCGAGTCTCTGTTGTACATATGACATCCAAGAAAATAGAGTTTCATTGTTGAAAATATCATAGATAATGAAGTATATAAGAAACTGAGCTAGGAATTCAAAATGTTGGGTATTATACTTTTTCAACTTCTTTCTCTATTGTACTCATTCTTATTGTGGCATCCAACTCACAAAAACAAGATTTACTTAAGCGGAAGCGAATAATTTGCAGTGGATTATTGAAAATCACTAAAAATTAAAACTTTTTGCAAGAGATCCAAACATAGGAAGTCTCTTCCATCAAGAACCATTGTATAACATTTACATTTTGGTTCAAATGTACATAACCTGTACCATCTCTTCTCGAGGATTACAACATCAGCTCTCCTATTAACATTAGGTACAGACATCATAATAATCTCGAGGCATCACGCCAAAACCTCAGATCAATTTATTTTAAAACACTGACTAAGAACTCCGAGGACCTGAGAGTACAGAGATGACACATAGGACTTTCTAGTTACATGACTTGACAGACAGTATCTCCACCTGAGATCTCACTGCCGTCACTGATGTTACTGCTATTGTCCTTTCCCTGCAAAAAGGATTTCTGCTTCTTTGTCCGCGTCCACCTAAAAATGTTGGATCCCACGGGGGTGAGACAATTGTAAATTGCCCCAACGAGAGATATCACTCTCCGCCAAAACATTGTTATAGCAATTTATTAAAATAAACTGAGCAGAAAGATTTATATATATATAATAGTAGTTAAATCACTGTATGAACATAGTGAAATAAACTCCTTTCCCAAGGAGAACATTGCATCTACTCATGGTAGAATCATAGTTCATCCATCTACTTGCAATGAATACAAACAGATATGAATAACATCAATGAACTAGAGTTGCATGAAAGAAATATAGCGTCAACCAATAAATTTCTGTATTCAATCCTTAGGAAAACATGCTATACGGTTGATTTCATTTTACAAACACACTCATGCCCTGAGGAGATGAGGTATACCACTCATACTCCAACCGACCACTGTGAAGTTTAAATCGGTACCATACATAGGTCAATGGAAGAGCCGGATTCCCATGACCTCCCACATCCTGGTCAGTGCGGGACCACAAGTAGGACTTATGTTAACTGCTCAATATAGATTTCCAGGATATACTGGCAACTTCTCTATAGAGTTACAGCGTCAACTGCACTCTCATTGGCAATCAAGAGATTTAATGTTTATCTACATCGACCAGACATTATGTATTATTGGGAGATGTGTACGGAATTTGTCTCAATCATCGGGGGATTTGTGATACATCCATCCCGACACATGAAGGATTGAGAGGTTTAATGTTTATCTTCCATCAATCTCTTCACCAGGATGTAAGGATATTTTCACCCATTTACCCCCACATATTCAAAATATGCGTTCCGGGTTTTTCCACGAAGCACCCGTTTCACCATCACCTTATTACTGACGATGATGGATCTATGGTCAGGGCTCTACATGATATGATTTCACTTGATTAATTAAGTACATTTTCACCTTCTTTTAGCATCAGCCAAGTTCTCAAACAAGACTTATTATAACAATGCTATAAAGAGACATGTACTGTTTTCATTAAATATTTATCAGTCTTTAAAAGACTTTGGGAACTCAGTCCCTCATTTCAATACTGGGAATTATCATCCCATCACAATCTCATCACCATATCATATGGCTCTGGGTATTCAAACCCTTATCTCATCATTGAGCATCATTACCATCTATTAGGTAACTATCACCTTCAGGTCATCTGACCAAGGCATTCATGATTCTTATCACGCATGGCTCACAAGGCCACAAAGTGTCTTGTCACCTTTTTCTAGGCAACAACTTACTCATATGACTCATAAAATCCATGCACATTTGTTACTTTTACTAAGCAACAACAACATTAAGGAACATAAGGCCAATCAACATTTATTATATAAATGTCACAACTCAAATCTGGCTATGTTCATCATCTCATATTACCTGCATGGTTATTAGACATAATAACAGCCATACAAGTCATTCATCACATCAAGTGATACAATAGTAACACCATTATTCCTTTACCAAGAATTAGGGTTTACTATCAAATAGGTCTTTTCATTCCCTTTACCCAAAATTAGGGTTAGGGTTTCCCATTTCTGATTAATTAGGGTTTCATGATTATATTATATGTCCAACCCTTAATTCATTACTCCATACCTATGGGGCATTCAAAGATATTATAAATAATTACTCAAGATCATTACTTTCATCATATAGCATTAATGATCATCAATTCAAGGTATGAGTTCATTTCTCATCCTCATCATCGAATGATTATATCATATTCATTATTTTGGCTTAACCCCATTCTCAAGGTACATTAGTCAACACTTATCAAAGTGTATCAACTCATTAAATTTCATTGTAATAGTTTCATAACACACTTCATATGCTTCTTACCCAAATATATTGTATTTGAAGTGCATCAAGGTATATAAACCCTGAAGTGTTGAATGTGATAACTATCATATCTTGATGTATCACTTTTCTTTTCATTTCAGACTTTCTTGAATTAACCAACTTATCTTGTATTAAGGTATTTCCCTCTTAATACTTTAAATCACTAACCTATCACCTTTAGCATGTAATGCATAGGCCATACATTAGAATTGTCCAACTTTCTTTAATGATGTGGACTTGTCTAATAAGACATTGCTTACTATAAGGATGCTTATAATCAACCACATGAAATATTTCACCTTTATAAGGTAATTCCTTCTATCTCATCATTAGGGTTTTTCTTATATCCATACCTAAAAAAATTAGGATTATGGTTTATTGTCATATTGCCCAGGATTAGGGCTTTATGTAGTATGACCCCAAATTAGAGTCTCACATACCTTCACCCTTCTTAGGGCCTCACATCACAACATAGTATTAGAGCATCATGTGATGTTATTCTCAATCAGGGTTTCTCATGGAATCACCCTCAACTAGGGCTTCTCATGGAATCACCCTCAACTAGGGTTTCTCATGGAATCACCCTCAACTAGGATTTCATATATCATTACATGGCATCACCCTGGATTTGATTCTCACATCACATCATTACATTAGGGTTCCATATACATCATTCTAACTTAGGGTTTCTCATGGCATTACCCTAGATTAGGATTTCACATGGAATCATCCTCAACTAGGATTTCCACTATGGTTACCCAAAATTTGGGTCTCATTCAATTATCCATAATTAGATATTCACTATTCATCCCAATTTTGAGTTTTGCATCTCATTACCCTAAATTAGAGTTATACATATCATTACCCTAGATTAGGGTTACATCCTCACCCTAGATTAGGGTTTCATTTAGAATTGCCCTCAATTAGGGTTAGAGTTCAATAACCTTGTCGATTAGGGTTTATACTCATGATTAGGGTTTCATGATCTCTTTACTAAGGATCATACCCTTAATCACCACATGAATTATACTCATGTATGAATTCCATTCTTTCATCCTCTCAACTTGATTAGGTCATATCAGCCCTTCAATCAAGTACATACAACTATGATTGACATAGTGTACCAAATTATTGTTCTTATAGTGATTAGGGTTTAACCCATTAATAGTACTAATCATTTAGGTACTTTAAGGTCTTTAACCTTTGTACCATCTTTGATTACCATCACTATCAATCATTGGATCATTGGAACAATCACTACCTTCCATTTCCAAGTGATTGAATCATCAACAACCTTCAATCGGTTTTGAGGTTTCATCACCAAACAGTTTTGAAACTGTTTTACCCCAAATAGTTTCAAGAACGTTTGGACTCAAATGGACTCAAAGACTATTTGGGCCAAATCAGTCCCAAAACCGCAAGGGCTCATGAGGTACATTCATCAATCAATTAATCATGATTAGCAATATTGAATCCTTCAATCAATTAATTTATTGTGGTTCAACAACTATTGACCCTTGGATCTTAATCCTTCAAATCACCACCTTTGACCATCCATACGGTCTTGAGGTGCTTGACCTCTAAACGGTTTTGAAACCGTTTTCCCATCTCATCATCAAAATACATGACATCCAATTAGGGTTTGGATCATTGGATTGATTATCAAATCAGTAGTTGATTGCATTTCAATTTGGTATCTTTGGATCTTAAAATACCCATCCATACTCAACCCTAGACCACCAAACGGTCTTGGTTGACCTCCAAACGGTTTTGAAACTGTTTGGGTGACCCTCAAACGGTTTTGAAACTATTTGGGTTAATCAACCCAAAGATTCACCACAATCAATTACAAAATCAACACTTAACCCGATTATGGTTTGCTACTTGATAATTATCTATGTATTGAATTAATCAATTGGATCCATTAGATTATAATCCAACATGTATTAGATTTCTGAACTCAAATGGTCAAACCTCCTAAATGGTCAAGTCCCTTAAACGGTTTGGGTCTCAAATCACCAAACGGTTTTGAAACAGTTTGGTCTCCAAACGATTTGGTCAAACCGTTTGGACCAACAAGTTGAAACCATTTGCACTTGATTTTTGGGGAGGTGTGTGCTTATGATGATGTCATCATCATCAAGCTCTAAACTCATGAAACGTGTTGTGATTTTCATGGTGATTGCATCAATCAACCAAATCAATTATCGTGAATGAAGAAAGGATCATTATTTGATAAGGAATTGAATACAATAACAAAATTAAGGATTCAAGTTATAAAACCCACCTCCAATTGAGATCAAAAGCTTCAAGCTCACGTCAACAATGTTATATGCAACTCCTTTCACTATCCAAGGCTCATCCTCAAGCTTTGAGTGAAAAGGAATGGTTAGAATTGCAGAGGGGATCGAAATAAGAAGAATTCATGCATTGATTTGTGATTTCCACCATGGATTCAAGGTGAACAAGGGTCAAGAAGCTTACCAACAGGTTTGGGGTCATCCTCCTGATCCTCCCAAGCTCCCTTGGTCGTTTTCCAAGAAAGGAGAAGAAGTGGGATCGGAAAAGCCTTTGTTTTGGCTTGTAAAAGCTCTTTTTTTTAAAATTCAATGAGAGAGAAAATGCCTTATAAAAATTCATTTAATCCCAAAAATGGAGCCGCCTCTTCCCCCTCAACTCCTTGAATCCAAGGCTATCTTCTTTTCCTCTTATTACTCTCAATTATCCATGATTTAAAGAAAAGCAAATTAAGCACCTCAAATCATATTATACTAATATCCATATGTGAGTGGATATTTCTTTTTCTTTTAAAATTGTGAGTGAGTTATCAACTCCCTTGGATATTTTCGTGCCTTTCCAAGGAAAAATCTCTTCCAATACTTTTAAAATTAATCCCTCACCTTTTTGGTTAAAGGGCTCTTCAATTAATATATTTATTTTTGCACTAAATTGAATTAGGGTTTTAAATTAGGCTTAAATCTTGATTATTTTAATATCATGATTCTCTCTCCTCCAACTTAATTCAAATGAGGCACCCCTCTCATTTTCATTGTTATATATGATGCCAAGAAACATTAGGGACCTTATTGAAGTGGTAATTTGCATATTGAACCCTAGGTTTTGGGTAAATTACACATTACACCAAAACTAGGTTTTAATGCATAAACATTGCTTTATCAGCTCTCTCTTGGTACTTAGGCTACCACAAGCCATACCTCTGCATCATCTTCATTCTCATGATGCTTCAATACATGAGTAATATCTTATCATGCACAATTTGCAATTTAATCCCTCAACTTGTGTAATTTGCACTTTAGTCCAAATCAAGTAAAACATTGTTTCAACATTATTCAAAAAGGAAACAATTTGGAAGGTAACAATTATATAGTATAGGGCACCCACTCCTCTCTCTCTCTAGGGAACCCATTCCGCCTACTTTCTAGAATCCCCCAGTGGCCGTCGCTGGGGGGAGGGAGTGTTGGTTCAGTGCCTTCCTCCCCCTGGCGCTCTTCAGCTTCTGCTAGGATTCTAGGTGGCAGACCCTTGTGGTCTGTAGAGGATGGGAGTTTCGCTGGAGCTCGACGGTGGCTGATCTTAGCCTGGTTGTGGGAAGGGCGTGACGAGTGGCTGATGGTTGGATCTGGTATGCGAGTGGCATCGACAAAGTCGACTCTGGTCTGTATATAGGGATGGACGGAGGGAGCCGCTCACCGGGATCTGGCTCATCTGGTTCGTCACAAAAGGACGGTGTTAGGGATCTCATTTTTCTTCTTTGTCCTTTCCCTTTTCCTCTTGCTAAGAGCTGGCCGCGTCCGTTGCAACGGCGGCGATGAGTCGTATGCGACTTCACCTTGCCTTGCTGCTAGTGGGAGCCTTTCCTACCTTGGATGGATGGTCTCCCTGGTGGTCTTCATCATGCCATGGAGTGCCCTTACGGGGTTAGCTCCAGGCCGTCCTCCGCTGTGTGACGGGCCTCTTGATGTGGCTGTTCTAGGCAGAGGACTTGCTGCTGTTGTGGGGGGTTGTGCGTCTAACGGAAGCTCCATGAGGGGGCTTCTGCTCCCGTTCCATTATCCTTAATAATGGCCTGGCTCTGGCTGGAAAAGGTTACCCACGACGGCATAGGTGGTCTCCCTCGACGGACTGCTACTGCAGGGCGTCGGGTCACCACAAAGACATCGATGATTTGTCGTTGAGACAGGGGTGATTCTCAGGCTGCGTAGTGGCCTTTGCTACTGCGTGATGGAGCATTCCCATGGCGCTTGGTTCCCGACGGTGTTGCTGCTAGTACACTACGGGCTCCAGGGCGTGGTTGGTGGTTCTCATCGAGTTTGGTGTCTCTTTGTAGCCAAGTAATCGATCGCCCTCAAGGTGTTCGACAAGGGGTCCCTGTGCATACATGGGCCTTAGGTGGGATTGGGTTCAGAGGGAGGCGTGGTGCTCTTCCTATCATCATAATCCTTACTGCAGTTGTGTGATGTCGAGCTTGCAGGTTTCTGGTTTTCAGTTGTGTTCCGACCAATGAAGTGGGGTTGGACCTCTACTTGGATCCCACACATTCAGGGAATGTTTCAAATGCTAGTGGGGGAACGGTGGTTGTCTAGCTCAAGGACATAAATCGGTAGTCAGCTAAAGGATGGACCCTGTTGCTTCTGGTCTCCTCTGCTACAGCTGGTTTAGAACACCTTCTAGGTGTTGGTGGATATGTAGTCAAGTGCATCATGAGGGGTTTACCTTCCGATTTTTGCTGGTGGTAGAGGTCCTTTTGGATTTCTTCCAGTGAGAGACCTGTCCTTGAGTAGCTAAGAAGACCAGAGACTTCATGGCTGGTGCTGGCAGGATTGCTAGATGTTGTTCTAAGACAGTTTGCTGTTACTAATTGTGGGTACGCTGAATGCATGTAATAGTGGCTTGTAATAGTCTTCTTCTAGTAGGATTGTCTGGTCCTAGCTTGCTTAGTTGATTTGTCTTCTTAGTATCAGTTTGGTTTAGTTTCTGGTGTGTCCCCCTGCGTGGGGATTTTGACCTTTGTTGAGCTTCTTAGCTCTTGTCTATGTAATGGGGTACCCAGTGCCCAAAGTTTTTGGATTAATAGTAACACACTTTTTTGACCGACCAAAGAAAACATTATTCAAAAAGGACTAAAATTGAAATATAAGTTCCTCTTGAGCCCTAATTACTTTTCACAAGATAAGATTAAGCATATAATCATCTTTCTTAATCAAAATAGCTAGGGTTAAAGCATAACCTAGGTCAGGGATGTTACAAATTATAAACCCCTAACAAGGATTCTGTCCCCGAAATCCAGATAAAGGAATACAGATATATTTCATTCATCATACTATCTAGTCTTCACATATCATCTCCTTATTATGGAGACTCCATAAGACTTTGATCAACACAAAGTGTTTGCATACAATATTCTCATAGAATCAACACACAAGACACATGCTCCACTATTATTCATCATTGACTGCGGAATTAATTTTATGTCAAGTAACACTTTTCTTGTTTAGAGAAACATCATACATTCTTTATTAATATCATGTTTATGCAGAGCATAAACCCCTAACATATGATGTTCATACTATTTTATATAATCAAACTAATTTCATTGTTAACCACTCCAGGTAGCCAACATAAACCATATGATATTTCTTAGATACCAGAATCTTTCACCTTGGTATCTATCACATGTGTTGAAAATACATCACATATTTATCTTCCTTTCATCTTGGTACATTAATTGTTACATATGTCTTCATCTTGGAACCAAAGTCCAAGATAAACTGATACTTTTCTAAGTATCCATTACATGAACATTTTTATCTTAGGCACATCAAGTATCCTAAGACCCACTTGATTGTCATGTCCCTGAAAGGAAAGAATCCAAGGATTCATATTCCTCTTATTAATTCATGTATTTTCAACTATTCATGAACCATTTACTCTTTATCTCATCCTAGGTTCCTTGCCTTCAGCATCGGAATTATAAGGATGATTACATAACATTATCCCTTTCTTTATTATTATTATTAGCATGTTTATGATCATCTCATGATCTCATCATATTTCCCATTCCCTCATTATGGGAAAGATCTTTATTATACTTACATTTTTATTGAACATGGTTCAATTCCCTTATTCTTATTCTTATCTTATGAGTAGTACACTTTTCGTTCCTCATACCAACATGCTCATCTGAGATTCTGTCAGACTTCTCTTTCTTATGCTTATGACACACTTTTCATTCCATATTTCTAATTTCATGATACTCATTAGATTGTCTCAGAATGAGTACTTGATCAGAGCAATCAAAAAGACAACAATCTAAAAGTTTCCATACTCACTTTATCATCAATAGTTGTATACCTGGCCAGGGTATATAAATACTGAGATTAAGTGGTATGCACTTTGTATACTATCATATTCCTTCTTTTTCATATTATCACAAGAATAAGATTCAACATCCTTGGATTTTATCTAGGCATCTCTTCTGTACCTCATCTTTTCTCATAGAGGTAAGAACAACATAAAACATTTGTGATATTTTACTAAGCAAATTGTAAGTCCTCATAGGACTAAATAAGGAAAACTCAATCAATTACTTTCTCAATTAATCCGGGAATTCATAAAATGACATATTAGAATGATATTATTTTGTATAACCTGTCATGATTCGTGGATTATTTACTGCCTCAGGTTGACTCAACCTCAGAGGTTTATTCACCATCACATTTTTGGCTGAACAATCTCTTGCCAGATGTCCTACCTGTCTACATTGGTAGCAAATTCTAGGTGCTAGATGCAGTCTAGAAGATTCCTTACCCTTTCGGGGTAACCATTGCCTTGGTGCACTAGGCTCTGGTTGTATTGGTGGTACAAAAAACTTCTTCTTTTTGGAACCACTAGGCCTCTGTTCCTAGATTTGGATAGGCCTTTTCTCAATTATCATCTTATTTTTATTCTCTGGACAATATCTTCTGATATGTCCAGGTTTGCTACACTTGTGGCAGACCCTTATTTCAGGTTGTAATCTATTCCCTCCATCACTATATATTGATTCAACAGGCTGAGGTTGAGAACATACTCAGTTTAAGTCCAGAACTTCATAATTTACTATTGCTTCAACCTATTGATGTTGATCATAAATCATGTTGATATCCAAAACATCATCATTAGGGGCTGGTAATCTAGGTTACCTTATTGGATCTCCTTCTATCATGACATACTAGGACAATGTCTTAGAGACATCATATGTCTCATGTTGTCTCTGCAACTCATAGTTCATAGAACACAACATTAAGCACTCCACATCAATGTCATCCTCGGTATGCTTCCATAAGCATACTTTTAGCCATTGGTGTGGTGCGATCGAGTTCATCTGGTTCTGGTATAACTAGGACTTAGAGATTTCGCTCCTTGATTGAGAACACTTCTCAACATCCTAAGTAGTCGTGGAATTATTCACATTTAATTTGTTGGTCTCAAAGACTGATCGCAAATATAGTGATTATTGTTGATTAACCATTTATTGTACAAAAGGAAATATATGCAATTTAGTCCAAAACTCAATTTTGACTTATTTGATTTATTTGAAAGGTTGACGATATAATTAGGACTTTAATTAATTATCACTCCCACTATTTTAGTTCAAATTGATAGCCCTCGCCATCAATTCGGAAGATTGCAGTGCACAATCTTCTAGTGGGTCAAGATCCTGAAATCCTCTAAGTCATGGACCAACTAGGGTTGTCACCCACAACTTAGATCTTCCAGGTAGGCAACTTTTGCCAATTGCATCATATGCAACTCTTGAAAGATGTCATATGCAACTCCTTGCCATGATCACCTCCATGCCTCAAGGTGCTAGATCCTATCTAGGTTACCTTGTTAAGTCTGACCCAAAGCCAACACGATGAATATGCACCCTGCTAGGGCAGACCCACATATCCATCATTCACGCTTCCACGAGATAGACAGTGCACCACGCTAGGGCGTGCCCACACTTGGCCGATCAAGCTTTTCATGTGTGTCGCATTTGGAAGGCATCTAAAACTTTAATATTTAATGAGGGATTTCGTTGTATAGGTATATATACATATCCAATCACCACAATACATAGTATGTATCATATACATGCTATATCCCATAGAAAACATGAAAAACGATAAAAGTGATGATTATGGCCATCCTAATGTGATTCCTCGAGCCAAGAGGAATCAGATTCATCTAGGTCTACATCACATGCAACCTATACAAGATGAACTCTGTGTTGTAGCCATCCGAGTTTTTAAACTCATTACATGAATGACCTGCTCGCCCTGGCCAGTCGTCTGGGTGCCACCAGCTGATCGGTTGGATCCTCCAACCGATCGGTTCTCCTGGTCGTCATGCATCTCCTCATGGCCGCCACCCGATCGTCTCTCTCCGAGAACCGGTCGTATGGATCGCCAAATGATCGGTTCACACCTTGAACTGATCATCTCAGTCATCATCAGATTGTCTGCCGTTCTTTGACATAACAGTAAATAAAATGTTTGTCCTATTTTTTACATTTGAATTGGGAAACCCCGAGTTACATTCGAGGGGAGCAAAGGTAGGAACGAAATCTCGAGTTATCTCAAGTTACATCAGAAATAGGAGATAGGGAATCAGTCCGCAGACCGAGATGCAAGCAACCACATACAACCAAGCACACATACATAGGGTTTATTGGCCATAACCACGCTATACATCCACCACAAAACTCGTTTAAGGGAGATGTGTATCGAGTACATTCATATTACATATCATATATGTATATTGGGATTTGTGGATTTAGGATTGGACATGCATCAAGCCAATTTTATTCGCATCGTATGCAATAAATAAAGGCGGCAAGCCAAAATCGATCACATCGATAATCCTAAAGTATAGAGTAGTTGACGTGGCTCTGATACCACTGTTGGGTTTTAGGGGAGACAGAGAAGGTAGCGGAAACAAAAATTTTATTCTCCCCAAACCCAGAATAAAGGAAATGCGTCAACGTCTATACAATAGGAAGGATGGTTTGTAGAGGTGTACCTTGTCCCGAGGCTTGCTTGGCGACTTTACCTCACAGCTTGCATGGTCTTCACCTCCAGTCTTGGACGGTGTCTGTGCAGATCCTGGTCACACCAGGACTGTCGGCTCCTGGTCTCATTGGGACTGTCGGGATTGACAGCTGTCCTCCGAGTGGCATAAGTCTCCCGCCTCTGAAGTAGTCTACACGGACCACCTGGAACTCTGATCTCCTTGTCCCATAAGGAATCGGAAGGAGTTGCACCCTCCTGTCGGCGTACTAGTCACTGAAACACTCTCCTGCCACCAATCGCTTTCTGCAGTTGTCTTTCCCTTGTTGTGCCTCCCTTATTAGGTAGCACTTGCTCGGGCTCTCTCTCGGTTACCAAAACCAGAGAGAACGACAACTTTGCAGAGCAACTGGTGCACTGAGTTGTGTTCCTGAGAAGCCCCCACTACCCCTATATATAGGAGGGTCATGGGATAGGGTTCTATATCCCAGGCAATGTGGGATTAATGCAAGAGTAGAAGGATTCGATATTTTCCAAAAAACAACCAACTACGCCACCTGAACCGATCATTTCAAGCATGAAATGGTCGGTTGGGGAGATGAGCCGATTATTTCACACCTGAAACGATCAGTTGGAGCACCTGAGCAGATCAGTTCACTTCCCAACCGATCAGTTTGTGGTCTTGGTCCAACTCAAATTGACTTTCATATTTGTTTCTGATTAATCGAGTATTAATCCTTGTTCAAATCGAATTTGTACAAGTGAAACAAATTGTATTTGTAAAATTAGTCTTCTCACTTTCCAACCGATGTCAGTTAGACCAGTTGAGCCAATCGATTCAACCCTTGAACCAGTCATCTCAGTCTGTCTTGAGCCGATCAGTTAACCAACCTGAGTCGATCGGTTGGAAGTGCAGACTGTGTAAAATCAGTCAATTGCAGTTTCAATCAATCTGATACTCTAATCAATTGGTCCAACACATTGAACACTATGATATTGAACTATGAATTGATTGATTGTTTAATTGAACTACTAAACTCCTTTAGTAATCAATCTAAACATCATTTGTGGATAAACTTCTCTTCCAGATTAAATCCTATGTATGTGACCCTGCAGGTCCATTTCACGTTGGCAGTGAAAGTCCATAACACTTATGACTTCACAAGCAAAGAGTGGTGCCTACTCGCATATCAGTGCTACCCAAGTGAAATAGAAAGTTGGAGAACAACTTTGAATCCTACAATCTGTGAATGGTGTTATAGTGAGTGTATAATTCATTTGTCACTGATATCCTGAATGAACTCAAGGCATGGAACAGTCATCCTGTCAATGTTCATTCACTTTCTTGATCTCAGAGTAGATTGGAGGAGATATGTATGACATCAATATCACATAATGATTCACACATGCATTCGCATGCCTATCTCAATCCTACTCATCAAGTGGCCATGGATATCAAACTCCCTCAGGAGGGACAAATTCCATATCTATCACTCACCCCTCAAAAGCCCCATGTGTCAAAGCCACCCAATCATCACCTTTATAACAACCCATGTTTCAGGACTGCATTTAATGATGTCAGTGTGTACCCAACGACATGTGTTGAGTGTAGTGATTTCAGGTCAAAGAATCACACTCACCACCATCACTGTGAGAACTGACTGTGACTACCATGTCAGCGTTCCATGTGTCAAACTCACGGTGGGTCTGTCCGGTAAACTTGTTCTCTAACAAGTACCTATGTGTTTGGTTTGATATCTCCATATCATGACTAATGAGATTATGTCATCAACCAACACCACAATCTAGTCTTGTGTGTCATTGTTGTATATCTACCTTCCAGAATGACATCCGACTAAGGACATAACAAGAATGTACAAACTCTTAGCATCCATATGATCTCATCGTTTAGGTCCTCAACCTAAAAGCATATGTCATTGAGTATTGTTATTCTCTAGACATTCAATATGTTCTATCATTATCTCATATGACTGAACAAGAAAGAATTGGAAGCTTACCTTTGATCTTTATCAAATCAATCTTAATGTATCCCACCAATCATCCCATGATTGGTTCTCAGGGCATACATACCAACACCAAGTGCTAATGATGTGTTTTTTCATTGTATATAGGCAAGTTGGATAGTCATATGAAACACATTATCAAGTTTGGGAGCCCAATAAACCTTGTCACCTACAAGGTGTGGGAAAACCCCACACAGTGCCACGATGTTGAAGGTATGTTCTTGTACTGCAAGATGACATTTTATCAACGCCTACAATTTTATATATAGTGTTATATATACTCAAACACAACATATATATTAATTTGGAAGATTATTATATCACAAAAAAAATTACATTGAGCATTCCTGGAGGGTCATGGAATTACTCCTAATCACCTCATCAATTGAGTGGCATGACACATTTTACATGAGGAGGGTTTATGGGAGTACTCTTAACCACCGCATAAGAAGAGTTTTACGACACATGTATTGTCTACAAAGTTTAAGACTAAGAATATTGAAAGTGTCTCATTGTTTCTTCTATTCTCATTATTAATATGTCCTCTACCTCATCTTGTTACAATCTACCTTTCTTGACAGACATGCGCTTTTTCTTTCATGTGCCAAAAAAAGATCTTATCCCACACCATATCCAGCACCCCTTACATGGCCATGATTCTCTTGAGTACCCAATCAATTCATCCCTTCGGTCCTCAAGGTTGAACTTGCCTTTTTTTTGCTCATAGAGCTTCCACTAATCATCATCAATAATAGTTGGTTAGTAAAATATAACAATTAAGGTCAACAACAAACATGCATTGTGAGAGTTGAATTTTACCATTTTGTATCCACCTTGGTAGTTGTAGGGTTGGGTATATCTCCATAGCATCTTATCCTCACACTATCCACCCATCATGTAGAAGTAGAGGTGCATGAGTAGTACAATACTTAGGAAACACATGAGTAGGTTTCTCAGAAGAAGATATTTTCTCTCTCTATTGGCGACACTAGGCATAACCACCTAGACCCAACCTATGGTCATTCACATTCTTTGCACGTCTTTCTTTTTTAGCATCATGTATCTCCTAGTTAATACAAAACATATTTAATTTACATAATAAATTGAATTCATTGATTAATCATAAGAATGTATTTTAAAGGTGGCATAGTATCTTGAATTATCAGTTTAGCTTGAAGCAATACAATTATCCCACATACTTATATCAAGATAGGGCCATTCTCAGCATCGGGTTTCTTCCTCTTGTCACTCACTATGTAATCTCTTGTTGGATTTATCCTAAATTATTCAATATTCTCCCACAGCATTGTAGCACATTTTTACTATGCAATTTTTCATCAAGGTCAAAGATGCCCTACAAAAGTTCATATGCTACTTGTAGAAATGTAAAAAAAATATTGAACACTTTTAAAATAGAATTGTTCATATATCTCATAGCTACATCCTTCCAGATGAGGTCTTTAATGGAGGTATCAACTTTGTACCAAGATTCTATTGTAATTAGAACTTTAGTAGAGACAGTAACCCTTAAGTACTACCTAAAAGCATTTTTATTGATCCTAATACGATTTCCTAGTACATCAAATTCAATGGCCAACTTTTGGTTTTTTCCCCTTTGTACATATAACTTGTTCATAAAAGTGATGCCTCTTTTATGTGCATATCACACTGCTCATCAATAGCACCCTCATAATTCTTATCCTCATGGTGCTCATCCTGATAGTGCCCATTCTAAAACAGTCAAGAAAAATATATAAGTGATAAAGAATTTAAAATATACATGTAGCATATAGAACATATATAATTGTGGTAGAGAAAATACATTATAGCATATAAAATAATATATAACTTATACCGGGATCATCTTTATGATGTGCATCCTCATGGTTAGATTCAATCTAGAATATGTCATACTAAAATAGTCAAGAAACAAAAATAAGTGATAGAGAAAGTAAAATGCACATCTAGCATTTGAAACATATATAATTGTGATAGAGAATGTAAAATGCACATCTAGCATATAAACAATATATAAACATACACCCGGCTTGTTGTGATGGTGTTCATCCTCATAATCAGATTCCATCTAGAAAATTTCATATTAAAAATCATCAAGAAACACATAGAAGTGATAAAGAATGTAAGATGTACATCTAGAACATGAAACATATATAACTATGACAGAGAAAGTAAAATGCACATCTAGCATATAAAACATTTAAGTGACAAATAATTTGAAATGCATGCTTATAGTATAGGTTGGATCATTGATCAATTATTATTTCTTATATGTGATCTCTACATGTATATTCATTAGTGTCAACTTCAAAATTTACACTTGACAAGCCAACTGAGAATGGACCAAAGTCATCTACTTGTCATAGTACTCTTCTTCATCTATAGGACCTATAATAAAATTACTTTTGTCATGAAGAATGAAGGACCATTTTTCATTTGTACGATCATCGATATAGAATATTTTCTTTTCCTGTGATGCCATGATGAATGGTTCATCCTTCTTGTCAATCTTTTCAAAATTCACTAATGTGACAAATAATTCATCCACTACAGCTCTTTTTTGTTATCAACCTAATTACTCCTAAAGATGGGAACTCTAAACTTTGTGCAGATAGATTTCCATATGTCTTCAATGACAATGTGATGAACCCGATTTTAGGATTTTTGATATCCAATATAGTACTTTAAGACTATAGATGCTTGTATATGGTTGGACTCAAATTGAAGAGTAGGTTATTCAATTATGAATTATTTTCACCTATAAGGTATGATTCTAGATATTGTTGATGATTATGACACCTATTTAAGTTGAACTGTGATGAGTAGTTTGTATTAGTCAACTTGAGTATTTATGAGTCAAATATCCAAACTAGGACATACATGCACTACACTGTGATAGGAATGGATCTTGATGTGTTGTACGATCAAAGAAAGTTATCACAAGTTTTTCGGATCTTTAGTGATTAATTGGTAATAACATTGACCATAATACCCCTCAATATGAGGATGTTTGGAGGAATTAATTCATTGTCAAATGGTGGATCTTTGGTATCAAACTTGGCTAAATGTTAGATTTCATGCTAAGGAACTAACGACTAAGATGTCATAGCATTTGCACTAGCCATGTGAGAGATATGGATTCTTGAAATTTGATCGTATGATTATTGATTAAATGATTTCAGACCTAAGTTTAATTAAAATTTGTCACACATCCACTATTGTCATGTCTCCATGAGTGTACTGAAATGATGAGTTTTGGGCTTGCGGTACCATTCAAACTCTAGGATAAGTAATATCGCGTCATGCTTCATCTTCTACATCCATTTCTTACAGAGGAGTTGGTACCAGAAAGACTGAGTCCCCTGGTGCCACACACCAGAAGTAAAGGGAACGAGATTTGATAGAATCCCTTCAGCCCCACCAATCGCAGATCTCTCTAGAAACCCTTGTTGTAGGTTAAGGACACCAGGTGTGTGAGTCCAGTCTAGACCTTCTCCTCCCTTTGCCATCGCTACTCACAGGAAAACATCAGAAGGATGGGAAGGGGTTGAAGGGGCCTGAGATCTAGTTTAAGCCTTCCCCTGGATCGAAGTTTGTCCTCTCTCCGCCTTCCAATTGCAATCGTAGGTAGTGGGCGGATGAGACTATGTGGTGGTGCAAGAAGTATCTATGTGTGCACTCCTTGGCAATGATCCAAGTTGATATGCAATCTGCTCATGCCAGTGATTGTTGTCTTCATGGCCATCGAGATCCTCCACTGTCGTTGTTGGGGAACGAGACTGGTTTTGAGGAGGAACTTGATCTACAGAACTCCAGGGAGATCACAGAGCATTCCATCCAGTGTAATGGAGCCAACACAGGCTTCCAATACCCTGTTCGTGGAGAGAAGTCGTAAGCCTATCACCCTAACTCGACGGAGATGAAGACATACCCCCATCATCCCTTTTGTAGCCTCCTCACGAGGACAATCCTGGAGCAGGATCACTTGCAGGCGGTGTCATTCATGGAAGAAGAAGCCTCTTTCCCATCATCTAATTGATGGAAGCGGCCACCAAATCCTCAGCTGGCAGGAGATGGAAGCGGCGACCAAGTCCTCAGCTAGGTCAAGCGGCGCCGACACTGAGATCTGTGACACACGAGGTGGGGGCAATGTTGCAGTCTTAGAGATAGCTTATGAGTGGGAGCAGGTAGATGGATCCCTAGATGGCAGTGACTCATTGGGATTCTTCAGGGACGGCGACGCTCAGTGGAGTGAGGACAGAATAGTGCCTAGTGCTCGCCCGAGGAGCACGACATGGCAGCTTCACATAACATAGTTGCAAAGCTTCGAGTTCCTAGAAGACCATCCCCATGCACTCCTCTCATCCTCTACATTGCTCTTGTCACTACGGAGGATATTTTGGGAGGGGCAAACAGGAGTGCAATAGGCCCATGGCCACACCGGAGTCCTACTGGGTGACGGCGCTCACGCACGTAGGGCTTGGAGAACGTGACAGAGAGGGGAGTCTCG
Source organism: Alisma plantago-aquatica (assembly GCA_963693085.1). Classification (NCBI taxonomy): domain Eukaryota; kingdom Viridiplantae; phylum Streptophyta; class Magnoliopsida; order Alismatales; family Alismataceae; genus Alisma; species Alisma plantago-aquatica. The sequence continues at coordinate 565,791,134 of OY856409.1, read as the reverse complement.
TGGTCCAGTAAACCCGACATTGGCCGAGTCGTCCCTTGTACCAACCGGTCTAGGATGAACAAGCTGTTGAACCTACACCCCACTCAAATGTCCAGGTGGCGAACATCTAGGGGATCGTGAAGATCATATCAATGACTCCAATAAATCCCTAAAGGTAAATAAAAGTTTACCATTTCAATATTACATGAAAACTTAGAAAATGCTTAGTAAATAGTTCCCATAGCCAATAATTTTCCCAAAAATGTCCTTGGACTCATAATAATGCCTACTTTATTATAGAACCCTTACATCAGACCTTTGAAGCAGTAATGTTCATGGTTTTTGAATTAGTAGACGATGCTTCTTTTTAGGGTTAGTTTACTAGAATAATTATTGAATGATGGATATAAAATCTGAGAAAAATATTTATGACTCTTAAAATCATGTGGATACTAAATATGAACTCTGATCTGGGCATTATGCCAAAATGTTAGATCTTTCTACACCATTGACTAATTAGATGCTTTAAACTTCATTAAATTTTAGAAAATAGATAAAGCATCAGAAAAATATGTAAATCGGTTATGACCCCTAATATGACCTCTAGATCAGTAGTCAAATATCAGACACATATTTGAGGATATTTGAACCTAGATTTAGCTAAACCCTAATTTGGACCTAAAATGTTAAGAATAATAATGATCATATATTAATGATGCTCAATTATATTTAATCAGGTCATGGACAAGTTATAGATGATCTAGGATGATTAGGATTCTCTGAACTCAGGACATTTTGATGAGTTGTAGCTACTAGTGCACATGGCCCAGTATGGATGTATGTTTCCTAGCATGGATGTATGATGAATTACCCATGTTAGATGTATGATGAAATAATTTTGCCCATACTGGATGTATGAGAAGTGCTTATAAAATTGTAGTACAACTACATCTAAGGAAATGTATAAAAGATGTGTTTACCTGATTATCGCTTTAAACAATGATTTCTTTTACCCTTTCTTTCTTAAGTTATTTCAATTATGCAAGCATATTAGTATGTATCTTTCTACCCATGTACACAACACCTTGTGTGTTGATTCATTGTTTCACATATGTTTTAGGTTCAGAGATAGAATGGGAGGAAAAGATGGGAGTGAACAGTTATCCAGGTTGTACCTATTGTGTTAAGATCCTGTTAGCATACATGTTTGTAGATTTGTAAAATTTTCTTCAAATTATATAAATGTAAGTTGTAAATTTAATTCATTTTGTAATATACATGTTGAATGTTGAGATTGTTGCATGGTGTATGTTATATGTGTATGTTCATGTATGCATATTATGCTTTGGCATCACTCTCTGAAATAATTAGCTAACGTTTTTGGATTTGTCCTCTCAGGCCTTCTAAATCTCAAGATGGCAGAATCCAGGGACGTTACAGACACCATAATAAGATATTTTAGCTTCGTGTGTGTCATATCTTTCATACTAGAAAAATACAATGTAGATGCTTGAAGGGTGACCCCACTATTTTAGATGACACTCTTATCATCTTGACATTTGTGTAGTATGAGAATCCATTTAAGTCAAACCCTTTGTAAGATATATCATTCATTTTTGGATTAATGGTGAGCTATTTGATATTTTCAGAATCATTATTTGGTGTTTGAGATAGTTGAATAAATACTCTACCCTCAAACCACCTAATAAATGTACAATTATGCTCTCTAAAGATCCAAGATAAACTGGCTTGAGGATATTTATCCTAATAAAATTGATAACTTAGGTTATATAAATACCCACCTCTTCGATGTTGTGTAAAATATACAAGTGTGCTTGTTCCCACAGCTCATGTCTGATTGCATGCATTCATGCTCCTAAAGTCCCTTTGCTGGAATAAGCATCAATATTCCTCGTATTGCCAGGTTTTTCATTATAAATCAAAAATTCATTTTAAAAATCCATAACCTACCTAGACATATAACCCACAATAATACTCCCTTCAAGCCAATAATGGTTTTTAATGTCACCTTAAGATACATTCATGTACCATTCAAAAGTATACATCCCATGCAAGAAAATTGGATGTAACATTTTCACTTCCCTAGTCAAATGGACAAAAAGATGTAGCGTGATATCAAAGAATGAAGGAGGGAAATATATCTCAAGCTGGCACAAGGTAACAACCACTTCTCTTTGCAACTAATCAAGATTACCAAGATCAATAACTCTATTTCATAGACTGTTGAAGAAGAAACAAAGCCTAGTGATTCCAAACCTTACATGCTTTGACAATATAGATCGAATAGCCACAGGAAATATTGTTGGATTAGAGTGTGACAATCATGAGATGTAAGATGTAACAGCTTCAGATCCTTAATTAATACTAATATATGGATATTGGAAGTGTATACATGTGGTACCTTAACATTAAAAAGCACTCACAAAAATATCTGCTCTTTTATCTAGACAATTTGTAACAAGTAGGAGGTAGATATGGCTGGCGACTGCTACTAGCTTCTGTTGTTAATTATTTCCTTATACCCATTTCTCATAGGTCCATTCTAAATTTGATTCCATATTTAGACTTACTTGATATATTCAACAGAGTACCAATGATGCCATCACATACATTTTTCAAAACATGCATGACATTGATACAATGGCTAACTACAAAGAACTCCAATAAAGAAGATCTCATGTCATGTGTGGGAATAGTATATTGTGATATATTACCATATGCATTTGATAATGACTTTTACTCTTTCATAAACACCCTTCCCTTATATAGGATTTAGGGGTGCTTTGTTCCTCAATGGAGCCATTGAATGCTTTACAACCTTCAATAAGGATGCATTTTTGAAAGAAATCTTCAATGGCCATGAAATACAATCTTGTTGTTACATTTTCATCGTATTGAATCATTATTTTCCTCACATACATGGCATGCTTTGGACCCTTTTATGGTATATCCATGCAAATTCTCATATACTAGAAAGTCATTAATAGTATAGAATAACATAGCATGCAAACGAAATATCTCTTTATGTAAATCATCATAGGTCATAACACCTTCTCCCCAAAATTACTTTAAATCATCAATCAGTGCTACAATAAAAACTAATATCATTTCCTGGTTGTTTTGAGCCCGATATCAATAAGGACAATATGACATACTTAGTTTTCATACACAACTAGGGAGGAAGATTGTATGTAACAATTATAACAGGCCAAGTACTATGTTGGTTGCTTAATGTTCTATTTGGATTCATTCCATTTGTACAAATCCAAGTATTAAATTCCTAACTTCTTCACCAAATTCAGGGTACAATAGATCATTTTTTTCCATTGTGGGGAATCAGATGCTTGTCATAGGATCCCATCCATTTTTCTTTACCGATGCATGCCAATATAATTTTGTGCATCTATGGTATTAGCAAACAAGCATTGAAACTATGGTATCGTAGGTAGATACCACATCACCTTGGTAGGTGAGACAAATTTTTTCTTACCTGAGGTCATCATTTTGTACCTTGATGCCCCAAAAATTGGTGAATCTTTCAAATTGATATAGTCCTTTTTAAATAGCACACATTCATTAGGGCATTTATGTATCTTCTTAGCCTCTATTCCCATTGGGTACAACTCTTTCTTTGTTTAGTATGTTAAGATTGGAAGCTCGTTGTCTTCAAGAAGAATTTCCTTCAACAAAGACAACAAAGATGTAAAGCTTTTGTCGCTCCACCTATTTTTAGCCTTTAGAATATACAATCTCAACACAACATTCATCTTCGTGAACTTAGCACATCCTAAGTATAACGGTCTCTTAACATCATGTATAATTTTTATAAATAAGGAAGGTGAATCAGCAAGATTTATCCCACAACTATCTAGCATCACATCAACCATGTCTGTCAAAATTGGTTCATTCATATCAACATCATCAACAATTTCTTCTTCAGCACAATCTGATCTTATAGAAAGAATTTCTTCATTTTAGTACCATTCCATATAGCCTTGTACAATCTTGTTGCACATGAGATGACTTTTGATTTTGTCAACAATGTTGATTTTCAAGTTGTTACTAAAATCCCTACATGAACAATAGAACATATCTCCTGGTCATTTCCTATGTTCCTCTACAAATCTTAGAAGTTGATTAAAACCCACAATAAACTCCAGAGTGGAGTTATTTGGAATGGACATGCATGATCAGTCCATTTTATGATCACAAGGGAAACAAGCATTGGATTACGTGTTAGCTACAACAACTTCAAATATAAAAAAATTGGAATCGAATTAGGCTTTAGGGTTAGGGTTTAGAGATTAGGGTCTAGGATTAGGGTTTAGGATTTAGGGTTTAAAGTTTAGGTTTTAGGGTTTCTAGGCCAATAGACTATCGGGATTAGGGTTTAGACATTAGGGTTACCGTTTAGGGTTTAGATTTTTGGGTTTAGGGTTTGGTAATGAACGTGTACCACCTATTCCATTCTTGAACACTTAATCTTACTAGTAATTGTATAATGTGTGTTCAATTTTCAAGAATATTTGACAACATTTTCCCAAAGTTCTTCAAGTATAATGATGTAGATGGGAAAATGCCCACTTACATTTATACTCAGACAAAAAACTGGGAAGTGCTAGAGGAACATCTTGAAAACTGAATACACATTATACACTTACATCTTAAGTGAGATTAAGTGTTCAAGAACAATCCCAAATTGGGGCTATCCATGATTTACTCCTAATGAGTAAATCTTGGATGGCTTTCTAGGCTAATATAATTCTTGTATGTCGTCATATTTATGCTTGTGATCCTAGTTTCATCATTATATCCTAGGTGCAAACAAAATATACATTAATATATAGAAAATAATTTTTAGGGCTTAGATAAATGAGATCTAATAGTGGTCATATTCTATTTATACAACCTAGACAATATGTATCATTTAAAACCTAGAGTTCATTTCAATGCCTTGGAATATTTTTTAGTTAGATAGGCATGCTATATATTGATCAAGAACAAAAATCAAACCAACATTGATTGATTTCATCTCAATATGTACCATAAATAAGCACTTGTCAAAAACCAACATTAATTGATCCCATTTCAATATGTACCATAAATAAGCACTTGTTAAAATAAACATTAATTGATTTTGTTTCAATATGTAGCATAAATAAGTACTTAGAAAAAATAAAATTTAATTGATTTTATTTCTATATATAGCATTCACATGAACATAGAGAAACCCAAGATTAGTTTATTTCATTTCAATATTTGATACCATTTCAATATGTATTAAGGAAGAAGAACATAGATAAAGTAAGGGTCTCAATAAGATGATGATATCATTGGATTCAAGTAAAGAAGCAGCAGTTGGATCTAACTACATTGAGGAAAGGAGTAGCAGTTGGTGGTGGTGTTGAGAAGTAGTGGTAGTAGTGTCTCTAAGAAAAAATAGTGGCGGCACTCCAAGCAATAGTAGGGGAGACAAAACATGAAGAGGAGGGAAGTAGTGGACAGAGGAGGAACAGTAATGGTGATGGCGGTAGTGGTTAAAGGATTAGTGGAGAGAGCATGATGAAGAGGAAGTGGAGACAACGGTGCAATAGAAGCAATGTCAATATCTAGAAGAGAGAAGTGGAAGCATTTGAGTAGCAAATAATTTCCTGATCTTAGGTATCGCATGATGAAATAGAAAATATGGGAAAGAAATATTGTCAAGTGCTATTAAGTAGCACTTAGGCATTGGTTCAGCCTAAGAAATTGGGCACTAAACACTATGATGTTGGTGTAATATCAAAATTGATGCAACCTATCAATCTATGTAGTCAGTTTACCATTATGAAATTGCCAACATATGGTCTTATCCCTATTAAAAAATTCCAACCTCACTAAAACCTATCATGTTGGTTTCAAGACTAGACCGATGAAGTAACCCATTTTGTGGGAACAAATTTTTTATAGGGCATGTGACATGAACCGGGTATCATCACTTATGATTAGAGTAACCGAGACCACAAGATGTTTGAAGGTAAAATTTCTTGGACCATGTAACATATCATGTCAATTTTTTTAGACAATAACCAACGACATAGGCTTTTTGGAGATAAAATATATTTAGTGGAAAGGGTTGTATCATCAGTTCCTTGTCATCCTACACTACACATTCTTTCCCTATTTTTAGGAAATTGAATTTTCATAGACTGTCTATGACATCGGTTCTTTCCCAAATAATAGATGTGGAGATGAAAGTGGTACATGTGTTTTTTCCTCAAAAGATGAATTGACGAATTGCAACATTTGTGCTTAGTTAACTGATATAATATGTATATAGTGTCGATTTCTCTTGGAAAATGATGTTAAGAAAAGTGACACCATAGATCAAACAAGTACTAGTATCAAATATAGTTACATTATGTACTATGATATTGAATATACTTAGATTTGCTTTTTTTTGTTGAACGATTAGCTTAGTTATTAGATACTAGTATTATATTGTTATCATTAACATTGTAGCAAAGGTTATTTGATGTTAGTCAAAATAAATGAAAATGAAGATTGAAAGGAGGAGGAGGGACTTGGTGCTATAAAGGAGGCTTGTCGGAGTAGGAGGGGTTTTAATCTTCATAGCCTCCTAGACCCTAGCTTTTTATCATTGTGTCTTGATGATCTCTTCCAAACCTAGTCCAGGTCTCAAGTGGTGTCGTGGTGGCATGCGGTGGTAGAAGAAGTTTTTTTAGAGTTTTCTAATATCCTAGAGTGTAGTTGAGTATTGAGAAATGTTGTAGGATATTTGAGATCAGGTGTTGAGGGTAAAGAATGAGTCTGGGTGTCAATATTGGGTATATGGTAGTGGTATGGTTTGCATAGCAGTAGATCTCTCTGGGATGTTTAGCTTGTTGGAGATGGTGGATTATGGGGTATGAGTAGTGCAAGTGGTTTAGGGGCTAGATAAGACACTGTAAAGTTTCTTAAGGATGTTTTGAAGGTGAACAAAAGGGGTTATTGTTGTGGGGACTCATAGTAGTAGGTGGTCAAAAAACAAGGAATTGCAAGTTTAGGATCTCATTTATGAGGTAGTAAGGGTATTTAAATAGCTTGGTTTGCATGGGTTTCAAGCTTTTGGATTGTCAACAAAGCTAATGGTGGATTCAATTTCACATGAGGCACTACAACGCTCCAATGGGATCTTGTTATTGTTTCCAACATTGGGTTATGACATCAGTCGATTCGGCTCTAGTGCAAAGGAATGGTTGTGAGATGGCCAATAGATTAGAGAAGTGGAAGAAGAAGCTATAGAGAGAGAATGTATGTGATGAAGTGGGGGTGGAGGGATAATTTCCTTGTTGTACATACCCAGCTGCAGTCAAGGATAAGGGATATGACCGGACATGTATGTTGGTCTCTTCCCATTCAAAGACGGGCCCAATTCATATTAACAAACTCACTACATAATATATCATTTTATTTACTTTCTTACTTAATTTCTATAGAGTGTAATGAATTCAAACAACCTAAAAATTCAAGCATGGATTGAAGGTAGTGTATATTTTTCTGAAAATATAAATTCCTATATTAGTCATTTCAATTTCCCTCATTTTGTTAACAAATAATTCAAAGTTATTTCAAAATTATTCTAAAGCCAATGAATCACAATTGGTTTTAGCTAACTTAGGTAGGTCTTAGTTTAATAAGTGAATTAGATCATCAATAATATAATTTTGTCCACAGAAGACAGTGGTATCCAAATGGAATTCAAATAGAAGATTTGGTGAAATGTAATAGGATCTTCAAATGATTTGAATAAATGAATCATAGCTCAAAATAAGTTGGGATTCCAAAAACCATTATATTATAGTTCTCATCATCCTTCTTGGTGTGGAAAATCTAAGGTGTGATGTCTTTTTGTCATTCAGTAGATCTGGATCTGTCTCAGAGTCAAATTTGAAAGTATGCTCCATATGAAGACCCTTGTCATGCTTACTACCAAGGTCTTATGTGGTTGTAGAATATAAATGGTCGGTGTCATGTAAATCCAAGTGTGGAGTCTCTAGAGGATATATGACTTCATCCATGGTCCCATCTTTTCCAAGTCTTTGATGGTGATGATAAAAATGCTCTTCTTTACCGTATTCACGATCTTTATTTGGTAAAAGGGAGATCAAGGGCAAGAAGGTGATAGGAATTGAAATGTTTGCAATGAATTGGTCATTTTTAATGGTGGTATGGTAATTGTGGTTAAATGAAGGAGGGACAGTGGTAAATTGAGATTGTGAAGAGAGAGTTGTTTGAGAAGATGGAAAAGAGAAATTGGTGGGTTGTGTGATTGTAGTGGATGGGAGATGAAGAGGGTAAGGCATTCCAATGTGGTGCATGGTAGTAAAGGTGATGGGTAGAAGATGGTGGACAGAATATGGAGTGGGGAAACATGTAATAGGGGAAATTAGAAGATGAGAGGGTGATGAGGGTAATGGTCAATGACAACACAAAGATTAGGTGAGCGACTAGAGAAATTTTTCATCTAGAAAGATCAGAGGGCTTAGTTAGATAGGGCTTAAGGAAAGTGAGGATGGGGAGGGAAAGAAATGGGCTCAACAAAGCATGCATTAAAAGAATCTCATATTTGTCTCTGTCCCATCAATTAGGAGTACAAATTTGTTTATCCATTTGAGAAAGGACCATGCCACACCTTTCATTATCTTTCTACATAGGTCGATGTAATTCAAGTTGTTGGATTTGACTAATTCTAATTAATAAGTAGCACTAATCAGGTAGGGGTGTAGGATACTATGTGTTCCACAGAAGATCCTAAAGGGTTGGTTATCTGATCTAGATAGTCAACTATCAACATCTCTAGTCGTATTGTAGATTAGTAAAAACTCCAATTGAATGGACAAAGGCTCTAACATGTCAGCTCGTTGCCTCTTTGACATGCCTGCCCGATAAATGTAGATGGCAGCTAAGGGATCCATCTGGTTGGCTAGATGATCTAGGAGAAGATGCTCATATATAATATTGCACATCCAATCGGTTAGGGAATTTGATGAGTAGCTAAACCACTATGTAACTTTACAATTCCTTTTCAAAAATATAGTCAATCATGTAGGCTAACTTGACAAATTTTGAGGCTTTTCTACTGACTTTCCAATATCTTTTGATGAGGTAGAAACTCACCTTGGTATCTTACATGGTTATCTAGGTAGTTCTTGGGGTTTCAAAATTTCCACATTATTTCTTTGTTTTGATTAAGCATTTGCTCATTCAAGTTTAGCAAGGTACTTGCACACAAAAATAAAATGATGAATCAACATCTAAAATGACATAAAATGGCTAGTTGATACTTCAACAACCTAATTGAATCAAAATGTAAAAGTAAGGAAATAAACACAAAATTAAATCATTGGGTTACCTCCTGACAAATGGCTTATCATAAATTGATGGCTTGATGACTGGAAATCCCAAGTCACCATTGTAGCCTCAGACATCTCAATCGATGTCTTTGCCTACATGTCATTTTTGAAGAGTTCATGCTTGAGGCACTATCACTAACTTTAGTTTCACCCATACTCTCTCTCCATGTGTCCACCACTATGTTTACAAACATATTGCGAGTGTTTCATGGTTCAGACCATCTCACATTGGGTTTTCTAAGGAAATGACACAAATAGGAGTATTTAAACAACATTTGATCCCCCTCTTATAGTTATTTGTGTCTCAATTTCTGATCGTGTCTAACTTTGTGCATTCCTTACAAATTCAATTATTCTCATAGACGGTCATCCATAACACATTGAGTTCCTACAACTAGAAGTGGTAGTACTTTCCATCCTTGTCCATGTCAAAATTCATATGATGGATGTCCCATATACCCTTTTCCCCGTCTTTATCATGAGATGGTGAGAACTTTCATTAATAAATCTGAATGGGTAGTCCCAATAGGTGTTTTGTATGTTGTATGTACGTCCAAAGAGCATCATGAAGTGTATGTTCCCAATCTTTGTACATCTTTCCTGTAGTCTTCTCTAAAATTTCCTTGATTCAATTATTTGACACCTCCACTTGCCCACTCAAATGTGATTGATAAGGTGTACCAATGTAGTGACAATTGTTGTATTTCTTTTCTTCTTTAGAACCCTGAAGATATTCTCTTCTAAATGAAAGTATTCTTCAAAATAACCATGCATGGGATTCCCAGGTGTGGGAAGACATCATTCTTGTAGAAATTCATCGTTATTTTTGAGTGAAAAGATAATGTATGGATCAGCTCCACCCACTTGAATACATATTTAACTACTACAAACATGTAATTATAACAAAAAGAAAATGGTAATGGACCCATGTTGTATACATCCCATATGAAATTTGTACCTCTTACCACAATTGTAGGGGAGAATCATCACATCTCAAAATGTTCCATGTGCTTTGGAATTGGTTGCAATATTTTCCACAAGTAAAAATTTTTGGAGATAGTAGGAGAGTGGAATCCACACTAAAGGACATTGGCAATAGTCTTATGGGCACTCATGTGTCCCTTTGTCAATTTTTCCTAAAAATGACCAGAGATTGTAGAACTTTCCTCCTCTAGAATGTAGCGCCTATTGAGATCATCTGAACACGTCTTGAAATGGAAATTTTCTTACCAAAAAGAAGTGTTTTATGTCAAAAAGGAACTTACTCTTGACATTACCTATGCAATATAGATGCATCATTAATTCCACTAGATGATTGACAACTTATGGATATCATGGGGGTACCCACCATGGACATCATATATGCCTTCATTAGAGCATCATATGCACATGAGAAACATCATATCATATGCTATGCTAGTTAGATACTAGATGAAGCTCAAAGTAATTACACCAATATAGAGAAAGAGTTTCTTAACATCTTTTAGGAACTCAATAAATTCATGAATTATTGGTGATGTCACGTGTTATTGTTTACATAGATCACATTGCCATCAATATGTTTTTCAAAGAAGATGAAGCCAAACCTCATTCATTAGATCCAATTACTTTATTTTTTATTTTGAGGATCACTGTAAGAATGGAAGTGAATATATGGTAGTCGAAAACTTTAGATGACCCACTTTTCATAATAATCGAGATCTTCATTTGCAGCCTTGGTATTATATGCTATATAAAGAGGCCATAAGGTCCTCTTGACTCAAAAAAATAGAACCAGAACCCCTTTGTTGAACTACGTACATAGAGATTTTTTAAAAAAGGACCTTGAGTAATGTCATTATCATTATCAGTCGACTGGAAAGTGATGCCCGTCCATAACTCTCCATATGTGATGTGCTTTCCTAATACAATTGTTACTACATAATCATTGGCATCACACATGATCTAAATAATAGAAACCAAAATAAGGATTGTATGATGGTCTTAGACGCCAGAACCTCCTTGATGTTATTAAATATTTATAAACAGTAATCATTCTATATACAAGTAGAATCCTTGAGAAGCATGTTTGTCAGAGATTTGGTGATTTTGATGAATTCCTTGATGAACCATATGTAAAACCCACCATTGTCAAGAAAAGAACAAACCTATCTAATAAGAGAACATGGGGTGAGATTTACGTGACGTCCACCTTGGACTTGTCTACCTCAATCACCTAAGAACTAGTAATGTGGCCCAATATAATAAATTCATTCACCATGAAGTGATATGGATCTCCCAATTGACCACTACATGTGCTTCCTCACAGTTAGTTAGAACCAAGGAATGTTAATGCAAACACGACTTAGAAGAGTCTCTATAGAGTGAGAAATTGTCTGTGAAGATCGTTATGGTGGTATCATTGTATCTACTAAATGTTGCAGAGATATACTTCTAGCATGTCGTTGGGGATTGCAGATGATGAATGAAATCATCCTAAAAGTGTGAGTCTTTAAAGAAAAAGTTAAGTGAATTGTATCATGATCATTGAGATGCATGGGAATCTAGTAGAATCATGAGAAACTATCCAAGTAGAAGAGAACTTTAAGACAAGTAAGATGCTTAAAGTCTTGATTCAAGAACATAGTGGGAAGTGACATTTGTGGGTCACCTTGTTCAACCTTCTGTACTCAAAACACATCCTCCATCTGTCATTGTGTGGGTGGAAATCAACTCATTCTCATCATATGGAACATGGTAAACACCCCTCATTGGTAACAACAAGACCTAGAATCAGCCTTTGTGAATCTAATATAGGGTCAATGATGTCGATATTAAGAAGCTTAATCACATACTTGCATTCCACTTCTTTTATATTTGGATTTAGTTTCATATGGTGCTCGATAATATGTTTTAAGTCATCAAACATATGGAGATAGTGCATGCATAGTGTTCGTTTGACTCATGTTAGATCATATAATCTACATGATTCATTGTGATATCAACATTGATAATCATGGTACATAAATGATTTTCAACCACAAAAAGTTACTTTAGTAATTTAAGAAGAATCTTATTTCAAGAGCTTCGGTGACTTTACATATTCTTCAACTGTTGAAATGGGTTTTATCCCTTGATTCTCAACAATAGGATCTTCCTTGACTATGTCAATGTGAAAGAGAATATGATAAACATGTTCTTCATCCACATCATATGCTTGTGGGTTAGTGAGATAAGTATCCAATGGGTCCTTTGTGTAGTGTGTATGTTGTTGAACTCTATTTACATGGTACATGATAACTTATCCCATAATATAGGGGAAGCTTATATTGTTGAAAATTTTGAAGTCCATGGGCACCTTTCCCATTTTTAATTTAAGAATTTTTATTTCAATATCAATTCATGCATGTGCATTGGTAAGTAACAATCTACAAAGATGAGTGTGTACTTGAAAGTCATCTTTTTTTCAAACACAACAAATTTCAAGAGAATAATAATTTCCTCACTTTCAATGGAACATCCTCAAATATGTTGATCAAATGTCACCATAGAAAAATATTTTTGATGTATCGCCATCCTTTTTTATAAAAGATCTAAGAGCCCCCACTTCTTGCAGAGTGCATTGCTAGATAGAGATATTAACTCCAAAATATGCAAGTGGATGATGACATGTAGAGTCCTGAAGTTACCATGAGATGTTGAAGGATCCTATATTGTTAAGCATCTTCATGTGAAAAATATGAAAGATTGTGTTGGACAAGTTGATCACTTGACATTTCTAAGTAGTTTACTTAAGGGTGAGCATAGACTTTGAAATCCAAACCAAGATGGGATTTCCATTCAAAGTGTCTAGAAATGGGATATAATCATTAAAATAAGTGCCTCCTAGAAGTTGAACAATCATGCCTCAATCATAGTAGCCATTCGGTTCTAAAATGTAAAATGTGGATTATGGACCAGAATATGTTGCCTTGTCATATGTTGTAATGCTTGTTGTGTTGGATGCTCCCATATGGGTTCCTGATAATCTTATAATTGCTATGTTTCTCCATCTAGGGGACTACCTTGTAATCATCCTCAACAATTACCACAACTACTCTACATTTTGCATTGTTCTTTGTAGTAACACTAACCCTGAGAGTGTAGTCATTGCTTTCAGTTGCTCATGTTGCTTGGTATTATTATCTAGTTTCCCTACAAAGGCTCCTATTGGGCATGAAATATCAGTTTTCCAGGGAAGTTGTGTATCTAGGATTCTCTTGTAGGCTTGCTAGTTAGCTTGAATTTTTTGTGGTGTAGAATTAGACATCCAATGTTATCTATAAGAAGTCTTTGTATGTTTCTCAAACATTGTTTGAACTCTCTAGTTGCCTTATGATGGACATTGATCTTGGTTATGATTCTGAACTTATTATCATGCCCTTATTCATCATTCACTTTGAAAATGAACTTGTGGATAATTAATCTTATTGAATTCCTAAATTTATTGGAAACCTAGTGAACCCTGAGATTGGCCTTAATTATAAAAATGTCTTTGTTGATGCAGATTTTTTTCCTACTAAATTCCCCAATTGAAGCCCAAATAATTGTGTGGCCTGTTTGTGTGGTATTAATCTTGTACTAATATAGAATGTACGTCATACACCTCCTTAATATTGTTTTTATATGATGGTTCCTACAACTAATATATTATATCTTCTATAAAAGGGAGATAGACCTAGCCTAGGTTATGGCCTAACCCTAGATGTTTTGCTTAAGTAAGTTTCTTACAACTTGTTCTTATCTTTTGGGAAAAGTAATTAAGGCCTTTTATGAAGTTAATTCTCAAAATTGAGCTTATATGTAAACTATGTGTGCATTATATGATCATCTAAGTGAAAAGTGCAATTTACACAAGATAAGGGTTATGTTGCAAATGTTACATGTTGAATATATTATAAGTGTTTTGTATATCATGAAAGAGAATATGATGCTAAGTGGTGGCTTGTGCAAAGCCTAATTCTAATAGAAAACTTCTGTAAATAATGTTAAGTGATTGGTGCATCAATTGTAGTACAATTTGCAATATATATACAGAATGAAGGGTTAATGTGTAATTTATCACCTCTAGATTGATGTTACTTTTACCTAGTGTTATCTAGAGGAGAGAGAAATAAGGAGGCAATATGTTGAAGCATCTTGAAGTGTTAGTACTCTTAATAATAAAGAAACCAAGAAAATGTATAAGTTGAAAGCTATGTACATGAGCCATATCGAGTTGTGGACTTAAGAGTAGAAGTCCCTATCGGCCATAGAGCCATAAGGAGAGTCTCTAATCAGTTTTTGGAGCTTTGGTTTGTCCCATGATGGGCAAGGCACCTCAAGGAAATGATAAGGCATCGATTTGCAACTTTCCTTGAGAAAGATGGAGATGAATATTATAATATAGTTAGTGGGACAAGACTTGCCCTAGAATACAACTCAAGAGCCACATTTCTTACTTTATCCTTTTTGCATGGAAAAGATAATAGTGGCATGCATGCAAGAGTATGTATTGACCTTGCATGGCTAGGTGGCATAAAGTGCCTAAAGTTAATGACACCTGTGACACTCTTTCCTATAAATCTCAAGTATAAATACCTTGACCTTCATTTGTTGGCAAGATTTTCAGATCTTGTAAGTGATCCTCCCTCTTGTATCGTGCAACACCCCCTCTTGTGTCTCCCATAATGAAAAGAGTGGAGTGGTGAAGCTTGGTATCAGCCAAGGAAAAGAGATATCGGTCAAAGTAGGTTGAAGCATCCAAGTAAGGTGATATCACCCAAAGTGATTAGAGATATCGTGCAAGAGCTTGGAGCTCAAGTCTTGGAGCTTGGAGAAGGCTTATCTTCAATCTTGGAATGTGAGGAGTTGAAGATTGAAGCTTGGAAGCTCTTTGATAGGCGGGTTATATAACTTAAACCCTTTAATATTACTATCCTTTCTTTAATATTGTTCAAATTGTTGATTATTTGCAAATTCGGATTTCCTTTGATCAATTGATATAATCATGAGTTCCAATAAGTAATTGGGACAGTTATCCATGATTTGGAATTAGATTAATGATCTTGAGGTTGATGATGATGACATCATCATTGAATACCCAGTATGGGTTGAAGATTCTTGGACAACCCGATATGGGTTGAGGACCCTTGAAACCCGATATGGGTTAAAGGCTTGTAAAAACCAATATGAAACCCGACATAGAGACTTGCTCGATATGAATGTAGGACATAATAAGACCTATGAATGATATGAAGGATTCCTATCTCCTTGTACATGATATAAAGGTAAAGAAACACCTTTGCACGATATGAGTAAAACCCTAGGGTGAGGAAGGGGAACCCGATATGCTATTGACCTTTGAAACTCGATACACCCCTTTACTTTGTGTCGGGTTAAAGAACAACATGGTATCCCCTTTGTGACATTTTGAGTTCAAGGTTCTTACCAATAATAGGAACATGATATGATAGTAAACATGATAAAACTATATGATAACAGGACACCACTTAATGTGGGTACCCTATATGGTGAACCCATGAGGCAACCCGATATGATGCCCAATACATATAACCTGATATGATACCTAGGATAGGTAAACCGATATGGTGGTTGACATAGAGACACGATATGGCAATATGATGCCACCAAATGTAAGTACATAATATGGTGAAATCCAAGATGATAACTAATATGTTAACCCAACATGAAACCCGATATGGCAACCCAAGAGGCAACCCGATATGATGGAAACTGATATGGAATACCCTATTACACGATATGAGAATAATGGTCTAACCCATACTTTGAGACACAATGAGTTTAATTTAGTTTGAGGGTAATAAGCTAGTAGACCTTAAAGATGAAAGAGAAACTAAGATTGGAAAGTTGATTTTGTAATTAAATCTACAATAATACTCCTGAGATGAGTGGAGTATGAGTTAGGGCTTAATCTTGCTATGGAAATCTTGAAACCCTAATCAATTGATCACAACCCTAATTCATTAGGGAGGATGTGTTCCTTAGTATTTCATGGTTAAGACATATGTTGAAATTTTTGATAATAACCATGCAAGTATCTTAAGGCAGTAAGTATGGTTAAGTATGAGCTATGATATTATATGATATAGAATCACTAAGCTATGTGGACTATGTGAATATATACCCTATTTTGATGACCTAGAGGTAAAGGTTATCTTCTAAGTGGTGACAATACTCGGTGATGAATGAAGGGTTTAAATACCCAAGTATGATGATGACAAGAGATTGAGATTCTAAGTGATCTATATGTCTCAGTGAATATGAAAGTACCTGATAAATGCAATTATGCTTGTCTTTGTAGAATTTGATATATAATTTTGTTTAGTTTTATATTATTTCCTTTGATAATAATATTGTTGGCAGAGAGTTATATCTCTTGCTGGGACAATAGTTTCACCCCATGGGATCCAAAAAAATTAGGTAAGATGCGGACGAGGGACTAAGAACCAGACTACAGAAGAAGGAGTGTATCAGCAAGGGTCGTAGTAGTATCTTAGGTTGAGTACGATGTTTGTCATGTCTTGTAGATAGAAGTCCTATGTGTCGTCTCTGTACTCTCAGGTCCTTGGGAGATAGTTCTTAGTGGTTTTCACGAACGACTTGAGATTTTGGTTTGCTTATCTCAGGGCTATTATGTTGTTGTTATGTATATTAAAGTAAAGCAAATGGTATTTATTATCTGCGAGAAGAGACTGAACACTGAATGTATAATGTGAACCACATGTATAAAAGTCTTTGGCTCCTTAAGAGTTTGTTGGGTAAAGGATATATGTGCAAGATGGTTTTAATTTTTAGTGATTTTTGTTAATCTGTTGATTATGTTCATTCCTCTTAATTAGTAACGATTTGTTTATCGATTTGATGATGGTTGTTTCAAGTTTGGTATCAGAGCTTAAGGTTCACTGAGTCTACAAGGACATAGGATTGAGGTGTTGAGTCTATTCTGGTGTCTTCCAGTATGTCCTATAGTGACTTCTGCTTATGTAGAAGAAAGAGTGAAGTTTAAAAATGACTGGAGAACATGAGGAACACGTTGCTGAGAGTAATGTTGTTGCACCAGGAGAGGGTGCAAGGGAGAAGGAAAGAGAAGAATGAGTGCTTGAGAATTCCCATCTTGACCTAATCAAGATAAAGAATCCTACTTTTTATGCTCTTGTTGGGCAGGTTAGGACAACAGTGATGCATATAGTAGACTAGATACTAGCATTACAACCTAGGTTACCAGTCCTCAATATAGAAACTTTGGGTTCTGAAAGGGTCCCTAAATGACATAGTCATGTTGGAATAGTGGAAAATGTGGGAAGGATTAGCATATGGCAAGAAAATAGACTCTGTCATAAGTATAGAAATATAGTACATTTGTGATGGCAATGCCTAAGGAGGGGCAATAAGCTGAGAATTAAGGAAAAATCTCTACAATTCTAGAATCTTTGCCTAGTTGTTTCAAAAAGGCAAAATTCTTGATGCCACCAGTGCAATAAATGCCTAGTTACCAGGGAAGTAGTCATTAAGTAAAGGCAAAGGTACTAACCTTCCACTTGTAAGAATTTCTGATTTAGCTTTTACATCGGTAATAAGACCGATAAGACCATGGTACGAGGAAAAAATATGTTATAGATACAGACATATTGAGTATGCTAAACTCTTTTGTTTAAAAAGAAGGGATGAAATGACCCAACAACCAAGGAAGACTTGGCAGGGCTTACGAAAGTTACAGCCCAATAGTATAAAAAGGCAAAAGCAATAATATGAAATAGCTAGAGTCTATGTGTTAAGTTAACCTGAAATGGTAGATGATCGCGAGGGGTAACAGTCAGATATAGCTTTTTCCATTTTGATATGCCTTCTCTTGATTTTATCTGATAATCATAAGAAGGATTGTTGTTATTGACTTCCCTATTGATTTCCCTATGGGAACAAAGGGTTGCTGGCAGCGGTGTGGTTCTTTCTTCTAGTTGTTGCTTGCTCTCTTTGCAATCGGGTTGAACCCGCCTGTCTCGCTATCGCTCGAGCTCAATTTTCTCTCACTGTCGGGAGAGCTCAGCTGCCTCAAAACGGACCAATTTGACTAATTGACTGCAAAAAAACACGGCTTTTAGCAAAATTAGAACTAGAATTTATATTCTATTCAGTATTCTTTTAAATACTTCATAATTGCTCTTGTCTGTGTGAAAGAGGATGAGGAGTAGAGGTGATGCCTGGAGAAAATCTAGGGATGCTAAATCCTATGTTTTGATGATATGAAAAGTAAGGAATATGATAGTAAACAAAGTGCATCCTACCTAATCTCAGAACTTGAAACCTTGGCCAGGTATTCGACTATTGAAGAAGGAAGTATGGAACTCTTAGATTGTTATCTTTCTGATTACTCTGATCCACTGATCATTTTGAGACAATTTAGTGATCCTAACGAGACTGGAAATATGACATGGGTATTTTTATCACATCCTAAGTACAATAAATTGGAATCTAAAAAGATCTCAGATCAATCTGTGTGTATGAGGAAGTAAAAAGTATAATCCTCATGATAAGGGAAAGAAGAAAGAGGGAGATGATCCATGTTCGATAAAGTCTATGTGAATAGTAAGGATCTTTTCCATAATATAGAAATTGGGAAATGTGATAAAATTATAGAATGTTCATAAACATGTTAGACAATAACAAAGAAAGGAATGAAACTAAATAGGGATTGCTAAGTGAACTTTCCCAACTAAATAAGGATTTCTAAGTTAACTTTCCCAAGTAAAAAGGGATTGCTAAGTGAACTTTCCCAATTAAATAGGGATTGCTAAGTGAACTTTCCCAACTAAAAAGGGATTGCTAAGTGAACTTTCCCAACTAAATATGGATTGATAAGTGAACTTTCCCAACTAAATAGGGATTGCTAAGTGAACTTTCCCAACTAAATAGGGATTGCTAAGTGAACTTTCCCAACTAAATAGGGATTGCTAAGTGAACTTTCCCAATTAAAAAGGGATTGCTAAGTGAACTTTCCCAACTAAATAAGGATTGCTAAGTGAACTTTACCAATTAAAAAGGGATTTCTTAGTGAACTTTCCAATTAAAAAGGGATTGCTAAGTGAACTTTCCCCACTAAATAGGGATTGCTAAGTGAAATTTCCCAACTAAATAGGGATTTCTAAGTGAACTTTCCCAACTAAATAGGGATTTCTAAGTGAACTTTCCCAACTAAATAGGGATTGCTAAGTGAACTTTCCCAACTAAATAGGGATTGCTAAGTGAACTTTCCCAGCTAGATAGGGATTGCTAGGTGAACTTCCCCAACTAATGATATGTCTCCTCTTTGATGAACAACCATGGGCAATGATGGGGTGATAAAAGGAATATGTTCCTATGTGTTCATTCCTTTTAGGGACATGGCAATTAAGTGAGTCTTATGACACTTGATGTGCATAAAAGTGTTCTATTGATGGGTACTTAGAAAGGTATCAGTTCATCTAGGACTTTGATTCCAAAGATAAAGATTTATGTTATAAATAATGTCTTAAAATGAAAGAAAGACCTTTTTGTATATTTGACTTTCGTATTAACAATAGAGAGATGGAAATGATTAGGATGTGATGAGTTTTCGACACATGCAAAGGATACTAAGATGAGGAATTATGGTATCCAAGATGTGCCAAATAATATGGGAAATTAAGAATATGACTCTTGATAAAAAAAATGTTTGGTGACCTAGAAGGGGCAACCTGGAGATAACTCTAGTATGGAGGTCATATGTTAGGGGTTTATGCGCTGCATAAACATATTACTAATTGAAGGAACAATTGTAGAGTCGTTTTGAGAAAAATCTTATCAATCTAAAAATGAATCCTTAAAAGTATCCCTATCCATATTTATTGAGGAAACTTATACATATACCTTCGAGATAAGTTATTCTTTGACAAGTAGCCTCTCCTTATAATAAGAAAATAAATAGATAAAGGGATAGTTGATACAAGTCATAAGAAAGCTAGTGTTGAACCAATAGATTAGACTAGTACAACAGAGGTATGATAAGACTTGTAGTCACATATGAAGGACAAAATGTAACTCTAGTCTGGAAAGGACAGTTGAGTATGACAGATTATGACAACCCAGTGTGAAAGGATCTTATGTTGGTCAAAGTCTAGTAGTATCTCCATGACATCAAGATGTTATATGGACACTTGGTGATATGATGCATGAACGATAATTGTCTTCCTTTATCTGGGATTTTAGGACGAAATCCTAGTTAGGGGTTTATAATTGTAACACCCCTGACCTGGGTTATGGCCTAACCCTAGATGTTTTGCTTAAGTAAGTTTCTTACAACTTGTTCTTATATTTTGGGAAAAGTAATTAAGGCCTTTTGTGAAGTATATTCTCAAAATTGAGCTTATATGTAAACTATGTGTGCATTATATGATAATCTAAGTGAAAAGTGCAATTACACAAGATAAGGGCTATGTTGCAAATGTTACATGTTGAATATATTCTAAGTGTTTTTTATATCATGAAAGAGAATATGATACTAAGTGGTGGCTTGTGCAAAGCCTAATTCTAAGAGAAAACTTGTGTAAATAATGTTAAGTGCTTGGTGCATCAATTGTAGTACAATTTGCAATATATATATAGAATGAAGGGTTAGTGTGTAATTTATCACCTCTAGATTGATGTTACTCTTACCTAGTGTTATCTAGAGGGGAGAAAAATAAAGAGGCAATATGTTGAAGCATCTTGAGGTGTTAGTACTCTTAATAATAAAGAAACTAATAAAATGTATAAGTTGAAAGCTATGTACATGAGCCATATCGAGTTGTGGACTTAAGAGTAGAAGTCCCTATCGGCCATAAGCCATAAGGAGAGTCTCTTATCAGTTTTTGGAGCTTTGTTTGGCCCATGATGGGAAAGGCACATCAAGGAAATGATAAGGCATCGATTTGCAACTTGCCTTGAGAAAGATGGAGATGAATATTATAATATAGTTAGTGGGAGAAGACTTGCCCTAGAAGACAACTCAAGAGCCGCATTTATTACTTTATCCTTTTTGCATGGAAAAGGTAATAGTGGCATGCATGCAATAGTATGTGTCGACCTTGCATGGCTAGGTGTCATAAAGTGCCTTAAGTTAATGACACCTATGACACTCTTTTCTATAAACCTCAAGTATAAATACCTTGACTTTCATTTTTTGGCAAGATTTTCGGATCTTGTAAGTGATCCTCCCTCTTGTATCATGCACAGCCCCCTCTTGTGTCACCCATAGTGAAAAGAATGGAGTGGTGAAGCTTGGTATCGGCCAAGGAAAAGAGATATCGGCCAAATTAGGTTAAAGCATCCAAGTAAGGTGATATCACCCAAAGTGATTAGAGATATCATGCAAGAGCTTGAAGCTCAAGTCTTGGAACTCAAAGAAGGCATATCTTCAACCTTGGAACTTGAGGAGTTGAAGCTTGAAGCTTGGAAGCTCTTCGAGAGGCAGGTTATATAACTTAAACCCTTCAACATTACTATCCTTTCTTTAATATTGTTCAAATTGTTGATTATTTGCAAATTCAGATTTCCTTTGATCAATTGATATAATCATGAGTTCCAATAAGTAATTGGGATTGTTATCCATGATTTGGAATTATATTAATGATCTTGAGATTGATGATGATGACATCATCATTGAATACCCGGTATAGGTTGAAGATTCTTGGACAACCCGATATGGGTTGAGGACCCTTAAAACCTGATATGGGTTAAAGGCTTGTGAAAACCAATATGAAACCCGACATAGAGACTTTCCCGATATGAAGGTAGGACATAATAAGCCCTATGAACGATATGAAGGATTCCTATCTCCTTGTACATGATATAAAGGTAAAACAACACCTTTGCACGATATGAGTAAAACCCTAGGCAGATGAAGGGGAACTCGATATGCTATTGACCTTCGAAACTTGATACACCCCTTTACTTTGTGTCGGGTTAAAGAACAACTTGGTATCCCCTTTGTGATGTTTTGAGTTCAAGGTTCTTACCAATAATAGGAACATGATATGATAGTCAAAATGAGAACATGATATGATAATAAGACACCACTTAATGTGGGTACCCTATATGGTGAACCCATGAGGCAACTCGATATGATTCCCAATACATATAACCCAATATGATACCTAGGATAGGTAAACCGGTATGGTGGTAGACATAGAGACATGATATGGCAATATGATGCCACCAAGTGTAAGTACACAATATGGTGAAATCCAACATGATAACTGATATGTTAACCCAACATGAAACCCGATATGGCAACCCAAGAGGCAATCCAATATGATGGAAATCGATATGGAATACCCTAGTACACGATATGAGAATAATGGTCTAACCCATACTTTGAGACACAATGAGTTTAATTCAGTTTGAGGGTAATAAGCTAGTAGACCTTAAAGATGAAAGAGAAACTAAGATTGGAAAGTTGATCACAACCCTAATTCATTAGGGAGGATGTATTCCTTAGTATTTCATGGTTAAGACATATGTTGAAATTGTTGATAATAACCATGCAAGTATCTTAAGGAAGTGAGTATGGTTAAGTAAGATCTATGATATTATATGATACAAAATCAATAAGCTATGTGGACTATGTGAATATATACCCTGGTCTGATGACCTAGAGGTAAAGGTTATATTCTAAGTGGTGACAATACTCAGTGATGAATGAAGGGTTTGAATAACAAAGTATAATGATGATAAGAGATTGAGATTCTGAGTGATCTATATGTCTCAGTGAATATGAAAGTATCTGATAAATGCAATCATGCTTGTCTTTGTAGCATTTGATATACTCTTTGTTAGAAACATTAGTTGATGAATTAATACCTTCATACATCTTGATAAGACAGATGTTATACATGTTCTTCATATTCCTTTTCAAGTAAATAGATGTTTTATAATTTTTTTCAGTTTTATATTATTTCCTTTGATAATAATATTGTTGGTAGAGAGTTATATCTCTCGCTGGGACAATAGTCTCACCCCTGTGGGATCCATATTTTTTAGGTAAGACACGGACGAGGGACTAAGAACTGGACTGTAGAAGAAGGAGTGTATTAGCAAGGATCGTAGTAGTATCTCAGGTTGAGTATGCTATCTTTCATGTCTTGCAGATAGAAGTCTTATGTGTCGTCTCTGTACTCTCGGGTCCTTGGGAGATAGTTCTTAGTGGTTTTCACGAATGACTTGAGATTTTGGTTTTCTTATCTCGGGGTTTTTATGTTGTTGTTGTTGTGTATATTAAAGTAAAGCAATTGGTATTTATTATCCTCGAGAAGAGACGGAACACTGAATGTATAATGTGAACCACATGTATAAAAGGCTCTGGCTCCTTGTGTAAGAGTTTGTTGGGTAAAGGATCTATGTGCAAGATGGTTTTCATTTTTAGTGCTTTTTGTTAATACGTTGATTATGTTCATTGTGCTTAATTAGTAACAATTTGTTTGTCGATTTGATGATGGTCATTTCAAGGTATACCACTCATGCTCCAACTGACCACTGCTAAGTCAAAATCTGTGCCATATAAGATCTAGGAGAGTTGGACTCCTATGATCTCCCACACCCTTGGTCAATTTGAGTCTGTTGTAGTGACATAAAGAGTTGAAATACAAATCATCCTAGTCCACCTTGGTATATAGGCATGGCACTAGTGAGATATGACTGCAACCGTTCTCCTGTCAGGGTATGCTCGCAACCATCCCTGCAAATATATCATCTAAGATACGACCTCAACCATTTTCCTACTGAGGTATGGCCGCAATCATCCACCAAATATTAATTGTGGTAGCAAGGATATGTTCTCAACTTGCACCCCCGCATATTCAACAGTATGTGCTCTGAGTTTCCCACATAAATTACTCATTTCACCATCCAGCAAGTATTGAAGCTGAAGATGGATCTATGGCTTAGGGCAACCTACATGATTAGGGTTTCACTTGATTAATTATTGCCAATTGGGTGTCTTTTAGTGAATCAATAAAGTTACAACGTACAAACCCAAAACAAATTCTACAAAGATAAGGGTAGGTTGCAACATCAGAAGATATACAATGGATTAACATAAAGTTGGTCACTCCATCACATGATACTATCTCACTGCCTTATACTAGGCCATCACCATTATCATATCAATAGGGGATAACCATACTCATTACATCACTAGAGGATATCACCTCACATTAGGCATTAAGCCTCTGCTAGGTCATAAGACCAAATCATATAGTTCATGTATAACATTATTATCTCATCAAGCCTCATTAAGACTCATAGTCGTCACCCTATGTCATGTAAGAGATACCCTAGCAATCACAAGTTATGATGTGCATTCAACTTACAACATTAGGGTTATACAATAGGAGGGAAAATACTTTATTGCATGATTAATCATTCAATTAAGATAAGATATTGCATCATGTGCCCAATATTAAGGTTAGGGTTTCCATGGATAGTCGATTAGGGTTTGCATCACAACACTCAACATCAAACCCTAGGTACATCGCTTCCCACATCCTTGAGGCACATTAGATTAGGCATTATTTGTATGATACTCATTCCAAACAATACTATGTATGGACCATACATGATTAAGACTATCTCTACCGAACAACCTTCATAGCATATGTAGCGACCACTAGGATTATCACATGTAGCGACCTTCAACTCCATGTGTAGCAATCATATGTGGATTAAGGTGTTGCGACCAAACAGGTTAAACAACATAGCGACCAAAACCACATGTGCATGGAGACCGCAAAAAGGGTTGACATGTAGTGAACAACCAAGCTAAACCATATGTAGTGACCATAACAGAAACTAGGGTTAGGGTTTGTAGCAACCTAAACATCCAACTGACGTCATATCAACCAAACCGAACCATCCTATATAGCGACCAACCACAAGGGCTCATATGTAGCGACCAATGTGACTAGGGTTAGGATTATGGTGACCAAACCAGAACCCCAACACACCATCAACATGGTCATAGAGACCTCAAGAAACCAAGGAAGCATGTCATCCTAATCAGATGTATAACATCAAGAAACTCAAGTGTCACCAAGGTGAAAGCTCCATGAAAGGATGATCATCAAAACCCTAAAACAACCATCACCAAAATAAGCAAAGAAACCATGATAAGAGAGATGAAAAAAAACATCCAACACATATAAATAAGAACCAAAATCATTCATATAACATATGATAGTTGAACCATAAACATGGTGATAAAACCAACAATCAAGGTGCATGTAAGAAACAACAACTTCATTATCACTTAAATTTTGGGTACAAGAATTAGGGTTAAGAAAGAGCAATCTATTCAAGAATACTTCATAATATTAAATCCTAAATCAAGATAGATTTATCTAGAAACTTATGATCACATTCTTAGAGATTAAACAGTATCATGCAACCAAGATAAAAGGTGCAACAATAGTATACAGGAAAGTTATATAACCCGACTTGAGGTGGAGATCAACTCTAAAGCCATAAGCTCCAAGAGAGAGAAGGAAACACCAAACTTGGATTACTCCAACTCCAACTAAGATCACCTCAAGAGAACAAGATTATGCCAAGGTCAAAGTAAGATCAAGAGATGAGGGTATAAACCCTAGATCCAGAAAGGAAAGAGAAAATGGGTCTTCTCCAAGCACAACAAAGACATCCAACTATAAGAGAAAAACATGCAACCACATTACACACAACAAATAGAGACGAGAGAGAAACAAGCAACCAATTTCATAATAAAAAATATGTAAAGCATACCAATACCTCACATGATAGAACAAATATAGAGTTATAATACAAAAGATTAAGATTACAACACATAAGCATACTCTCAAGGCAACTACAAGCCAAAATGATGAAAACAAAATGATGATGGAAATTACATCTTAGATAATGTGCCCAGATGTTTTAAGTACAAAATAGCCTATAAAGATATATATGATCAACATCTAAGGACTAAGAAGTAAAACGTCTAAACATATATGACATCAATGTCCATTGCATCATCATCGACATCATCATCATCAATTTCAGGATCATAGTCATCATCTCCATCTGAAGGTGTAGCAGCATTAGCTTCATCACTAGAGCTACCAGTAAAGCCATCATTATCATCTGAACCATCCTCTCCATCATCATCAGATGCCTCCTCATCATCAGCAGCAACTTCCTCATCAACCTGTTTGGGTATCTCCTCATCGATAGAAGGATTGAAACTGTGACCGGGCCACATGGCATTCTACTCATCCCAAGTCATGCCAAGATCATGGAGCTCTTTGGCCTGAGGTAAAGTGGGAACAGAAGTGCCAAGGCCTACAAGAAAGGTAGCTATGGGGCCAGCAGGGAGAGGTATCACTCTAGAGGTAGATCCACCAACAACATAGGGTGTAGCAATAGAAGCAATAGGTGGAGGGGCTGGGTAAAAGTGATTATATGTATAGGAAGCATAATTACCTCCTAGGTAGGGCTGGTAGACAAGATAAGGATGGGTACAGGATAGGTTCAAAGAAGACATGATAGAACATAGATCCTGATGTAGATGCTCCTGAACCTATATGTTGTACGCCTGTTGATGCACCATGTAACCCATGAGGGCTTCATTGGATACATGAAACAAGGTGTGTGCAGGCCGTGATGGTGGTGGAGGTGGAGGTTTCTGGGTGGAGGTAGAGGCTCTAGGAGTGGTGGAATAAGATGTGGGCAAAAGCTTTTCTTGATTGTGGTCTCATAGATACATACTCCTTTTCTAGAAGGTTTGTAATGAAAATCATGAAAAAGAGACTTTCCCGTGGAAGAGGTGAAAAGACCATAAATCAGGGTTGGGTAGGGAGGGTGGGTACCTCAGGTATTCTTTCCGGAGTTAAAGCAGGTCATATGGTAGAGAACATATCTAGACCACTTAACTCCAATGTTTTTTTACTAGGAAAAACATAATCACTATGGTATTCTCTGTAATTTCAGTTTGATTCTTTTTGGGGTGAATATTGCAATTGACTACCAAAGAAAGAATGCAGTTTTATGGTCCATGGCAAAGGAATGTATGGTGGATTTCTTCTTGCAGACAAACGGAGGCTTCCTCAAGAACTTATGTATGTCAAGGAGAGTAATATCATATTGCTTGTAGAAGGCCTCACGATTTAGCACATCAAAATACTCTGGATAATCTTTCCTCCATGTGTCGGTTACCTCTATACCATTGAAAAAGACATTCAAGGTATCTTCTGAGATAGAGAATTTCTTACCGACAATCATGGAATGCTCTTCTACCCCCTTACTTTTTGATAATGCCAAAAAGGGGAGAGAAGTTTGATGTTTTAAAGCTCAACCATATTTCTTTTACTGCCTATGTGATCCTTTTCTTGTCCAAGTATATGTCTTATCATGTGACTTATCAAAGTACCATGTAGTATACATGTTATATAGCTTTGTGTAGAGAGACTAACTATGTAGGTAAGAGTTAACATAGATTGAGGGGGAGAACTTCACGTTCTTAAAATTATGAATTCCCCTTGTAATTCACAAGTCCAGGGTATATCTTTACATATCCTTTTCAATATGGTGAGGAATGGTTTGTCATTGTCAAAAGGGGGGAGAATGTTGACTTAAGAGTTATACATTGTCCATATTTTGATAATGACTTAACCATTCCATTCATATGTAACTAATATGTTTTTTAGAGACTGATTTTAGGTATTAGGTACATGAAAAGGATCAAATTACACAAGCCCTTGTCCAAGTTTAATTCAAAAGCAACACAAATGTGCTTTTTGGGGAAGCACTCCAAATCACCTTAGAATATTTTTCTAATCATTTCTATTATAGATATGTCTTGTAACTACAATGATAAAAAAAAGTAGGGACACTTAATTCCATCGTTTTATCACTTAAAAATCATTTTGGAAAAAATATTCATAGCACTTTAATTGTTCGAGTTTGAATCTCGACTGATCTGTGATGGATTTTTGGAAATGGTTGCATCGGTCGAGTTGTACACTCACAGAACTTGACCAACCAACTTACTGACCAAAGTTGATTTTAGTTGATCGGTCGAGTTACCTCAGGACAAACTCGATCGATAGTTTGAAAATTGGCTTTGTCGGTTAGTGGATCGGTCGAGTTACATTTATTGAAACTCAACCAAATGTACTATACAGAGAACATAGAAAAAGTGATTCCAACAGTTGGAGAGTTGTTAGAAACAAAAATAGATCTGTTGCAATTTGTGAAATGGCTATTCTTTTTTCTTAAGTGATCTCACACTCAAAGGAACATCCCCAGCTATATATAGGACCTTGTGGAGTTCATTCCAAGGTTTCTCATTCATGCTATCTTTGGTCCTTGCTATAGTTGAGTGTGCTACAACCCTTTGAGCCCTTTTCTCTCTCTCCTTTACAAAGCATTTCATGATTATTAGTGAGTTAAGCATATTGTAAGAGAGCTACCTCAATGTTACCTTATAAAGCTCTCCACCTTTCCATCTTCCCAATCCCCTTTCTCAAAGAGAAAAGGCTCGAGTGATCTTCTCTGAGTGAAGGAGAAGTTCATGTTCTTCTTCAAGGTTGATGAAGGTGGAAGATCTTCTCCAAGTGAAGGAGAATGACAAGACAGAAGATCTAAGAAGAGTAGGTAATCCCTACAAGTCCAAATACTTGATGCAAGTGTGAGTATGTCCTTGGTGAAGGCTAAAGACATCATGATCAAGTGGGTGAGTCCTTGTGTAGGTTGAAGACTCTTGTGTTGGATAGGTAAGCCCTTGGATGTAAGGTGATCTTCTTGTATCTCTTATAATGGAATATAAGTATACATGGGTTGTAAAGTCCTAGAGGTTGAGCTCTCTAGTACTTGATTGATGGTCTCCTAATTTTGAGATTGGAACCACTCTAAACACCTTGTCCAAGTGTTTGTTTCAATCGCTCTCATCCTTGCTATGCTTGTTTAGATAGGAATTCAAATTCAATTTTAGCATTTGGTTTTAATTGATATAATTTGAAGGTCTAACTATTCTTGTGCAAGTTTTGAAGCTCTATTCACCCCCCTCTAGATCCCTAGATCCAACATGACCAACAACCAAACAGTTGAAGGGTTCCATAATCTTATGCAACCGAAGAAGAGAAAAAAAGGTTGATCAAGCGACCAAAACCAAAATGACCAACTCATTGACCAAAACATCACCCCAAAGTCTTCAACAACTTAGATCATAGTATGATGATCATCTTAGAGAGAGAAAACCACAAGCAAGTCATGAGCAAGATAGGTGATTATCAACACAAAACCGACCTTCAATGGATGATGTAAAAACTTAAGAAAAACATATCAAAACCCTAGAATCATGCTCCACATACGATCAACACAAAAAAACATAAGTTGAGGGATGAAAATCCAAGATCAAGAACATGAAAATAGAACCAAACTCCACCTCATGCAAGATGAATGAACCAAGATAACCACACCAAGGTTGAGATGCATGCAAAACCACCACCATCTCCACTCTATAGATTTTGGGAGGTGAATTAGGGTTTAAGCAAAGGAACACGTGCATGTAAGGTCATCATAGAGACATAACCTTTATCAAGATATCATTATCAACAACAATAAATCATGCTTTAGAATGAATTGAATGTAGAATGAAAGTGCAATAATAGAGAGGGAAGAGAGTTATATAACCCACCTTAGATGATAGATGCACCACCTCCAAGCCAAGATCTAAAGCAAGAGAAAACCCTAGCTTTGATCTCCTCTACGATCAAGCTAGTCACCACATCAAAAGAGAAGGGAAAACCCTAGGTTAAAGGGTAAGAAAGAGAACCAAAATCCTCAAGGCCAAAAAGAATAAAAGAAGTAGAGAGAAGAGAGAAGAGAGCTTCTTTTTCACTTAGATACCACCATGGTGAATCATATTCTCCGATCTTTGTGAAGAGAAGATCTTTAAGATAGCCACCATGGCTTACACCATAGTCTACGTCCAAAAGAGGAGAAAGAGGTAGGGTTCTTCAAGAAAATAAGATCAAGAGATGGATCACTTACCAAGGATCAAGGAACCACCAAAGATCACCAAGGAAGAGCTTCTACAAGCTTGGATCTCCACGTGCAAAAGATCTCAGCCACCAAACATAAAAAATGAGCTCTTCTTCACCATTAAGCACACTAGGTCCAAACACAAGATGGGAGAGAGAATAAGGAAGGATAATAGAGATACTTGCATGGGTAGGAGAGATGTTATATACTTAGGAGTAAGAGAGAGGTGAAAGGGGGTTAGGTGTCAAGATATTAGGGTTCCTCATGACACTTGTCCACCATAGAACAAACATGCATCCACTAAAACCATGCAAACCACTAAGGTCATGGAAAAAAAATCAAGTGACCTCACTTGGTCATGGATGGCCATCAGTTGTAGGAAACACGGCCACAAAGGCACATGGTCACAGAGAAACCAAGTGACCCATAACATCCAAACCATGGGTCAAGTGACCCAAAAGAGATCTCTATACCTCTACAACCATAGGGATCTCAAGGAACAACCATAAACTCATTTGACCACATAGGAAAACACCAAGAATCATCAAGGGTGGTCGTTGAAAGACCCAAAACTCAAACAATTAACATATGGTCAACATCAACATAGGGCATCAAGGAAAACCCTAGAAACAACACTCAACAAGTCACCACTTCTCTCCTCATCAAACCAAAGCACGAAAAGGAACCCCAAAGCACCATCTTAGCTCTCATAATTCCAAGGCATAAAGGCACAACTTACATATCATAAATTTCAAGATAACCCCTTTACTTTGGTAAATTGCAACTAGGTTCAAAATAAGCAAACATAGCTCAAACAACATCCAAATAGGAACAAAATGAAACCACAAGCATGTCACATGATATTAATGCATCCCAAGATATTAGATTAAGGTTTAAGCATATTATTAACTAAATCAAGCATACTCAAGAACTAAGCTAGGTTTGGGGTCTTACAACCATAAACCCCTAACAAGGATTTCACCCCTGAAATCTTGCGTGAAAAGAGATGGGCACCTCCTATGATCTTATCCTCAAGCTCCCACGTGGCTTCCTCTATGCCACTATGATGCTATAAAACCTTAACCAAAATGACATCCTTCTTCTTTAACTTCTTGATCCTCCTATCCAAGATCAACACAGGTCCTTCCACATAAGGTATGTCCTCATCCAACTCAACCTCTACTAGCTACAACACCAACTCTACTCAACCTCTACTAGCTACAACACCAACTCTTTGTTAAGGTGACACTTCCTCAACATCAACACGTGAAACACCAGATGCAACATGTGCAGCTCAGGTGGCAACTCCAACTTGTAAGCCACCTTTCCAACATGTGCCACCACCAGGTAAGGTCCCATTTACCTAGGATCTAGCTTACCCTTCTTCCCAAACCTCAAAACACCTTTCCATGGAGAGACCTTGAGATACACCCTGTCTCCCACCTGGAACTCCAGGGGACTGTGATGGTTATCAGCATATGGCTGTTTCTTGTCCTGTGCTACCTTAAACTATTGTTGAATCACTTTGATCTTCTCTATCTTTTACTGTACGAGCTCAGGACCCAAAAGCTAATACTCACTAGCCTCATACCAACACAAAGGAGATCTGTAGTGTCTTCCATACAAAGCCTCGTACGGTGCCATATCAATGCTCCTCTGATAGTTGTTATTTTAAGCAAACTCTATCAAAATGAGGTGCCCATCCCAACTGCCCAAGAACTGCAAAATACATGCTCATAACAGATCTTCTAAGATCTCTATTTTCCTTTATGACTGCCTATCTATCTATGGGTGAAATGATGTCCTAAACTTCAACTGTGTACCCATAGTTGTGTTCAAACATGTCCAAAAATGACTGGTAAATTGAGGACCTCTATCTAGCACGATGGTCGCTGGGATACCATGCAAGTGAACCATCTCATCAACATATATCTGAGCCAACTTCTCTATTGTGTACGCATATTCACATGCAAAAAGTGTGTTTTCTTTATCAACTTTTCAATTATCACTCATATGGAATCATGTCCTTTGTCTATCCTAGGCAAACCAACCACAAATTCTATCGTGACATGACCTTCCACTGTGGTATAGGCAACAATTGTAAAGTTCTTGTAGGATTCGGATGCTCTACTTTTACTTGTTGGCACACATGACACTTTTCCACAAACTAAACCACGTCACACTTTAGGCCAAGCAACCAATACAAATACTTAAGATTATGACACATATTGATGCCTAGATGCATATCATACATAGAAGAGTGAGTCTCTTCCAAGACCATCTTCCTTAAATTATCAACATTTAGAACCACCACTCTGCTGTGGTAACATATTATCCCATCCTCTGACTCATGGAATCTATAATGCTTCTCACTACCATACTCTGATCGGATCTCATGTATCATTGTATCGTCATGTTAAGCCTATCTGATCAGTAGCCTCAATGTAGGCTTCACCTGTAGTTTTGCCAATAGTCATGCTAACAAGGACACCTCCAACTTCACATTCATCTGACGCAAGGAGACCAACATGTCTCTCTTATGGCACACCAAAGAGCATAATTGTACCTTATCCACATATGATGACAAAGAAAACTTCCTACTTCGAGTGTATACCACCACATTTGCCTTCCCTAGATGGTAATCTATGGTGCAACCATAGTCTTTGTTCAGCTCCATCCCACGTCTCTATCGCATGTTCAAATCCTACTACGAAAAAGATGTACTTAAGGTTCCTATGGTCGATGAAGATCAGACACTTCTTGCCATACATATAATGCCTCCAAAACTTCAAGGCATGGACCACCACTGTAAGCTCCAAATCATGTGTTGGGTAATTCTCCTCATGCTTCTTCAACTATCACGATGCGAAGAAGATCACATTCTTATCTTGCATCAGTACACAACCCAGACCATTCCTCGAGGCATCACAAAAGACTATGTAACCCTTTCCTTGCTCTGGAAACACTAGAAAGGGAGCACTAGTTAGCTTCTCCTTCAACAACTGGAATGCACACTAACACTTATCATCCCAAACAAAAGGCACATCTTTCCTCACCAACTTCATTAGGGGTAACGCCACTACATTGAAGTTGTTGATGAACCTCCTATAGTAGCCTACCAATCCTAGAAAACTATAGACTTCTATCGACATATTCAGCTTCTCCCACTCTATCATAGACTCAACCTTCTCGGGGTCCATACAAACACCCTCAGTAGATATCATGTGTCCAAGGAAAGACACCTTCTTCAGCCAAAACTTGCATTTGCAAAACTTTGTGTACAATGATGTTGTCTCAATAAGGTTAATGACTGGCATGGATGTTGTTCATATTGTTGACTGTCTATGGAGTATATCAGGATGCCATCTATGAATACCACCACAAATTGATCAAGGGAAGGTTTGAACACCCTGTTCATCTAGTCCATGAACATTGTTAGGGCATTGGTTAGCCCAAACAGTATAACCATGAACTCATAGTGACCATACCTCATCCTAAAAGTTAACTTTTGTATGTCATATACATTGATCCACAACTGGTGATATCCTGACCTCAGATCTATCTTTGAGAAAAACACAACACCCCACAACTGATCAAATAGGTCATTAATCTGCAACAAAGGATACTTATTCTTGATTGTCACTTTGTTCAACTATTTGTAGTTAATGCACAGCCTCGTAGATCCATCCTTCTTCTTGAAAAACAAAATGGGAGCACCCCAAGGTGAAGTGTTCGGTCTGATAAAGCCTTTATCAAGCAATTCATGCAACTTCTTCTTTAGCTCTAACATCTCAGATGCACCCATCCTGTATGATGTCTGTGCTATTGGTTGCATATCAGGAACCAGATTAATCACAAAATCAATATCTATGACTGAAGGAACATCGAGAAACTCATCAGAAAACACATTTTCAAACTCATAAACAACTGACACCTCTTCTATACTTATAATTATTGCCTTAGTATCCATCACATGTGCCAAGAGCACTTCAAAACCCTGTCTCATCAACTTCTCTACCACCATTGCTAACACTAGACATGTTGAAAGAATATTCCTATATCCTTGGAAGATCCACAAAACATCACCATCGACAAACATTGCTACCTTGAAACTACAATTCAAGATCATCGGATACTTCTCCAGAGTATCCATTCCAAGGATCACATTGAATCCATGCATATCAAGTGGTATAAGGTCCACTTGTATGTTGTGTCCCAAGAAAGAAAGAACGTAGGAAGGACACACCTCCCACAACTCAGTAGAATTAACAAAGGGGGTTTCTAAGAGAATGCTATCACGTCTACGACTAATAGGCAAAGAACAACTAATAATCGCTTCTCGAATGATAAAAGAGTTTGTCACACCTGAGTCAACCAAAATAGATATAAAGCAAGAAGAACACAAATTAGAATGAAATAACTCCATATGACATGTCATGACTTGCGGGTTGACCACTCCTTCTGGTTGACTCATGGCATAGAATCGAGCCATTCCCTATTGTTTTCCCCTTCCTCTGTTGGTTTGTCCAAAATAACAAGCATGTGATGTTTGTCCACATCCTCAGCCACTTCCACTATTGAACTGCTACTGCGATCCTTGTTGACTTTGTCTCAGCTGCTGGGTCACCTTGTCATCTCTCCAGGGCAGTTCTATCTAATGTGTCCCACTTGTCCACACTTATGGCAAGTCATGGAGTCATACTATGGTCGTGATGGCCCTTTCACCGATACCAATATTGCAATTTGGGCTCCTATAAGTAGACAACTACGACCTCTACCTCTGCTCAGTGACCACTGTGATTGACTTGCCAATCTATGATGAGATGGTGACATCGAAAACCTAGGCTTCTTGAAGCCTCCATATGACTATACTTGATTTTGTGCAGGACTCTCCTTGGCGTTCATCTGCTGCTTCTCCACCACAGACTGTTCTATCCTGCTGACCAACTCCACAAATGTAGATAATATTGGCATCATCAACTCTGTACTCAAACCCTTCTCGAACCGTCTGATCCTCTCCTTGTCTGTAGCTATCATATGTGGACAAAACCATAGAAGCTCCATAAACTTACCTTCATACTCATTGATAGACATAGATCCCTATTGGATCTTCTCAAACTACGTGATCTTCTCATCCAGGTAGGTCTTGGGCAAGTACTGACTCACAAACTCCTGTCAAA
The DNA here is from genome assembly GCA_963693085.1 of Alisma plantago-aquatica. Taxonomy (NCBI): domain Eukaryota; kingdom Viridiplantae; phylum Streptophyta; class Magnoliopsida; order Alismatales; family Alismataceae; genus Alisma; species Alisma plantago-aquatica. The sequence continues at coordinate 565,755,475 of OY856409.1, read as the reverse complement.
ACTTTTCCCAACTGATCATGACACCAAGCCTCTTCTCTTCCTCAATGGACCATCGATGGCCAACACTCCCTTTCAACAGGTACATTGCATGCTTCACCTTATCTTCTTCAGGGATGTTGAGGATTTTGAAAGCCTTCTCCATCTCTATCAACCACAGATCTGCATTTTTCGGGTCTTATGTACCCGCATACTCCACCTCCCCTACATGCCTTAGCCTTTTAAAGGTCTTCCCAGAACCTGAAGACTCCACATTGGTGACTTCCGCTTTCACTTAGGGTGGGGGCATTTTGTCCGCCATATGTGTCATTGTGGCCATGAACTATCCAAACATGGACTAAAAAGCACGATTGGACACCACAGTTGGGTCAAACTGGGGCACCTCAGGAACAACATCAACTCTCTCCTACATCCTGGTACCACCACCTAGTGCAGCAACACTACTCTCAATAGCATGTTCTTTGTTCTTTCCATCCATCTTCTCTTCTTCTTCTTCTTCTGCATAAGTAGAAGTTACCATAAGACAGACTAGAGGACATGAACAAACACAATCCTAGTCCTATGTCCTTGTAGACTCAATGAACCTAGAGCTTTGATACCAACCAAATGTGACACACTCATCACACAAAAGGGAGATTGCTCAAAACAAAGTGTGGAACTAATACTAATCAACCAGGTTACCCGAAAATATAGGAAATTAAAATCAATTTCACATATATACCTCCAGTGGAAACATATCACATCTGATTCCACAAAACCACATGAATCTATATAAATTTTCCACCAAAACATATCACATCTGATTCCACAAAACCACAAAACACTGCTCATTGGCTCACTGGCCTCGGGTTGTTACATCTATAACAACATGTCTATATACATACATGCCATATATGCACAAGAAAGCATACTATCAAACCATCGTCTCTATATACAAAACCACAAAACTTCCCCCAAGGACCTAAGAGTATAGGGAGACACATAGGACTCTACTAAAAAACACTAGCAGCATATCCAACCTTCACTCAACTACTGCTCCTCTTGCTGCTCGGCCTTAATAGCATGACTCTCTACCTCTTCGTGCTAGATCACCTAAAAATGTGGAACCACAGGGTGATACCAAACATCCTAGCGAGAGATATAACTCTCCTCCAATGTCTATTAAAAGCACATGTAAACTAAAATAGATAGATAAAATTGTTATCAGGTTGATCAGATTCAGCTAAACGATATGTATTCAAATGATAAAGCAGATTAAGCAGCATAAGCAGTTACCACTGAGTAGTAGAACAAATTAAAATTTTAGAAGGAATATGAACAACATGTATAACAAATTATTTCTCTGACTGCATTATAATTCAAGAAATTAGTACAAAGATAAGGCAAAGGGGTCATCCAATGTGAGTCATGTTTAACCCTAAGTAATTACACTACATGGTTGTATTACATTTTTTATTATGCCCTGAGGAGATGAGGTATACCACTCATACTCCAATTAACCACCACTAAGTCAAAATTAGTGACATACAAGATCAATGGAAGAGCATGAATCCATGACCTCTCCACACCCTCGGTCACTCTGATTCTGGCACAGTGACATATCAACTCCAACTATAAAACACCCATCCCGCCTTGGTATATAGGTCATGGTGCTAGTGAACTGAGATATGACCACAACCGTTCTCTTACTAGGGTATGACTGCAGTAATATCAGTAAACATATCATGTCACATGTAGTAAATTGCATCATCTAAGATACGGTCTCGATCGTTCTCCTTCCATGGTATTATGACCTCAGTCATCCCAGTATATCAAGGATATAAGGAGATACCTCAACTTGCACCCCACATATTCAGCAATATGTGCTCTGAGTTTCCCGTAGGAATTGCTCATTTCACCATCCATCTAATACTGATACTAAAGATGGATTTATGGCACATGGTAACTACATGATTAGGGTTTCACTTGATTAATTAAGACAATTGGGTATATTTTAGCATCAGTCAAGTTGCAACGTACAAACCATGAACAAACTCTACAAGGATAAGGGCATAATACAACTTCAGAAGATATAAAATTTTTGATGTATCAACCTATCACATCATCTGATGATACTACTTGCCACACAAGTCTATCACAATTATCACATTTTCATTGGATATCAATCCATCATCACATAACTTGGAGGATAACACCTCACACCAGGCTTTAAGCCCTTCTAGGTCATAAGACTCATCACATCAACATGCCTCATCAAGGCTCATAACCATCATCCTATGACATATGATCACCATCATAGCATTCAAAAGATATGGCAATCATTCACCTGCATGGTTAGTATCATACAAATAGGAGAGAGAAATAATGTATCATCACTACATAATATCACATTGCACAAAGTAGGCAACCATTATTGTAGTCCCACATTACGATTAGGGTTTCAACATTATGTTTGATTAGGGTCCTACATCACAAAAATATCAACAACCTTAGGTGTTTCATCTTTCCACATTCTTGGAACATCCTTTGTGGTCCTTCATGACCAACATCAAGACAACCATTCATATCAATCACATGTCATAATCCTTAATCAGTTAAATAGTGCATTAGGTCACAAACCATGCGATCAAAGGGAGGAACTCATCATGGTCGAAGGAGACTTCACCATGGTCAAAGGCACATCAATGATTAGAAACACCACCTACCATCAGCAGTCAAAGAAGGTTGATAGGTCATGCAATTGAAGGTTAATCTTAAGGCAAACAACCCAAACCAGCGACTAAAGCCATCACTAAAAGCAAACGGTTGAAGGAAGACCATCATCTAGTGGTTGAAGGGAGACTACCAACCAAACGATCGAAGGGTTCCATAATCTTATGCAACCAAAGAAGAAAAAAAGGTTGATCAAGTGACCAAAACCAAGGTGACCAACTCATCGACCAAAACAACACCCCCAAGTCTTCAATAACATAGCTCATAGTATTATGATCATCTTAGAGATAGAAAACCACTAGCAAGTTATGATCAAGATAGGTGATCATCAACATGAAAATGATCAAGTGATAATGTAAAAACTTAAGAAAAACATCACCAAAACCCTAGAATCATGCTCCACATATGATCAACACAAAAAAACATAAGTTGAGGGGTGAAAACCCAAGATCAAGAACATGAAAATAGAACCAAAATCCACCTCATGCAGGGTGACCGAACCAAGAACCAAGATAACCACACCAAGGTTGACATGCATGCAAAACCACCATCATCCCCACTCTATAGATTTTGCGTTGGTGAATTAGGGTTTAAGCAAAGGAACAAGTGCATGCAAGATCATCATAGAGACATAAACCTAATCAAGATATCAATATCAAAAACAATAAATCATGGTTTAGAATGAATTACATGTAGAATTAAAGTGCAATAATAGAGAGGGAAGAGAGTTATATAACTCGCCTTAGATGATAGTTGCACTGCCTTTAAGCAAATCTCCAAAGTAAGAGAAAACCCTAGATTTGATCTCCTCTACAATCAAGCTAGTCACCACCTCAAAAGAGAAAGAAAAATCCTAGGTTAAAGGGTAAGAAAGAGAATAAAAAACTTGAAGGCCAAAAAGAATAAAAGAATGAGAAAGAAGAGAGAAGAGAGCTTCTTTTTCACTTAGATACCACCATGGTGAACCATAGTCTCTGATCTTTGTGAAGAGAAGATCTTCAAGATAGCTACCATGGTTTACACCATAGTCTACGACCAAAAGAGGAGAAAGGTGTAGGGTTATTCAAGAAAATGAGATCAAGAGATGGATCACTTACCAAGGATTAAGGAACCACCAAAGATCACCAAGGAAGAGCTCTCCAAGCTTGGATCACCATATGCAAAAGATCTCAGCTACCAAGCACCAAAGATGAGCTCTTCTTCGCCACCAAGAACACTAGGGAAAAATAGAAGATGGGATAGAGAAGAAGGAAGGTTAAATGAGATACTTACATGCATAGGAGAGGTTTTATATACTTAGGAGTAAGAGAGAGGTGAAAGGGGTTTAGGTGTCAAGATATTCGGGTTCCTCATGACACATGTCCACCAAAGAACAAACATGTATCCACTAAAACAATGCAAACCACTAAGGTCATGAAAAACAAGAAGCCCAAGTGACCTCAATTGGTCATGGATGACCATTGATCATAGGAAATACATGACCACAAAGACACATGGTCACAGAGAAACCAAGTGACCCAAGGCATCCAAACCCTATGACAAACGACCTAAAAAAGGACTATATACCTCTGCGACCATAGGGATCTCAATGCTCAACCAAAAACTCATTCGACCACAGAGGAAAAAATCAAGGACTATCAAGGGTGTTGTTGAAAGACACAAAACTCAGATGGTCAAACATATGGTCAACGTCAACATAAGGCATCAAGGCAAACCCTAGAAACAACACTCAACAAGTCACCACTTCTCTGCTCATCAAACCAAAGCACAACAAGGGGCCCCAAAGTACGATATTCTCTCTAATGATGCCAAGGCACAAAGGGCACAACTTACATGTGACAAATGTCAAGATAACTGTTACAACCTCACCTTTCAGTAACTCCCAATTAAGGGAGACTAAGAGGATAAAGCCGCAACCATTTATTCTGGATCAAAGGTTCGACATATAACCATAAACAATTATTAAATTCTAACATACTATATTGAAAAATTGTAATAAAAATTTTCTTTACATACCTTGAAAAGTTGGGAACTATCTTCTAACCACAACTTAACTAATATATCTAATTCCTCCTTGTTCTTTAATTCTTGAATTCACAATATGTCGCTTTACTGTTTGTGCTGTTGAGGATTTTACCTAAAACGCCGACAAACAAAAACGACGATCAACTGAAGCCTGTATGTGGAGGGAGCAGATAATGATCAACTAGGTTAACAATATAATCACTCAATTAATCATTTCACAATCAAGTTTTCGTTTTAAGCCAAACTACTCAATCCATCTTTTCCACAACTCTGTGTTGTCCCTATAAGGACTTACATGGTACCGCTATTAAGGTGACTTGATGGACCTGCCCTCTAGGCAGCCAAAGTCTTTCATGACCCTACCCTCTAGGCAGTCAAAGTCATTCATGACCCTACCCTCTAGGCAGTCAAAGTCATTCATGACCTGATGTACCTACCCTCTAGGTAGTCTTTTATTAGGTCAGCCATTACAACACAGAGGAAATCAAGGATTGAGCTAGAAGGCATATACATTAGGTGATAGTCATAGTCACTTTATACTTTGCATGAAAGAAATAAACACCCAAACTGTTTAGTTGCATTCAATGTGATTTAACATTCGGGAAACATCGAGAAACATAAGAGGTTAACCATAAGTAACCACTTACCTTTAAATGCAGATTTCAAGATAGAAAGAGAAACCCAATCAACAAGAAAAACTTGAAATAAAAGGACAATTTTCCTTTTATTAATATTCATCTAATTTTCATCATATTACTTAGGGTTTCAGTTCCTATTTTATGGTTCCTTTAGAAATTAGGGTGTTCACTTCTTCTTTCCTTATTATCATCCTTAATTTATTAAACCACATAAAATCCCTAATTTCTCAGTAAATTTTCTTTATTAAGCTTCTAATTATCTTATTCCACAAAAACATGCTTTTTATCTCCTTTTATCCCAAATTAGGGTTTCCATGTAAATTAACTTCCTTTTTAGACATTATAACTCTAAATCCCATACTTTTGCATTCAAACTGATAATCACATCACCTTTATCATTAACAAAGTTAAACTTATCAGTTTGATCTATTGATTTACCAAAATACACTTTAATCATGCAATTAGGGTTTCTCATCAATTCTTAATACACTTTATTAACAATTTAAGGTGTTTTTGCAAAACGAACTAGAATCAGGTTACACTTTCATTTTTAACAGATTCCTCGTATTTTTTAATACAATTTTCATATATAAAGTTTTCTCATATGAGTTTCCTAGAAAATTCTATTAATTTCGCAAGATAAATCATTTTTCTATAATTTCTATCAGAGAGGTGAATTACCGGAAAAACTATGTCCGTTGGATCGGTGCGCCGCTGAACCTCCTTCTGATCTGACGCTCCTCATCAGTCGGCTCCCTTGCGTGCACGCCTTTCATCTCAGTCAGTGGGATAACCCGAAGTCCACGATGGACTCCCGATCTAGCGGCCCGCGATGGAATCACTTAACACGGCCGAGCCTCCTTCCCTGGCACCGTCGGATCAGGATCGAATGATAGCCAGGCGTCGTCCTCCTTCGAACCCAGCAACCAGTGTCGCGGCGGCGCTCTCATCGGAGAGAAACCAATCGGGCAGGCTAGTGCGCGGAGAGAAACAAGAAGCAGCCAGTCGAGATCGCAGCGAATTGAGGGACCGAGAGGTGCCCTTATATAGGCAGTGGGAGGCCCCTATTAGAGTTCCCAAACCCGCCGCCAAACCTGGTTCCAGCCCAATTGGGCGTTTCTAGAACACTCCCTGAAAGCCGGCAAAACCTAGGTCTAGATTGTTCGCCACGGTCTCCCGGACTCAAAGGGACATCAAACTCGAGTGCACATGCACTGAATCAGTCGGGAAAGCGAGGGGAAAATCCCCTGTATCGTGCTACAGTCTGAGTCCCTTTGGGACTCTGGACGATGACCATGATCTGTTGGATTAAAATCCAACGGTCAGCGTTGTCCACGTTTAAACTAAAAAGGAAAATCAATTCCTAAATATTCAAGGAAAATGCTATTTTGATGATAACTTGAAAATTCAATAACTCTCAATCCTTAACTCTGTTTTATCTCAAATTTTGAGGAAAACTCGTTTATACTTTTATCTCTCCTTGTACAAAAATTGGAGTCATTATCACGAGGAAACGATCCCTTTACTTCAGTTTCAAGTTATCTCTTATTTAATTGTATTTTCCACATATTCCTTATTTTTTTTGCCATTATCTAATTATCCTGAGTTCCTTGAACCCCAAGGAACCCTTTTTAACTCGAAATCTTATTTTGGGAAAATATCTTAGCCTTAAAATCATTTCATTTTATTTTCCTCATATCTTCCTTTATTAAATGAAATTCCTTTTTCATTTCTTTTTGTTTTTCTTTTAATCTTTCCATTGGGCTCAACAGCCTCAAAGGCCCAATAAGAAAACATACAAGTTATTAAACACACAATCCATTCAATCCATTCAAACAATTCATCATATCAACCATGAATTTCATTTTTCTTTAAAAAGAACCTTTATAATTTCATTACATAATTTGGAGAAATCGAGGTTATAACATCCTCCCCTCCTTATAGGAATTTTGCCCTCAAAATTCATCAATCAAGCAAACAAATCAGGATATGCTTTTTCCATGTCCATCTTCAGCTCCCATGTGGCCTCATCCTCTCCATGGTGTTTCCAAAGAACCTTTACCATCTCTATATTCTTATTTCTGAGCTCTTTTACCTTAGTATCTATAATACGCAAAGGTAACTCAGGATAAGACAGCTTTCCTTGAAGCTCAATAGGTTCAATGCTCAACACATGGCTCGGGTCTTGCACATATCGCTTCAGATTGGACACGTGAAACACATCATGCATCATACTATATTGAGGGGGTAACGCCAAACGATAAGCCGCCTCACCAATCCATTCTAAAACCTCAAACGGACCCACATATCGGGGACTCAACTTTCCTCTATTTTTAGCTATAGCTCGGAGCGGTCGGATTTTGAGAAAAACATGCTCTCCCACAGTGAAATGCACATCAGTCCTCTTCGCATCAGCATACGACCTTTGTCTATCATGGGCTCTCTTTAGCCTTTGCCTGATCAAAGCGACTTTATCAGCATACACTTGGAGTTCATCTGACCTCAACAAGGTCCTCTCACCAACATCATCCCAGTGAAGTGGTAACCGACACGGTCTCCCGTACAGAGCTTCATATGGAGGCATCCCGATACTGGCTTGGTAACTATTGTTGTATGCAAACTCTGCTAGAGGTAAGTACTGCTCCCATGATCCACCCCAATTGAGCACACAAGCTCTCAAAAGATCCTCTAAGGTCTGAATTGTCCTTTCTGACTGACCATCTGTCTGGGGGTGATAGGCGGTACTGAACTTTAACCTGGTACCAAGTTCCTCTTGTACTTACTTCCACAGTTTGGAAGTAAACTTCGGATCTCTATCAGATATGATGGAATTGGGTACGCCATGCAAACGCACTATCTCTCGAATGTACAACTCAGATAAGTCTCTCACTTTGGCAGTGGTTTTCAGTGCAAGGAAGTGTGCTGACTTGGTAAGGCGATCCACCACAACCCATATTGCGTCATGACCTCTCTTGGTCCGGGGTAAACCCACCACAAAATCCATGGTGATCTGATCCCATTTCCATTCTGGAATCTCTATAGACTGTAAAAGTCCACCGGGTCGTTGATGTTCAGCCTTCACCATCTGGCACGTAAGACAACTGGCCACATAAGCTGCAATGTCTCTCTTCATCCCTGACCACCAGAAAAACCTCTGCATGTCCTTAAACATCTTAGTAGTCCCTGGGTGCACTGTGTACTTAGAACCATGAGCTTCTTTTAAGATACGTTCCTTCAGTGGTGAGTCTTCAGGAATCCATATACGATTCTCGAATCTGATTCCTCCATCTACTCCCAAAGAAAGGCGGGTCTGAGGCTTCTTCATCAAGCCTCTCATCTTGTTAAGTTCACTACTGACCATCTTTGCTGCCACAATTTCACTCAACAAATCAGACTGTATCTGAATGTTGGCCAATCGAACTCGATCACCTAATGGTTGAGGAGACCATTTCACCAGCTCTTCTAGGCTCTTCCACTGACTAGACAGAACAGTTGCACACCGAAGTTGTTTCCGACTCAACGCATCTGCCATAACATTTGCCTTCCCGGGATGATAGGCAATGGTGAAATCATAATCCTTCATGTATTCCATCCATCTTCGTTGTCGTAGGTTTAAGTCTTTCTGTGTCAGAAGGTACTTCAAGCTCTTATGGTCAGTGAAGATCTCAAAAGTAGCACCATACAAGTAATGCCGCCAAATCTTCAAGGCATGAATGATAGCAGCCAACTCTAGGTCATGTGTCGGGTAATTCACCTCATTAGGCTTGAGTTGTCGGGAAGCATACGCAACCACATGTCGATTCTGCTCCAATACACAGCCAAGACCCATTTTGGATGCATCGATGAAGATCATGAAACCCTCATTGCCTGATGGTAGAGTCAGAACTGGTGCAGTGGTCAACTTTTCTTTCAATTCTTGAAAACGAGCCTCACAGACATCAGACCACACAAACTTCACCTCCTTCTGAGTCAACATGGTCAAGGGAAAGGCAGTTTTTGAGAAATCTGAAATGAAACGCCGATAATATCCTGCTAACCCCAAGAAGCTTCGGATCTCGGAGGGGTTCTTCGGTGTAGGCCAGTCTCGAACTGCTGACACCTTGGCAGGATCCGCGGCGATCGTTCCTCCTGAGATGATATGCCCAAGGAACATGACTCGGTCTATCCAAAACTCGCATTTTGAGAATTTCCCATAGAACTTCTGCCTTCTCAGGATATCAAGGACTTTACTTAGGTGGTCTCGGTGTTTCTCTAAGTCATTGGAGTATACCAAGATGTCATCTATGAACATTATGACAAACGAGTCAAGGAAGGGTTGAAACACACTATTCATAAGGTTCATGAACACACTGGGTGCATTGGACAATCCAAAAGGCATAACCACAAATTCATAATGGCCATATCGTGTTCGAAAAGATGTTTTTGGGATGTCCTCACTCTTGATTCTCAACTGATGGTAACCTGATCTTAAGTCAATTTTGGAAAAGACTCGAGCAGACTTCAACTGGTCAAACAGGTCATCTATTTGGGGTAAAGGGTATTTGTTCTTAATGGTAGCTTGGTTAATCATCCGGTAATCTATGCACATACAGAGCGAGCCATCCTTTTTCTTTACAAATAGGACTGGAGCTCCCCATGGTGATGTGCTAGGTCAGATAAAACCCTTGTCTAGCAATTCCTGCAATTGTTTCTTCAACTCGAGCAACTCTACGGGTGCCATTCTATAAGGTGCACGTAAAATAGGGCTTGTTCCTAGAGCTAGCTCTATGGAAACATCCACCCCTCTCTCGGGAGGAATCCCGGGTAGATCATCCGGAAAAACATCTGCATAGCTCTTGACTACCTCTATTTCCTCTAAGGGTTGCACCTTGGGTTCGGGCTCGGTAACAACTGCTAGGAAAGCTTGACAACCTTTACTCATCATTCTTTTTGGCTTCAGGGATGACACACACAAACTGGTGGTGGCATCTTTCCTACCTCTAATGACAAAGGGTGGGTGACCTAGTTCCCTAATGATCACTTTCTTTTCCCTACAGTCGATTTGGGCCCTATAAGTATAAAGCCAATCCATTCCAATGATCACATCAAAATCATTCATGTCATGAAGGATAAGGTCTGTAGGAAATCCACGATCTCTATATTTCACAGGTATTACCGGAGTTTTCAAAAGAGAGGTAAAGATTCGACCACTTGGGGTTGTAACATCTAAGACATATCCTAAATCCTTGATATCCAAACAAAGCATAGTTGCAAGATTCCTCAAAATGAAAGTATTAGTAGATCTAGAATCAAATAATGCTTTTACATTATGTCCCATGACTTCAAGCATGCCTACATTATTGTTCACCATACATTAGACTATCACATTCTTAACTTCCAAAACATAAAGAAAACTCTATGGGTTATTACCCTCAATCAACTGATTTGCATTTGCTTGAGCTTCTTCATTGTCGATGGCGAACACTCGAGCTTAACTTCTTTCTCCAGCAGGTGGGGCCACAGCTACTGGTGGAGCTTCTACCGGTAGGGCTGCCACTGGACCTGGTCCTTTTGGCTCTGGTAGAGGACAAGCAGCTTGGATATGCCTCTCTTGGTGACAACAGAAATAGACTCTCTTCTTGTGGTGGCACTCACCGAGATGCCCTCTTCCACATGAGCGGCATCGCGGTCGATTATTCTCTTGATGGGGTCTCCCTTTTCCTCCATGTCTTCCCTTGGCTTGATGATGACCTGGACCCTTCTTATGATGATTCTTCGGTCCTCGGGTTCCCTCAGTGAAACCCAAATACCCCTTGGGTGGAAGCTGTGCAGGCATTACGGTTCTTTCCATGTCTAAGGCAGTGTTGTAAGCTTCTGCGAAGGTTTTAGGTTTGCTTGCCATCACATGAGGCTTCAAGGCAGGGTGAAGACGCTCTATGAAGTGATCCACTCTCCTTTCCTCATCCATCTTGTACCCAAAACGTTCCAGGATTCGAAACTTGCACCCAAAATCTGCCACAGAGGAATTTCCTTGAGTCATGTTAGTGAATTCCCTTTCCTTCTCTTTCTTAGCTGCAACCGGGACGAATCTGGAAGTGAATATGGTCTTGAAATCAGCCCATGCCATTGGTTCCTCAGTCAGATCTCGGCCTGTGATGTGAGTCTCCCACCATATCTTAGCTGCTCCTTCCAAAAGGTGAGCAGCATAGAGGACCTTCTTGCTCGGTTGTACTTCAAGCATGCGGAAACCATTCTCTATTGCAAGTATCCAGGCCTCTACTTTATCAACCACCTCAGTCTTATCTTCTCCCCAGAACTTTTCTATGTTCAACTTAACAAAGTCTAGGATGGTGGCTCCCACACGTGGACGAATAGGGTGTGGTTCACCATTCTCAGCTCTAGCTATGTCTTGAAGGGCCAAAGCACTAATAGCTTCTGTCAACTTCCTCTGTTGCTCTAACCACAAGGTATCATGGGTATGGATCGTCATGGTGGGTTCGGAATCATTGACTGGGTCCTCATCCATCTGGGCTTCTTCCTCATACACATGTTGCTCTTCATATCCTTGATCTTCTTCTTGGTTCAGGTTACTAAATGGTACTGGGTCAGGGTTAGGGACTTCTTGAGTGACTTCTTCAGGCCTCTTCCTCTTCTTAGAGGATCCACCCTCATGGTTCCTATTCCTCTTTTCAGAAGACTCCTTTACTTTACGGGGAGGCCAAACACTCCTAGCCGGTTTTCCGGAGCCCTCGGGAATAGCCACAGTCTTGGTTCTTGCCATCTACATAAGCATAACAAGCAAACCTTTAGTTTATCATTTAAACTAGTTATACTTATGTTCAATGATATCTCATTACATATCTTTTATTAATTTGTTGGAGGATTCTTAAACCCTTAACTTATGTGCCCATACCACATGAGTGTGGAGGAGAGAGAGAATCCTACTCTTAAAGCCTTAATAGAATATGTGATGAGAGGGGATGAATAGGATGAGAGAGTCCTAAAGGTGTCTTATTTCGATTCATACCCTAAGACTTTGCCAGGCGGTCACACGGGTCCGGGAGTCCTCGTATTCCGACTAGCGGTGCGGAGGAAAATCTTACCAGCCCCCGGTCATGATCCCTTTCTAGACACCTCTGTCTTTTGGATACTCCTCTAATAACTCCCTTGGGTTCTATGGAGTTTGTAAAATTTAATAATTACTAATGGTTACATGAAGAACCCAGGCTCTAATACCAAATGTTACAACCTCACCTTTCAGTAACTCCCAATTAAGGGAGACCAAGAGGATAAAGCCGCAACCATTTATTCTGGATCAAAGGTTCGACATATAACCATAAACAATTATTAAATTCTAACAGACTATGTTGAAAAATGGTAATAAAAATTTTCTTTACATACCTTGAAAAGTTGGGAAGTATCTTCTAACCACAACTTAACTAATCTATCTAATTCCTCCTTGTTCTTTAATTCTTGAATTCACAATATGTCGCTTTACTGTTTGTGTTGTTGAGGATTTTACCTAAAATGCCGACAAACAAAAACGACGATCAGCCGAAGCTGGTATGTGGAGGGAGCAGATAATGTTCAACTAGGTTAACAATATAATCACTCAATTAATCATTTAACAATCAAGTTTACGTTTTAAGCCAAACTACTCAATTCATCTTTTCCACAACTCTGTGTTGTCCCTATAAGTACTTACATGGTACCTCTATTAAGGTGACTTGATGGACCTGCCCTCTAGGCAGCTAAAGTCTTTCATGACCCTACCCTCTAGGCAGTCAAAGTCATTCATGACCCTACCCTCTAGGCAGTCAAAGTCATTCATGACCTGATGTACCTACCCTCTAGGTAGTCTTTTATGAGGTCAGCCATTACGACACAGAGGAAATCAAGGATTGAGCTAGAAGGCATATACATTAGGTGATAGTCATAGTCACTTTATACTTTGCATGAAAGAAATAAACACCCAAACTGTTTAGTTGCATTCAATGCGATTTAACATTCGGGAAACATCGGGAAACATAAGCGGTTAACCATAAGTAACCACATACCTTTAAATGCATATTTCAAGATAGAAAGAGAAACCCAATCAACAAGCAAAACCTGAAATAAAAGGACAATTTTCCTTTTATTAATATTCATCTAATTTTCATCATATTACTTAGGGTTTCAGTTCCTATTTTATGGTTCCTTTAGAAATTAGGGTTTTCACTTCTTCTTTCCTTATTATCATCCTTAATTTATTAAACCACATAAAACCCCTAATTTCTCAATAAATTTTCTTTATTAAGCTTCTAATTATCTTATTCCACAAAAACATGTTTTTTATCTCCTTTTATCCCAAATTAGGGTTTCCATGTAAATTAACTTCCTTTTTAGACTTTATAACTCTAAATCTCATAATTTTGCATTCAAACTGATAATCACATCACCTTTATCATTAACAAAGTTAAACTTATCAGTTTGATCTATTGATTTACCAAAATACACTTTAATCATGCAATTAGGGTTTCTCATCAATTCTTAATACACTTTATTAAAAATTTAAGGTGCTTTTGCAAAACGAACTAGAATCAGGTTACACTATCATTTTGAACAGATTCCTCATATTTTTCTATACAATTTTCATAATTAAAATTTTCTCATACGAGTTTCCTAGCAAATTCTATTAATTTCGCAAGATAAATCATTTTTCTATAATTTCTATCAGAGAGGTGAATTACCGAAAAACTACGTCCGTTGGATTGGTGCGCCGCTGAACCTCCTTCTGATCTGACGCTCCTCGTCAGTCGGCTCCCTTGCGTGTGCACCTTCCGTCTCAGTCTGTGGGATCACCCGGAGTCCACGATGGACTCCCGATCTAGCGGCCCGCGATGGAATCACTTAACACGGCCGAGCCTCCTTCCCTTGCACCGTCGGATCAGGATCGAATGACAGTCGGGCATCGTCCTCCTTCGAACCCAGCAACCAGTGTCGCGGAGGCGCTCTTGTCGGAGAGAAACCAATCGGGCAGGCTAGTGCACGGAGAGAAACAAGAAGCAGCCGGTCGAGATCGCAGCGAATTGAGGGACCGAGGGGTGCCCTTATATAGGCAGTGGGAGGCCCCTATTAGGGTTCCCAAACCCGCCGCCAAACCTGGTTCCAGCCCAATTGGGCGTTTCTAGAACACACCCCGAAAGCCGGCAAAACCTAGGTCTAGATTGTTCGCCACGGTCTCCCGGACTCAAAGGGACATCAAACTCGAGTGCACATGCACTGAATGAGTCGGGAAAGTGAGGGGAAAATCCCCTGTATCGAGCTACAGTCTGAGTCCCTTTGGGACTCTGGACGATGACCGCGATCTGTTGGATTAAAATCCAACGGTCAGCGTTGTCCGCATTTAAACTAAAAAGGAAAATCAATTCCTAAATATTCAAGGAAAATGCTATTTTGATGATAACTTGAAAATTCAATAACTCTCAATCCTTAACTCCGTTTTATCTCAAATTTTGAGGAAAACTCGTTTATACTTTTATCTCTCCTTGTACAAAAATTGGAGTCATTATCACGAGGAAACGAGCCCTTTACTTCAGTTTCAAGTTATCTCTTATTTAATTGTATTTTCCACATATTCCTTATTTCTTTTGCCATTATCTAATTATCCCGAGTTCCTTGAACCCCAAGGAACCCTTTTTAACTCGAAATCTTATTTTGGGAAAATATCTTAGCCTTAAAATCATTTCATTTTATTTTCCTCATATCTTCCTTTATTAAATGAAATTCCTTTTTCATTTCTTTTTGTTTTTCTTTTAATCTTTCCATTGGGCTCAACGGCCTCAAAGGCCCAATAAGAAAACATACAAGTTATTAAACACACAATCCATTCAAACAATTCATCATATCAACCATGAATTTCATTTTTCTTTAAAAAGAACCTTTATAATTTCATTACATAATTTGGAGAAATCGAGGTTATAACAATAACCCCTCTACTTGGGTAAATTGTGACTAGGTCCAAAACAAGCAAACATAGCTCAAACAACATCTAAACAGGACCAAACTGAAACCACAAGCATGTCACATGATATTAAGGCATCCCAAGAGATTAGATTAAGGTTTAAGCATCTTATTAAGTAAATAAAGCATACTCAAGCACTAACATAGGTCAGGGGCCTTACAGGGATAATGTTTGATAATCTTGTTGGTAACAAATTGCTGGTAATTGAACACTGAATCCTAGATTTTGAGGATAATATTAATAAAAAATAATAAACAATGAGAAGATAATGTTAAACCCTAATTGTATAAGAATAATAAAGGAAGTTTTAGAAGTTGAAACTAAGTTTTAAAATCATATTCTTTGGATCCTAATTAGTCTATGTGCAGAGTTTCAACCAAATTGGTCAATGTTTGCTAGTCCAATTTAATAAGAGAAGATAACCTTGAATAATGTAATCCTAATATCAACCAGACTTTAATTCATTTGATTTATTCCCCAGATTTTAGTCACACATTTGGTTTAAAAAAGTTGTATCTCTTCAATAGTCTACTTATCACATGTCTTTATATAAATGAATCCTTAGATGACTATTGTTTGAGGATCCATAGGTTCAATTGTCTCCTTCCTTGAGTCCCTTTGTTAGTTGGACTCAAATAGTCCATAAACTCCTCATCCTCCTGGTCTCCCTCTCTCTCCATCCTTCCCACACTTGTTTTTTTTCCTTTGCATTACTTGTGATTATCCACACATGTAGAGATTGATTTTGATCGAGATGTGCCTCCCCCATATCCTACTTGACAATGGGTTTCCCTTTCCCATTTCTTCCAAGCTCCACATGAATTCCCAGGTTCTTTTGACATCTTACCCTATATAAATAATCATTCCTACATTGCCTTCATACACCAAGAATTCATCTCACAATCTTCATTCATTGTCAATCGCTTTGTGCCTAGTCTGTCAAACTTTGTGTACTTGTGCTTTGTACCATGGCTTTGATAGGAAGGTTGATAACTTCACAACTTGTGAAAATATTGGTCATGGATTCAATACCCTTATGGAGGCCTCTACATCTTCATTTGAGTAAGTCTGTAGTTCCTATTTGTTTTCCTAAGTTTTCATCTCCCGCTTTAATGGATCCAATGTGATGACTTTCCTTAGTGATCTAGTCACCGATTCAATTTGTTTTTGTCTAGTTTGACTTTGTTGGGTTGCCATGAGGGATTCCTATATTGTGTTTCTTTGCTTGGTTGTTGGGTTCTAGGAGGCTAATTAGCTTGCACCCTGCTAGCTATTATGACATGTGCATTGCTCGCCTTTGGCTAGCTCGCAATCCTTTGTTGGGCTCGCTGAGTTCACCTTGAGGTTAGGAAGCTAATGAGGCTTGTTTTGTGCACCTATTTTGGATAAGTATAATATATTGGTTTCAGATTAAAGAATAGGATGTTGCCTATGTATAGGTCAAAGAGAATGAATGAGGAAGAAGATGACTACCAAAAGTTTTGTGTGATCTCCCTGGATTTTATTCGAATCTATCACGCATATAATGGGTGTTTCAGTCTTTTTGTCTCTAATGTGATATTATGTTGCATGTTCACATAAACGGATGGTTTTAAGCATATTACCTATCATGCATAAAGATAATTATGTGTGATTCAAGGGCTTAGTCATCTTTTACCTTGGTTTTATTATGACATATCAATAAATTTGGCTAACATTGAACCTAAGTTTTAAAATCAGATTCTTTGGGTCCTAATTAGTCTATGTGCAGAGTTTCAACCAAATTGGTCAATGTTTGCTAGTCCAATTTAATAAGAGAAGATAACCTTGAATAATTTAATCCTAATATCAACCAAACTTTAATTCATTTGATTTATTTCCCAGATTTTAGTCACACATTTGGTTTAAAAAAATTATATCTCTTCAATAGTCTACTTATCACATGTCTTTATATAAATGACTCCTTAGATGACTATTGTTTGAGGATCCATATGTTCAATTGTCTCCTTCCTTGAGTCCCTTTGTTAGTTGGACTCAAATAGTCCATAAACTCCTTATCCTCATGGTCTCCCTCTCTCTCCATCTTTCCCACACTTGTTTTTTTTTCCTTTGCATTACTTGTGATTATCCACACATGTAGAGATTGATTTTGATCGAGATGTGCCTCCCCCATATCCTACTTGACAATGGGTTTCCCTTTCCCGTTTCTTCCAAGCTCCACATGAATTCCCAGGTTCTTTTGACATCTTACCCTATATAAATAATCATTCCTACATTGCCTTCATACACCAAGAATTCATCTCACAATCTTCATTCATTGTCAATCGCTTTGTGCCTAGTCTGTCAAACTTTGTGTACTTGTGCTTTGTACCATGGCTTCGGTAGGAAGGTTGATAACTTCACAACTTGTGCAAATATTGGTCATGTCTTAAATACCCTTATGGAGGCCTCTACATCTTCAGTTGAGTAAGTCTGCAATTCCTATTTGTTTTCCTAAGTTTTCATCTCCCGCTTTAATGGATCCAATGTGATGACTTTCCTTGGTGATCTAATCACCGATTCAATTTGTTTTTGTCTAGTTTGACTTTGTTGGGTTTCCATGAGGGATTCCTATATTGTGCTTCTTTGCTTGGTTGTTGGGTTCTAGGAGGCTAATTAGCTTGCTCCCTGCTAGCTATTATGACAGGTGCATTGCTCGCCTTTGGCTAGCTCGCAATCCTTTATTGGGCTCGTTGAGTTCACCTTGAGGTTAGGAAGCTAACGAGGCTTGTTTTGTGCACCTATTTTGGATAAGTATAATATATTGGTTTCAGATTAAAGAATAGGATGTTGCCTATGTATAGGTCAAAGAGAATGAATGAGGAAGAAGATGACTACCAAAAGTTTTGTGTGATCTCCCTGGATTTTATTCAAATCTATCACGCATATAATGGGTGTTTCAGTCTTTTTGTCTCTAATGTGATATTATGTTGCATGTTCACATAAATGGATGGTTTTAAGCATATTACCTATCATGCATAGAGATAATTATGTGTGATTCAAGGGCTTAGTCATCTTTTACCTTGGTTTTATTATGAAATATCAATAAATTTGGCTAACTTTGAATCTTCATAACTAATTATATATTAGTCCGAAAATTACAAATAAATATTTTTTGGATCAGAAAAGTAAATTCTATCTATTGGTATGAGTTTCATACCTAATTTCACTATAAGAAAGAGTCGATATTTCAAGGATTTGTAATATAATTTTTAGTTAATTATTTATGTCTAATGTAATATTAGGTGAAGAAATACCCTGATTGGATCTAGGTATGTTTTGACTTTTGATATACAATTTTGAGGTATGTTGTATTCCTTGAATTTTATATTAGACAATGATTTATATGCCCTCTCTTTGATTTGATTGTGAAAATTCATCTTAGTTGTCACATGTTTATATATAGTTGAATCGATTGGTTCTGAACCCTTGGAAATTAGTCTTATGGACTATTGTTATTGCAAATTGAAAACATGTTCTTGTATCTTCTTGTTATTTCATCCAGTATGCATCCTAATGAGTTTATTGATTCATATTCAATGGAAACCCTAATTTGTGACATGTTGGACATGTTTGTATCATTGATCATGTTTATATATACTTGTGATGTCTTTCTAATTTGGATATTATATTGTGATCTAAATAAACTATTGTGTGCCTCTATAATTAAAATACATGTTTGATTTGAATAACTTTTATAATGCACACACTAAGTGGTGTGTCCCTATTATGTATATTACTAAGAGAGGGTGCAAATGGTGATTCATGTCCCTGGGTAATCGTATTGTGATGACATTATCCCTTAAAGAATATAATGGTGATGTAAGGAGTGGGACACGAGAGATGATCCACTTGGTACTCAAATTGAGGAATAAACCCATCGAATCCAAACACACTATCAAGTGTGTTGGAATAGGTTTCTTATTTATCTCAAATGAATGCTATACAAGACCAAGTATAGAAACGGAAATAAATGTAATGACAATATTCAATTTCACAAGTTTACATAAAAAACTCTCACTTGGGATTTACATGAAAGAAATAACTTCTTGACTGGGAGAGGGATCTCCAAACTATTTCAAGTCTACCTCCCAAGAGTTAGCTTCATTAATCCAAGTCCAGGTCATCATGTCAAGTCCATCATGTCCTTCACCTAAGGTGTTGGAAGAATACCCCATAAGAGAAGACAAAATGAATATTGTAAGCATAAAAGTCAGTATGTGCATATAATAATGAATTGGTCAATATCAAGGAAAAAGGACATCAATTAATACTCAAAGCTTACCAAATTAGGAGATATAAAGAAAATCCAATTGGATATCAAGAGAACATTTGAAGAAGACAAACAATAAAAAAAATTTGTTCCTTTTAAACAATGTCACATCAAAACATCACAAAACATAAATAGGTGCATGGTGAGTGCTAAACAAACTAGTATATATTAAAAATTAGGATAGGAATCCATACATTCCATACCAACCAGCTGGAGGGCATAAACCTCAATGCCAACTAAATATAGAATTTTGTAGGGGAATAAAACCCAAACACAGCAGAGGAATGAAACCCAGTGACTAATATCTATGTGGCAGGGGAATAAAACCCAATGTCTGGAAAGGGAATAAAACCCAGTGCCTAAATATCAAACATGGCAGGGATATAGATCCCAATGTCTATATGATGTCACTATTTATAGTTATGACTAGTCAACCACATATGCATATAGGGTATGCAAGATAAAATATAGCCATGCTTAAATAAGGGATGAGGATATCTAGCTGATATAAATTGGCCATAGGACCCAATAATAAGTATTCAATCATATCCACAAGTAAATACATTATAAGATCATAAAAGTCTACAAGTTGAGAAATTAGGATTTCATTTATTTCAATTACAAAAATTAGGGATTACACCAGGAATAAGAGGAACAAGATACAAACTAGGATCCAATGAGCATATCCATTAAAATTAGAAGATCATAAGTTCCATTTTAGTAAATTAGATTCCATATAATACAATCAAATATGACAGAGTAATTTCAATATACTAATACCTCATAGAGGTTCAAGAGAGAGAAATAAGAGAGTGATTTCTCAATATGACTCATAGGGGAATGAAACATACATAAAGAGAGGAAAAACTTAGGTTGGTTGCTAAAAGGGAAACTGATTTGAGATGTTTACTAGGAATTTGTGATTTTCAACCATTGTGGAAGCTTTGTGGATCCTTTCCCAACTCGTTGGCACTAAAATTGTAGGTCAAGATGGTCCATTAGGTAGGGAAAGACTTCGTCGATGAGAAACACCAGTTATAGTATGGGGATCCTCTCTGGGAAATGATGTGTCTGAACTGAACTATAGATGTTCCATGCTGATCCAAGGTCTTATCTCACATAATCACTTTTTTCCTAATGGATCCAATGGGAAGAACATCATCGACTTGCTTGGGGAAGAGGTACAGGTTCGTTGGGAAAAGGATGTTTTTCAACAAATTTGAAGGAAGGGGAGAAGTGTTGGGTATCAAATGAATCTGAAGAGAAATAGAAACTCATAGGAGAAGAAATGTCAAAGAATCCTAAATAGATAAGAGAGATATTCAGGAAAGAAAGTTGGGAAGGACGCACCATTATTTCTCACGAGAGGATAAAGGAAACAAAGGTAGGAGAGAAGGTGATGAGTACTGGATAGTGTTGGGTCCATTAAGGAATTCAAGCATAAAACATGAGTCATCATATTGTTGGTCTGACGTAGAAAGGAAAATAAATGAGATATAAACTTTTAGACTCTTTCTTCCCTATTTTATTTGAGGACCTAAAGAAAGTTCAAATAAAGTGAAATCTAATACCTAGGCTAACTAAAGCATGTAGACATCAATTTTACCATTAATTTCCACTTTTGGGGTCATCAAGCATATTAATTTATATTTTTTAGTTTGTCTTGTATTTTCTTTCCTAAATAAAATAAAGGCATATATAATGTGAAATTTTGCACATAAGTCAATCAAGGCATGAGTTTCTAATATCACACTATTGTCTAGTTTGACATCATTAATAAGTTACATAGTATTTAGGATTAAAAATTTTATTTCTATATTTATTCACCAGATAAATATCATGGTAATTATCTTATCATTAGATTCATTTTAGGATTATATTCTCATGAATAATCTTCCTTAACTCATACATCCACCCATACTCATTATTCCAATCAAGTTTTCCTTTTTAAGATATATAGTGATATTTTATCTTTCCAATTATTCCTATCAATTTCTTATTATTCTTATCTAAGTCTAGAAGGGTAAAACGTATACCATGTCTAGGGGTTTATCATTGAACTAAACCCAAAGTCATCCAAACCTCAAGATTAGGGTTCTTAAGGCTAACAGGGTAGATTGAAGTATGTTACAATACTCCACCCCTTAAAAGAGGATTTCATTACCAAAATCCAGTCATCCTTACTCTACCAACCAACTTATCTCCAACCCTTAAAATGTTCAACCTAAGAAGTCAAGCTAAACCACTCTTAAGGTATTAGGGTTATAGATTAAACACAAGGGTATGTTGATGATAAACATGGGTCATGTCTCCAACTGGATGATCTTATCCACCTAGGGTTGAGTTTTAGGTCCTTGAGTTACTGACCTAAAAACCATAAGATCAACATGTCCCCCACACCTTAGATGGGAAAATAGGGTTGGTCCACTATGCCCTTATATCATGCCATATGTTCCTTGTCATCACTCAAAAATAGGGCTAAAGATTTCCATTATAAGTAATGCTTGTATTTTACTACCAATTCTTCATACATCTCTTCATTGTGACTTAGTTTAGATATACATTGGTAAAATCAGAGAATTTTTTTGTACATATAGTAATATAATGGAAAATAGGTTTTTCTTTGAGAAATAGTGTGACATGAAACAAATATGAGCTCAAAATTAATGCGAGAACCAAGTCATAAATCTCAATATATGATATCTATATCAACTACTTTCTCGTTCTCATTCCAAAATCCACAATAAAGTCAAAACTTAACATCCATAAGGTATGGGAAACTAGGGTCTCATCGCATTAGGGTTGACTCATCAAGATTCTTATGTGTATCTCATAAGACTCTAAATCTTCCTTTCATAATTGCATGAACAACTTAGACAAAATAGGGTAATAACCTCATCTAGGGTTTCCAGATAGAGTAAGGAATCTAAAAGGGAGATATAATTTAAATAGTTACAATCTAACTACCAAGGATCTGATAACATCTTTTAAGGAGTGGGACCAGAGAAGGGATCCACTCACAACTCAATTTGAGGAGTAAACACATATGATCCAAACACACTATCAAGTGTGATGAAATAGGTGTATCTTTTTCTCAAACGAATGGTATATGAGACCAAGTATAGCAATGAAAATAAATGTAATGACTATATCCAATTTCTTAAGTTTACATAAAAATATTCCACTCGGGGATTACATGAAAGAAATAACTTCTTCACTGGGCATAGGAATGTCCAAACTATTTCAAGTCTACCTGCCAAGAGCCAGCCTCACTAATCCAAGTATTGGTCATCATGTCAAGTCCACCATGTCCTTCACCTAACAGGTTGGAAGTGTACCCCACAAGAGAACACAAAATGGATGTTTCCAGCTTAAAAGTGGTATGCATATATAAATATGAGCTGAACAATATTAGGGAAAAGGGGCATCAACAAAATACTCAAGGCTTCCAAAATCTAGAGAGATAAAGAACATACAAATGGATATCATGAGAACATTTAAAGAAGAAAAACAATAATGAAGATTTCTTGCCTTTTAAATAATGTCACATAAAAATATCACAAAACATAAACATTAGCATGGTGAGTAATACACAAACTAGCATGTACTAAAAAGAAGTGAAGGAATTCATATATTCCATACCAAGGGCCAGGAGGACTAAAACCTTAGTGCCAAATAAATATAGAGTTTGTAGAGGAATAAAACCCAATGCATGATAAGGGAATAAACTTGTTTCCTAGTATCATACATGGTAGAGGAATAAAACCAGTGCCTAATAATGGAATAAAACCTAGTGCCTAAATTTCAAACATGGAAGGGGAATAAAAACCAGTTTCTATATGATGTCACTTCTTCTAGTTATGACTACTCAACCACACATGCAAATAGGGTAGACAAGATAAAGTATAGCCATGCTCAAATAAGGGATGAGAACATACAATTGACAAAAACTAGGTTCATAGGACCCAATAACAAGTATTCAATAATATCCACAAGTAAATGCATTATAAAATCATAAAAGTCCACAACTTTAGACATTAGGGTTTCATTTAGTTCAACTACACAAATTGGGGATTCTGCAAGGAATAAGGGGAACAAGATACAAAATAGGATCCAGTGAGCATATCCAACAAAATTAGAAGATCATAAGGTCCATTTTAGTAAACTAGATTCCACATAAGCCAATAAAATATGAAAGAGGAATTTCAACATACTAATACCTCATAGAGGTTAAATAGAGAGAGAGAGAGAGAAATAAGAGAGTGGTTGCTCAATATGACTCATAGGGTAATGAAACATACATCAAGAGAGGAAAAAAATGGGTTCATTGCACAATGTGTATAATGGAATGCAACATACCTCAAATCGAGTCTAGATATATCCAAGGTCAACCCTAGTTCCATTTCAGGGTAAGAAGCCGCCTATCGAATGCATATATAAAATTAGGGTACAGTTCACATATTGCTACCCAAGTAAATGGAAAGTTGGAGAACTACTTCAACCTATAATCTATGATAGGTGTTATAATGATTGTCTAATTCCTTTGTCTCTGATATCTGGATTGAACTTGAGGCATGGAATCATCATCCTTTCAATGTTCAATCCATGTTCCTTGAACTAGAGCAGACTGTCTGAGATATATGTGACCTCAATATCATATATGGATTCACATGTGCATGCACACACCTTTCTTAGTTTTTCTTATCAAGTGGCTTGGATATCAAACTCTAGTTGGAGGGACAAATCCCATCTACATCACTCACAGTCATCCCCATTTATCATAGTGCATCCGATCATCACCTTTACGACAACCCTTATTCAAGGTCACGGTGGATTATGTCAAAGCACACTAAACGACATGTCATGAGTGTAGCAATTTCAGGTTTAAGAACCAATATCACCACCTTCACTATGAGAGATGATTATGACCACCATTTATGGTTTCCATGTGTCACTCTCAAGGTGGGTCAGTCTGATACACTATTATCTAACAAGTATCGATGTGCTTGGTTTGACATCACATAGCATGACTGATGAGATTCTGTCATCAACCAATACACAATCTAGTCTTAAGTGTTACTACTTTCTATTAGCCTCCCACAATAACATCTGACTAGGGACATAACAAGAATGTGCATACTCTTAACATTTGTATGATCTCATTGCTCATGTGATCAACCCAAAGACATACGTCATTGAGTAATGTCATTCTTTAGACATTCATTATGTTTCTTCATTATCTCATAACTGAGTGAAATAGAAAAAAATGGAAGCTTTTCTTTATTATTAATCAAATCATTTATGTCATATGCCATCACAATCATCATATGATTGGCTTTCTGGGCATGCATACTAACAGACTCCCACTTGCAATTAGAGACAATCTCCCACAAATCTTATTCTTAGTGATCTAAACATGTCCATCATGTTTTTTTTGTGCAAGTGCTAATCTAGCAGGTTAACAACACTTTGTGTTTAGTTGTTATATTTCATGTTTCTCATCTCTCTTTGTACGAAATCTCATATGAGATGGAACTACCATAATATGATATCTGATGTTCCTTGACTAACCAGTAGCTCCTTTGTTGTCATAGTATATCTATTGTGTCATCAATGGTTGGAACATCTTTAAGTTCATCCATACGAACTTCTAGATCCATATAGTACCCACTCATGTGTTCATGACAGCAGGATACTTGACTTCTATTATAGAATTGCATTGATGGTCAGTAGTTCGAAACCCTTCCAACTCACAACTCTTTTCTTTAAATTAAATACATTTATATTGTGATCACTTTCTATCATTTTGGAAGCTTGCATCAGCGTAACCCTTTACTCCCAATTCTTCCTTGTGGCCAGAGTGCACCAACTGATCCTTTAGTGCTTCAGAAGTACTAATGGATTACTTTAATTGACATTCCAATGACCTTCATTGGAATCTAACATGGCATGCCCAATACATACAAGATAATGGGAGGAGTACACTATATTGCAGATAGATCCAATGTGAATGCATATTGCATTTCTTCTATTCTTTACAAGAATCGAACATAGGGTTCTTGATAGACAAATCCCATGAATCATGATTAGATTCTCTTTCATTGAATTGTTTGTGCTAAAATCTTTTAGCGCCTTGCTATTATATGTGCTCATTTTATGTTATGAAACTTTTGTAGAATTATCGTTATAGATCTCAATTCCTATCACACAGGATATTTCACCTAATCCTTCATTACTGAAGATGTTTTCCATGCTAGATCTCAATATTTACAACATTGAGAATTTATTTCCCATTACTATGTGGAATATACATATATGATCCTACTAAATCATAGATTCCATCTTTTATCTTGATTCAATTCAAACTCTTTGACTATCTTGTCAAGTTAAAAGATCCCATCTCTTAGATGTTTGTTTGAAGCTCAAGATTGAACATAGTAGCTTATAGACTTTATTTACATTAATGAATTTATAGACCTTTAGGCTATGTCACATACACATCCTCTCATTTAAACCTGTTCAGGAATGTTGTTTTATTCTTCATATGCCAAATATCATAGTATATGTAAACTACAATAACAATCATGACAATTAGAAAGAGGAATTTCATTATGTTCAACACTTTGAACTAGTTTTCAAACCTTATAACCAATTTGTCCTTTTAGGCTATCCATGTTGGTCTTCCTTATGAAAACCCAACTACACCTTATGGGTTTTACCCCTCTAGGTGGTCCCACCAAGGTCATACCTTGTTGGTGTTCATGGATTACATTTTGGATACAATGGCCTCAAGCCATTTCTCAGACTCTGGTCCCCCAATAGTTCTTAATTGAATGTTAGCTCATCATCTTATGACCAACTCATAACTTATCTGAGTTATAGGATTCACAATCTTTTAATCTCATATGTGTTCAAGTAGAACTATGAGTTTTGTGTTATATCAAGAACTTGAGATTCCACA
This sequence comes from Alisma plantago-aquatica, assembly GCA_963693085.1. NCBI lineage: Eukaryota > Viridiplantae > Streptophyta > Magnoliopsida > Alismatales > Alismataceae > Alisma > Alisma plantago-aquatica. Next base: position 565,728,869 of record OY856409.1, on the reverse strand, counting down.
ACAATTTGTGATTCTCCAAATTCCCATTGTACCTCTTTAGGATTCAAATGTTTTCTTGTTGATCTCAAACTTTTTGAGTTATACTTTACTCCCATGAATTCTTTTAAAATTCAATCATCTTAACAACAAAAACTTTTTTTATTGGATTGAGACAAGTAGTGTTCAACAAACTAACATTTATATGATTAAATCTTTTCAAGAAGCTATTTTGTTGCATAAGTTTCATCACTAAGACATATCTACACATTCTCATATCATATCTCATATGATGTTTTCTAAACCATCTTAGATGCTACATTTTAGTGTAAATCATGTATCTAAGAGGAGATTTAGAAGATTAGATTAAATGATAATTACATCATGTCCATCAAGATGTAATTTCTTCTTTCTGATACATTATCATGTTTCAAGTAGATTTGCCTTGTGATATAGTATCACAATCCTTGCAGAAGGTCCTCAAACTATTGATCTAGAGTATTTCAACATTTGATCATATCATAGTATATTAATACTTTTATCAAAGTTATACTTCATTTATAATCTCCTTGAACATTTCAAGAGATTCAAGTTTGTATTTCACCAAATACAAACCCTATATTTACTTAGATCATCAGTAAATATAATGAAGTACTAATAACTACATCTATCATGTATTCTATAATATATTTATACATCAATATGTATAAGGTCTAATAGAATGCTTATCCTCCCACTTCATCAAGTGAAGGGTGTTTTGTCATGTTGCTCGTATATAAGACTTGTATGTATATTATCGGTTCAATAACCAAAAGAGTCTAGATAAACATCAATATGGTATCTACTAATGCATTTCTCATACATGTCCTATAGATGACAATGCTATAGATATTGATTGTTTGAGTTATTAGATATTTACGTTTAGATCCTTTCATATAAAGATCACTAGATGTTTGGGGCACCTCCATATAAGATCACATCTTTGAAATAGAACCATTAACAACTCTTTATTCATTATCATCCTTGTCATACAAGATGCATAAAGTAAAATGTGTCTATTATTGGCATAATTGAAATAGCAGTTCAACTAACTCTATTACATGCCCAATGGGCTAAGATAAATTCTAAGACTTTCCCTTTGTCTTGTTTATCATCATCATAGACTTGGGCTTGTCATTCTTCATTTGTTCCTCACCTATTATGAACATTCCAAGTAACTCTATCAATGGCTTGTCAAAGTCATTCATGTTGTAGTTCATGACAAACTGAATGTGTGACTCTAGCAGATGTTGCAAAATCACATTAGCTGCCAACTCATAACCCAAGGGGAATTCCAGTCTAGAAAGGTTCTCCACATACACAATGAGCTTGAGCACATGAGGACCTACTGGATCTGCTTCTACCATGTTACATTTGAACAACGCCTTGGAGACATCATATCTCTCATGTCTTTCCTGGTCTTGGAATATGTTCTTAAGATGTGTGATCATCTCAATAACATCCATGTTTTCATGATGTCTTTGCAACTCATAGTTCATTATCACAACATTAGACACTTGACAACAATGAAATCTTCATTATGCTTCTTGTAAGAATCCCTATTAACCTATGGTGCAGAGGTTCATCTGGATCTAGTGTCTCCAAGACATAGAGCTTGCGCTCATGTGTGAGAACAATTATCAACATCCTAAACTAGCTGTGGAAATTATTCCCATTTAACTTTTCCTTCTCATGGAGTAATTGTGGAGAAAAGTTGTTGTTGTGTATTGCCATTTTATTCTAGAAAAGAACTCATAATTTTGTCAAGAACTCTTTTTTGATTTGATTTTATTTGATTAGAAAATGTTAATTAGGTCTTTAATTAGCTACCACTCTCATTATTTTGATCAAATTGACAACCCTAAATTATGAATGGAAGATTACAGTGAAAAAACTTCTAATTAGCCAAGATCCAAAACAATTCAGTTATTACTTTGCCAACATCAGCGTCCATAACCAATCATTAAGGTAGACAACGTTTGTCAATTGCATCTTATGCAATTTTTGGATATATGGTATGGGCAACTCCTTGACATAATCATTTGCATGCTTCTAGATGTTTAATCCTATTAAGGTCATCCAGTTAAGCCTGGTCTAAAATCCAACATGATAATAATGCACCTCACTTGAGCAGATCTACATTACCACCATCACACTTCCATGAGATGGACAACGCACCACGTTAGGGCGTAACCTACGCTTAGTTGATCAAGCTTTTCATGTGTGTTGCTAATAGAAAGCATCTTAGACTTAATATGTTTGATTGAAGGATTTTATATATATACATATACATTATCCAATCACCACATATATATAGTATGTATCATATACATGTTATGTCCCACACACATAAACATGCAATATAAAACATTAGCAATTGATGGACATATATATTGCAATTCCTTGGAGCCACAAGGAATTACCACCACCTAGGTCTACATCACATGCAAGAACCTGTTGTTGGTGTAGAATTGTGCTTGAACCAATCTGGGTTGATCGGTTCAACCCTTGAACCGGTCGACTTGCCACTTGGTCGATCAGTTGGTCGTCTAAAATGATTGTCTAGACTCCAATCCAATTGATGTCTGGACACCTTCAAATGGTCAGTTGGGTCACTAGTCAGTCAGTTTGCTCCTCATACGGTCTGCTCTCCTCGGTCCTCCAACCAGTTAGCTCATCATATGAAACGATCGGCTCGCCTAACGCTGGTCATCATCTTCATGGTTGCAAGAAAAGAAACTATCCTATTGCTATTGAACTTATTACATGGTAATGAGAAATCTCAAGTCACATCCGAGGGGAGCAAAGGTAGGAAAGTAAAATACTTTTACACTGGGAAGAAGAAGGTAGAGGCTCAATATGCAAACTGAGGTATAACAAGAACAAAATGAGTCATTCAACCACACACATATATTTTGGTTATTGGCCATAACCATGCTACACATCCACCATCAAAACTTACTTTTAGTGTGATGTGTGTAAATTGCATATATATCATATCATATATATATATATATTAGTTTGCGATCATATGTGGTCTTTAATCAGATTTGCACATTAACCAGTTTAAGTATCTACATCATATGTAATAAATAAATGATGAAAACAAAAATCTGATCATATCGATTATCCCAAACATAGTAAATTGACGTGGATCTGATACCAATGTAGGGAAATATGGCATCAAATAGGTAGTGGAAACACACATTTTTCTATCTATATTCCCCATAACAGTAAGATCGCATCAAAAACCATGTAATGGGAAGGATGGTTTAATGAGGTCATACCTAGTCCTGGAGCAAGTCCCAACAAGTAATCCTCATTGTAGTTGTGCAACTTCTTTTAGTTTCACTCAGACGACATCTACAACAGCTCTTGGTCTCCACCACAGATAGTAGGCTGACTTTTTCCTCCTAATGCGAAAAGGATCCACGCCTCTAGAGAAGTCCACACAGACTGCGTAGAAATCTTTTAATTCTACTAGAACATACATGAAGGAGTTGTCCCTCCTGTTGGTGTACTAGTCACTAACTCTCTCCCACAATTTTTCTCCCTTTCTATCCCTCCCTTTAGTGGGTAGGACTTGCTCGGGTTCTCTCGGTTACCACATCTAGAGAAGACAAACAATTATCATAGACAATTGAGTTGTGTCTGAGAAGCCCCCAGTACCCTTCTATTTATAGGGGGTTAGGGTCAAGGTTCACTGTCTGAGTGGGAGTGCAAGGGATCAGAATTTCATGACTTTTCACAACCTACAATAGGCAAAACGGTCAGTTTGTGAGGTGAATTGATTAGTTGGCATGCAAGATGATTGGTTCACCAAGTGAATCGCTCATTTCTTCATGTTTCCCAATTGCATATGAATAAGAAATTTTAATCTAATTAATTCACAACATGAAGTCAACACTAATCCTAGATTCAATCAAATTGAACCACGTACTGGGCATCTTACTTCATGAAATAGTCGTCTTGCAAACTCAAATTGGTTGTTTCACACCCTAGTTTAGCCAATACAATTTCCATTCAACCTGACACTTCAACCGGTCGGTTCAACACTTAAAGCGGTCGTTTGGAAGACCAGTCAGTTAATTTGTTGCTTAAATGAAATACCTAAACACTTTAGTAATCAATTCAATTATCATTCATGATTAAACTACTCTTCTATATGTATCCTATGTGTGTGACCCTATAGGTCCCATATTACATTGGTAGTGAATGTTCATAACTAGTTTATGACATCACAAGCAAAGAGCGGTGCCTAGTCACGCATCATTGATACTCATGTAAATGGGAAGTTGGAGAACAACTTCAACCTACAATATATGATAGGTGTTATAGTGATTGTCTAATTACTTTGTCTCTGATATCTGGATTGAACTTGAGGCATGGAATCATCATTCTTTCAATGTTCAATCCATATTACTTGAACTAGAGCAGACTTTTTGAGATATACATGACCTCAATATCATATATTGATTCACATGTACATGCACATGCCTTTCTCAGTCTCACTTATCAAGTGGCATGGACATCAAACTCCAATAGGAGGGACAAATCCCATATACATCACTCACACTCATCCCCATGTGTCATAGTGAACCCGACGATCACCTTCATGGAAACCCTTATTCAAGGTCACGGTGGATGATGTCAAAGCACACCAAATGACATGTGATGAGTGTAGTGATTTTAGGTCTAAGAACCACAATCACTACTTTCACTATGAGAGATGATTATGACCCCATTTATGGTTTCCATGTGTCACTCTTAAGGTGGGTCTATCTGATTCATTGTTCTCTAACAAGTATATGTGTGCTTGATTTGATATTACATATCATGAATGATGAGATTCCATCATCAACCAACACACACTCTAGCCTTAAGTGTTATTATTGTCCATCAGCCGTCCACAATAACATCCGACTAGGGACATAATAAGAATGTACATACTCTTAACATCCATATGATCTCATTGTTTAGGTCATCAACTTGAACACATACATCATTAAGTAATGTCATTCTCTAGACAGTCATTATGTTTCGTCATTATCTCATAACCGAGTGAAACAAAATAAATTGGAAGATTGCTTTGATTTTTAATCAAATCCTTTATGATATATGCCATTACAATCATCATATGATTGGCTCTTTGGGCATACGTACCAACAAGTTAATAGTTTCCAAAACATCCCCCTTCCTTCTAAGAATCACATTCTACTCAACGGATAGGTCATACAGTTAATTGACTGAAGAAGTGACATGTTGCATCCATTCAACCAACTCACAACCCAATCATTCGGTTGGTCTCCCTGCATCAGACGCCATGACGCAAGAAGGATACAATCGAGGAGTTGTTAAACACCTAAAGAATATGAAGGAGAATCTAAAGGATCTCACTACTTATAACCCTCATTGCACTCAACTCAAAGTTGCCTTGGGGGAGGGGGACATGTATTCATGTGCCTAAGGAGACTACTGACTCTCTGCATCCTAAAGATGCATCAACTAACATTGAGATCCTCGATGAACTTATTGTTGAAGCTGAATTTAGCCACTCCACCCGACCGGCTTCCATTGTACCACCTCGCCAATCCACATCCATCGGCCAACACATTGCCCCCTTCTGAAAAAATACAAGCAATTCACTAATGATGGTCAATGTGAGTGCTATGAGGGCATGGTGGTGCTAGGTGCAGTCCTTCCTTTGTGGGCATGCAGTGATACCATCACTACCCTAGGCATTTGTGACTCTATCAGTAACATCTTACGCGTGTCTAACTTTTCACAATTCCCTTACATGGTCCAACCTACCTACTGTGAGTTGATGTTTGAGTTAATAGCCACATTCTAGAGGCACCACAATTTTGAGGAAGGGTACAACTACTCTTTTTGTATTTTTAGGGAGGACCACACCTTCACCACCAACCAACTTACATAACTTATCATTGACAACTAGAATTTGTTTTGGTACAAGACTACATAGAGCACATTCACCAAACCCACCACCACAAGTACATTGATGGAAAATTCTAGGTAGAGATCATTGACCTTCCTCCTCCTTCCTCGAAGGCATCATATCTTCCCACCTATGCAATTTGGTAGTACACTACCTTCATAGGATTTTGACCTACACAATTTTTAGTAGAGCAGTCACTTCAGGGGATTGTGACCACCACAGACCTCTATGCTCTATGGTGTCTACTAAATAAAGATCCCTTTAACTGGGGAAACTCCATCCTTAATCACCTTTAAATTTAGGCAACCCACTACACCAACTCTTCTTTTAGCTAAGGCCAAATTGTCACAATTGTCGTTGTTTCTTCGGCTACACCCACACCCCCTACAAACCATCCTACCGAAGGGGAACCAACACCTCATTGGGATGACTCACCTCCAGTCCAGTCATGTGTTGTACCATGGTGTATTAATAGATTCTTATTCTCTTATTTGGTGATTTTTTTATTCTATGTTGCTCGATGATGAGAAACATTCAAGTTTGCAGTGATTTGATGAATGAATATTCATCTATTTTTATTCCATCTTTTATATCATTTCTTAGGGGCATTGTGTTGCTATTTCCCAGTTTTAGGATTTACTTGCTTTAGTTTTGCTTGTGTATCCAAAGTTAGATTTTTGATTAGATTTTCTTGTTTATTGTAGGAAAATAGCCTAACTCTACCAATTCACTCCAAAGATCAAGAACTCCCAAAGTACTCCAAGAATTCAAAGATCAAATAGGCTTCAAGAGTATGTCTTAGCTTCTCAAAATTTCCAATCAGTCAGATGACATCTCCAGTCAACCGACTCACCAACAAGAATTGAACACGATATGTATGCAAATGAATTGATCGACTGGCCACCCATTCGACCAACTCAAAATGAAAAAAGAGGTAGTTACCCTCAAGAATTAAGAATAGTTTTATTATGAGATGAACCAGTCGATTCACCTCAAATCGATCAAACGGCCTATAGATAACCCCAAGCATCAATTTACTCAGTCGGCTGATTAGATTCCCAATCGATCAGCTAGTGTGATTGACCCACTCTTTATGGCGGCTACTCAGACACAAAATTATGGCTTTATCATCATTTTCCTTATTTATAAAAGAAGGGGATAGACCAAACCTCAAGGGATGATACCCTATCATCTCAGAGCCTCCTTTGGGTGCACGAAGTAAGGAAAGGAGAGAAGGAGACATCATTTTTCTCATGGAGACTGTGAAATTGCTTCTAGATTTTAGAATAGAGTTGGATATTATCAAATTCTTCTACTACACCTCTAGCAACGTGATTCACACTCTTACCTTTTGTACCTTTGTGTTTATTCCAAATATGAGAGAGAAAGATTTTATTACTTGGGCATGAGGTGTAACCCCATGACCCGTACCTTTTTTATTTGATATTGACTCCAAGAATTTCATTTATTGGATGTGTTCCATTTGATCTCTGCACTTGTTTTTTGACTTGATCTATCAAATTTATTCTTTGTTATAATATTTGGTGAAAATACCATGGACCCTAAAAATTTGAACACTAAATGAACGAGTAGAACTCCAGAATAGATTTCGGATGGAGTTCTATTGGACGATTGGGTAATGATCCATGAACACCAAGATCTCGAGTTTGCAGGAAGTTTGATCCTTCTAAGAATTATGTTCTATAAGGATACAAATCTTCTTGGTCCTAATCTAACATGCTTAATTCAAAGATTCGAATCTATTACGATAACTATACATCCTATGGCGGTGAACCCCGAACATCCTAGTGTTCTTTATTAATTGAAATAAACCTTCAATTTAATTAAAAGTTTTCCTTTTGCGATATTTATTCTCATTTTATCTATATTTAGTATCAAACAAATTTATTTGAATATTGTTCTTAATGATTGCTTCAAAATAATTCTTAATCACATTGTGTCTTGGATTTGACCATTTTATGTACTACGATTGACATGTTTTCTTGCAGGCAAGTTGATTGTCATTGTTAAGGTTGAACTCTAGGAATCTCTTCCTTGGTGAATTTGTGTATGCAAACACCTTGCATCACATACATAACTATATCATCTCTTGTTAAATCATGATGAGTACGTCCTTTCCGTTGCACCATCATACCTAAAACATCATGGAAGAACAATGTGAAACTCATAAAGAGTCCCATAAAGAGGATTACTCCCACCAAGATATACCAAGATATAAACATGCATAGACATCACATTAAGTGCATAGGAAGTAAGAAAGATACTTTTTATCATTTTAACTTCATATATCCACTTAAACTCACATTTCATAACAAGTTGCCTTTAGCACAAGGTGTGAAAGTTTAGCTTAAGGGAATATTATTCATATAACTCAACCATATCAAGTAGAAGGGAAATGACATCACTTATAATGATCTAGATTCTCAATATGAACAAGCTACAAATATCATGATTATAATTATACATAACATACTTTATTGTACATTATATATAACTCATGCCATTGTTAATTTGGAATGTACACTACAAAACTAGCTTATGACTGCAATAGACCCACTATGAAGGATCCAATAAGGATCTAACCTCAAATGGATCACACCATGCCTCCATCAGTGTGAATATAACAAAGTAGTGGCACATCAACCAAACTTACTATTAAAGGTCTCAAAAACCATTCTTCAACATTAGGGTCTGTCCTAGGTACTCAACCCATGACACCTATCTCATTATGCAAAAAGACCCTAAAAGTATTTCACATATCTCATTAACATCAACACATGTTAGTAGGACTATGGCCTCAACCACACTCATATACATATCCTTATAAGATGTCAAAGAAAACAAGCTCCGAGTACTCACATATACCCAACAAATATGACTCTGAACCTTTCTCAAGACCCTTAATTGTTGGATACCTATTTCACTATCCCAATTTCCTAGACATTGGAATTGATCCCATGGTTCCATGACATATAATACATGATTAAGGTTCTACTTTATTATTCAATCCAATTAATTGTCTTTATGATCCATTTCTAACAACAATATTTATTTTACATATTTGACGCAGTTAAAGATTTTTAACTTTCATTAGAAACGTGTAATATGAACATAAAATAGAAAGAGATACATTGTAATAAACAAAGCATATAACAAACCTTGGACTCCATTGCATTACAATTAGGCCACATGCCTTAATCCTCACTATACTCACATGAATTTTCCCCTTGGGTTTAACATTTGGGCCACATGTCCCCTTTTAAGCTACAAATATTCAACATCGACCTTAAAAAAGGCATTGACATAATGTATTTATTTTCCATCATTAATATTCAAGGTATATGTAGAAATCACATAAGATATACCATTATCTCATATCTAGAGTTGCTTATGATCATCATTTAGAGTAAGGCATAATCGTGTAACAAGATTAACCATCACTATTCTAGTGTAAGGCTTGTCAAGAAGGACTATCATATTGCATTGCTTTTAAGAAACATTGAGTTACAATACATTTAATCATCATTACATTTCTCTCGTAGGGCGTACTTGATCATTATAGGGTGTATGATCTTATTATATAGGCAAGTGTGTCAAACATATGCAAAAACATAGTTTTCTAACCCTAAGCATTTCATAATGTTTTCTATAATCTGATATAATATTCATATCCAAACATGGATTGAACCTTAGTGGTAATCCATTTCCATCATCTCGATGATAGAGCTCATACCATTGAACTCAAGGCATCAAGCCTACATGTCTACACCGGAATTAAGATGGATCTCGAAGTGTCATATGTCATGAAATTATAGCTCACTAATCCAAGTTTAGTAAGATTATATAAAGAAAAGAGATGGAATATCATAGGTTTCCATTAGAGGAGAAAGAATATTTCATTATGTGTCTTCTTTCATATAAGGTTGGCATCCTTTATTAATATCCAGCATTTGATTCAGGATTTTCCCGAAATCACCTCATGATTACCTTCTTGGTTTGACTCTATCATGAGTTAGCATACACATGATTCATCATTTAACCTAAGTTGAGTTTAAGAAACTCTAGAATATGTGAAATGTGGAATATCATATACCAAAGTAACCATACTTGATGCAATTCAACATCTCAGGCCATAATACGGCCAATCTCAAACGGGATTCTACATTCACATTCAAGGATGTATATTGCATCATATGTCTGGAACAAACACCATGAAAATTGTGTAAATTAGATTCTTGAATATGAGAGAGATACACTTAAGTCAATATTGTGCATAAAATGCTACTTTTAATCATAAAGTGCAACTTTTAATTATCAAACCTAAGTTCTAAAAAAATTAAGCATTACAGAAGTTAGATGAAGACTTGATTTTCATATTATATGAAAACAAAATTTATATATGAATTTTATGTAATTCATTTTCCATCATAATGGTATCAAAAAGTCATAAAAGAGTCATTTCTAAGACATAAATGTACACATCTTGAATTAAAAAAATAATAATAATAAAGTTTATGTAATTCATTTTCCATCATAATGGTATGAAAAAGTCACAAAAGTATCACTTTTAGGACATAAATGTACACATATCAAATTTTCAGCCTTATGGCCTCACAGGGGCATACACTTTTTTTTTATGTCGAGGAACCCCTCCTTGGTAGGGCCACGTTGGACCCACCCTAGAAGAGTCAATTCATGATAATATCTCATGCTATAGAACGTATAGTAAGACAATAAATTCATGATTATACGTTCCATAAAACAACCCATAACAAGTTCATGCTTAGCTTCAAAGGGGCATACCATTTTTTTATGTTGAGGAACCCCTCCCGGATATGTCCATATTGGACCCACCCCATAAGAGTAAATTCATCATTATATTTCATGATAGTAAGACAATAAATTCGTCATTATATCTTCTGTTGTAAAAACAACCCATAACAACTTCATCACTAGTCATATTAATTATGGTCTAAGTATTTTTCCTATATTTAAGTCATGCACACATCATCAAATCAAGGAGGGAGTAATAAACCCTCTTGGAAAACATGTGAAAGAAGTCTCTACTTCAATATCACATGTGGATCAATCTCAAAATGCAATCTCAGCCCGTAAAAGTTCCTACAAGGATCCCTCTAGCTACATCTGACCTCAACTAGGGAAAATAGAGAGAAAATGTGTGATTTTTAGATTTAGGAAGCTAAAACCACCATGGAACATTGTGGAGATTGGATAATGAATAATAATCTAGAGATAATGTCAATAAAATATAAATATGAAGTAAGATGTTACATGGTCAATGGTCAAAACCAACCTATCAAGCCATAGATCCACTAAGGAGAGTAAAATCTTCAACTTTCATAAACATGCAAGCACAAAACCATGGCCAATGACCTCCTTAATCTCCTCCTTGACCTCCATGGTTGTTCCCACATGTTCTAGTAGGATACAAGTCACCATTTGTGATGCGACTCAAACCCACTAACCAGGGTTTAGGTTTACCAAAGAGGGATTAGACTAATCATCCACAATTAATTATTGACTTAAATAGTTTAATATTGTATTTAAATTATGTAGGAACATCATTAACTAACCAAATAACTCCTTCTTTATGCAAAACATGAAAGGTTACAATGGATTTCAACTTTTACATAAAGAATAATAGTTCTCACTTAATATACACCAAGTACGAGTTATTACAAAATGTTCTGATTTCTTAATCCCTCATTCCCAGGGTCTAGCGGAAGGATAAATGACCATCTAACTAAACTAACTTGTTACAACCCATTCCTAACTTTGCTAGTAATCCTAGAAATTTAAGATAATCTTAATGCTCGTCATGTTTTTGCTAGTAATATTCTATTTTGTGCTTTATATTAACCTTAGTGACCTTAAATACTTGTTTGGGCAACTCATAATCATAACTTAAGCATACTATAAAGATCTGAGTTGGGGTTAACATAGCATTGACCCATACATGTGTGCAAGAAGAGAGTTAATGACATTGGAGGGAATAATTAATAAATAATTTTCATTTGATGATATTATCAAAAAATATGGTAGTATTTTAGATAATTCAATTACTAATCCAACAAAAAATGATTGAACCAAATCGGAGTTAAAATGAGTGAGTTATTCCATTTTTAGTAAACATATACTGAGCACCGCGACCGACGCTGCGTCGACACTGCTACCGCGGTGTCGACCGCGACCCACGACGCTGCATTGACACTGCAACTGCAGTCTACACTGTGACCTGTGATGTTGTGTCGACACTATGATTGTGACGCTACGTCGACACCGCGACCACAATCGACACTGTCAAGAACAACCAATCATAAAATGATTATATCTCGAGAAATACTTATCCGTTTTCAATGAACGAAGTGTGTTGGAACCACGATTCAATCCTCTATCATCTCAAACCACTTGCTCTATGAGAGAGCAACATGAAAGATGATTTCTGGGGCGGTTTTTGGGGCAGGATGTTAAGAACAACAGAAATTAAAAGGGGTTGGTATTAATATGACTTGGTAAGTAGTTTTAATCCTTGATTCTTCCTTCTTTTGGTTTCCCTTGCTCGAGATCCCTAATCCAATAGTTTTAAGGTTTGGATTAACCTCAGATCTTATCTTCTACCTACAGCAGATCCTCTTTAGGGCCCAGAACACATTAAAGGGGTTGTTTTGAACGAGATCTTGAGGTTTAAAGCTTGATCTTGTCTTGTGTGAGCTAAGATCCGAGATTAGTTGGTGAAAGGGCTAAGATCAGTGATCTTGGACGAATTCTGTGAGTAGATAATCATCTCTTAACCTTGATTTAAAGCATATCAATTCAAATAGTAGTATCCAGTGTTTGATTCTCACTGTATGATATTTGTGATGCTTGAATAAATGTATGTGGTGAAAATCTGTAGTTGAAATTATTTATTAATCATATTAATAGTGATGTATTACCATGTTGAAAGTTGTTTTGTGAATTGTCATGATTCGACAGGTGATGAATGTGTAAATTGAGGCACCGGAAAGACAGGGTGCCCTAGTTCATGTTTTAAGAGTTAGAGTATGGTTGTAAAATATATGAAAATTGTTTAGTGATTTATTATTTAATTGCAAGAAAATTAATTGTTAGAAATAGGATAATCATTAGCTATGATGATGATGCTTATTATATTAACTAATCATCACTAGACATTATATACCATGGACACTATAGAATCCTCATAGGATGAGGCCTGCACTGTGGGGAGGAAACGGTTTCCCGACTGGAGATAGTCCAGATCGAGGTAAGCTGGAGCGTACCAGTAGGGTGCGAGGGTTTGACCAGTAGGGAAAACTCCTTACAGTTGTGTGGTACCCAAAACCAATCAGGAATGTCGGTGGTACCTATGCTACATGTTGTAGTAATCAGTGGTCGATAGGTCCACTTTTGCACTTTAAGCCTGAGGGCTTTGACTCACCGCCTAAGTACCTAGGTTGAGAGGTGGAGTCTGAGATATCCGGCTCCTCCCATTAGCCACCGAGAAGCAGACATGTCGATGCCAGTTGTAGACATGGTATTGAAATTAAAGACTTAGGAACCTGGGCATGCTTCTAAGTCTTGTATAGTGAGATCGTAGCTTGCTGCGATACTTCCACATGTTTTGGTACACCACATGTGGGTCCAAAGGCATAATAATTGGATTTGAAATAATGTAAAAAGTTAGGTTATCCTTTTATTACATTCAATATTTGTACTATTGCCATGTTGAGTGAATTACAGTTTTAAACTGCCATGCTGAATGAATTACAGTTCTAAATAGCCATGCTTACATGATTGCATTTAAATTCTATTACTTGTAAACATCATAAATATCTTGGTTACCTATTGATCTTCTACTCACTGAGCCAGTAGCTCACCAACCTACTGAAGAAAAAAAATTCAGGTAAAGGATTAGCTCTTCCTGAGGAGTCGGAAGCCAACTTTAATTAAGATTAGCTCAGAGGTCTTAAAAGAAGAGTAGTTAGAATAGTTAGAGGGCCTCTTATCCTTCTCTTGGATCTTGGGATAGAAAGAGTGAGAAAAGAGAGAAGTTTGAAATGTAATGTACATGATGTATATTAAGTGTGAAACTCTCGCTTCTATGTAATAAGACAAGTTCTGTTGTATCTTTTTGTTATGTTTAATCAAGACTTATCATTTAGTAAGTGTTATTATAATATATTTGGAAAGAAAAAAAGGCAGATATTTCAACTAAATTATGCCCTAATCTCATGATTAGTGGTAATCGTGGGATGCGGGTGTGACAGTTTTGGTATCAGAGCATAGGTTGAACCTAAAATGAATTTAGGTTTGGGACAGGGGTGATAAGAGACCAATAGAATTAGGATGTTTTCCTCTTTGAACTACAATTTTCTAACATATGTGTTCTATTATGGATATGCAGATGGAAGGAAGAGGATGTGGATATGGTGAGGAACAAGCTGAGAGCCATTATGGAGATGACCATCGAGTAATGGCTCAAGGTGAAGAGTATAATGAGGCAACAAGGATGTATCATATTTTTCTGGAGACAAAAGAAAAATACAAGATGGATAGGAAGTCTTCATCTTCTAGTAAGGATCTAATGAGATCCTATGAGTTGGTGAAGAAACTTGGTGGAACTGAATTTTCTGGAACAACAGATCTAGCTGTGGTGGAGGTGTGGCTTCGACAACTGGAAAAGGTCTTTCGCCTAATGGAGTTATCAGAATATTAGCAAATCAATCATGCAGTCTATTTACTCAAGGGAGATGCTGAGTTGTGGTGGCGAGGAGTAGAAGATAAAAGGAGAAATGCAGAGATGACCTGGAAAGACTTTGTGGATGAGTTTCATCTTAAGTATTTTCATCCTACCTTCATAAGTGATAAGATTAAATAGTTGGAGAATATCAGACAAGGAAGTATGAAAATTGGTGAATACGAGGCATATTTCACAAGGTTGACAAATTTCTGTCTGCAACTTGTGCCTGATGATGTAGAAAAGTGCAGAAGATTTCAATAAGGATTAAGATCAGAGATTAGACACACCGTGTCAGCCATTGGTCGAAGAGATAGAGAAAACTTTGGGGAATTTGTGGAAGCAGTGAGACTTGTAGAAGAGTTAGTTAATGTTGATAAGCAGTCTGAGAGTAAGAAAAGATCTGGAGACTTTATTAGAGGGGGAAAAAGCAGTGGTGGATACAAAGGAGGTGATGGTTTCTTTTCTAAGATAGGATGAGGACTTGGCTATTTTGGGAGACAAGGATCTAGGTTTTCACTAAGTGGAGGAAGGCCCAATTCCGGTAGTTGAATACACATTCTACATGGACACCTTCGACTAGGTCTTCAGGATCTTCAGTGTCAGTGATAGGACCGCAGAAACATGATGCATCCATATGTGATAATTGCGGTAGGGCACATTTTGGTTAGTGTTGGGGAACTAACGCTCTAATAGATAGACGGGACATATAAAAAGGGACTGCCCAAAACTTTAATATGTTTTAGAACAAGGTTCACAATTACAGTTTTAGACTCCACAGAGGCAGGATCCAGTTAAAGGGGCAAGTTCTTCAGTGGCTTCAAGTTCTAGAGGGGGAGAACCTAGTACCAGTAGTGGACAACAAGGACAATGTGGCAGAGGGAGAACTATTGGACGCTTCTTCTCAATGACACCATCTGAAGGTGTAGTTTCACCCAGAGTTGTGACAGGTGAGATGCGTCTCTTTAACAACATTTATGTTACAGTATTAACAGATCCTGGTGCAACACATTCTTTCATTCAAAGATAGATAGTTAGTGGACTAAATCTTCTAACCCAGGATTTATCTTATGATTTGTTGTTAAAAGTTCCACTAGGTGAATCCTCAATTTTGACAGAAGTATGTCCTGGATGTCTGTTAAGTTTTAGTGGGTATACAATAGTAATTAATCTCATACCCTTAGATATTAATTCTTTTCAAATCATTTTGGGTATGGACTACCTTGAGACATATCATGTCCAGTTAGATTGTTGGAAGAAAGAAGCTATCTTTCAACAAGGTGGTTTTTCATGTGTCTTTATCGGAGATAGAAAAGTCTTGCCCACATGTATAGTATCAGTTGTTGTAGCTGATGAGATGATGAGAAAGGGGTGTGATGCCTTTTTAGCACATCTGGTGGATGCTAGGGCAGAGAAAAGAGCATTCAGTCTAGTAGATATTCCAGTAGTATGTGAGTTTTTAGATGTCTTCCCTGATGAGTTACTAGGTTTACCACCTAAAAGAGATATTGACTTTGAGATACAAACTTTACCTGGTAGCCATCCAGTAGCATTACCTGCCTATAGAATGGCACCTGCGGAGTTAAAGGAATTGAAAACCCATTACAAGAGTTGTTGAATAAAGGATTTATTCAAACCAGTACATCACCTTGGGGAGCTCTAGTACTGTTTGTGAAAAAGAAGGATGGAACCATGCAGTTATGTATAGACTACAGACAATTGAATAAGATAACAATTAAGAATAAATATCCTTTGCCTAGGATTGAAGACCTATTTGATCAACTCCGTGAGGCAACGATCTTTTCAAAGATAGATCTTAGGTCAGGTTATCATCAGCTAAGGATAAAGGCATCTGATGTACCTAAGTCAGCATTCAGATTGAGGTATGGGCACTATGAGTTTGTAGTTATGTCTTTTGGATTAACAAATGCCCCTGTAGCCTTTATGGACATGATGAATAGGGTTTTCACACCATACTTAGATCAATTCATAGTAGTGTTTATAGACGACATCCTTATATATTCTAATGATGTGGAACAACATGAGAAACATCTGAGGATATCCCAGTAGTTGTTAAGGCAACATCAGCTTTATGCTAAGTTTAGCAAATGTGAGTTTTGGTTGGTTGAAGTATCTTTTCTTGGACATGTTATATCAGGAGAAGGAGTTAGCATTGACCCTAAGAAGGTAGAATCTATTCTTCA
The DNA here is from genome assembly GCA_963693085.1 of Alisma plantago-aquatica. Classification (NCBI taxonomy): domain Eukaryota; kingdom Viridiplantae; phylum Streptophyta; class Magnoliopsida; order Alismatales; family Alismataceae; genus Alisma; species Alisma plantago-aquatica. The sequence goes on along the minus strand of OY856409.1, from coordinate 565,711,915 downwards.
GTGGGAGCAACCTATGACCGCTACTAAGATCAGAAGTTTCCTAGGGTTAGTAGGGTATTACAGGAGGTTTATAAGAAACTTCAGTGCAATAGCAGCATCTCTTACACACTTAACAAGGAAGGATATACCTTTTGTTTGGTTTGAGTCATGTGAGAAAAGTTTCCAAATTTTAAAGAAGAAATTAACTACAACACCAGTCTTGATATTACCAGAGGTAGATAAGGGATATGTGGTTTTCTATGATGCGTCCAGGAGAGGTTTGGGATGTGTTCTTATGAAAGAAGGGAAAGTGGTGGCCTATGCTTCTAGACAACTTAATAAGAATGAAGAAAACTATCCAACACATGATCTTGAGTTGGCAGTAGTAGTGCATGCTCTAAATACATTGTCATTATCTATATGGTGAATCATGTCAGGTCTTTACTGATCATAAGAGTCTGGAGTATATTTTCATGTAAAGGGATCTCAATCTGAGACAACGTAGATGGTTGGAGCTTATAAAGGATTATGATGTCACTATTGATTATCATCCTGGAAAGGCCAATGTAGTAGCAGATCTTCTGAGTAGAAATTCAACATCGTATGCGGAAATGTTTTCAATGGCATGTGTAAAAAGAGACATATTAGTTCAGATGAGAGAGATGAATTTGGATCTAAATGTGTCTGATCAGGGTGGACTGATTGCATAGATGCAGGTTAGACCTACATTTTATGATCAGATCCAGGAGCTTCAGCATAGTGATAGAGAATTGCAACAGATAATGCATGATATGACAAAAGGAAAGAGATAAGAGTTTAGATTTTCAAATGATGGGTTGTTGTATCTACATGACAGATTGTGTGTGCCAGATGACACTGAGCTAAAGAAGTAGATACTTGAGGAAGCTCATTCTTCTATGTATGCAATGCATCCAGGTAACACAAAGATGTATAGAAACCTGAAGGAGTTGTATTGGTGGTCAAGTATGAAGAGGGAGGTGGTTGAGTATGTGGCTAAGTGTGATGTATGCCAACAAGTCAAGGTTGAACATCAGAAGCCAGCATATATTCTGCAATCACTTCCTATCCCTGAATGGAACTGGGAGCATATCGCCATGGATTTTGTGGTTGGATTACCCAGGACACCACATGGTTTCGACTCAGTTTGGGTAATAGTAGATAGGCTAACAAAGTCTTCTCACTTTCTACCAATTAAGACAACATGGGATACACCAAAGTTAGCCAAGGTCTATATAGATGAGGTAGTCAGATTGCATGGAATACATGTTTCTATAATATCTAATAGAGATCCTAAATTTACATCTAGGCTTTAGAATCAATTGCAACGTTCCTTGGGAACAAAGTTGAAATTTAGCACATCCTTTCATCCTCAGACAGATGGACAGTCAAAGAGGACAATTCATACCCTAGAGGATATGCTGAGAGCATGTGTTTTATAGTTCAGCGATAGTTGGGATGATCATCTTAGTCTAATGGAGTTCACCGATAACAACAGTCACCATTCTAGCTTAGGCATGGCCTGTAACGTCCCCGAATTTTCACCTTCTCAAAACTCCATGGAGATGAGAACACAAAATCCAAAAATGTTAAGCAATTGTATCAAAGTGTGTTGCGGAAGCAATTTGCGCATACATGAACATTCAAATTTAATGCATACACCATGAACAATCTCAACATTCAACATGTATATTAATACAAGATAACTTATTACAACATGAATTACATTTACATATTGAAAGAAGATTTACAAGTCTATGAATATGTATGCTAATCATGATCTACACAATAGGTACAACATGTAAAACTTGCTCACTTCATGTTCTTTAATCCCATGCTAGCTCTGAACCTAAAACATATGTGAAACAGTGAATCAACACACAAGGTATTGTGCACGTGGGAAGAAAGATGCATACTAATATGCTTGCATAATCAAAGTAACTTGAGAAAGAAAGAGTAAAAGAAAACATTGTTTAAAGCGATAATCAGGTAAACACATATTTTAGATTTTTTTGATGCATTTGTACTACTAAGTGGTGTCGCACTTCATTTTTCCCCTCCCCTTGGGCTATGGGGACCGAGTGCCAACCTTATATTTAGAGGGGAGGGAGAGAGATGTCGCACTTCATTTTTCGCCACCCCTTGGGCTATGGGGACCGAGTGCTAACCTTATATTTAGAGGAAGAGAGAGAGGATTGAGGGGGAGAGAGAGAGAGCATATATCCACTTAGCAACTACAAACCATCTATATTCTTTGTTGTTCTTATTTACATGGCGAAGATACTATAATCATAGTACATCCAAGCAATATTCTCAAATAAAGACAAGCAATACATCATAGTTGTTGCACATAAGAAAATTAGTCATATACTTAGATAAAGCCCATGTACCTGAGTTCAAAGATTCTTATCCTATCATTGATCATCAAAATATGGTCATCATCTGATTAATAACAATTAATCATCAGTAATAAATATTCATTATATTATACGTATTTTAGGTCCAAATTAGGGTTTAGGTCAAATCTAAGGTTCAAACTGACCTAAACTTGTATGTGATATTTTTCTACTGTTTTATATGTCATAAATTAGGTCGGGTTTAATTTTCATAATTTTTGATGCTTTATCTATTTTCTAGAATTAATGTGATTTTAGAAGCACTGATGTATATTTAATGAGAAAAGACCTAGTATTGGGTATGATACTCAAATCATAGTTCATTTTTAGTGTACACATATTGTTAGGGTTCATAAACATTTTTCTCAGATTGTATCTCCATCATTTAATAATTATACCATTTAAATGAAGCATTATCATCTAAATTAAATACCATCAAAATTAATGTCTCATAAGTCTGATATAAGGGTTTCACAATAAAGAGGGTAGTTTTCTGAGTCTAGTGGTATTTTTGGGGAACAATTTGAGTACTAGATCTATTTATAATGCATTTTCTAAGATCATATCTATTTATTGGAAATGTGAACGATTTACCTTATAGGCCAATCACAATCTGCCACATGGCTCCTCAGGGGCGCAGTGCTCAGCCTGGGAAAGGCTGAGCCAACCGGTTCAACTAGGCTTTCTCCAAACCCAACTCCCGTTGTCTCTTCTCTCAAGTGAACGCAAGCGCAGCCGACGCTGTCGTGCATTCTCCGCTCTGCGATCGCTGGTTCTGAGGGCAATCTAGGGCACCGCTGCATGGGAAGGAAGCAGTGAGGAGTCTTGGTGGTAGTAGAGCTATTTTCCAGCCGATGATGGTCCTTTAAAGCTCGGAGACGCATTCCACATGCATCTGACCACCTCTGCCGCTAGATGGAGATCTGGGGTTAGGTGCTCCTATGTTCCGCGACTGCCGATGCAAGGTTATTTGATGGAGGTTTCGTCTCATTTTATTCTATGTGTGTGAGACACAAGGTGCCGCCACGAGGATAGAGCTTGGTGAACGATGATCTGAACCTCATCTAGGCGCTTTGTTACCTTCGAGGTGGGTAACAGGAGTGTGACGGCTGGTCAAGTCACCGATAGACCCGGCGGCCCTATATTCGTCGTCGTTCTCGACTCCTACGTGATGATGTGAGGATCTCTGGCATCTAGTTTCTTAGATTGAAGGGGTTGTGGTCCTCTAGGTTTACCCCCATTTGGGCAGACCTGATGCAACCAAGGGAAGGGGAAAGGGAAAAGCCTAAGATCTGGTTCTTCTTTGAACTCCCCCCTCTACTTTTCCTCCTTTCCTTCATCTCAGACACATCTAGAATAGGAAGCGGAGGTGAGAGAGAGAGAGAGAGGAAGGTTGCATCTTCTACAGGTCCTGCTAAATCAATGTCAGATCACCGGTTGTGTCAAGCCTCTGGTGACGAAGAGGGTCTGGAGATCATCGAGACCTGGCGCTGCCGTTGTGGGATTGAACAGGGGAGAGAGAGCTTGGAGCCTTTGCCAAAGAATGACATCAAAGCCTGGTTCATCGTCTGGGAGTCCTTCTCCAAGGCGTGATGAGGAGCTCAACCTCCTTCCCATTCAGCCATGTTCTCTCTGACCTTGGGATAGTTCTCATCTTAGTTTGTGTTCGGTGATCAAGAGGTTGAGGGTGATAAGGAGGGGTATTGTCTCTCCGTTCCAGGGGTCTCCAAAGTTAAAAATAAATAAAAATGGACCAATCTGTTATGGTTGTTTCATAGATCACAATTTGTGAGTAAGACTCCCTATGATCGTCCCATTTTCATCAGATCAAGTGAACCCATCTACCACAATATCTTCCTACATTTACGGAGGTGATGGACGACCAGGTAGCCATTGAACTACTTTGGATCGGCACCTTAAACTCTTATATCCTCTAGCACAAATATCCAATAGAGAAGATATTTGAAACATGGGTTCGTCATCAGATAACCCTTCTTATCAACAAATTTGAAACCAGAAACCCAATATTCAGTCATCTAACCGAAATCATTGAATGTGTATAAGCCTTGATCTCAATAAAATAATAATTGATTCTTGATCCTACAAGTCCTAAATGCACATTATAGTCGTATCATACATCAAGTCTCATCAATTTGCCACTTGTGTTCATTATGACTACTAAATGAACCTCCTGGCCTCCTAAGCACCCAAGTCAGTGAATAAAAAGCTATTCATTGCAATTGAACTCAATCAGATCTAATAATCATTCATTACATATATGCTTACCCTTTTTAAGTGTAAAGAGTTCAAAATTGAATAATCAATTCGTGAATTTGGTATTAATCATCTACACAACATTCATGGTCTTAAAATTATATATGGGATGTCTAAACCCTAAAATCCATATTATCACATGGCCCCTTATGAAGCCTTGTATGGAAGAAAATGTAGATCTCCAATTTGTTGGTATGAAGTTGGAGAAAGGCAAATTTTAGGCCCAGAGTTGGTGGAAGAAACCACAGAAAAGACATATGTGATCAGACAACAGTTGAAGGCAGCTCAGGACAGACAGAAAAGTTATGTAGATAAAAGGCATAGGCCACTTCAATTTGAGGTTGGGTATGAGGTTTATTTGAAAGTTTCACCATGGAAAGGTGTGCTAAGATTTGGAAAGTGAGGCAAACTAACTCCTAGAAACATGGGTCCCTATCCAATCATTCAAAGAATTGGATCGGTTGCATATAAATTGGAGTTGCCATTGGAGTTAGCCAATTTACACAATGTGTTTCATGTATCGATGTTGAAGAAGTGCCATCCTGGTACAAAAAGGATTGTAGATCCAGATCCTATACAGTTGAGAGAGAATATCTCTTATATTGAAGGACCAATTCAAATTCTAGATTGTAGAATTTGAAAGCTTAAAAAGAGAGAGATACCTCTAGTAAAGGTTCTTTGGAGGAATCATGGTGTAGAAGAAGCTACCTAGTAAGTGGAGATAGATATGTTTAACAAGTATAATTTTTTCTATTAGAAATTTCGAGATAAAATTTTTATTAGAGGGGGGGACTGTTACAACTGGTTCCTAACTTTGCTGGTAATCCTAGAGATTTAAGATAATCTTAATACTTGTCATGTTTTTGCTAGTAATATTCTATGTTGTACTTTATATTAACCTTAGTGACCTTAAATACTTGTTTGGGAAACTCGTAATCATGACTTAAGCATACTATAAAGATCTCAATTGGGGTTAATATAGCATTGACCCATACATGTGTGCAAGAAGAGAGTTAATGACATTGGAGGAAATAATTAATAAATAATTTTAATTTGATTATATTATCAAAATAATATGGTAATATTGTATAGAATTTAATAATGAATCCAAAAAAAATAATGAACCAAATCGGAGTTAAAATGAGTGAGTTATGCCATTTTTAGTAAACATATATTGAGCACCGCGACCGACACTGCGTCGACAACGCGACCGCAGTGTACACCGCGACCCGCGACGCTATGTCAACCGTGATTCGTGATGTTGCGTTGACACCGCAACCACGGTCTACACCGTGACTGGCGATGTTGCGTCGACACTGTGACTGAGATGCTGCATCGACACTGCGACCGCGATCGACGCCGCCAAGAACAGCCAATCATAAAACGATCATATCTTGAGCAATACTTATCTGTTTTCAACAAAATAAAGTAAGTTGGAACCGCAATTTGATCCTCTATCATCCCAGACCACTTGTTGATCTGGGCCCGGGTATGGGGAGGAAGCCATGGGTATGGGAGGCACTTTCGGGGAAGTTTGGTTCTTTTCACCTATTTTGGTGTTGCTCTTTCGATTCATCTTCTTTTTGTCCCTCTGACAGTTGATTGCCTCCTGGGCTAGGGTTTAGTCATGCCATTCTATGAGAGGGTGATCTGGAGGGTGAATTCTGGGGTGAGTTTTGGGGAAGAACGTTAAGAACAGTAGAAATCAAAAGGGGTTGGTATAAATTCGACTTGGTAAGTAATTTTAATCCTTGATTCTTCCTTCTTTCGGTTTCTCTTTCTCAAGATCCCTAATCCAATAGTTTTAAGGTTTGGATTAACCTCCAATCTTATCTTCTACCTACAACAGATCCTCTTTAGGGCCTAGAAACACATTAAAGGGGTTGTTTTGAATGAGATCTTGAGGTTTAAAGCTTGATCTTATCTTGTTTGAGCTAAGATCCGAGATTAGTTGGTGAAAGGGATAAGACCAGTGATCTTGGACGAATTCTATGAGTAGATAATCATCTCTTAACCTTGATTTAAAGCATATCAATTAAAATAATAGTATCCAGTCTTTGATTCTTATTGTATGATATTTTTTATGCTTGAATAGACGTATGTGGTGAAAATCAGCAGTTGAAATGCTTTATTAATCATATTAATAGTGATGTATTACCATCTTGAAAGTTGTCTTGTGAATTGTCGTGATTCGACAGGTGATGAATGTGTAAATTGAGGCACCAGAAAGACAGGGTGCCCTAGTTCATGTTTTAAGAGTTGGAGTATGGTTGTGAAATATATGAAAATTGTTTAGTGATTTATTATTTAAATGAAAGACAGTTAATTGTTAGAAATAGGATAATCATTAGCTATGATGATGATGTTTGTTATATTAACTAATCATCACTAGACATTAGATGCCATGGACATTGTAGAATCCTCACAGGATGAGGCCTGCACTGTGGGGAGGAAACGGTTTTCTGACTGGAGATAGTCCAGATCGAGGTAAGCTGGAGCGTACCAGTAGGGTGTGGGGGTTTGACCAGTAGGGAAAACTCCTTACAGTTGTGTGGTACCCAACACCAACTAGAAATGTTGGTGGTACCTGTCCTACATGTTGTAGTAATCAGTGGTCGGTAGGTCCACTGATGCACTTTAAGCCTGAGGGCTTTGACTCACCACCTGAGTACCAAGGTTGAGAGGTGGAGTCTAAGATATCTGACCGCTCCCATTAGCCGCCGAGAGGCAAACATGCTCATGCCAGCTGTAGACATGGTATTAAATTAAAGACTTAGGAACCCAGGAATGCTTCTAAGTCTTGTACAGTGAGATCATAGCTTGTTGTGATACTTCCACATGTTGTGGTACACCACATGTGGGTCCAAAGGTATAATAAATGGATTTGAAATAACGTAAATAGTTTGGTTATCCTTTTATTACATTCAATATTTGTACTATTTCCATGCTGAGTGAATTACAGTTATAAACGGCCATGCTGAATGAATTACAGTTCTAAATTGCCATGCTTACATGATTGCATTTAAGTTCTATTACTTGTAAACATCATAAATATCTTGGTTACCTGTTGATCTTCTACTCACTGAGCCAGTAGCTCACCAACCTACTGAACAATTTTTTAGGTAAATGATTAGCTCTTCCTGAGGAGTCAGAAGCCAACTTTAATCAAGATTAGCTCAAAGGTCTTGAAAGAAGAGTAGTTAGAATAGTTAGAGGGTCTCTTATCCTTCCCTTGGATCCTGGGATAGAAAGAGTGAGAAAAGAGAGAAGTTTGAAATGTAATGTACATGATGTATATTAAGTGTGAAACTCTCACTTCTATATAATAAGACAAGTTCTGTTGTATCTTTTTGTTATGTTTAATCAAGACTTATCATTCAATAAGTGTTATTATAATATATTTAGAAAGAAAAAAATGGCAGATATTTCATCTAAATTGTGCCCTAATTTCATGATTAGTGGTAATCGTGGGATGCGGGTGTGACATAACTATTCCTCCCAAGACCTCGTATAATCTACTCTAGAAGAAAGCTAGCTTCTGAGTCCTCTTGTAGAGTTGGACCCTTTCCTGAAAAATGTTTAGTGGATTGTATAAGCCACATGCTCATTGCATAGAAAATCAACAAGAAGCCATAATAATGCAGATGTATATTGTAAATAGAATTAAATATATAAGAATATATAGGGAAAATATTTAAAACTATAAACTATATGATATCGGAATAGTTCTGATGATAACTACAATAAACAAGTAAATTAAATACATCCATTTAATTTTTTATTACTTTTATTATATCATGGACCTACATGAAGTGTACTACAACATTGGAAGTATAATAAAACGCAATGATCTCACCGTATAAGAATTATGAGTAGACCTGAGACTATACGTCTACTAAACTAACTCCCTAGTCTACAACAGGGTTGGCCACATCTAGCCTCAATGGCTAAAGATTTGGCCGTGTAAACCGGACTACTACTCCAAACATGGGTACTCAAGCAAAAAGTCAAGACACTTGGCTTATTACCTGCATCAGTGGTTCCATAAGGCTGACTAAACCATATTGGGTACCACCAAAATATCCATTTGATGTTGGGTACAACACTATTTTAAGGAGGTTGTCCTCTATGGGATTAGTCAACCATACCTCTCTAGTATGCTCCTGCTACCTCATATTGGGTGTTTCTAGTCAGTAAGCACATTTACTCCTTCACGGTGAAGATTTCTATGATGAATCTATAGTGTTTAGGACAAATATTATCGCACTCCAAATTCACTAGGAATATAATTCCTAGAGTTTACCAAAACCCAAGTGCAGTAATGCCACCCGCAAGCAGGAGAATCTTATCATCATATAGTTAAGGTTCGAATCCCAAGGGACAACCATTTTAAGAGCTATCTGATCAAAGTAACTTAGCAATAACTAGCATTTATAACAAAAGTCGAGATTGGTTTGTTTAGTCTAAGATTACAGGAATAAAAAGAGCTAGATTAAGATTCTAGTTATCAATGGATGAAAACACTAGGGTGTAACTGGGTTTCGTCACCACTACTCGAATCAGTGCAATCATTCAAATCAAAACTTGTATGAAGATATAATTGGAGTTATGTAAGTTTCCCGTTTTGGCATCAGAAACTTGCATGAGTAGATATCCATGTAAGCTCGATCTCTCATTACTTACAGATCATCTATCTACTACTCCAGAGACTTTCTGTCAGAAGTACTCATCAGGGTGTCAACCAAAGCTAATCAGTATTCAAATCTTAAACGTTGAAGTTCTCGTAGTAAAATATTATAAAAGATCACACAAAGTGGGTGATCAATCCACAAAACATGTGATAAATGGTTGACTATGAATTATATGAGTTCATACAAGAGTTGTAATATGAATGAAATTGTAAGAAAAAGGTAGTGGCACTAGTCCCCACAACCCAGTGAAAAGACTACTCCCTCAATGTGGTGAGATTAATATCATTAGAAGAGGAAGAGGACACCATCACAGTCATGATGGAAAGAGAAGTAGATCGTCATGGTGTGTGATGGAGGACTTCCTTCCTTCTTTCTCCTTCAAGAATTAACCATGACTTGCAGCAGAAGTAGGTGGAGGAACGACATCTCAAGGAAGAGATCGATCGCCCAGAGAGAGAGAGAGAGAGAGATCAACTTCTTAGAGTTGTGGATGAAGGATATCTACGGATCTATACTTGAGGTTGATAGGAATCGTCCAGCTATAGCATGGTCGGCCGGTCTCTTCCTTGTTCTAATCTCAGCGGTAGTGTTTCAGCATTTCTGCCTCCAAAAAAAAATCTAAGATGATTTGTACGGCTGCATTGGGGGGCTATTTATAGGGTCGCGACTGTCAACCTCTTGTGTTCCCTATCGGTGTCGACCACTTTCCATTGGTATCGATCGATGGGTCCATCGGTGGATAGGATTGTTGACTGATGGCTTTTGAACTTCCTATCATCGAGCTTGGAGGTCGACGGGATTGTCAACCTTGAGGGTCGACAAGATTGTTGTTTGAAGTTGTGGTTATCGATGAGAATTTCGACAAGATTGTGTTGATGACTTGATTTCTTGTCGATTTCTTGGTTGATGATGATGTCGAGTAGGGGGGTCGACAGAGGTGTTGGCCTTGCTTGTCGATGAGTTGTATGCTGACCTTCTCAATGTCGATTTGGTGGATCGATGGAGTTGTCAAGTATTAAGTATCTACTAAAGTGTCAAACAAGGAGGTTGACAAGGCTACCGACCTCTTGATTGCTGGTTGATTTTGATGTCGATTGGCATGTTCATCGACAAGTCAATTTTTGTCTTGGAAAAAAATTTTGTCTATCGACCTACCTTCTAGAAGTGCTTAAAATCCAATTTTTTGGGTGCTTCCCCACACCCTGTGAGAGGAGTCCTCCTCTGGTATCTTGTCCGTTGAAGGGCAGTCGGACCCCCTAGGCAAACTTCTTGTAGAGTGATAAAATCCAAAACCTACAAAGGGAGTCAAGAAAAGTATCAAATTCCTACAAGTTAACATAAGATCCTAAGTAGATCAAAACAAAGCTATTCTAATGAAAACTATGCTACTTGAATGCTAAACTAGATTGAAAATGCAACTAAAGCTGGAATGAATATGCATTTATCACTAAAGTCTAGTGATTCTTTATTTTATCATACAATATTCCATTCTTTATATTATTTATCTTACTCGTGTACTTATGACATCTAAATTCTGAAATTTCATAGCTCACTGGAAATTAAAGAAGAATAAATTTAAACTAATAAATTGATCATATTAATGTCTTCTTTAGTAATTTTGGAATGTAAATGCAATTTACACATATAAAAGATATTTTGTGTGGTATTTTTAGTAGTCCATTATTAGTTTTTGGTTAAAAAAAGAGTGGAAAACTTAATAATATAGGAAATTCCAAAAGTAATGAAATATTCATAACTACAAAGGGAATTATTTTTGAAATTTCTAGAAAAACAAGTTGAAGGAAACTAATAAAAAAAATGGCCCTAACCTGTACCCAAAGAAAAAATATACAAAAATAGTATTTCTTGTCAGGTTTTGATGAAAAAAGAGTTCTTATGTGCCTTACTTAATTCAAATAAAGCAAATACTAAAGAGGCATGTAAAATGTATTTAATCTCGGTGTTTTTCCATCAAAACATTCCCAACCTGAGGTTTAGTTTAAAAATGACTTCCCTTATATCATGGTATCGATTTGAGAAAAAAGGAGAGAGATACAAATTTAATAAGTTTCCCTAAAGTGAAGGATTAATTGATAAATGTAGTATAATGTCGCATTTAATCAGATTAGGAATCTATGGCTCGACCTTTTTGATGTCACGCGCTACTGTGGCCCTTGGATCCCTAATCAATGATCCATGGATCATTTCCCACCTCCAGCCAGATTGGGAAACTGGATAAAGTGTTGGATTTATCCCCTTTCACTCATCCCTCTCCCCCTGAATTATGTGAACATCTAAAAGTAATTCCATTGAACTCAGAAGGTAATTCCGAGTCTTTCCATTCCCAGATGTACCCACTTTGGGACAAAATGGGGACTTTTCCCAATTTCCGCATGGATCCAGACTCCATTGGTGGGTGGCCTTAATGCCACACCTATATAAGACATAGGAATCCCCTCTTTGCAAGACCAAAACTCTTTGTGAGACCCTGTAGAACTCAAGAGTTTGTCCCTCACCTCCAATTCCATGCCAAGTCCTACCTTTCTCCTCTTCTTCTTCCTCTAACCCACTAAGTAATTCCCCTCTCTTGTCTTTCTGTCCTTGCCACCATCGGGCAATCACTGGACGCAGTCAAGTTTGACTAGGAGTAGTGGAGAGTTTGACACCTTCACCAGCCTCTTCAAGGCCAAGACACTTGAAGTCAACCTCAGAGTTGACTCAGCCAAATGTGGACTTGGTTTGTGAGGTTGAGAGGGAGAGAGAGGAAGAAGAAGATTGAGTAGGAAAAGACATCACAACCCTCAAGTTTGCTATTGTAAGGTGAGGGTATTACTATCTTTTATCCCATCTTTCCAACTAAGAAAAAAAGGCATAATTGCCACCATGGAACGAGCCGATTGGGTCGGCAGTAGCCCAATGATGCATCTTTTATCTAATCATTTGTTGACGTGGCAAGCCTGGATTGGTGCCAATAGTTTTATTTTGCAATAATTCTAGAAAATAATTGGTAAGTCCAAGTATATCAAATATATATATTATTTTTATTAGAAAAATATGCATAATCCAATAAAGTAGGTTTCTTTATTTGATTCTATCTCAAATTCTAAAAGTACATAAAGATGCCTACTTTGATGACCTTTAACACATGTAAACCCTAATTTCATAAAAGTGATGAAAGTGATGATCATATCTTGATTAATTGGTCTTAATAAGTGAAGTATGACCTATTTTGATAAAAGAGCATTCTTGGATCTAATCTAGGATCAAGAATTCATATGTCACCAAATTATTGTTTCTAAAGTTGGAAAAGTATAACATGTGATAATTAGGGTTTAGAGACATAACCCTAATGCAACCCTAATTTGACTCTAATTTCCTAACTTAGGACCCAAGTCAATCTTAAATGATATTTGTGAACATCAAAGTTATACTTGGGTGTTTAACATTAATTATAGGTTGATTGAATCTGCTATTATTTTCTTGGGAATTAAGTTATCCTAGAGTAAAGGTACGTGGTTACACCTATGAATACTTTCCTTATCAAATTTTGAGGTTTTCTGAAGTTTCACAAGTGGATTGCAATTAAACTGCTTGGTTGTTTATTCAATTCCTATAAATTATAAGGCCCTATGTGTGCCACTTTATCTGAAGATCACCAATAGACCAAGCTAGGAAAGAAAGGTCACTAACATACCAAGCCATGAACGGAAGGTAGGTAATAGGCCAAGCTAACAAAGGAAGGCCTATATAAAACCAAGCCTAGGAAAGGGAAGGTTATGAGAAGTCGGTTGTAGGGACAAAACACCTAGTGAGAGGAAACCCCACATAGAATGCCCCTAGTGAGTTGGTATACCAAAGAGACTGAGCAATTAAGGGTTGAGAAGTTATAAAAGAAAATGCATGTTTGATTATGTAATAATAATTGATGCTATTGTTGTTTAGGTTGTTACACCTACAAGAATATATTTTTCCCCACGTACTCAGTATACAAATATGCTGACCAGATTTTTGTTTCATGCAGTTTTAGGTTAAACTATAAATTATCTGAAGAAATGGACTTCTGGAGAAGATGATACCAAAAGAAAAGATGATTAAAGTCTATTGGAGGATTATAGATATATTTACTTTATGAGGAACTTTTAGTTTCCGTTTCCATGTAACCCCCTAGAGGACATTCTATCTTCATATTGTTAACAAACTCTTTTCCATTCAATGAAATTTGTAATTATTAGTAGTTACTTGCTAAACCTTGATCATGTAATTATGATAAAGGATAATGCCATGTCGGTCCACCTTAATTGGGGATAATGGGGGGAGGGGTCATTACATTTGGTATCAAACCCCATGTTTACCATTTAACCTTTAATAATTAGTAAAGTTTAAAGAATCACATAGACCCCAAGGGAATTATTAGGGCTTTTTCCAAAGCTATGGTGTCTAGAAGGGATCATGACATGTGGGCTGGAAAAACTTTCCTCCACACCGCTAGTTGGCTTACGAGGACTCTCGAGCCTCTGTGAATCCTTCCCGGTCAAAGCCAAAAGATTTTTCCCAAAGTAAAATACCTTTAGGTTTTCTTCTCATCTTGTGATTCATCCCTTCTTTACCCCCTGCTTCCCACACAAAAACCTAGGGACCCAATAATTGCTTCCTTCTCCCCTTTTAAGAGATTAGGGTTATGAGTATTAGGGTTAAGGCATCCTCCACCTAATCATAACTAATGCATGTAACCCAGATTTCATGGAGATAATTTACGATGCTTTAAATGACCTAAACCTAAAATGAGATTAATTTATTATGTGAAAAAGTATGGCTCGTGTCAAGACCACCACCATTGCTGACGACACTCCCCAGGACCACCCAGATAAGAAGATATTGCATAGGAAGAAGGTTTCCTCATAGAAGAGGAGGAGATCCATGGAAGGTGAGTCTTCCAAGAAGCAGGAGAGGTCAAACAAGGCCTCTGCTAAGAAATGTCTAGAACCTGAGGCCATCCCCTTTGAAATCCCAAACCCAAAAGATGGTCCCGACCAAAAGGTGAACCCATGTCAGAAGATGAACCCAAGTCTAAAGGTGACCCCAGTTCTGGTGGCCTTGGCTCTATATGTAGAGTCAAAGTTCTGATCTAGACCCTTGAGATGCTCTAGCTAGAATACAAGAAGAAAATCACTAAGACCATTAGTTCCCTGGCCCTCAGAGACATTGCCACAGATGAGAATGGTGAATCCCAACATGTCCACCCTCAACTCGGAGCCACCATCCATGACTTCATCAAGCTAAACATAGAGTAGTTTTGGGGTGAAGACAAGACTGATGCTCATCGACAATGCGGATGCCTAAATGGCTTCTGCATTCTGGAGGTGCAACCCAACAATAAGATCCTCTTCTCCACTCACCTCCTCAAAGGAGTAGTAAATCAATGGTGGGAAAAATACATTGTCGGATGAGATCTAACTATGAAGCCTATGTCCTGGGTGGATTTCCACACTATCTTCACTGTAAGGTTTGTCCTCATATCTACCAAGAAGGAAAAGGAGAATCAATTTATGTATGTCAGTGGTGAATTATGCTTTAGAAGTTTTGTATCCTTGAGTGCTTTTCCTACATGTCAACCAAGAAACAGTGAGTGGATCACGTACTTGAGTGCCTACACCCCCAGATGAAACCCCATGTCATGGATAGCAAACCCCCAAACTTCACTGAGGCCATCGACTTTGCCTTATAGATGGAGAATACTATCATTCCTACCTGAAATCTGCCAAAGGGACATTTGGATTTCATTAAATATGTTTCTACTTTGAGAAATGATAATATAAAGGCACATGGCAGTAACCATGGAAGGGACATGAATGGAGGAAAAGAACGCCCTGTCATGAGAACTGTCACCCTGAATGTCACACCTACAAGAAAAGGCACCCTGGCAAGTGTCACTACGAGAAGCGAGTGTGTTATCCCTGCCATCAGGAGGGACACCTCCAAGATAGTTGTCCCCTCCATGCTCCACATGGGCCAGGCCCAATGGTGGCCCAACCAGTAGTTGTAGCACAACCCCAGACAGCCCTGACTATTCGAGAATGTTGAAAGGCATGCGTCTTCTCCGTTAATGATGAGGAAGCTCATGCTAATGCAAACTAACTCATAGAAGGTAACCACCCTAGAAATCTGTTGTCTTTCCTTTACCATGAAATGCATAATAGTTTTGGATGTCGCAAATAAAATGTAGGACTGCTTGATATCATGGGGCATACACTTAAAGCTTTATTTGATTTTGGTTCTACCAATACTTTCATTTTGTGAAATCTTGCAACTATTCTTTGTTTGGATTTCAAACACTTAGGATACATTTTGGAAGTTACCACCCCTAGTGGTTGTATATTCTCATCCCTCTTAAAGACACCAGTCATTCATGTTTAGTATATGAATAATGAAATCCATGTCGACTTTATCTTACTTGATATGGATGATTTTGATGTCATTATGGGAATAGATCATCTGTATAACTATAATGCAAATATATACTATAGGGAAAACAAAGTAAGGATAGAGAAGCCATGTCATCCACCATTACTTTTTGAGGTAGGAAAGACGCCATCACTGGACTGTATGTGTCTGCCATGAAGGTAGAATGGATGGTAGCTAAAGGTTGTCTAGCTTTCCTAGTTGTAGTTACTGAGCGTGAGCCTAAGGTGAGGACCTTACAGGAAATAGAGGTAGTTAGGGACTGTGCTAATGTATTATCAGATGACTTGCCAAGCATACCTTCAGAGAGAGAAGTGGACTTCTCAATAGATCTAGATCCGAAGACAAACCCAATTTCCAAGGTAGCTTACAAAATGGTTCCCATCAAGTTTCTTGAAATGAAAAAGCAACACCAGGAACTCCTAGACAAGGGCTTCATCTGACCAAGAACATCACTATGGGAGCACCAATTCTCTTTGTGGAAAATAAGGATGGGTTAGTCCACGTGTGCATAGACTACTAAATGGTAAATCAGGCCATAATTAAGACTAAGTATCCCCTACCCCACATTGTTGACCTATTTGACCATCTCAAAACCACCCAAGTCTTCTCAAAGATTGATCTGAGATTTGGTACCACCAGTTGTGAGTTAAGAAGGAAGACATTTGAAAGGGTGAAGATGTGGGCTGCATACAACAAGGAACGAGCCGACAATGACTGCATCTCTCAACTTGAGCCAAAGAATTTCAAAGAAGCTCTCAAGGATGATGAATGGATTCTAGCCATGCAAAAAGAGTTAGAGCAGTTTGAGAAGAACAAGGTGTCAGACTTAGTGCCAAGACCAAATGGTAGTAAGATCATTGGCACGAAGTGGGTCTACTGCAACAAGCTTGATGAAAGTGGGAAAGTGGCAAGGAACAAAGCAAGGTCAGTAGCTCAAGGTTACAAACAACAGGAAGGTATTGATTTCGATTAAACTTATGCACCTATTAGATTTGAATCTATTAGAATGATACTTGCTTTTGCTAGTTATAAGAATTTCTTGATTTATCAAATGGATGTTAAAATTCATTTTTAATGGTACAATTGAGGAGGAAGTCTATGTGGCTCAACCTCCCGACTTTGAACATGATAAATTGTCTAACCATGTTTACTTGTTACAAAAAGCTCTCTATGGACTCAAACAATCCCCTAGAGTGTGGAATGAGAAAGTAAATAAAGTTTTTCTAGATGATGGCTATATAATGGGCAAAGTCGATTCCACTCTATTTATAAAACACACTTTTAGAAACTTTTTTATCATTCAAATTTATGTATATGATATTATATTTGGCAGAACTGATCTTAATCTTTACAAGTAGTTTAGTTCTGTTATGTAGAGTGAGTTCAAGATGAGCATGACGGGGGGGCTTACTTTCTTCCTTGGCTTCCAAATCAAACAAAACAAAGAAGGTAACTTCATCAACCAAGGCAAGTACATTAGTGAACTACTTAAGCACTTTGGGATGGAGAACACCAAGCCAACAGACATCACATGTCAAACATCGTCAAGATTGACAAAGATTAAGAAGGTGAAAAAGTGGATGAGAAACTCTATAGAGGTATGATTGAAATTTTATTATATTTATCTGTCTCTAGACCTGACATAATGTTTAGTGTTGGATTGTGTGCTCTCTTTCAATCAAGTCCTAGAAAATTGCATCTCATAAAGGTTATGAGAGGATTTTGAGGTATCTAGCCAAAACTCAAAATTTTGGACTATGGTATCACAAGTCAAGGAACTTTACTCTTGCTGCCTATAGTGATGTTGATTATGCATGTTGTTTGATTGATAGAAGGTGCACAAGTGGCACTTGCTTCTTCCTAAGAGTGTTCTTGGTTTCTTGGCTCTCTAAAAAACAAAGCACAGTGGCTCTTTCAACTATCAAGGCTGAATACATTGTAGCTGGTAGTTGTTGTTCCCAAGTCCAATGGATGAAGCAAATGCTCCAAGACTTTAACATTCCTTTTGATGCTTCTCCTGTCTATTGTGACTATAATAGTGCAATTAATCTATCATATAATCCTATATTGCATAGTAGATATAAGCATATAGAGGTATGTGATCACTTTCTTCATGACCACATTGCCACGAAGGATATCTATATAACACATGTGGACACGGAGAATCAGCTTATGGACATTTTCACTAAACCTCTAGCTAGAGAGAAATTTACCTTTATTAGATCAAAATTGCTCTTGATGATATAGACATGAAATCTAGCTAGATGTTATGATTCCTATATGTTTCTTGCTCATAATTGGTCATGTTTTATTTGAATGTGCTAAAATTGCCATGTTTTTCATGCCTTTGTCACTTGTTTTTTGCTTTTTTCACAAAAAAATTTTTTATTGTAAAATAGTAGCCAATGATGAGTGGAATGTGCCTAAGTATGTTCAAAATGCATGAAAAGTTAGAGAAAAAAAATTATAAAGCACTCTAGAGGCTTAGAAATAAATTTTATGTTTTGGACAAGCTGATCAACTGATCGAGTTTAACCTGATACAACTCGACTAATCCCTAGATGAGGATTGAGCTATAATGCAAGTTCTGTTGAGTTTCCTACGCACATAACTCAACCGATCATGTGACAAGATACAAATTAAAAAGTTAATAAGTAAACTTCTCCCCCTCTCAACTAGAGAAATCTGACCTCCAGTGCTCATCCTCCAACCTTAGGCTATCCCAACCTCTCCTATAGTCTTCCTAGACTTCATTCAACCCTCCTTGCCTCTCCCAAACCGTGACCTAGGTGGTTTGGCGACCTACTTGTGGCGTTTTCCTTTTCATTTGATGGTCTTTTCATCTCAATCCGACCTATATGGCCTCCAACCGTAGGAAACGGTCCACCTGAGATGGAGATCCATCTTCCTCCTCTGCTCCTCGCCATGTCTCCTTTGATGGAACCTCCTTCATCTCATCTCAAGTCATGAATAGGTACAAGGAACTCCTTCCTAGGAATCCCTTTCCTTTATGTGATTTAGTTGAACCTCATTTTGCAACAAGTGAGGTGATTAAGGAGGTTCCTTGGGTGTTCAAAGCACATCATCTTAGTGCATTGTGTGTAGAGCATTCGTGCTTCACATATGCCATGTCCAGCATGAAGGTTTTCCATGAGTTTTACGCCAATCTCATGCCAATGTGCCACCACCTAAAACCCAGGTCATCCCAACATAAATATAACTGGTACCAAGATAACAATCTCTGAGGATTCAATAAATAGCTATTTCTATGGTACGTCATTGCCTCTTGGGTAGCTTACTATCCCTCTTTCCATGACCTGTTGGATCCTGAAGGCTTTTATAAGAGCTTTGAACCCCCTCTTACCCTTTCTGATATCCATAAGTTCTTGAAAAAACCCGATGTCCCACACCATATGAAGTCCACCTTACCCTCCTCTTCCCTTGATATTAAGACATGTCTAATTGCTTTAGTTGTCAATTGCAATATCCATCCCAAGTGGAATCAAATGAAAATTGCATAGAATACTATAGTAATCATGTATTGTTTGTTGAACAATATCGTAGTCAAGTGGTCTTGTTATATTATTCATCATAGACCTACTTCAACTCAAGGAAGAACACCACTGATACTCATCTCCCTTATCCTAACATGATCTATGGTGTGTTTGCTCACCATTCTAAAATATCTCTATTCCATGACCTTGGCTACAAACCAAGTTAGAAAGGAGTTTGTATCAGTGATACAACCATCATAAAAACCTTTCTTCATACCTCCTCCACCACACCATGTGCCTCTAACTCCACCCATTCCCCTCCTCCACCACCACCACCACCTGACCTGACCGTGCCCCATTTTTTGTATCTAATGAAGCCCTCGGGGGATATATGATACATCAACAGGCGTACAAACTTTAGGTTCAGGACCTCGTTCAAATCATGTCCCACATGAACTTGTCCTACAGTCATCCCTACCCACCCTAGCGGACCTACCCTAGTATTGACTATGTTTCTCATGCATATAGTCAGTTCTACCCTAACCCTCCACATGTTGCTTCCGCTGCACCTCCTGCTACTTCTAATGGTGGACTTGCACCTGCCCCTAGTGCTCTTCTGCTTCATAATGGTGGACCTTTCCGCAATCAAATGCATTACATGCATGTGGCATGCCATGGGTTGAGAAGAATTCCATATGCCATGGTACTCATGTGTTTTGGACCTCTTACTGATGAGAAGATGACCAAGATGCTGAGGAAGAAGTTGGAGATGGTGAGGATGTTGAGGATGGTGATGATGTTGGTGATGATGGATCTTTTAATGGTGATGATGGTGAGCCCAAAACTACTTCTACTACTGAACCTTCAGATAATGATGAGGATTACCATCTAGATCTCAATGATGATGATGTTGAAGATGACCTAGTTGATATAGATAGCCTATATGTTTAATTCTTGGTCTTTAGTGTTCTTTTCTAGATATATTTTTATAGACTTGTTATGCATTGAACATTTAGGCACTGTAACTGAGATTCACTATTTCCTTCTATCATTGTTTCTTTACTGGCTTGTAACTTTTATATCGATAGAACATATCTAGTGTTGTAATATTAATTTTATGTACCTTAACTCTTTGTTTGGTTACATATTATGATTGATGGTATGTGCTCCCATATTTTTATTATGACTCTAGATTACTTGTTTCTCTTTGTTTTGTCTCTGTTTGGTGCTTTCTTTAGTAGTTTCTTGTGTAGTTTATGCATGTGGCAAAGACCTATGTTTTATAGTTCTTCTACCCCCTGCCTTTTTGAAATGACAAAAGGGGATAAGAATAGAGAGCTCGTATACTACATGTATAAAAGTAGAGAAATGAGCTCAGCCATATTGAAATTATTGCTTATGTGATCCCTTTCTAAGTCAATTATCTATCATAGTATACATGTGCTACGGTTGTTTGTGGGAAGACTAACCATACAGGTAAAAGTAAGAATAAATTAAGGGGGAGAAATTAATGTTGTTCATTCATGTATCCCCTTGCAATTCACAAGGTAAAGGTTTAAATTTGTGTATCCTTTTCAATATGTTAAGGAAGGGTTTGTCATTGTCAAAAAGGGAGAGAATGTTGATCTGAGAGTTATACATTGTCCATATTTTGATAATGACTTTACCATTACATTCATATGTATCTAATATGTCTACTTGAGATTGAATTCAGGCATCTAAGCACGAAAAACATAATAAAAATTGAATTAAAGTGCATAGAAAATCTACATATGCTTTTGAAGGATATTATATAGGTTGCTACAACAAAAGTCACCAATCACATTAAAAAAATACTCGATGAAACTTTGAGGATATTTCAAATGTGTAGGAACTTGAATATAGAAAAAAAATCCCAGAGAGAGGTTGCACCGCAACTATTAATTTGTAGATTTCTTCTGTGCTTGGTCATGGGCAAGATGATGTCACTCTTAGCAAGGGCAAAATCAAGATGATGTTATTACCAATCCAACTTTTATCAGATATTAATAACAATAATTTGAAATAGGTTTCCGATACACAAAGACCTGGCACTAATTCTAAAAATAACTTCTACGACTATACAACCAGAAACTTCACTACTTAACAAATATGCCTTAATACTACTTTACGGAAATTGGTTGACAAATAACTATTGACAACACATGAAAATCTTATTATGTATACAATGATTGGTCACAATCTTAGAATTTGACGTAACTTATTTAGTTACTCAAGCATGTTGGTCAGAATGTACGATTCAGACTCTAGAATATTTTTGAAGAGCATGTGTCCTAGATTGGGGTGGATCATAGAAATAATACCTACCCTTAGTTGATTTTTCCTACAATAATAATGATGTGGAATATTATCACACTGCAATTTCACTAAGAATATAATTCCTAGATTTTACCAAAACCAAATTGCAATTATGCCACCCACAAGTAGGAAGATCTTATTGCAGTATAGTTGAGGATCGAATCCCAAGGGACAATGTTTGTAAGAACTATCTAATCAAAGTAACTTAGCAAGAACTAGTATTTATCACAAAAGTTGAGATTGGTTTGATTAATCTAAAATTGTAGGAATAAAAAGAGCTAGATTAAGGTTCTAGTTATGAATGGATAGAAACACTAGGATGGAACTGGGTTTCACTGTCACTACTCAAATCTACACTAGGATGGAAGTGGGTTTCTACAATTTACCCAATTGAGAGGTTTTCTTTGCAATTTATCACTTGCATTATGTTCCTTGGATATTCTATCATCATTCTTGAGCTTTTTGAGCCACGGGAAACTATTTAATCATTGGTTTGAGGTTGTTTTTACCAAGGGTATTTTAGGGTTTACCCCTTCACAGATGAGCTACTTTTAGTAGCTATCAACTAATGAATTATTTGATTGGTTGGGAAATTCGAAAAAAGAAAGCTAAGTAGGTCTATACAGATGGTGGGGGAGCTAATTGTGTGTGTGCTTGTATATTCTTAATAAATTAAGGCCATGGACACTTGGATAGATACTAGAACTTCAACGTTTTCTTTTTCTTTATCTTAAAGTTTCATATACTTATCCCCAAGCACCAAAACGAGCCATTTTCTCTCCACCAGTTCCCTCCTTCTCCCAACCTTGTTCTCCCTCTGTACTGCTGCAAATTTTCCTGTCCAAGGAAGAAGAAAGTGGGGACCTTCTTGGAAAAAGGATCTAGGGTTGCAATTGACTTCCTTTTAGGGCTTAAAAAGCTTCCTTCTAGTGATCTTGGACTAAAAGAGTAAGAATCCCCTTCTTTCCTCCATTTATTTCTTTGTTATCCTTCCACCTACCTTTCTCCAGGTCGGAACCTTACTGTTCCATGGTAGAAATTATTCTAAAGCTCTAAAACCCTACCTTTCTTGCTCCTTATGCTTAGGGTTCGCTCATTTGATGAAGAAAGGTGCTAGATGGATGAGTTCATAGCTTTTTCTTGGATTTTCTACCCTACCTGCTCGAGTTTTCTTCTATGTGGGGTTTCATCTTCTCATTATAGGTAAGTTTTATAACTTGATTCATGTTTATTGCTTACCATAAGCTTTCTAGCTCATGTTCTTGCTTGAAAATGATGATTCATGCACTAAAAAGCTATGCTTGACTTGGATTTCGATTTTTATAATGTTCACTGTTCTGATTTTAGTTCTAGATGAACCTGTGATCATGTGTACATTATTCCTAAGTTATAATATGACTTGGATTAGGTTGTTTTGACAACCTATGGTGCTAAGAACCTATCAACTAATGGTCAATTTTAGGTTTTAAAGCTGATTTCTTTTATAAACCCATGACCCGATGATGGTACCATTGCAACAACCCTATGGTGTTGTCTTCATGACAACTTATGGTCGAGATCAAAGGTTCCAGATGATGGTGACAACATATGGTCACCCCCTTAGGTCAGGTTTTGGATCAATTAGAAGTTTAATGATCAATCATTAAGTACCCTACTGATGTTATTAATCAATGATGACATTAGATTAATATTTGATGTTGATTAATGAATATAGTATTGATCTAACAACCTATGGTGATTTAATGGTCACTAATGATGGTGTATCAGGTCTCTATAACCTAGGTTGAGTTAAGCATTGTAGTTGTAGCATCAATTCAAACTTAAACCAATGGTTTCTTGGGTCACTTGATGCAATGGTCGGACCTATACTGTAATTGATGGTTTTAACATATGAACTTCACCTAATGGTCAAGATCTACTGTTTATTCCTGCAATAAAGTGGAATGATGGCTAATTTAATATATTGTTCATAATAATGTGATTTAAATGGTTTCCTTTATATGATCAACTTAAGGAGCTTACTTGTTGACAATGGATGGCTTGTTTTAAATGAATAGTCGATTGTGGGTTTCACCCTACTCTCAATGGAATTTTTGTGTTGTTAATCAAGGGATGGCTAGGGTTAAATGGTGACTCTTTCTAGAGAACAAATTAAGGACTTCATAGGTGGTTTATCCAAGGTGTTTACTTATGTAAACAACCAATGGTCTTACCTTTTAAACATCCAATTATTCTGGGTGTCATTGTGGTATGGTGATATGGGTTGAATGATGATGGAATAAATGGAGGGTTACCCTTAACAAGGTAGTCTTACCTATTCACTCGTATGAATAGAAGGGATGAAATCCATATTGTGTGGATATGTAATCCTAATGAGGTATAGCTTGCTATACCTAGATTTAATATAACTAAATAATGGTAATTGGGTATGAATAGTCCTTGAATGACTAATACAATCATGGACTACTTTGTTACTGCAGTTGAAACCCTAGTATGCTATAACATGATGGTTACATATTGATTTATGTGTGGGTTCATACTTGAGAATAGTATGGAATGTGATGGTGATGCTTCACCTTATGCATCCATGATCCAATGGGGATGTCGTGAGTTAGGGTTTGGGTATAAGTGTTGATTAGTAACATTGATATAATTTATCATGTTGAACCTAAATCTAATGCAAATAGATAAAGATGAGTATTTGTGTTTAACATTCTTATATGATGGAATGATGGTGGAATAACCTCCTTAATATGATCATAACCTTAATATGTTAAGTGGTGGTTATCATAGCCACATGGTTGATACTTCCTTATGCTAAACATGTGCACTATGAATATGATGAGGGTTAATCATATCTAGATTCCTTACATGTTGATGTAATAAAGGAATGTTCTTAATGTTAATATAACCCTGGTATGATTGTTTATGAATATCTCCTAGCTCATTAATGCAATATTGTGATGATCTGGTGTATTATATGTAAGTGTTGTTGTTGAACCTTATTATAAGGCATGGAAAGATAATGATGATCTTACAGAGAATAGTATGATGGTCTTAATGACCTTTGGGCATGGTAGAGCCCTGAATGAGGTGTAATCCTCTTATGTTGACAAGGGTTGATACCCTGTGATATTGTGAAAAGGATTTATATCTTGTGATAGTATGATGACTAGTGTGGTCTTAGGAATGGCAAGTGAATAGTACCATGTGATGATGAGATGAGAAATTATGTTTCACACATTTTATATCTTTTAAAAGTTGTGATATTTATATGCTTGCTAGAAGTGAATTAGGGTTTATATGTCCACTAGTTTGATGCAGCCTTAATTCACCCAATTGGATTAACTAATCAAGTGCAACTCTAATCATGTAGTGCCCTATGCTGTAGAGCCATCTTTAGTTTCAGAACTTGTTGGATGGTGAAATGAATATTCCTAAGGGAAACTCGGAGTGCATACTGTTGAGTATGTGGGGGTGGCAGGTTGAGGATATATCCTTATCATCCACAATGCAGATTTTGGAGGTTGGCTATGGTCATGCCTCATACATCTGATGTGATTGAGAATGGTTGTGGTCGTGTCTCGGTGATTATAACATAATGTGATTAGAGGACAACTGTGGTTGTACCTCAGTGATTGGGTTTGAATACCCTAGATTCTAGCGCCATGACCTGTACCAAGGTGGGCTAGTTATAAGACTATATGTCATTGTGGTGGTAGCTTTGACTAATATGTCACTACCTTTTACTTGTACTGACCAAGGGGAAGAGATCTTAGGATACCGACACTCCTAGATATTATAAAGAACCAAATAGCCCTTCACATGGGTCAGTTGGACTTTGAATGGTACAATTCAAATTCCCTGAGGCATAATAAAAGATGTAAGACAGCCGTGTAGGATATCTATTTAGGGTTATACACAACGCTTCATATTGGATAATAACCCTTGTTTGCTTTCTTTTTAGTGAGATCATGTATAGTACAATAAGAGATAATAGATATGCTTCTGATGTAGTTATGCTCATGTTGTAAACATGATTATGTTGTTAGATATACTGAACTTGATGGTTAAGATGATGTTGCTAGCTATGTTTAATATTACTAGCCATGCCCTTGTAACTAGAGATGCATATACTGCTAATCATGCTTATCCAGATAGTTGTTCTTATGTTGTTAGCTTTTCTTATGTTTATATGTTCAACCAATTAGACATGCTCATGTTGTTATCTATGCTGTGTTACTAGAATTTCTCATGATGCGAGATATGCATATGCTACTGAATTGCTTATATTGTCAACAAGAAAAAGGATGATAGTCTAGCTAATGATGATAGTTATTATCTGCTCCTTAATGTATTTTGTTAATCGTCAGTATTGCTGATCTTATTTGTTATATCTGATTAAACTGTTCAACTATTTAATTACTTAAAAATGTTATAATCAATAAATGTTACTGGAGGTTATATCTCTTGCTGGGACATGGGCTTCACCCTTGTGGTTCGCCACATTTTTTTAGGTAATCGGAAGTGATGAAAACAAACATGTGGAAGAAAAGAGGAGCTATAGTAATGAATATTTGAGAAAGTTGATTAGATTTCTATTGTGTCCTAGAGTCGTCCTTGTACTCTCAGGTTCGGGTAGAAAAAGCTTATATATGATGTTTCAAATGAATCAGACTTTTGTTAGCATATTAATGCTTGTTTGTGTGGCATATACAAATATTGTTCTCCTGTGTATATATGTTGTGGCTAAGTCAATAGAACAATTTGTATCAAATTCTTGGCATAGTATGGATATAAGAAAGATGTTGTGCTCTTATGCAAATGTTTCTGAGCGAGTGCTGACGTTAAAATCGATTTTAATTTACCCATATTTTTGGGTATGTGATTAATTAGTGATTGATTATGTGTTGTGTTTTGAGTAATCTCATTTAGTGTAACGGGTTCTGAAAAGTTGGTGTCAGAGCTTTAGGTTCATTGATTCTATAGGGACACTAGGACTTAGGACTAGGATGATGTCAAAATTAGGAATATGGCATAAGAATATGGTGCATATTGCCTAATCTCAGTATTTGGGTGCCATGGCTAGGTATTCAATTATTGAAGAAAGGTAAGTATGGAACTCTTAGATTGTTATCTTTATGATTACTCTAATCAAGTAGTCATTTTAAGACAATCTAAAGAGCATAAAGAATAAGAAATCATGGTGTGAATATCTCAATCCTACCTTAAAGAAGATGAGAATTGCATCATTATCTATCAAAATTTGAATGTTTGGTAGCTAAAGAGAAAGACACAACACCATGAAATATAAATCTGAATACAAATAAGGAAAAGAGGAATTCTTGAAGATGTGATTCAAGAAGATAATAAAATAAAAGATAGATAAGTCCATGCTTATAAAGTGATTCAAGGTAAGAAATCCACATAAGATGGAGAGAACTCGAATGATAAGTATAAAATGAGAAGATAAATGAGAGCAATGACAAAGGAATAAGGTAGAACCTGAGTTAATCTCAGACCAACCTATGTGTGTAAGAAAGTGTTAATGTAAAATAAGCATGGCGTTTGAAAGAAATTAAGGTAGGTGATCCATGTTTAATGAAGAAAATGTGGAATATGATGATTTACCTGTTAATAAGTGGTTGAAAAATATAATAAAATAAGAGAACATACCCAAGTGTGATAAATAGTCATCAAGGAAGGAGTAATGAGATATGTTAATCATGATGATTCCTATGATAATGGCAAGGAACCCAAAATGAAAAGGGTAAAATGATACATAAGATGTAACTTGCATAATGAAAATAGAATTGGTTACCTTTTTGCTAGCAACCCTTGAAAAATACTATTATGGTATGGGAAGTGTGTTTCACTTTGTGGCTTTCCTTTCTAGGGAAGAGCTTTCAAGTGGATCATTGCCACTTGGTATGTGTGAATTCATTGTAAACATGAGGGTGGATAGCTTATTATAGAATAAGTTTGTTTGGACTATGGATCTAAGATCATAAAGTTTGTCATGATTTTGCTTCTGAGCCTTCCAATATTTAGGAAGACTCCTCTTATATGTCTTGATATTTGTTATTTTGGTAAAAGTAGATGATATAAGGATGTGAGTTCCTTATAGAACATGAGGTGGATACCAAGGTAATGAATTCTAGTATCCAAGATGTATCAATAATATGAGAAATATGTGAAGGTGTGAGATGCATGTTTACTAAATGAACATTCCAAGTATTCCTCTCCCTTAGAGAGAGAGAGAGAGAGAGAGAGAGAGAGAGAGAGATAGTTGATGATGATCCTATAAATGTTGTTTGAAGGAAAAACAAAAGTGATTCTATAATGTTGTGTATGGTTCAATGATAGCTGGGCAAGACCAATATCAAGGATAGATGGTTGTTGGTCAATAGATATGTGATACCGTGTTCCTTTAAGATAAACCTACGATCAAATATCAATGCATATGAGTTAGATTGGATGACATAATTCACATGATCATGATGAGTTTAGAGTTATGTCCTTTAGACTAACCAATGTACCAATATAATTTATGAATAGGAGGAACAAAGTGTTCAAGTAATGTCTTACAAGTTGTAGCAAGATTTGAATGATGACATGTCAAAGTATTTCAAATATGGTCAAAAAATATGATCAATATTTCTTCAAAAACCTTAGGGTCGCCGAAGCAGCAATAGCTATGAGACAAGTTGAACAAGAGTGGTTTGGGGGTTGACTAGAGTATCCTCTAGGAGTTATGATACATTTGTTAAGTATGTTATGTGAATTCTGATAAGATGAAGACAATGTTGTTGCTCCACCCCTAACAAGGCCAATCAGGAAGTTGTATTTGTTAACAGTTATATACAAGTGTATGATTCTTCAACCAAATAGATGGTCAGTCCACCATTGAGATGATTGGAGAATCCTCTAAAAACATATCCCTCATAGGTTCTTGAAAACTAGGGTGTGACTACATGGTTGATTGAGTTGTTGATTACAACAACCATTAAAGGAGCATAGAGATGAAACCTTGTAAAGTTACATATGATAATAGATACATGATGTTCTATGTTTGGTAAGATACAGTGAGTGTGGCCTCTAAGTGATGCGTGATACAACATATAGAATAGTTCAATATGACAATCGAGTCCCAAAGTTTAAAGTTACTATTAGATTTCTACATGTAGCACAACAAGTTTCTATGTTCCATATTTGTAAATGTCTTCTTATGTGGGGTTTTTTGTGTTGACCCAAGATGAGATATGTATGAATGATGTGACATTACCATGATATGCAAGTAACTATGTGAAGGTAATAGTATTAGGTACAAACGAAGTACCCATCTTTGTTTACCTTGGATTTTGGGGGCGAAATCCCTGTTAGGGGTTTATAGTTGTCAGGCCCCTAAACTTGCTTAATGAGTTGAATAAGTTTAATTATCATAATTTAATTCTTATAACCCTAATATAACCTTTTTATATACTTTTAAATCATAATACAAGCTTAAGTTTCAAATTTGGTCCAATTTGGACACTGTTTGAGCAAGTTATGCAATTTTATGCACATTTTGGAATTTTCTACAATTTACCCAATTGAGAGATTTTGTTTGCAATTTATCACTTTAATTATGTTCCTTGGATATTATATCATCATTATTGATCTTTTTGAGCCATGGGGAACCTATTTAATCATTGGTTTGAATTTCTTTTCTCCAAGGGTATTTTAGGATTTACCCCTTCACGGATGAGCTACCTTTAGTAGCTATCAACTAATGAATTATTTGATTGCCTGGGAAAATCGAAAAAGGAAATCTATTCAGGTCTATAACTATGGTGTGGGATATTCTTGTGTGTGTGCTTGTATATTCTTAATAAATTAAGGCCATGGACACTTGGATAGATACTAGAACTTCAACTTTTTCTTTTTCTTTATCTTAAAGTTTCATATACTTATCCCCAAGCACCAAAATGAGCCATTTTCTCTCCACCACTTCCATACTTCTCCCAACCTCATTCTCCCTCTGTGTTGTTGTGAATTTTCCTTTCCAAGGAAGAAGAAAGTGGGAACCTTCTTGGAAAAAGGATCTAGGGTTGCAATTGACTTCCTTTTAGGGCTTAAAAAGCTTCCTTCTAGTGGTCTTGGCCTAAAAGAGTAAGAATCCCCTTTTTTCCTATGTTTATTTCTTTATTATCCTTCCTCCTACCTTTCTCCAGGTCTTAACCTTGTTGTTCCATGGTAGAAATTGCTCTAAATCTCTAAAACCCTACCTTTCTTGCTCCTTATGCTTAGGGTTTGCTCATTTGATGAAGAAAGGTGCTAGATGGAGGAGTTCATAGCTTTTGCTTGGATTTTCTACCCTACCTTCTCGAGTTTTCTTCTGTGTGTGGTTTCATCTTCTCATTAGAGGCAAGTTTTATAACTTGCTCCACGTTTATTGCTTACCATAAGCTTTCTAGCTCATGTTCTTGCTTGAAAATGATTATTCATGCACTAAAAAGCTATGCTTGACTTGGATTTCGATTTTTATAATGTTCCCTATTCTTATTTCGGTTCTAGATGAACCTGTGTCATTTTTACGTTATTCTTAAGGTATAATATGACTTGTATCAGGTTGGTTTGACAACCTATGGTGCTAAGCACCCATCAACCAATGGTCAATTTTAGGGTTTAAAGCTAATTTTTTCTATAAACCCATGACCCCATGAT
This sequence comes from Alisma plantago-aquatica, assembly GCA_963693085.1. NCBI lineage: Eukaryota > Viridiplantae > Streptophyta > Magnoliopsida > Alismatales > Alismataceae > Alisma > Alisma plantago-aquatica. The sequence goes on along the minus strand of OY856409.1, from coordinate 565,681,558 downwards.
GATACCATTGCAACAACCCTATGGTGTTGTCTTCATGACAACTTATGGTTGAGATCAAAGGTTTCAAATGATGGTGACAAGCTATGGTCACCCCCTTAGGTCAGGTTTTGGATCAATTAGAAGTTTAATGATCAACCATTAAGTACCTTACTGATGTTATCAATCAATGATGACATTAGATTAATATTTGATGTTGATTAATGAATATAGTATTGATCTAACAACTTGTGGTGATTTAATGGTCACCAATTATGGTGTATCAGGTCTCTACAACCTAGGTTGAGTTAACCATTTTAGTTGTAGCATCAATTAATCCTTAGACCAATGGTTTCTTGGGTCACTTGATGCAATGGTCAGACCTATACTGTAATTGATGGTTTTAACATATGAACTTGACCCAATGGTCAAGATATACTATTTATTTCTCCAATAAAGTGGAATTATGGCTAATTTAATATATTGTTACTAATAATGTGATTTATATGGTTTCCTTTATATGATCAACTTAAGGAGCTTACTTGTTGACAATGGATGGCTTATTTTAAATGAATAGTCGATTGTGGGTTTCACCCTACTCTCAATGGAACTTTTGTGTTGTTAATCAAGGGATGTCTAGGGTTAAATGGTGACTCTTTCCAGAGCACAAATCAAGGACTTCATATGTGGTTTATCCAAGGTGTTTACTTATGTAAACAACCAATGGTCTTACCTTTTAAACATCTAATGGTTATGGGTGTCATTGTGGTATGGTGATATGGGTTGAATGATGATGGAACAAATGGAGGGTTACCCTTAACAAGGTACTCTTACCTATTCACTCATATGAATAGAAGGGATGAAAACCATACTGTATGGATATGTAATCCTAAAGAGGTATAGCTTGTTATACCTAGCTTTAATATAACTAAATGATGGTAATTGGGTATGAATAATCCTTGAAAGACTAATGCAATCATGGAGTACTTAGTTACTGTTGTTGAAACCGTAGTATGCTATAAGTTGATGGTTACACCTTGATTTATATGTGGGTTCATACTTGATAATAGTATGGAATGTGATGGTGATGCTTCACCTTATGCATCCATGATCCAATGGGGATGCCGTGAGTTAGGGTTTGGGTATAAGTGCTAATTAGTAACATTGATATAATTTATCATGTTGAACCTAACTCTAATGCAAATAGATAAAGATGAGTATTTGGGTTTAACATTCTTTTATGATGGAATGATGGTGGAATAACCTCCTTAATATGATCATAACCTTAATATGTTAATTGGTGGTTATCATAGTCACATGGTTGATACTTCCTTATGCTAAACATGTGCATTATGAATATGATGAGGGTTAATCATATCTAGATTCCTTGCATGTTGATGTAATAAAGGAATGTTCTTAATGTTAATATAACCCTGCTATGGTTGTTTATGAATATCTCCTAGCTCATTAATGCAATATTATGCTGATCTGGTGTATTATATGTAAGTGTTGTTGTTGAGCCTTGTTATAAGGCATGGAAAGATAATGATGATCTTGAAGGGAATAGTATGATGGTCTTAATGATCTTTGGGTATGGTTGAGCCCTAAATGAGGTGTAATCCTCTTATGTTGATACCCTGTGATATTGTGAAAAGGATTTATATCTTGTGATAGTATGATGACTAGTGTGGTCTCAGAAATGGCAAGTGAATAGTACCATGTGATGATGATAGGAGAAATTATGTTTCAAATGTTTTATATCTTTTAAAAGTTGTGATATTTATATGCTTGCTAGAAGTGAATTAGGGTTTGTATGTCCACTTGTTTGATCCAGCCTTAATTCACCCAATTGGCATAACCAATTAAGTGCAACTCTAATCATGTAGTGCCATGTGCTGTAGAGCCATCTTCAGTGTAAAAACTTATTGGATGGTGAAATGAGTATTCCTAAGGGAAACTCAGAGCGCATACTGTTGAGTATGTGGGGGTGGCTGGTTGAGGATATATCCTTGTCATCCACATTGCAGATTGTGGAGGTTGGCTATGGTCATGCCTCATACATATATGTGATTGAGAACGGATGTGGTCGTGTCTCGGTGATTATAACATGATGTGATTAGAGGACAACTGCGGTTGTACCTCAGTGATTGGGTTTGAATACCCTAGATGCTACCATCGTGACATGTACCAAGGTGGGTTAGTTACAGGACTATATGTCATTATGGTGGCAGATTTGACTGATATGTCACTGCCTTTTACTCATACTGACCGAGGGGAAGAGATCTTAGGATACCGGCACTCCTAGATCTTGTACGGAACCGAATAGCCCTTTGAGTGGGTTGGTTGGACTTTGAATGGTACGATTCAAATTCCGCAGGGCATAATAAAAGATGTAAGACAGTCGTGTAGCATATCTGTTTAGGGTTATACACAATACTTCATATTGGATAATAACCCTTGCTTGCTTTCTTTTCACTAAGATCATGTATAGTACAATAAGAGATAATAGATATGCTTATGATGTAGTTATGTTCATGTTGTAAACATGATTATGTTGTGAAATATATTGAAACTGGTGGTTAATATGTTGTTGCTATCTATGCTTAATATTACTAGCCATGCCCTTATAACTAGAGATGCATATACTGCTAATCATGCTTATCCAGATAGTTGTGCTTATGTTGTTAGCTTTTCTTATGATGTTGATATGTTCAACCAATTAGACATGCTCATGTTGTTAGATATGCTATGTTACTAGAATTTCTTATGATTCTACATATGCATATGATACTGAATTGCTTTTATTGTCAACAAGATAAAGTATGATAGTCTGGATAATGATGATAGTTATTATCTTCTCCTTAATGTATTTTGTTAAACATCAATACTACTCAGCTTATTTGTTATATCTGATTAAATTGTTTAACTATTTAATTACTTAAAAATGTTGTAATCAATAAATGTTGTTGTCGATTATATCTCTTGCTGGGACATGGGTCTCACCCTTGTATTTCACCACATTATTTTAGGTAATTGGAAGTGACGAAAACAAACATGGGGCAGCAAAGAGGAGATATAGTAATGAATCTTTGTGAAAGTTGATTAGATGTCTATTGTGTCCTAGAGTCATCCTTGTACTCTTAGGTCTGGGAAGGAAACGTTTATGTACGGTGTTTCAAATGAATCAGACTTTTGTTAGCATATTAATGCTTGTTTGTGTGGCATATACAAATATTAACTCCTGTGTATATATGTTGTGGCTAAGGTAATAGAACAATTTGTATCAAATTCTTGGCATAGTATGCATATAAGAAAGATGTTGGGCTCTTATGAAAATGTTTCTGAGTGAGTGCTGACATTGAAATCAGTTTTAGTTTACCCATATTTTTGAGTATGTGATTAATTACTGATTGATTGTGTGTTATGTTTTGAGTAATATCATTTAGTGTGATGGGTTCTGACAGTCATGACGGCAAAAAAAGTGGCTCGACATGGTGTGTGATGGCATACTTCCTTCTTCCTTTGTCTTCCTGGTATTAACCCTGACTTGTAGCAGAAGTAGTGGATGGACGGTGGCTCAGGGAAGAGATCGATCGTCCAAGGAGGGAGATCGACGACTTTGGAGTCTCAGAAGGAAAGGATCTGCCAATCTATTATTGGGGTCGATAAGCGTCAACCAGCTAGGTTGATAGCACTAGATTGGTCGACATGTCTTATCCTTGCTCTGATCTCAGCGAAAACATTTCGGTATTTTTGTCTCTAAAATTTCTGAGGTGAGTTGTACGGCTGCGTTGGGGGCCTATTTGTAGGGTCGAGGTTGTCGACCTCTTTCCATCTGTGTCAACCATGTGTTGTCATTTGATCGGTGTGTCGGTCGATGGGTCCATCGATCAACACGATTATCAACTGACAAATGCTAATGCTTGGACTTGTTGTCATTGGTCTTGGAGGTCAACAGGACTGTCAATCTTGGGGTCGACAAGGCTATCGGTTGAAGTTGTGGTTGTCATCTATTTGATTTATTATTAGTTGTTGATCGATGATGTTGTTAACTCCTAACTGTCGACCTTCTGAGTGTCGCTCCTCTTGGATGTTGACCAGTGAGGTCGATACAACTGTGGTGCATTCAGTATGTCAAGCAGGGAGGTCGACAAGGTTGTCAACCTCTTGTATGTCTTGATTTCTTCATCGATTTTAGTCTCAATTGGCATGTCGAGTGATGGGTCAATTTTGGTATTGGACACAATTTTTGTGTATCGATCTGCCTTCTAAAAGTGACTAAAATCTACAAAGGGAGTCAAGAAAAGTATCAAATTCCTACAAATTAATAGTAAAAACTAAGTAGGTCAAAACAAATCTATTCTAGAGGAAAACTAAGTTGTCTGAATGCTAAACTAGACTAATAATGCATCTAGAACTGGGATGAATATGCATTCATCAAATAGTTACCAAGCTAATATAGGGATGCCTCTTTATGAAGTTCTTTATGAGAGGTTGTGTCGGTCATCGCTTCACTGAGATGACGTCGATGAGAGGACCTTGCTTAGGTTAGAGGAACTACAATTGTATGATGATAAAGTCACTTTGATCAAGTATGTTGATACAAAGATGGCGTATTTGCACTTTATTGTAGGGGATTATTTCTTTTTGAAAGTTGGATCCCTCCAAGCTATCGCTAAAAATAAAGAAAAAATTGAGTCCCTGATGTGTGGCTCCATTTGAGGTTCTAGAATGGATTGGATAGACTTCTTATCATCTGGCTTTATTGCCACAGTATAGCATGGTTCATGATGTATTTCATGTATCCAATCTAAAGTGCTATGTGAAGGATTCTATGCATGTGTTGAACATCGAACCTATAGAACTCCATGGGAGGTTGTCATACCATGAGTCTCATGTGAGGATCTTGGATTTCAATGTGAAATAGCTTATAAATAAAAATATGGAGATGGTAAAGGTTCTTTGGAAGCACCATGGTGAGGATGAAGCAACATGGGGCTAAAGACAAACATGGAAAAGTCTCATTCCCATCTTTATGGATAACCAGTCAAATTTTGAAGAAAAATTCTTGTAAGAGGGAAAGGATGTTATAACCTAAATTTCACATATTTATACATATATTTGGATGCAAATAATGGATTGTTTAGGACATATTAGAAAGTTTGAGTTTTCTATGTCTTGTTTAATAATTTTGGATTGTAAATGCAATTTCCCCATATAAAAGAGATTTTGTGAATTTTGGTGTTTTCATCAATCCATTATTAGTTGCTGGTTAAAGAAAGAGTGGAAAACTCTATAATATAGGAATTTCCAAAAGCAATGAATAATTGATAACCAAATAGGGAATTATTTAGGAAATTTCTTGAAAAACAAGTTGAATGCAACTAATAAACATAATATGATCCTAACTTGCACCCAAGAAAGAATATACCAAAATAGGATTGCTTGCCAAGTTTGACTGAAAAGAGTTATTATGTGCTTTAACTAATTCAAATAAAACAAATGCTTAATAGGTAAGTAAAAGATATTTAATCTTCATGTTTTGCCACCAAATCTTGCCCAATATGAGATTTAGTTATCAAAAGACTTCCCTTAAAATTTGAGATTGATTGGAGAAAAGAGGAGAGAGATATGAATTGAATAAGTTCTCAAAAGTGAAGGATTAATTGATAAATGTAATATAATATTGCATTTAATCATTTTATGAATCTAAAGATCCACCCTTTTGATGTCGTACGCTACTGTGGCCCTTGGATCACTGATTAACAATCCAGGGGTTGTCTCCAACCTCTAGCCATATTGGGTGACTGGCTACATCGTCAGATTTATCCCCTTTCACTCCTCTCTCTCTCCTTGATCCATGTGGAGACCTAAAAATAATCCCATTCAACTGAGAAGGTAATTTCGATTCTTTCCTTCCCCATATGTACCATCTTTGGGATTAAACATGGACTTTCCCCAATTGCCGCATGGATTCAGACTCCATTGGTGGGTGGCCTTGATAGCCATACCTATATAGGACATAGGAATCCCCTCTCCGCAAGACCAGAACTCTTTGCGAGACCCTAGAGAACTCAAGAGAATGTCCCTCACCTCCAATTCCATACCAAGCCCTACCTTTCTCCTCTTCTTTCTTCTTCTAAACTACTAAGGAATTCCCCTCTCCTGTCTTTCTATCCTTGCCACCACCAGGCAATCACTGGATGCAGTTCAGTTTGGTGAGGAGTGGCAGAGAGATTGGTGCCTTCACCAATTTTTCCAAGGCCCATATTCTTGAAGTCAAACTCAAAGTTGACTGAGCCAAATGATGACCTAGTTTGTGAGGTTGAGAGAATGAGGAAGAAGAAGATCGTGTGGGAAAATACATCACAACCCTCGAGTCTGCTATTGTAAGGTGAGGGATATTTTTGTCTTTTAACCTGTCTTTCCAACTGAGCCACATAGGCATGGATGCCACCATGGCACGAGCCAATTGGCTTATCTAATCGACTGCTGACTTGGCAAGCCCGGGTTGGTCCCAATTGTTTTATTTTGCAATAATTCTAAAAAATAATTGGCAAGTCCAAATATAATATATATATATATATATATATATGATTTTTATCATAAAAATGTGCACCATCCAATAAATTAGGTTTCTGTACCTAATTCTTCCTTGAATTCCCAAGGTACATAAGGATGCCTACTTTGTCACCTTAATGCATGTAAACCCTAATTTCATAAAAGTGATGAAAGTTGATGATCATATCTTGATTAATTAGTCTTAATAAGGTCCGATTTATTTTTATAAAGAGCATAATTGGATCTAATCTAGGATCAAGAATTCATATGTCACCAAATTGAGGTTTTGAAAGTTGGAAAAGTCCAATATGCGATAATTATGGTTTGGGAGGCCTAACCCTAATTTGACTCTAACACCCTAACTTAGGGCACAAGTTAGTCTTAAGTGATGCTTTGTGAACATAAAAGTAATACTTAGGTGTTAAACATTAATTGGTTGATTGCTTGGCTGGTTGAATCTTCTCTTATTTTCTTGGAAATTATGTCATCCCTAAAGAAAGATACATGTTTACGACTATGAATACTCATCTTATCGACTTCTGAGGTTTCTTGAAGTTTCATGAGTGAATTCCAATTAAGCTACTTGGTTGTTTTTCTAATTCCTGTTATAAGTCCCTATGTGTACCACTTTATATGAACATAACTTGCTCAACCAAGGATGTTATCTCTTGAGGGTTGAATATACAAGGGGGAGAGAGGAAGTCGTTGTGATGACTGGTGATCAAGCCAGGAAAGGTAGACCACCAATAGACCAAGTTGGGAAAGGAAGGTTACTAATAGACCAAGGCGGGAAAGGAAGGTTGCTAATAGGCCAATCTGGGAAAGGAAGACTGATATAAAACTGAGCCCAAGAAAGGGAAGGTGATGAGAAGTTTATTGTAGGGATGAAACCCCTAGTAGAGGGTACACCATAGAGAATGTCCCCAACGAATGCGTATGCAATAGAGTTTGAGCAATTAAGGGTTGAGAAATTATAACTAAAATTCATATTTGATTATGCAATAATAATTGCTACTATGGTTGTTTAGGTTATTTCACCGACATGCATATATTTTGTTCCCCCATGTACTCAATATGAAAATATATTGACCTCATTTTTTTCACTCCATTTCAGGTTGAACTGTAAATTATCTGAAGAAATGACTTATGGAGAAGATGGAACCAAAAGAAAAGATGATTAATGTCTACTGGAGGATTTATAGATAGATTTAATTTATAGCTCACCTTTAGTTTCACTTTCCTTGTAACTCCCTAGAGGAGATTCTATCTTTCTATTATTATCAAACTCTTTTCCGTTCAATGAAATTTCTAATTATTATCGGTTACTTGCTAAACATTGATCTTATAATTATGATAATGACCCTTACCCTCTCAGTCCACCTTAATTAGGGATAACATGGGAGGGTGTAGTTACAAGAAGAGTCAAAGCACTTTACTTATTACCTACATTAGTGGTTCCACAAGGTTGACCTGTTGAGCAGTATCTGAACTAACACAACTATATTGGGTACCACCAAATTCTCTGGTTGATGTTGGGTACCATAGTGTTTGAAGGAGATTGTCCTCTCTATTCTTAGTCACCCGTACCTCTCTGGTATGCTCTGGCTACCTCATCTTGGGCTCTGTCAATTGGTAAGTACATTTCCTTCTTCACGGTGCAGACCTTTTAGATTTGGACTTATGGTGTTTAGGGCATCTAAAGTCCAATGATTTTTTAGTTCATCACACAATATTCCATTCTTGTTATTCCCTATCTTAGGCATCAAAATTATAACTTTTTTTAACTCACTAGCAATGATAGAAGAATAAACTTAAATTGATAAGAATAGCATATTAAATGGTCATTAGCACATTTTGTTTATCAAGCTTCATATATAGTTTGATAACAATAATTATCAATTTGGTTACATATTCACCAAACAACTCATTTGTTATGGAAATTAGGGAAAACACGGGGGTGACACTGCCCCTAATTCCACCATTAATATTCACCATGTTTATGAAAGTTATCCTTGAGACGAAAGCATCTTGTAACACCCCAATTTTTCACCACATAATTATATCACTGAGCGGAAGCATCCTTACTCAAGGGGGTGGTCACAAAATGCTATGCATTGCAATTAAAGTAAATAAACGTCATGCATTTATTCAAAAGTGATTCATACATAGTCTTTGACACGAGGGAAACTACATTGCATGCATCTATAATACCTAAGATACTTGGCATCATAACTAAACATAATGGAAAATATTCTTAAACTCTGGATCAGATTGGTAAACAACACCCCACCAGTCTGGGCTTGAAGAGGTCCTAGTCCTTTCTTGCTTCTCTTTTGTCTTTTACTTGCTCCAAATCCTACGGACATCACATCCCTAGCCATGCAAAACAAAGAACACATCAGTAAGCGGTATTTGGCACATTATAAGATAGAAAAATAATAACTTGACGTATATAAACTTAACATGAAATACTTTGACATAATTTGACCATGGATTATCTTAAACATTCATGGATAACTTTAAACATGACAAATTGGAAAATTAAATATATGCCACCTCTCTTAACGCCCCATAGGATCCCATAATTGCTAGGAAAGCCCATAATTCTAGGAAATCCCATAATGACCTTTTCAGGTCCATAAACGAGGAACGTATAAAAAATTAGCTAATTCATTAATTTTCATGATTAACATAGCTCTTGACTTAAACAATGACTTTTCTTAATTTTAATCTTAACCATGATGGGATTGTTCCCTCTTAAAGACATGATGGAATTTCTCCCTCTTAAACCATAATAGGGTTTCCCCTTCTTGAACATGATTCCTTTAATCTTAATTTCATAATCATAATCATAATTAGGTTCATAACATAGACTATAATTAAATAAGTAAGCAATCAATGATAATTATACACGATGCATTCTTGATAGACATTCATAGTTCATAATTCATGAAATCACATAATGCGCATAATCATAAATAACAACCAATAAACCAAAGTACTTGTGCCAAATATGCATGGCCCACTTACCTATATCAATTCACCTTAGGGTCAAGCCTTTGACTTGGTTGAGCCTCTAATCACCTGTAATTCGATTAAAATCATCATATGTTCATGGGTTGATAATCATCAAAACCCTAATCTTGGCCTCGAACAAATGAGGAGGTTTCATGCATAAAATAGTATTTAACACTAGGTTAGATATATAGAGAATCAAAAGAGCTTTCCAAGGACTGTTTTTCCATCATTTTTTGAGGTCATATGCAAGAGATATGCATTTTACAAAATTGACCAATCAGAGTTCAGGAAACCATATTGTGACATCGATTAAACTCAAAAATGAAATCGATGTAAATTAAAGGCCAAATGACCAGAAAACCATATATGCGTGTGACATGCGATTAAAATCACAAAAACATAAGCGTTATGCCATAAGTAACAATTGCGCGAAATAAAATCCAACCAAAACTACAATTCCTAAAATACCCATGCCAAGTTAATTGGGCAAGTAGAAACATGGGGTCATCGAGGTCATTTTGTGACCTGGATCCTTTCCAACCTGCTCCATCGCAAGCCATGGGTCGAGCAGTTTGCAGGGCACCTTGGTACCAATCCAGGGTCATGGCACACAACCCCTCAAGGGAAACTGAGGTTCCCATCAACCTCCTGCCAGTCAGTCTAAGATGACGACCCTTGGTACAAGTGAGGAGGTGTACTACCACCTTGGCACAACTGCAGTGAGGCCAGGGATCACTGGTGAGAAGGATATCCAAGAAACCTAGAAAACCAGGAGCCCAGATTGTGCAGATAGACTCACATACTCCTAAAGAGGTCGAGCGGTCACTTGCGGTACCCAAACGAGGTCATCGTGGCCTAGGTGGTCATCGGAAAACAAAAAATAGATTAGGATCTTAGAGATCCAACACCATAGATGTTACACCCCGATCTCACAATTTCCTCAAATCATGAGATTAGGGCATAAGATAGGATTTATATGTAACACAAGAACACCCTTAACTTTTTCTTTTCTTTAAAACTCTTGTTTCTTCGCATTGAACCACATAAACCATCTTAACAAGGGAATCTGAACATTTCTTTTACTAATCAGACTTCAATAGTAAAGATACATGTATAAGCATTCATGATGTCTCTCACACATTATGCACATGAAACTTGCTAATTAGCATACATATCAAAAGAGGAATAATATTAGACATCGTAATTACAATTCTCTCTCTTATCTCTTACTGAGGACCTAGAGTGACAAGGACCGACTGACTCAACTAATCTCGTACTTGACTCCTGTGGCAGGTCTACACTGATGATCTGACCATCTTCAAGTCCACGCGGTTAACCCTAAAAATGTTTGAGTAGAGGGGTGAGCCTACTCGCTCAGTGAATGAGTACTTCATGGAAACAGACTAATGCACTAATGTGATTACAGATATAATTTGAGTAAACAATATGAAATTTAACAACAATAAATACTACATTGAGTAGTTCTAAAACAATATAATTGAAATAACAAAGAATGTAAATATAGCATCCAAAGAATAACTACTAGAAGACTATGCTCTAGTCTTCCTTAACTCTTTCATTTATAAAGAACTCTGTGAACCTATATGATCATATTTTAGATTATGCCCTGATCTTATGCAGTGTACTCTGCATAAGAGACTCGCAGTGCACTACGACCACACTGTACAAGACTTAGCGACACACCCGGGAAATGCTAAGTCTGACGCCAGCCCTGTTCTGCCACAGGACCCCAGGCTCTCCGGCCTGACACAATGCACTACTCCGAGTGCTCTAGACTCCTCCTCTAACCTGAGTACACAGGCGGAGAGTCTCACGGGGTTACCACCATGACTCCGCACGGTTCTTGTTGCAATAACCCCTATTTCCTCCAGTGCCACCATGACTCCGCACGATTCTTGTTGCAACACTGGCTCTCTATCCTCGTGCCACCATGACTCCGCACGGTTATTGTTGCAACACGAGTTTCACCCCTAAGGCGCAGACCTCCCAAAGGGGTTCTACGGTGTTCAGGGCACCTAAGTCTAACATTAACATTATAGATACATTTTAAACAGAAATCATAACTCATTTTCCATTTCTCACAAGGCTCACACGGCCTGCCATATCATATCATAAGCAACATCGTGACTCATGTATTCAACATATATCATATCTCAGTAACATCCCTTTCTAGGGCATGTCATATCTCATCACCTGCAATTTACGAGATATGTATTGAAAATAAGAAGCCCTGCAATATGTAGATATCAACTCAGAGTGAACAAGCATATAAAGTTAAATGCAATAGAAACATACAATTCAGCAATTAAGCATCACCACATCTCATATCAAGACCTTTCATATCACCTTAACATGATTCATTGAACACCCTATCCTTAGGGTTTAATTTGCCTTATTCATTCATCGCATGCCATCACCCTACTCTTAGGGTTTCATTTGCCTTATTTATTCATCACATGCCATCACCCTACTCTTAGGGTTTCATTTGCCTTATTCATTCATCACATGCCATCACCCTACTCTTAGGGTTTCATAGGATATAAGCATTCACTAAATAAAGATTGTTCCAACAAATCATATACAATCCATATAGATATGAAACCATGGAAATTTAACTAAATTTAGGCTTTCCATACCATTCGCTGAGATATCATGTATCAAGAATAAAATTCAATTAAGATAACCCATGTGGTACATCCTGGCCACTTATAGGATTACTAGTCCCTTTTCAATAAGATTGAAACTCTAGTGATGTCTCAATTAGGTTAAACTCTAATCACATCATTTGATATAAATATGAAAAGCACTCTTACTAGGAAGTGTTGTATACGTTTCTGATAAGAATCTACCATTTAGGAATCATTCAAACAGAGAAGGAATCCATATCATATCAATTTGCAACAATCTTAAATCAAACGGACATTTTAGGTTTTAGAATCACATACTAAGCAATTAGGGATTTGGATGCTATAATCAAATTCGAGCATTACACTGTTTGAAGGAAGAACCCACTCACCCTAAGGTGTGAAAACACCTCAAAACTGCAGCTCAACTCAGGGAATCTCGAACTCACATCAAATCCCTAGCAAATCTCCCAATTCTTCTTCCATTCAACTCAGGAACCTTGAAAATGAGAGATTATGAAGAAAGGGTGAGAAAAGAGGGAATTTCGACATCATCTTGGATCAAATCAGAGCATGGATGGAATCTTGACATGAGAGAGAAGATCCACCATAAAATTCTATGCAAAGAATCCAAACTTACTTGATTTCACCCTTCCTGGAATCGCAAAACCCTAATTCAGCAATTCCCCCACTTTCTTCTCTCAAACCCTAACTCTCCCTCTCTCTCTAGGGGCTCGTTTCTCTGGAATGAATGACGAAGAATGAGAGCTGTGTGTGTGTGTGTGGTCGATCATATAAGTCAATTTGAGCTGCTTGGGTCAATTGCATATTGACCCAACACTCAACTTTAATTATATTGGCTGAATATTCAGTTTCACAATAGCTTCTGTAATTCGCCTACTGAATAGCTAACAGAAGCTCCAAAAATTCTGGAAATTTTATATATTATGCATAATGGAGTTTCAGACCTCCAGTAAAAATTTGAGATCATTTCTAGTTACCAATAATTAAATAAAAATCGAACAGTGCACTACTATATTGCAGTCTGCAGAATATTCGGCCGAGTTTGTCCTGCACAGAACTCGACCGACACCCTTACTGTAGAGATCAAAAAGTCATCCAAAAATTACGCCAATTTAACAGAGTGTCTAAAACTGTATTTTTCAAGCACAGTTAAAATTTTAGATCAATTGGATATACCAATAAAAAGATAAAATTCAATTACCACACTGCTGTATAAATCTGAAAATGTGATCGGTCGAGTTTGAAACTCGGCCGATAAATAGGTCAGAACATTCTTCAAAAATTCTGATATTTTCCAATGTTGTTCAAATTTTATATATTCAAATCATATCCAAGTTTGAGATAAATCAGAGTTACACATAAAATACTAAAAATCATTTAGTGGAACATTCTACTTATCAAATTCTGTATTCATGCATCATCAAAACCCTATTTTTGGGCCGATTAGGGTTTATGTTTCTCAAACCCTAATTCTCAAGACAAAAGAACATTAAGACTTCTTATCATAGTTAAAACATCCTAATTGTGTTATCGTCATTAATTATATTTCAAGAATGATTATTCCAATTAATCTTTGCAATTGTCTAGGTAAACCCTAGTTTACCAATTAAGCTCAGATGGGGTCGTAACAATAGAAAACCAGGCAAAACATGCCAGCGGAGGGTGGAAAATAATCATGGAGGTTTGCACAAGCCATTGGGGAGGTTTTCGTGTGAGGAGATGCACTGGGGTTCCATGGAGACTAGCGTCGATAAGGCTGCACACTGTGGCCTACAGGTCATAGTGTCTGGCGCCATTGTAGGGAAAATTGTCACGCCCCAATCTCACATTAACCACAAACCACGAGATTAGGACGCGACAGGATGGGATTTGCACATAAGCCAACCACTCTTCACTTTTTAAAGCATTTTAAAGACATTAATAGAAAATTCTGATTTATGTTGTAAAATGAAACTAAACAAACTGCGGAAGCATCTTTATTAACTGACTAGCAATATAAACAGAGTCTACAGCATATTACATTGTTCGACATAAAATAAAGCATAACAGTTAATTACATCTTTATACACATTCACTCTCTCACTCACACCTTATCCCAAAGATCGAGGGGAAAGGACTAAGAGACCTCTAACTACTAACTACGAACCTTCTATCGACTAGGCGTAACGATAAATCGATCCTTCTGATTTCCTGCTGCTGATGATAACCTGAAAATGTTTTGAGTAGAGGTATGAGCCTACTCGCTCAGTGAATAGTATTTCACTTAGCTATCACTAAACAACTCATCAGGTTTATAAATTGAAATTAAACATAAATGCAGAACTAAGTAAGGCAGTTCTAAATACATAGCAGATATACAGATATTAATCACATTTCTAAGCATCAACAGATAATTCAGGTAAATAAACAGTTATATAAATTTATTGTGATCCTACATGATTACTTATTCATATTATTATTATGCCCTAAATATATGCAGTGTACTCTGCATATAAAGATCCGCAGCAAGTTCATGCTACGGTCCCACCGTACAAGACTTAGCGACACACCCGGGAAATGCTAAGTCTGACGCCAGCCCTGCTCTGCTACAGGACCCCAGGCTCCACGGCCTCAATGCACAACCACGTGTGCTGCACAACCACGTGTGCTCCAGACTCTGCAAACCTGAGCACACAGGCAGAGAGTCTCACAGGGTTACCTTCGCGACACAAGCACGAATGGTGTTAGATAACCATGTTTTCTTTTTCCCAGTGCCATCGTGACACAAGCACGATTGTTGTTGGACACTGCCTCTCTTTCCTCGTTTGTCCGTGACACAAGCACGGATGATGTTGCAACACGAGTTTCACCCCTAAGTAACAGACCTTCCTTTAGGGGTTCTACGGTGTTAGGGCACCTAGGTCTATTAACCGGTTAACAAATAACATTTAAACAGGAAAATCACATTTCATGCATAATGCACAATCTAAATACCACATGAAGAAAATATATATCCTTTATCATCATTAAACATGATTCAGTATCATTTATCCAGTTTCGATGCTAAACATCTATTTTGAAATCAGTAAATACATTGCAACTATAATACAGGAAATTTCATCATTTTCACTATGCATATTAAGTATTTCAAGTTCCAATGAAACTAACATACTCTAATTTTATGTACTACACTGTTTAGAAGTTATACTAACTGATACAGAAGCAATTAAACATTTAAATTGAGTTAATTAATGATTACTGAATGAACTACTACTCACAGTTCTGGAACTCGGCCGACCAAACTGGTAACTCGGCCGATCGGCTGACAATTCGGCCGATCAGTCTACAATCTCGGCCGATCAAATCCCTGCTTGATTTCCTTATAAAGGAAACTCGGCCGAATCATACCTAATTCGGCCGACCAAGACACTGATCCTGCAATAGAATAGTAACTAGCATCTTAACCCAAAAGAAAATCTAGATTTGAACTAAGTTGGAAACTAAATCTAAAGTAAGGCTTCAGATTTAAACATAGACCTCATGGGCGGACCCAAAGCGTTGTTCCTTGGTGCTGCCTTGCGCCCAAGGCAGCTCTGGTTTGGATCACTGCTGCAAGCAGCAGCTTCATCCTCACATACAGGTTGAATAAACGACTTGGCCTGGTGCTGATTGAGGGCTTGATGGCGGAGGAATCAGTTCAAGGCCTCAAGGCTAGAGCTCAAGGGCAACATTGCTTAAAGCTACTGCTCGCCCAACGGGTCCTGACCATTATCGTAGCAGTTGCTGCTGCTTCATAGATGGGCGTCGACCCTGCCATAATGAAGCACAGGTGGCGCAGATGGAGGTGTAGTGTTGTAGTTGCTTGCTCAAGGGCTCATGGTGGCAGATTCTTGTTTAGGCCTCTGGGCCGAAGTCAATCACCCCTTTTCCTGAAGATTTGCGTGCCCATCGAGGCCTCTGGCTGCTGCCCCGCGCAGCAGCAGCTGCTGCTTGGCCGGCTGCCATGGCTAGGGCGAGCTGCGGTTGGAAGCGCCGCTAGGGCATGGAATAGAGAAGAAAGGAAGAAGAAGGAGGTGAGAAGCAGGGCGATGGTGAACCAAAGCAAGGAAGCCTAGATCGGCCCCGAACCAGCCGCTACAACCTGTAGGTCGGTCGGCGCTCTGGCTAGGGCTATTTGGAGATGGTGTTGGGCGAGCTAGAAGGAAGGAGAAGAGAGTGGTGGCGCCGCTGGTCGACGATGAAAAATCCGAGCTTAACCCCCGCTCCTCTTCTCCACTAGCATGGTCGACCGTGCGCTACTTCTTGGGCGCCGCTCAACCTGACAAAGAAGAAAGAGTCCTGTTCTATCGGGATAGATAAGGAAGAAGAGGAGGGTAGCCGACCCTCTAGGGAAAACAATAAACAAAGTTCAATTAATAGAAAAAAATTGCTCCCATGTCCAAAAACCTTAAAACTGTCATAATCATTGCCCCGAATATCCGATTCAACTGATTTTTCTTGCAAAATTTCAAGCGTGAGATCCTCTACACCCTCAGTGCAAGAAATCATGCTATTTAGCTTGTCTCGGCTAATCAAAACTCTAATCACATATGTGATCACTTAACTTTACTTAATTATCTTAATTAAGCACCAATTGTATCTTATATATCTAATTCAACTTAATCAACTTGATGATGCACTAACCACCACATGAGCACTTAACTTATCTCAATTACTTAATTATACACTAATCATTGTACTTACTAATTAATCACAGAGTGGGTCATAACAATCTCCCTCCCTTATAAGAATTTCGTCCCAAAATTCCTAAAAGAGAAAAAAAACTTGTTACGCACATCTAACCCAAAACTCCCATGTGGCTCCCTCTAGGTTGTAGTTTCTCCACAAAACCTTCTCTAGGGTATCTCACGATTCTTAAGTTTCTTGATCCTCAGATCAGCTATTTGTATTGGTTCCTCAACATAAGACACATCTGATCTACTTCTAGATCAAACCACAAAACGTTATTTTTCCAGAACTGTTATAACAGTATCTCAATTTATGGTAATTACCGAGAAATTATTATAGTATACATGCAGGTAACTAAAATTCTTAAATAAACAGAATGCATGTCAATTTGGTACTAAAAATAAAATCATGCAATTTAACTGTTAAACATCACTACATCTCATATCGAGACCTTTCATATCACCATAACATGATTCATTGAACACCCTATCCTTAGGGTTTCATTTGCCTTATTCATTCATCACATGCCAACACCCTACTCTTAGGGTTATCTCATTCACTAATCACATGGCAACACCCTACTCTTAGGGTTATCTCATTCGTTTGATTGCAGTTCAAATAAAAATATGGTATCATTCTGAAACTGGCAGAGCAGTATATTTTAAATTATTGTAATTACTGAGTAATGTTTATATCATGCATGCAGACAGATTAAAAATTCATAAATATTCCAAACTCAAATCAATTTTGGCACATACATACTAAATTCATGTAATTGAACATCTTATTACACCAATAAGAGTAATTTACCCCACTTATAAGAAACCATCTGTAATATTTTTCAATTTTCTTAAATTTCTCGAAGAACGTGCATATTAACCAAATTCCTGGTTTATGGATCACATAACTCAGTTAAGAGCTATTTATGTATCAAATCACAAATATTTAAAAGTACTTGAGAATTCTAATAATACCTCAGAGAAATGTGCCAATTCATGTAAATGTTAAGTCACACATATTAACATAACAGGAAACATGCAACTAGATTTATTTGCATATTTTTAATGTTATCGTACTTTCTTGAAATTATGCACCTGATGATTTACCAAATCTGTGTTCCCTGGGTTCATACTCAAACCGTACCATTATCAGTTGTGTATTTCTAAACTTAATTTGATATAATTGAAACTGGATTACCAGGCAACTTAATTAATTTATCCATGTATATCTTAGTCAAGTTTTTGAGACATCAAAGGTTGACTTAATATGAAGAAAGCAAGCAGACTAATTTAGTCTATCCACAATCATTCATATCAAATCACAACCTCTAGGTGTCCTGGGTAGTCTTACCACAAAATCCATTGTGATAAATTCCCACTCCCATCAGGCATAGAAAAAGATTACAAGGTAGCTATAGATTTCTAGGGTTCAGCCTTAACCTACTGGTACACACTACTTCTAACCACGTACTCAACTACATCCTTCTGCATATCTGACCATCCATTTCAACTTCTTGAGATTCATATACATCTTAGTGTTTCCTGAAAGCATAGCATACATCAATACATACACTTCCATAAGAATCTTTTCTTTCAGCCTTTTCCCCTTAAAAGAATTTTACTCTATCTCGAGGTACACACAACATGTCATGCTAATACAACATCTTATCATCTAAAAAAAAATTAAACTCTAGTCTCTTTTCCTCCTATCAGGTCATGCATGGTCTGGCTTAATTCACTATCACCCTTTTGTAGTTTCTTGATTTGATCATAAGAAGTAGGCTTAACTTACATCTATACAATCAAATCACTTTGTGTTGTTACCCCTAAGCCTAAGTTCAACTTCCACATTTCTACTAGCAGGTCTCTATTGAAACCTGTCATAGAGAATGCATTAGCTGTTGAACTTGACTTTCTGCTGAAAACATCATTCGCCACATTCTCCTTACCAGGGTGATAATCTATTGTCATATCATAAAGATAGTGACACCATGTCTTAAAAACATGAACTACATCAGCTATCTTTAGATCATATATCGGATAATACTCCGATTTCTATGCTACTATCTTATAGTTAGATTTTAGATTTATGTCTTACTCTTTTCTCTAAGTCATTTCATGTTGTTCATGTACCGTTCAGATTATCTACTTTAAAACCCTAGATCACTATCAAAGCCGGTTTACTTTTTATAGAACAAATCTCAAGATCTTATTTTACAAAGATACTAGTATTCAAGGTTACATCACTAGTGATATTCCTTAAAATACTACCACTTTAATCATTCTAGGGTTTGATCCTTTATTAATAACATAGAATTATTGTGTGTGTGTGATCTATTATATAAATCAATTTGAGTTGCTTGGGTCAATAGCATATTAACCCAACACTCAACTTTAATCATATTGGCTGAAAATTCAGTTTTCCCAATAGTTTCTGTAATTCGTTTATTAAACAGCTAACAGAAGCTCCAAAAATTCTGGAAATTTTATATGTTGTTCCTAATTAAGTTTCAGACCTCCAGTAAAAATTTGAGATCATTTCAAGTTAGCACTAATTAATTAAAAATCGAACAGTGCACTGCTATATTGCAGTCTGCAGCAGGTTCGGCTGAGTTACAAACTCAGCCGACACCCTTACTGTAGAGGTCAAAAGTCATCCAAAAATTATGCCAATTTAAAATAGTATCTAAAATTGTGTTTTGCAAGCACAGTTAAAATTTGAGATCAATTGGATATACCAATAAAAAGATAAAATTCAATTACCACACTGCTATATCATTCAGAAAATGTGATCGGTCGAGTTTGAAACTCGGCCGATAAACAAGTCAGAACATTATTCAAAAATTCTGATATTTTCCAATGTTGTTTACATTTTATATATCCAAATCATATCCCAATTTTAGCCAAATCAGAGTTACACATAAAATACTAAAAATCATTTAGTGAGGCATCCTGTTTATCAAATTCTGTATGCATATGTCATTTGAATCCTAATTTGGGCCAATTAGGGTCTATGCTTCTCAAACCCTAATTTTCAAGACAAAAGAACATTTAGACTTCTTATCATAGTTAAAACATCCAAGTGTATATACATTCTCACTAGGTTACGGGTCTAAATCATCCAGAGTCTATTCTTATTTTACTGTTAATAGGAGTCATTAGATCTCAGTAACGCATCCTGCCAGCCGGACCAGGCCGAACCTGTATTCCTGAAGCCAAGAGCTACTCGAGATTAATCAACCCCTATTAATCTTAAACATGTGGAAAGAATATCCACCTAGGGCAACTCATTTATACATGATTTCGGGTCTACTTTAATACAAAGAAAACAAACATTAAACTTTTCACTTCATGACACAACGATATAAAAGAACCATACTTATTGTACAAACTGAAAGTCTAAATTCATGCATATAAGAGTGTTTCTAATGATCTTTAATCAATAAGCAATATAAAGTAGGAGTTATATCACATCCTTTGTTTAACCTCTTACTCCTACATTAATTTTTGATCTCTTAACCCTAAGATTTCTAGGGTTTTCTCTCTAGCCTATCCTTCCTCTGCATACCTGGCCAGGGCATCCAGAGAAGAACAGACAGAGTAGCTTGATACTGGTCAATCTAAGTATTCAGACACCTGGCCAGGGTATCTAAACAATCAGACCTTCCAGAGCTAAAACACATCATTCATTATTCGCCTTACTTATAACCTTATCCTTTGACCCTAATGATTCTTAACGACTCATCTTAAGCTCATTACTTGATTCTCGTGACCACATCCTCTTCCTGCTATCTGCAATAGTATAACAGAACACTTCCTGTTAGAAAATTACAGATAGAAGAAAGACACCTAAACCTTAATCCTATTGATCTCTTATCGTCCCCTGACCTTGAGTAACTATGTACTCAAATCAAGGCTCTGATACCAAAATTGTCACGCCCCAATCTCACATTAACCACAAACTACGAGATTAGGACGCGACAGGATGGGATTTGCACATAAGCCAACCACTCTTCACTTTTTAAAGCATTTTAAAGACATTAATAGAAAAATCTGATTTATGTTGTAAAATGAAACTAAACAAACTGCGGAAGCATCTTTATTAACTGACTAGCAATATAAACAGAGTCTACAGCATATTACATTGTTCGACATAAAATAAAGCATAACAGTTAATTACATCTTTATACACATTCACTCTCTCACTCACACCTTGTCCCAAAGATCGAGGGGAAAGGACTAAGAGACCTCTAACTACTAACTACGAACCTTCTATCGACTAGGCATAAGGATAAATCGATCCTTCTGATTTCCTGCTGCTGATGATAACCTGAAAATGTTTTGAGTAGAGGTATGAGCCTACTCGCTCAGTGAATAGTATTTCACTTAGCTATCACTAAACAACTCATCAGGTTTATAAATTGAAATTAAACATAAATGCAGAACTAAGCAAGGCAGTTCTAAATACATAGCAGATATACAGATATTAATCACATTTCTAAGCATCAACAGATAATTCAGGTAAATAAACAGTTATATAAATTTACTGTGATCCTACATGATTACTTATTCATATTATTATTATGCCCTAAATATATGCAGTGTACTCTGCATATAAAGATCTGCAGCAAGTTCATGCTACGGTCCCACCGTACAGGACTTAGCGACACACCCGGGAAATGCTAAGTCTGACGCCAGCCCTGCTCTGCTACAGGACCCCAGGCTCCACGGCCTCAATGCACAACCACGTGTGCTGCACAACCACGTGTGCTCCAGACTCTGCAAACCTGAGCACACAGGCAGAGAGTCTCACAGGGTTACCTTCGCGACACAAGCATGAATGGTGTTAGATAACCATGTTTTCTTTTTCCCAGTGCCATCGTGACACAAGCACGATTGTTGTTGGACACTGCCTCTCTTTCCTCGTTTGTCCGTGACACAAGCACGGATGATGTTGCAACACGAGTTTCACCCCTAAGTAACAGACCTTCCTTTAGGGGTTCTACGGTGTTAGGGCACCTAGGTCTATTAACCGGTTAACAAATAACATTTAAACAGGAAAATCACATTTCATGCATAATGCACAATCTAAATAACACATGAAGAAAATATATATCCTTTATCATCATTAAACATGATTCAGTATCATTTATCCAGTTTCGATGCTAAACATCTATTTTGAAATCAGTAAATACATTGCAACTATAATACAGGAAATTTCATCATTTTCACTATGCATATTAAGTATTTCAAGTTCCAATGAAACTAACATACTCTAATTTTATGTACTACACTGTTTAGAAGTTATACTAACTGATACAGAAGCAATTAAACATTTAAATTGAGTTAATTAATGATTACTGAATGAACTACTACTCACAGTTCTGGAACTCGGCCGATCAAACTGGTAACTCGGCCGATCGGCTGACAATTCGGCCGATCAGTCTACAATCTCGGCCGATCAAATCCCTGCTTGATTTCCTTATAAAGGAAACTCGGCCGAATCATACCTAATTCGGCCGACCAAGACACTGATCCTGCAATAGAACAGTAACTAGCATCTTAACCCAAAAGAAAATCTAGATTTGAACTAAGTTGGAAACTAAATCTAAAGTAAGGCTTTAGATTTAAACATAGACCTCATGGGCGGACCCAAAGTGTTGTTCCTTGGTGCTGCCTTGCGCCCAAGGCAGCTCTGGTTTGGATCACTGCTGCAAGCAGCAGCTTCATCCTCACATACAGGTTGAATAAACGACTTGGCCTGGTGCTGATTGAGGGCTTGATGGCGGAGGAATCAGTTCAAGGCCTCAAGGCTAGAGCTCAAGGGCAACATTGCTTAAAGCTACTGCTCGCCCAAAGGGTCCTGACCATTATCGTAGCAGTTGCTGCTGCTTCATAGATGGGCGCCGACCCTGCCAGAATGAAGCACAGGTGGCGCAGATGGAGGTGTAGTGTTGTAGTTGCTTGCTCAAGGGCTCATGGTGGCAGATTCTTGTTTAGGCCTCTGGGCCGAAGTCAATCACCCCTTTTCCTGAAGATTTGCGTGCCCATCGAGGCCTCTGGCTGCTGCCCCGCGCAGCAGCAGCTGCTGCTTGGCCGGCTGCCATGGCTAGGGCGAGCTGCGGTTGGAAGCGCCGCTAGGGCATGGAATAGAGAAGAAAGGAAGAAGAAGGAGGTGAGAAGCAGGGCGCTGGTGAACCAAAGCAAGGAAGCCTAGATTGGCCCCGAACCAGCCGCCTGTAGGTCGGCCGGCGCTCTGTCTAGGGCTATTTGGAGATGGTGTTGGGCGAGTTAGAAGGAAGGAGAAGAGAGTGGTGGCGCCGTTGGTCGACGATGAAAAATCTGAGCTTAACCCCCGCTCCTCTTCTCCACTAGCATGGTCGACCGTGCGCTACTTCTTGGGCGCCGCTCAACCTGACAAAGAAGAAAGAGTCATGTTCTATCGGGATAGATAAGGAAGAAGAGGAGGGTAGCCGACCCTCTAGGGAAAACAATAAACAAAGTTCAATTAATAGAAAAAAATTGCTCCCAGGTCCAAAAACCTTAAAACTGTCATAATCTTTGCCCCGAATATCCGATTCAACTGATTTTTCTTGCAAAATTTCAAGCGTGAGATCCTCTACACCCTCAGTGCAAGAAATCATGCTATTTAGCTTGTCTCGGCTAATCAAAACTCTAATCACATATGTGATCACTTAACTTTACTTATTTATCTTAATTAAGCACCAATTGTATCTTATATATCTAATTCAACTTAATCAACTTGATGATGCACTAACCACCACATGAGCACTTAACTTATCTCAATTACTTAATTATACACTAATCATTGTATTTACTAATTAATCACAGAGTGGGTCATAACAATCTCCCTCCCTTATAAGAATTTCGTCCCGAAATTCCTAAAAGAGAAAAAAAACTTGTTACGCACATCTAACCCAAAACTCCCATGTGGCTCCCTCTAGGTTGTAGTTTCTCCACAAAACCTTCTCTAGGGTATCTCACGATTCTTAAGTTTCTTGATCCTCAGATCAGCTATTTGTATTGGTTCCTCAACATAGGACACATCTGATCTACTTCTAGATCAAACCACAAAACATTATTTTTCCAGAACTGTTATAACAGTATCTCAATTTATGGTAATTACTGAGAAATTATTATAGTATACATGCAGGCAACTAAAATTCTTAAATAAACAGAATGCATGTCAATTTGGTACTAAAAATGAAATCATACAATTTAACTGTTAAACATCACTACATCTCATATCGAGACCTTTCATATCACCATAACATGATTCATTGAACACCCTATCCTTAGGGTTTCATTTGCCTTATTCATTCATCACATGCCAACACCCTACTCTTAGGGTTATCTCATTCACTAATCACATGGCAACACCCTACTCTTAGGGTTATCTCATTCATTTGATTGCAGTTCAAATCAAAATACGGTATCATTCTGAAACTGGCAGAGCAGTATATTTCAAATTATTGTAATTACTGAGTAATGTTTATATCATGCATGCAGACAGATTAAAAATTCATAAATATTCCAAACTCAAATCAATTTTGGCACATACATACTAAATTCATGTAATTGAACATCTTATTACACCAATAAGAGTAATTTACCCCACTTATAAGAAACCATCTGTAATATTTTTCAATTTTCTGAAATTTCTCGAAGAACGTGCATATTAACCAAATTCCTGGTTTATGGATCACATAACTCAGTTAAGAGCTATTTATGTATCAAATCACAAATATTTAAAAGTACTTGAGAATTCTAATAATACCTCAGAGAAATGTGCCAATTCATGTAAATGTTAAGTCACACATATTAACATAACAAAAAACATGCAACTAGATTTATTTGCATATTTTAATGTTATCGTACTTTCTTGAAATTATGCACCTGATGATTTACCAAATCTGTGTTCCCTGGGTTCATACTCAAACCGTACCATTATCAGTTGTGTATTTCTAAACTTAATTTGATATAATTGAAACTGGATTACCAGGCAACTTAATTAATTTATCCATGTATATCTTAGTCAAGTTTTCGAGACATCAAAGGTTGACTTAATATGAAGAAAGCGAGCAGACTAAATTAGTCTATCCACAATCATTCATATCAAATCACAACCTCTAGGTGTCCTGGGTAGTCTTACCACAAAATCCATTGTGATAAATTCCCACTCCCATCAGGCATAGAAAAAGATTACAAGGTAGCTATAGATTTCTAGGGTTCAGCCTTAACCTACTGGTACACACTACTTCTAACCACGTACTCAGCTACATCCTTCTGCATATCTGACCATCCATTTCAACTTCTTGAGATTCATATACATCTTAGTGTTTCCTGAAAGCATAGCATACATCAATACATACACTTCCATAAGAATCTTTTCTTTCAGCCTTTTCCCCTTAAAAGAATTTTACTCTATCTCGAGGTACACACAACATGTCATGCTAATACAACATCTTATCATCTAAAAAAAATTTAAACTCTAGTCTCTTTTCCTCCTATCAGGTCATGCATGGTCTGGCTTAATTCACTATCACCCTTTTGTAGTTTCTTGATTTGATCATAAGAAGTAGGCTTAACTTACATCTATACAATCAAATCACTTTGTGTTGTTACCCCTAAGCCTAAGTTCAACTTCCACATTTCTACTAGCAGGTCTCTATTGAAACCTGTCATAGAGAATGCATTAGCTGTTGAACTTGACTTTCTGCTGAAAACATCATTCGCCACATTCTCCTTACCAGGGTGATAATCTATTGTCATATCATAAAGATAGTGACACCATGTCTTAAAAACATGAACTACATCAGCTATCTTTAGATCATATATCGGATAATACTCCGATTTCTATGCTACTATCTTATAGTTACATTTTAGATTTATGTCTTACTCTTTTCTCTAAGTCATTTCATGTTGTTCATGTACCGTTCAGATTATCTACTTTAAAACCCTAGATCACTATCAAAGCCGGTTTACTTTTTATAGAACAAATCTCAAGATCTTATTTTACAAAGATACTAGTATTCAAGGTTACATCACTAGTGATATTCCTTAAACTACTACCACTTTAATCATTCTAGGGTTTGATTCTTTATTAATAACATATCATTATTGTGTGTGTGTGGTCTATTATATAAATCAATTTGAGTTGCTTGGGTCAATAGCATATTAACCCAACACTCAACTTTAATCATATTGGCTGAAAATTCAGTTTTCCCAATAGTTTCTGTAGTTCGTTTATTAAACAGCTAACAGAAGCTCCAAAAATTCTGGAAATTTTATATGTTGTTCCTAATGAAGTTTCAGACCTCCAGTAAAAATTTAAGATCATTTCATGTTACCACTAATTAATTAAAAATCGAACAGTGCACTGCTATATTGCAGTCTGCAGCAGGTTCGGCTGAGTTACAAACTCGGCCGACACCCTTACTGTAGAGGTCAAAAGTCATTCAAAAATTATGCCAATTTAACAGAGTGTCTAACATTGTGTTTTTCAAGCACAGTTAAAATTTGAGATCAATTAGATATACCAATAAAAAGATAAAATTCAATTACCACACTGCTATATCATTCAGAAAATGTGATCGGTCGAGTTTGAAACTCGGCCGATAAACAAGTCAGAACATTATTCAAAAATTCTGATATTTTCCAATGTTGTTTAAATTTTATATATCCAAATCATATCCCAATTTTAGCCAAATCAGAGTTACACATAAAATACTAAAAATCATTTAGTGAGGCATCCTGTTTATCAAATTCTGTATGCATATGTCATTTGAATCCTAATTTGGGCCAATTAGGGTCTATGCTTCTCAAACCCTTATTCTCAAGACAAAAGAACATTTAGACTTCTTATCATAGTTAAAACATCCAAGTGTATATACATTCTCACTAGGTTACGGGTCTAAATCATCCAGAGTCTATTCTTATTTTACTGTTAATAGGAGTCATTAGATCTCAGTAACGCATCCTGCCAGTCGGACCAGGCCGAACCTGTAGTCCTGAAGCCAAGAGCTACTCGAGATTAATCAACCCCTATTAATCTTAAACATGTGGAAAGAATATCCACCTAGGGCAACTCATTTATACATGATTTCGGGTCTACTTTAATACAAAGAAAACAAATATTAAACTTTTCACTTCATGACACAACGATATAAAAGAACCATACTTATTGTACAAACTCAAAGTCTAAATTCATGCATATAAGAGCGTTTCTAATGATCTTTAATCAATAAGCAATATAAAGTAGGAGTTATATCACATCCTTTGTTTAACCTCTTACTCCTACATTAATTTTTGATCTCTTAACCCTAAGATTTCTAGGGTTTTCTCTCTAGCCTATCCTTCCTCTGCATACCTGGCCAGGGCATCCAGAGAAGAACAGACAGAGTAGCTTGATACTGGTCAATCTAAGTATTCAGACACCTGGCCAGGGTATCTAAACACTCAGACCTTCCAGAGCTAAAACACATCATTCATTATTCGCCTTACTTATAACCTTATCCTTTGACCCTAATGATTCTTAACGACTCATCTTAAGCTCATTACTTGATTCTCGTGACCACATCCTCTTTCTGCTATCTGCAATAGTATAACAGAACACTTCCTGTTAGAAAATTACAGATAGAAGAAAGACACCTAAACCTTAATCCTATTGGTCTCTTATCGTCCCCTGACCTTGAGTAACTATGTACTCAAACCAAGGCTCTGATACCAAAATTGTCACGCCCCAATCTCACATTAACCACAAACCACGAGATTAGGACGCGACAGGATGGGATTTGCACATAAGCCAACCACTCTTCACTTTTTAAAGCATTTTAAAGACATTAATAGAAAAATCTGATTTATGTTGTAAAATGAAACTAAACAAACTGCGGAAGCATCTTTATTAACTGACTAGCAATATAAACAGAGTCTACAGCATATTACATTGTTCGACATAAAATAAAGCATAATAGTTAATTACATCTTTATACACATTCACTCTCTCACTCACACCTTGTCCCAAAGATCGAGGGGAAAGGACTAAGAGACCTCTAACTACTAACTACGAACCTTCTATCGACTAGGCGTAAGGATAAATCGATCCTTCTGATTTCCTGCTGCTGATGATAACCTGCAAATGTTTTGAGTAGAGGTATGAGCCTACTCGCTCAGTGAATAGTATTTCACTTAGCTATCACTAAACAACTCATCAGGTTTATAAATTGAAATTAAACATAAATGCAGAACTAAGCAAGGAAGTTCTAAATACATAGCAGATATACAGATATTAATCACATTTCTAAGCATCAACAGATAATTCAGGTAAATAAACAATTATATAAATTTACTGTGATCCTACATGATTACTTATTCATATTATTATTATGCCCTAAATATATGCAGTGTACTCTACATATAAAGATCCGCAGCAAGTTCATGCTACGGTCCCACCGTACAAGACTTAGCGACACACCCGGGAAATGCTAAGTCTGACGCCAGCCCTGCTCTGCTACAGGACCCCAGGCTCCACGGCCTCAATGCACAACCACGTGTGCTGCACAACCACGTGTGCTCCAGACTCTGCAAACCTGAGCACACAGGCAGAGAGTCTCACAGGGTTACCTTCGCGACACAAGCACGAATGGTGTTAGATAACCATGTTTTCTTTTTCCCAGTGCCATCGTGACACAAGCACGATTGTTGTTGGACACTGCCTCTCTTTCCTCGTTTGTCCGTGACACAAGCACGGATGATGTTGCAACACGAGTTTCACCCCTAAGTAACAGACCTTCCTTTAGGGGTTCTACAGTGTTAGGGCACCTAGGTCTATTAACCGGTTAAAAAATAACATTTAAACAGGAAAATCACATTTCATGCATAATGCACAATCTAAATAACACATGAAGAAAATATATATCCTTTATCATCATTAAACATGATTCAGTATCATTTATCCAGTTTCGATGCTAAACATCTATTTTGAAATCAGTAAATACATTGCAACTATAATACAGGAAATTTCATCATTTTCACTATGCATATTAAGTATTTCAAGTTCCAATGAAACTAACATACTCTAATTTTATGTACTACACTGTTTAGAAGTTATACTAACTGATACAGAAGCAATTAAACATTTAAATTGAGTTAATTAATGATTACTGAATGAACTACTACTCACAGTTCTGGAACTCGGCCGACCAAACTGGTAACTCGGCCGATCGGCTGACAATTCGGCCGATCAGTCTACAATCTCGGCCGATCAAATCCCTGTTTGATTTCCTTATAAAGGAAACTCGGCCGAATCATACCTAATTCGGCCGACCAAGACACTGATCCTGCAATAGAATAGTAACTAGCATCTTAACCCAAAAGAAAATCTAGATTTGAACTAAGTTGGAAACTAAATCTAAAGTAAGGCTTCAGATTTAAACATAGACCTCATGGGCGGACCCAAAGCGTTGTTCCTTGGTGCTGCCTTGCGCCCAAGGCAGCTCTGGTTTGGATCACTGCTGCAAGCAGCAGCTTCATCCTCACATACAGGTTGAATAAATGACTTGGCCTGGTGCTGATTGAGGGCTTGATGGCGGAGGAATCAGTTCAAGGCCTCAAGGCTAGAGCTCAAGGGCAACATTGCTTAAAGCTACTGCTCGCCCAAAGGGTCCTGACCATTATCGTAGCAGTTGTTGCTGCTTCATAGATGGGCGCCGACCCTGCCAGAATGAAGCACAGGTGGCGCAGATGGAGGTGTAGTGTTGTAGTTGCTTGCTCAAGGGCTCATGGTGGCAGATTCTTGTTTAGGCCTCTGGGCCGAAGTCAATCACCCCTTTTCCTGAAGATTTGCGTGCCCATCGAGGCCTCTGGCTGCTGCCCCGCGCAGCAGCAGCTGCTGCTTGGCTGGATGCCATGGCTAGCGCGAGCTGCGGTTGGAAGCGCCGTTAGGGCATGGAATAGAGAAGAAAGGAAGAAGAAGGAGGTGAGAAGCAGGGCGATGGTGAACCAAAGCAAGGAAGTCTAGATCGGCCCCGAACCAGCCGCTACAACCTGTAGGTCGGTCGGCGCTCTGGCTAGGGCTATTTGGAGATGGTGTTGGGTGAGCTAGAAGGAAGGAGAAGAGAGTGGTGGCGCCGCTGGTCGACGATGAAAAAACCGAGCTTAACCCCCGCTCCTCTTCTCCACTAGCATGGTCGACCGTGCGCTACTTCTTGGGCGCCGCTCAACCTGACAAAGAAGAAAGAGTCATGTTCTATCGGGATAGATAAGGAAGAAGAGGAGGGTAGCCGACCCTCTAGGGAAAACAATAAACAAAGTTCAATTAATAGAAAAAAAATTGCTCCCAGGTCCAAAAACCTTAAAACTGTCATAATCTTTGCTCCGAATATCCGATTCAACTGATTTTTCTTGCAAAATTTCAAGCGTGAGATCCTCTACACCCTCAGTGCAAGAAATCATGCTATTTAGCTTGTCTCGGCTAATCAAAACTCTAATCACATATGTGATCACTTAACTTTACTTAATTATCTTAATTAAGCACCAATTGTATCTTATATATCTAATTCAACTTAATCAACTTGATGATGCACTAACCACCACATGAGCACTTAACTTATCTCAATTACTTAATTATACACTAATCATTGTACTTACTAATTAATCACAGAGTGGGTCATAACAATGGGAGCAATGAAAACAAATGCAGTCATTCTTAGATGCTTACCATAATAGGAATTGATCTGAAGTGGTCTGAGGAGGCGGGACGAAGCCGGAGTCATTGGAGTTGCAGGTCAAGTAGGTCGGGAGGTTTGGTGGTACGAACAGTTCAATTGCATGCATAGGAGATTGGAGTTGATGGCGAGTGATTTTTGCACCCTTAAGTAGGTGGGAGATGCACAAAGGTGTCCACTGCAACTCGGGTGATGAGAGGAGTGAAGCCCTAGATTTGGGCATTTCTTATACAGAGGGAAAGAAGAGGCTTGTGACGGCTTGACAGGTTTGGGAAAGCCTGACGAACGCACTGGGAAAGAAATCACAGGACGAGGTGGAGAGATGAGAGAGAGATTGTGAGAGCCAAAACTTAGGAAACTGTCCCTGACTCACGAGAGAGTCGGAGGTAGGGGACAATTTGACTTCCCTTGGATTTCAATCGTACGGTGGAGAAAACATGCGTGAAAAAAGGAAATAAGAAAAGGGGCATGACACCGATGAAATTGGTGGACTTTAGTCCAATTGGTGCATTTGAGGCATAATTGAGTAAAGTGGTATTACTTTTCCTTTCCTTTTAAATTAGATGACCAAATAAATCCCAAATAAAACCAAATTAGCAAGTAGACTAATATGAACCCAAAGAATCTGATTTTGCAATCAGTTTTTCCTTTTGTGAAACTTTAATACTCAAAACACCTAATTTGAAGGAAACTCTATTTTCTTCATATTAATGCATTTCTTTACTATTTGTTAACCAAATATAGTGTATACCTCTCTCTTCACTAAACCAATTCTTAGGAAGAATCTAAACTAATGGTTTTCAACTTAAATGCCTCGAATTGATGATTTGCACAAGTTGAATTCCTAGTTTTCATATGGGTCTTTTAACTTAAATGTGATGCATTAACACTTTTGGTAATTGGGAAACTACTTCCCTTTATGACCCCATAAGTCAAAATTCGATTAATTGACTTATTACTTACTCCAAAGTTATTTCATCTATCATTTATGCCTTTTTGAGCAACTTCTTGGAGGAGAGAGAAAAAGGCTAATTATGTTTTCTTATAAAAAGGAGACTTCTTTCCCAAGTTAATGTATGCCCTATTTTCGAATTCTATCCCCTTTATATTTTTCCTTTATTTTTTTAAACAATTTCAAGCATAGGAGTGAGAAAAGGAAAGGAAAACTAATGTTTATCAAACCGAGTTAATCACAACACATAAATAAATGGAGGAAAAAGGAAATGCATTTTGGATATCATTTTTATTTCCCACTCTCATGATATCTTAAGAAAATTAAATTTCGTAGTCTTTTGCACTAAGGCCCTCAACTATTTTTATTTTAGAAAAACTACATTTTAAATTGCTCATAAGAAATGAGGATGTTACACATCTAAATTATACCAAAATTAGGGGTAAAATCAGTTTTACCACTGCGATCTAACACTTAGAATTAATAAATTTTGTGATAATAATCATCAAGCAGAACAACACAAATTTCTCATGATTTAATTTACAATTTCCAAAAAATCATGCTTTAGAGGTGATTTTCCACTCACTTGTAAGGGTTCCTAGTTGATTGATATTTTGCTTGAACTAGGACATGTCACACTCCACTCCACTCAGCTTAGATTCATGATCAAAGCTTTAATAAGTAGTTCTCTTACGACTAACAATGGGTCAACATTCCTAAATGTCAACTGTTGTAGGTAGGAGACAAGGGAACAAAGTCAAGTAAAACCTTCAGTTGAAGAATCTAAGAGTTTCTAATAAGGTCTGACTAGTTTTGTGTAACTGTAATTTTTTTGGAACTCATTTTACTGAGAATTGAAATTAAGTTCTTGAAAAATGAGTTCTAAGTGATTGGTTTGAAAATTGATTTTTCCTAAAAACTAACTTCCATATGATCGATATGTTGTAAATGTAGATGCAAAATCTAGGGAAAAAGTATTCCATACTACACAACAATCACAAAATAAAAATTATAACATAATGCCATTATCATGAGTATGATGATTATACATGATTGATATTCTTGATCAAAGACAATATAGTTACCATCTACATATTAAAAAATCCATTATATAAGTTCAAGGATAGTTTTATACTAGTAAAAAATTAGAAATGGGCGTCATAACAAAGAAAATGAAGAGAAGAACCATTAACAAAAACTCAAACATGATAATCAATTTTACCTTTATACTAGTGATTAAATTCATATTTCACTATAAAAAGCAAGACTAATATCTATTTGGAAAGAACTCACATCAAGAATAGAAGCATGAACTAAAATTTACTTATTAGAATAAACAAATCCAAGAATGTACATCTACCTCCAAACTTCCATTATAATATGAATTAAAGAATATAACAAGAAAATTTACAAGTCGTACATTTTAGTGCAACAATAAGGACATGTTATGCTGATCACATTTTAATAGAAACAACAACCCTTGTGCCCTCAACTTCAATGAGTGTGGGATCCTCTTCTGGACCAGAATGCAAAACAATTAGTTGGATGATGGTTTGGAAAAATATGAGAAAGACACTCTTGGTCACGATAAGATTGTGGAGGACCTGAAGTAGTAGTATTCGTGCCTCTATGATGTTGATAAAGAAATCAAGCTTGGCATTTACGAATCTAGATCCAACAACGGCGACTTCCTTTTATTATTACAACTCAAGCATCAAGAAAAAAGGAGAGCAACACCTCCAAATGTTGGTTCTTCGAGTGTTAGACAAGGCAAGTCGCACCACAAAAAGAAGGATGCAGGTGAGAGAATGCTGGGCAGAAACTATTTTCTAGTTAGTTTCCTTTAGAACTTGTTTGTTGATGTGTATATATATTGTCGGCTAAGGAAAATAGGAGAATTCAAGTTCTGTACTTTTACTAAACCAGATAGGTAAAATTAAAACTTATATATTTATGTATTATACTAATTTGAATTGGGGATTTACATCAAAGTGGAAGATAAGTAGGCAACAAGATGCGCCGCTAAAATCTAACCAGTCAGACTCTAGGAGAACACAAAAAGAAGAAAAGATCAACAACTAAAATCTGCTTACTAAGGATAATCTGAGTTAAAACCATCGTTTCTTCATGTTCTCTATGTTCTTTCCTAGAGATCATCCTAGAAGTCATCTTAAAGTTTATTTTTATTATACTTTAGGGCTTTGTTTGTGTAGATGATTCAAAGGCAAATTCAAATAAATAAATTTCATCAAATTCTCACATAGATGGTAAAATTATGACTATTTTCGCATTTAATTGTGTTGGACGGCGGTGCAACTCAAAACCAACGGTTTATGAGTTTGTCGATCGTTTGGTTTGTGAGTCATCCGACCCATCAGTTGTTAAGCCTTTAGTTTGTGAGTATGTCAAGCCATCATTTTTTAACCTTCATTTTGTGTGTCTTAAGAGCCTTTAGTTTGTGTGTCAAACCATTGGTTGTTGAACCAAAGGTATTTCTCCGTAAAAACTAAAAGTACCACAACTCCCTCGTTTCAACTCCGATTTAGTTCATTATTTTTCCATTGGATTCAAAATTGAATTTTATACAATATACAATAGAGTTTTTTCAAAACCTTAAAGTATTAAATTCTTGAAAAAATGTTTCTTAAATATTTTAAATCTCTTTCTACCAATGTGTGCATGTTGTTACTATATCAACTAAGATTCAAGTCATGTTGTATTCACAGTACATGTGTTATTTAACTTATCAAAGAACAAATTTAAGCAAAGATAAAATATAAGCCAACAATTAATAATGAAATATATTATAATAAATACAAAATTCACACAAGAATTATCTTAAATTCACAAATCACTAGTAAATTGAGGTGTAGGTCGTAACAATCTCCACCTCCAATTAAAATTTCATCTCAAAATTCCTAGAATAAGAAATGATACTTGTTACACATCTCCGACTCTAACTATGATGTAGCTTTATCTACACCATGATTCCTTCAAAGGACCTTCACTAAGGGTATCTCCCTCTTTTTAAGCTTTCAAATTTTGCGGTCTAGAATTTGAATAGGACCTTCAACATAGGAGATGTCTACGTGTAGTTGTACTGGCTCTGAGTCTATGGTCAAATATGTACCTAGATGTCACTTCTTCAACATGGATACATGGAACACATCATTTCAGTTGTCTAGCTCAGAAGGCAATTTATGTTTGCATGCTAGTGATCCAATTCTTTGAATGATAGAATATGGACCCCTATATCTAGGAGTTAATTTGCCTCACTTTTCAAACATCAATACACCGTTATATGGTGAAACTTATCTATGAGTTGATATGCCTCACTTTTCAAACATCAATACATCGTTACTTGGTGACACTTCAAAGTAAACCTCATCGCAACCCCAAATTAAAGTGGTCTATGACGTTTCTCTAAATAGCTTCTATGTCTGTCATGTACAACTTTCAACTATTCTCTGACCACAAACATCTATTTTTTGTCTCTTCCACCAATTTTGGACCTAGAATCTACCTTTCATCAACTTCATACCAACAAATAGAAGAACTACACTTCCCATACATAGCTTCATGTGTTTCCATCTCTAGATTGGAATGATAATTATTATTATAGGAAAATTCCATAAGACTAAGGTAATCATCCCAATTGCCATTGAACTATAGTACACATGCTCTCAAAATCTCCTGTAGGGTCTGAATTGTATGCTCTGACTATCCATCTGTCTAAATATGAAATGATGTGCTAAAATTCAAACCTTTTCCCAATGCATGATGTAGGCAATTCTAGAATTCTAATGTGAACTTGGTGTCTATGTCAAATATATTAGTGATTATCCCCTATGTAGGCTTTATCTAGTTTGGGTGAACCCCAAATTGTCTTGACTAGGAGAAAATGAGAAGATTTAGTTAGTTTGTCCATGATCACCCATATATAGTCAAAACCATGTGACATTCTTGGTAACCCCATCATAAAATTCACTGTAATATGTTCCCACTTCCACATAGGAATAAGGAGTGGTTACATGGTGCCTGGTAGCTTTTAATGTTCCGACTTGACTTTTTGGCACACACCACTCTTGACTACATACTCACTGAATGTCTCTTCATACCTGGCCACCAATACACTTCTTTGAGATTGTTGTACATCTTGAAACTATCTGGATGCATTGCATGCATAGAAGTGAGCTTCCTCCAGAACTCAACTTCTTTAACTCAATATCATCTGGCACACACATTTTGTACTACTAATATATCAACCCATCATCTGAATATCAGGACTCTATCCTCTCTCTTTTTATCATATTATGCATGATCTACTTCAGTTCACTATCAATATGTTGAAGTTCCTTGATTTGTTCATGTAATGTAGGTTTAACTTGCATACATGCAACCACACCACCTTGTACTAACACAACAAATCTAAATTCATCTATCTCATTTTGACTAATAAGTCTAATTTTACACATTCCATATAAAATATTTTGGTAGGTTATGTAGACTTCCTACTTAAAGCATGTGCTAGAACATTAGCCTTCTCATGGTGATAATCAATAATAACATCATAATCCTTTATAAGCTCTAACCATCTACGCTACTCAAGGTAAAATCCTTTTGTGTGAAAATGTTCTTTAAACTCTTATGGTTAGTATACACCTGACATGAGTCACCATAGATATAATGAATCCATGTCTTTAAGGCATGTACTACTGCTTCCAGCTCAAGATCTTGTGTTGGATGATTCTCTTCATTCTTCTTAAGATGTCTAGAAGCATAAGCCACTACCTTTCCTTCTTGCATAAGAACACATCCTAAACCTCTCTTGAATGCACCAAAAAACACCACATGTCCCTTATATACCTCTGGTGAAATCAAAATTTGTGTCATATTTAACTTCTTATTTAATTTTTGAAAGTTTTCTCACATATTTAGACCAAAGAAAAGGCACATAGTTCCTTGTTCAATGTGTAAGAGGTGTTTCTAAAAGACTAAATTCCTTATAAATTTCCTACGATATCCATCTAACCATAGAAAACATATGACTCAGTAGGAGTTGTGGGTTTCCCCACTAAAGAAAATATACCACTTTCTTAGGGTCTCATTGAATCCTCCAAATATAACATGCCCAGGTAATGAAACTTTAGCCAACTGAAACTCACTTTTGCTTAACGTAGCATATAACTAATGCTATCTCAACAACTGAAGGCCTATTTTTAGATGTTGATTATGTTGTTTTACATTTATAGAATATATAAGAATATCATCTATAACCACTACTATTCACTGATCTAGATACGGTTCAAAAACTCTATTCATTATATCCATAAAAGATTCCGAGGCATTTATTAGTCCAAAATACATGACTATGAACTTCTAATGTCCATATCTTGCTTTGAAGGATGAGTTAGGTACATACGATACCTTTATTGTTAAATGATGATAACTTGACTTGAGATCTATCTTTGACAAGATTGTTGCTCTATGCAACTGATCAAATATATCATCAATCCTATGCATATATTTCTTCTTGATGGTTATCTTATTCAGTTGCCTATAGTCTATGCACAACCTCATAGTTCCATCCTTATTTTTCACAAAAAATCATTAGAGATTTTCAAGGTGATGTACTATGTTGAATGAAACCCTTATTCATCAACTCATGTAACTACATTTTTAATTCTTTTGACTCTGTAGGTGCCACTGTATAGGTTAGTAATGATATAGGATGACTACCATGGAGAAGTTTTATATCAAAGTCAACATGTTTCTCATGAGGAAAATGTGGTAACTCATTTAGAAAGACATCTGTGAACTCACATACTACTAGAACATCATGTATATTAATGGTTATGTTCTCCGTTTTACATCTACCACTTGCGCTAAAAAGGCCTCATACCCCTTTCTCATGATCTTATCAGCTACATTAGTTGATATTATGCATGTGAGTAATAATAATCTATCTATAGTGAAGTAGTAAAATCCACCTTGCTAAAAAGATAGCCTCTTTCTTCCAAAAATCAGATTGGACATTGTATGTCCCAAGATAATCCATACCTAAAATTATTTGAAAAGAATTAATGTCTAAGGGTATGATATTAATATCAATGGTATACCCAATAAAACTTAAGTGACATATGTGACATACTTCTATTAAAACTATTGGTACACCAAACGGTACTCTTACCAGTAATTCATAATACTAATCCTAGGTTAAACGGTTTGATCTGTTAGTGATTCATCTCTGAATGAAAGAATGTATCACACCATGATCTATCAAAATTGTAACTAAAATGTGGTTAAAGATAAGCATATAACCTATAATAACTATGGGTGAGACTTCTTCTTTTGATTGAGTCATAGAAAAAAATCATCATGTAGCTCTCCCTCTACCAAAGTGTCCTCCTTATCCTTTAAAACTACAAGGTGCTCCACCTCTAGAACCTGAAGCCATTGAAGAACTTGCTTCTCTAGATGGAGCATGCCTCTAGGAGTTTGTAACTGATACAGTGAACTATGTGTTGGTGTGTTATGAAGTTTTGGACAATCTCTCTTGAAATTTCTCATCTATCCACATTAATGACATCCTTGAAATTTAGTTCCCTCTAATTAGGCCCTTCCACATGTTTCAAATACATTTGTCTCTTGTCTCTATGGACCTTTTATTGACATTGATGCTCCTAAAGGCCTTGATGAGGCACCCACCTGGGTGGTGCATTCCATATGCTAGGGCTAGATCTTCTCCTACTATGAGAAGATACAATATCACTTGAAAGATCTTTGCCTTCTAAAACAACCAAGACATTGTCCTGGTTAGGAAAAGAATCCACCACTTCTTGATCCTTCTCTACCAAAATCTCTAGATCTTTTTTGACCTTCAAAATTATCAGCATTAATTGACTCTTCAATATTTCTTGCTTCCTCCATAGACTCTCTAAATGTTCTCTACCCCTTCATCCAATTACTTATATGAAGTGTCTAATCTCTGGACTTAAACCCACTTGCAACCTCATGCATTTCTCTATGTCATCTAATACAAGTTGCGGACAAAAGTTAACCAACCTCATAATACACCTCATACTCACCAATTTTCATGTTGCCCAATCTTATGCTCTCCAAATATTTGATTATGTCACCCAAGAAGGTCATAGGGAAATGTTTTAGGTAAAACCCATCCACAAAGTCCTTCCATGTCATCACTGCACTTCTCCTCTTATCTTCTACTCAACGACACCATAACTTAGTATCTCCTTTTAGTAAATAGATCATATGGTTGATCTAATTGTCCTCTAATAACTCCATTGAGAAGAAAACATTTTCCAACTATCAGAGCCAAATATCTTGCATAGATGGACCTATTGTTCTAGAAAACTCAGTTTGACCAAGCGTCTTCCCCAACTCCTACGATCTCACTAGGTCCTTGCTAGAAGATGAAGACATCATGTCCATCTCATATTTCTCTTTGGTCTCCAAAAAGATACGACACATCCTAGATACCTCATCTCTATCCTCTCCACCTGAACCATCACCTGAGGGTTAGGGACATAATGTCTCTCAACCTATTCCTCACCATGACCACATCCTTTTTCTACAATCTGCATATCCATAACAGAACACATCTATTAAAAAGTTGTAGTTTCGAGAGGAAACCATACTTATTTATTGGTCTCTTACCACCTATGTCCCAAACCGAAGTTGAACCTAGGCTCTAATATAAAGAGTTGACGTGACCCAAACCCACTAACTAGGGTTTAGGTCTGCCAAAATGGTATTAGACTAACAATTCACTTTTAATTTCTAACTGTAAAATTTTAATAATTTTAAAATTAATTGGGAACATCATTAACTAAATAGATAACTCCATGTTAATAAAAAACATGAAAGGTTACAATAGAGTTCGACTTTTACATAAAAAGTAAGAGTTATTGCTTAACATACACCAAGTACACCATATTACAAAATTCTCTCATTTCTTACTCTCTCATTCCCAGGATCCAAAGTAAGGATAAGAGACCATCTAACTAAACTAATTGTTCCTCTCAAGACCTCAGTTGATCTACTCTTGATAATCTAGCTTTTGAATCCTCCCACTGAGCTAGACCTTTGCCTGAAAAATGTCTTAGTGGGTTGTATGAACTACTGGGTCACTACGCAAAAAAAAAAATCAACAACAAACAATAAAAATTCAGATGTTTATTGTTAATAAAATAAAATATTTAAAAATACAAGAAAATATGTAAAAAAGTTGTAAACCATCCAATATAACAATATTTTTTATGAGAACTACAATAAAAAAGCAAATTGAATCAATTTATTTAATCTTTGATACCTCAAATTATGCCATGGGCTCACTTGAAGTGTACCAAAACATGTATAAGTATCACAACAAGCTATGATCTCACCATCTAAGACTTAGAATAGACCCGAGACTGTAAGTGTACTAAACTGGCTCCCTAGTATGTAAGAGGGTTCACCACATCTAGCCTCAGTGGCTAAACATCTGGCCATGTAAACTGGAATGCTCCTCCAAACCTGGGTACTCAAGCAGAGAGTCAAGACACTTGGATTATTACCTTCATCAATAGTACCACAAGGCTGACCTACTGACCAATATCTAAACTAAGCCATAGTGGGTACCACCAGAATTTCCAGTTGATGTTGGGTACCACACTATTTTAAGGAGACTGTCCTATATGGGCTTAGTCCCCCATACCTCTCTGGTATGCTCCTGCTACC
The DNA here is from genome assembly GCA_963693085.1 of Alisma plantago-aquatica. NCBI lineage: Eukaryota > Viridiplantae > Streptophyta > Magnoliopsida > Alismatales > Alismataceae > Alisma > Alisma plantago-aquatica. Next base: position 565,641,192 of record OY856409.1, on the reverse strand, counting down.
TCATGTTGCGTGTTTCCAGTCGGTAAGCACATTTAATCCTTCACGGTGAAGACCTCTATGATGAATATATAGTGTTCAAGACATGTAAAGTCGAGTGATTCTTTATTTTATCATACAATATTCCATTCTTGATATTATTTATCTTAATTATGTACTTATGACATCGAAATTCTAGAATTTCTTAGCTCACTGGAAATTAAGGAAGAATAAACTTAAATTGATAAATTGAGCATTTGAATGATCATTACCACATTCTATTAAATGAGCTTTTCATACAGCTTGATAACAATAATCATCAATTTGGTTATAGATTCTCAACACTATTCATTTTTTGTGGGATTTATTGAAACCTCGGGGGCTTTGATGCCTCTAGTTTCACCATTAGGATTCACGACTCACTAGAATTACCTTTGATCTGAAAGCATATAAAGTATACCATAAATTAAGTGTAATATTCAATCTTACTACTACAATCTAACACTTAAAATCTATAAATTCATGATAAAAATCACCAAGCAGAACAATACAAATTTCTTATGCTTTTAAGTGTAATTTCTAACAAATCATGGTTTAGAGGTGATCCATTCACTTGTACATAATCCTAGCTTACTGATTTCTTGTTTGAAATTTGATAGGTTGGATTTTACTCCACTAAAAATGGATCATGCTCAAAACTTCAAGGATCAATTCATGTCATCCTAATGATGGGACAATAGTCCTAGACGATGCCTGCTAGAGGTAGGAACAAAGGAAGAATGTCAAGTAAAACATTTGATTGATGAATCAAGGAGTTTTGAGAGGGAAGTCAAAGATAAGAAGAGATCTACAACTAAAACCTACTTACAAAAGTTGGCATGTGTTAAAAATTGTTTCCTCCCATTCTCCACGTTCTTCCCAAAGATCATCCTAGAAGTCACTTTCTGATTCGTCTTTTCCATGGTTTAGGGCTCCTTCTGTGTAGAGGATCAAAAGACAAATCCAGAAAAACAAATTTAATCATATATAGCAAACATTATGGCCATTTTTGTGATTGGTTGTGCTTGTGGCAGCAAACTCAAAGTCGTAAGTTTGTGAGTATGGCGAGCCTTTGGTTTGTGAGTCTACCAAAGCATTGGTAGTTAAACCTTCAATTTTGAGTCGTCAGAGTCATTGATTGTTGAACTTTTGGGGTTTGTGAGTATGTCGAACCAGCGGTTGTTGAACAAAAGCCATTTATGTGTGAAAACTAAAGATGACATAACTCTCTCATTTTAACTATGAATTGGTTCATTCTTTTTGTATTAGATTCATTGTTGTATTTTAAAACATTCTACAGAAAAAGTTTTTTAAAGAACTTCAATAATAACTTATTATTAATTATTTCCTAACATTCGTAAATCTTTTTCTACTGATATGTGTATGCTATTACTATATCAACTAAGTCCAAACCTTGATGTATTCACAAAACATGTTTTCTTTGACATATCAAAGAAATAATTTAATCTAAGAAAAAAAATACATATCAACCAATTAATAATCCAAATTATCTATAAAAATATATTTAATACCAAAATTATCTTAAACTCACAAATCACTAAGTAAATCAAGGTACAAGTTGTAAAATAATGGGTGGAGGGTTGACAGGTTAGGGGTATATATAGACGTGGGGGTAAAATATCCAAAACAACCTCCTATAGGTGGATCGACTGAAGTTCATTGTCAAGAGATATGTGTGTCTCTTTGGCATCAAATATATCAAGAGTGACCCTATCAAGGGTCCCTCAAGTCCTATCAAGGATATTGATGGCCTATCAAGGGTCAAAACATCACTGTGGTCAAGGTTCATACATGGTTATCAAGGTATCCCATTGAATTCCTCCACCTAAGTCTATCTAGATAACTTGTTAGTGACCTATCAATGCTCCCTCTATAGCCTATGTCTCTAGCTCCACCCCAATTAATCTATTGAGGCTAGGTAGGGAAAGTCCATTGAGGGTCAAGGGTTGGCTATCGAGCTTCACCTAATCAAACACGCAAACCCTAAGTTAGGATTAGGGTTAAGGTACAAGGAAGAAACCCTTGATAATCTATGTTCAAAAGCATTGATGGTGCATATAAATAAGCTCATACCCAAAGGAAAACATGAACATCCATAACTTGCACATTAGTTTTAATTACATCCTTATATGTGGTGAAAATGCATATAAATCCTCATGCATTCAATATTTCAAAAGATTAGAGAAAACATAGTTCAAATTATACAAACTTAGGTTTCTACTTAATTAATGGATTTTGAAATTCAATGCAAAGATTAAATTATTATAATCAAACAAGCTTATAGATAGATTAGGGTTGTTCTAGGTCATGGGTCTTATATTATGTGTTATAGCAAAGAGATATGAATGAATATTTGTTTTGGCATGTAATTCCTTTCTATATAATATTATATAATGTAGGCCTACTCGTGATGAATGGTTAATACTATAAAGGCTAATATTCATGTTGGCGGTGATTCAAATTAATACATCATGACATATATGATAAATTTCCTCAAGATGAGTGAATTGTAGAATTTCTAAAGAGATAACCTAATCTATCTTATGTCCCATGCACACCATGAACCTTCCATAATATAGGTACTGGGAAAGTTGTATGGGTCTCTCTTGTAGTGGATTATCCATGAGAAGTAAACCTGAATGGGTTAGATCATGTGAATTAATCTGTAGGAATTTAGGGGGATCTACATAAGTGGGAGCGAGGCCCCAACTTTAAGTTGTGGGAATCTAGAGGGTATCCACTCCCTACGAAATCAAACAAGAGTCGCCATCCATAACAAACACACAAAATTATTTCACATTGGATGGATAAATTTTATACGATCTTTCATAAATGAATGTTATAACGACCAAAGTATAAAAACATGATAAAATATCGTGACTGTTTACAATGAAAAAGATTATATATGAATCTCTCACTTGGAGCTTATATGAATATATATGCGTCAACAACTAAGCAAAGGAAACTCTGAGCTACTTCAAATCTATCTTCCACAAAAGTGAGCTCCACTAAGTCAAGTCCAGATCATTATGTCAAGTCCTCCATGCCCTCCACCTAAGAGGTTGGAAGCATACCCCACAAAAGAAGACAATGTCGCAGTTGTCAGCATCGAAAAGTTGGTATGTGCATATAAATAGAGATTGATGCATATTACAGAAAAAGGGAAATAATAAACCAATCAAGGCTTCCCAAATCAAGAGAAAGATATCAAAACATCCTGATGGATGATCAAACAAAACATTTAAATAAGATAATTAATAAGGGCACTTCTTACCTTAGTCAATCTTATAACAAAATATCACAATCATAAACAGTGCATGTTGATTGATAAACAGACTAGCATACACTACAAAGTAGGTTAAGAACCCATATATTCCATACCAAGGGGTAGGATGACTAAAACCTATGTGTTAAACAAGTATAATATTTGTAGGAGGAATAAAACCTCAACACATAACAGGAAGCCTAAAACCTCAATGCCTAAAATATAATATATTACAGGAGGACTAACAGCTTTATGTATTTGTAGGAAGACTAACTCAGGGTAGGAGACGAGCCTAGAGCCCTGTGATGGGCATCCAACAACTAAGGAAGAGTCCACATCAACTAAAGCATGTGGCAACAGACTTTGGGCGAGAAATAGTAAAATAGGCATGACATTTAAATACCTGACTTTAGGTTAATCAAGATGTTATCTGACTAATTCTATATATAAACTTCTTTAATTTATTTGAAGGATCAAAGTAAGCCATATTGACCTCAAATTTGAACCATAGGTAGATTAAGGAGTCTAGAATCTTCATGTCTCATTAAGTTTAGATTTTGATGATCTTATGTCAATGAATTTCATATAGGTCTTTACCTTATTGTACATGTATTAAAAATATGGAATAAAGGGAATTAACTTTTCCTTAGTGGGTTGGTTGAGCCATACATTTGAGGTTAAGTGAATAATTTATTATATTTGAGATTCATAGGTCGCATTAGATTCTATTTGATAGATGAAATCATTAATTTGTAATTAAAGTTTCAGATTAAGGATCATTGATAATATTAAGATTTTGAGGATGTTACACAAGGTTTTTTGTCATGTGTGATAGTATACACATTTAAGATTTTATTACTAATTCAACTACTAATCACATGCTTAGTACATACTTTTAACTAGTCATGTTGAAAATATCTATGCAGTGTTTGGCAAAGCATTTGGTTAACCATCGCTCCGGTGCGGTGAGATGGATCATCATGTGATTTTTTTCCGGTGAAAAAAGGGCATCTGCAAATGCTGTTCATCACTGCATTACATGCAAAAAAAAACAGTACAAAATGTCAGCGGTAGTCAACTTGGCCTTCGATACGGACCGTGGTTGTCCAGGTGATACAATGTGACGGGGGAAATCATGTGACGGGGGAAATCACGTTTGGGGGGTGGTGCGGTGGGTGAGTGGCGGCGCAGGCGCCTGCTTATGTGCACGGCTGCTGGTTTTTTTTCTACTTCCGATTCCATTTACCAGCCGCCATGCCGCTCATTCCACCAACCCACGAAAACAATGACCGCTTAGATTTCAAGCCAGCACCTTAAAACCAGGATCAGCGGCTCCATCTGGAAAAATTGTTTGTTTGGTATGGTCAGCTATAAACATCAACAACCCATGTTCAAAGTTATGTATGGTTATATATGATTGAACTAACCACTTCTTTTAGTCCACGGAGCAAATTACATATTCAACTCCATTGAGGCTGCTACCAACCATAAAGCGGAACATGGGCCCTCACGTTTTGGAATCTACTTTGTGATCGAGATGTTTGGAAATGCACCGTGGATGTTGTTGTGGTTAGGATCAAGTTGCATATAGGGGACAATATGTTTCAAGAGGAAGTAAATGGAAGGTTACATTTAAGTTGTCAAACTATATAAGAAACAAACATTTTATAAAATTGGGGAAAAACCAATTTTCCTAACAATATAATCATGTCGTGTGTGCTATATCGGTTAAGATTTACTTTTTACAATGACTCGTATGATAAGAATATATCGAAGGCTATGCCATAAAGGTATATGACGAACAAAATCATCTTGTTTTTTCATTTAAATAAATTTCAGAATGGCTCATATAAAATAAACACAACCTTGAACTTGAGAAGTTGATTCTCCAAAAATAAAATATCAATTCATTTGTAAATTCTAAGATTTGAATATTGCCCCCCCCCCTCTTTCAATCAAGGATGGGAGCCATAACCTGCAAAGCCCCCAACATCATTTTGAGAAAAATAAAGGTAGTTGTGTCCAACTAATCTATTTTTATGAAATTCATTAGATGAATGAATCAAAAGCTAAAGACAAAATCCGCGCCAATCCCACCAACCCTCCCCCATTTTTGCGTTACAAGCTGCCAAAGATCTCTAGATGTTAATAAATGTCTCAAACTTACTCGTCAGAATATGATCCATAACATAAGTGATTGGAAAAAGATCCATCTATTAAATCATAACATCGACCCCAACACATTTGGGATTGAGACTTAAAAATGATGATGACAATCATGATCATGATCATCATCTAAGCCTCAGTCCCAGGGGCGGAACCAGCGATAGAAGGCTCGAGGGGCCGAGCACTATACATAAAATGAGTTTTCTCAACATAATTCCATGTTCTATTTTTATAACCATCAAAGCTATTATATGTGATTTATTAGGCGAAATGTGGTGTTCATGCAGTGAATACTTTTTGAAAGGACACTTGAATGCATTTAACGAACTTCAAGAGTGACACAATAGAAATATGTGCATTTTTGTTGGATAGAACAATTCTGAAAAAATAGTAAATAAAGATTTGAAATTAGTCTCTTACCTTTTAGTGACATGAAGAAAATCATGATCTAGCAATGTTGAAATAATGAACCCCTCTGGAAGGGAATACTGAATATCAAAATGACTTGTGTAGTCTGGCTTTGAATATATTGTTAAAAATCACTACATTCCATCAACCACATGAAGAACGTGTTTATGCCCAAAAAAAATTGTCAGAGTGTTTATATCAATTTTAGGATAATTATAATGGAAAATTGAGCTTTTTACCTTTTAGTCTTGGATCCCATATTCTGAGATGGTCATCCTTTTACAAATTTTATTGATATTGATAAACGAAACCAATGGCCTCATGTAGTGCCTAGCGCCCGGAGGAGACATCACTTGTCAATTATCAACGTAATTGATGAGACAAGTAAAAAATTACTTAACTGGTTGTGGTTAAATAGAACAATAAATGAAGTTATAACAGTAGTGTTTCTGGTTCAAAAATCTAGAGAAACGATTCTCATCTGTATACTTTTCTTCTCATCTGTATACTTTTCTTCAATAAGTCAAAAATTTTAAGAGATATGATCCTCCATTGCAGATACCAGAAATGCTATATTATTGTACTTCTTTAGAACATTGTTGTACCAATTAATGATGAGAAAGTTTGGTGTCTCATGGAAGTAGCACATCTGACGTAATTACTTAGATGAGCAGTTCGTATGCTTGGAGGCTTCCTCGCACCGCCTCGTGGTAGGCACACAGTTTATATTGAACGCTACCAAACAACGGCTATGCTGGAGATGAGTAAGGGAATGATCAACATGGGCAGAAATTAACATGGTCCTTGCAGGCTTGCAGCGGCCGCGACAAAACTGGTTCTTATCAATTCAAAAGTGGAAATATGAAACCGTATAAAATATCCCAGTTATTAGTGTGAATAGTCAAATGTGAAGTAAAATGACAATTATAATGTAATAATTTGCCCCCCCCCCCCGGCTTCTTGCTCATCAGCTACATTAATTTTTTATTTCCATTCAACTCTATCATGGGCCATATTCTAGTTAAGATGTAGAGATTCAAAATCCTCTCTTTATAAACTCATCCCATGTTAATTTAAGTCTTCTTCTTCTTTATTTATTGTGTTTTGCTCAATAATATTGTTTCGTATAAACACATTAGTCGGTCTGCATTACACATGTCTGTACCATCTGACTCGACCCTCACACAACTTGTCCTCAATTGTCGCCACCCCCACTTTATTCCTGATATAGTCATTTCTCATGTGATCTTTTTTTATCTCCCCACACATCCATCTCAGCATACACATTTCAGCCACATTCATCTTGTTGAGACATTGCCATCTCAGTATACACATTTCAGCCAGGTTCATGTTGCTAAGACATTATTTCTTTTGTCCAACATTCACTCCCGTAGAACATGGCTGGTTGTATAGCTATTCTAAAAAACTTACTTTTTAACCTGAGAGGGATTTTCCGATCGCATAAAACTCCAGTTGCACTCCTCCATTTCAACCATCTTGTAGTGATCCTATGACAAATGTCATTTTGAACATCCCCATTTATTCGAATAATAGAACACAACTAACAAAATTTATCACATTTTGGTATATCTACTTTGTTCAACTTGGCTCCATCATTCACACTGCGAGATTGGCTGAAATTACAATGCATATACTCAGTTTTACTCCTACTAATCATCAATCTATTTGATTCCAATGCATTTCTCCAACGCTCAACTTTATCATTCAATTCATCTTTAATTTTGTCAATCAAAACGATATCATCAGTAAATAACATACACCAATGTGATCTTGCTTGTGTATCATATTGCTCGTGTATGATACGATCTTATTTGTGTATGATATTTCTTTATGACGATGAAAGAAAAATAAATTTTGTCGGAATACGATCTTGCTTGTGTATGATATGCACATTATGATATGAAATTACTTTCTACAGTTACATGTATGATAATATCATAATGGTATCAAATGCACTGCCCAAACAGTTACGTATAATGTCATGAATAGTAATGTTATGGCTCCCAAATATATGGATGTTGTATTTTAGAGGATTGGATTTGCTATCTAAAAAGGACTAGCGACGCAGCTTGTTGCCCGCCTGTCCTCCTCTTCAATGTAAATCTTTTCATGATATATAATACAAACAATAATGAACTTTAAAAAATATATATAATGTCATCTTTTTTCATCTGTTGTTTGAGAGTACTAGCTGTAATACCAAATTACCAATTGCATTGCAAATTGCACCAGTGCCAAACAAATGTTAGGAAACTCTCCATTTTCTGATTAAATAAATATTTGAAGGGCTCCTGTAAAATAAACGCAACCCTAAACCGCTAAAGATAAAACCCCAGGCCGCCAATCCCACCAACCCTCCCCATTCCTGCGTTACAAGCTGTCAAAGCTCTCCGGATGTTAACATCCGTCTGAAACTCACTCGTCAGAATATAAAACCCATCCTCTTCCACCTTGCTCCCTCACTTCGGTTTCCCCCGTGCCTCTCAACCAACAATCCCCATCCTCCTAATTCTCGTCCCCTTCTCCACACCCGACAGGGACTACCCACAGCCCCCAAAAATGCAGGCCGCCATCTCTGCCCCGCGCCACGGCCTCCCGTCCGTCCCCGCCGGCGGGCGCCGCCAACGAGCCCCGCGCTGCGGCGGCCTCTCGGTCCGCATGGGCCAGCGCGACGATGGACCCTCCGTTGCCGTTGTCGGCGTCACGGGCGCCGTGGGCCAGGAGTTCCTCCGGGTCATCTCCGACCGCGACTTCCCTTACCGGAGCATCCGCATGCTCGCAAGCAAGAGGTCCGCGGGACGCCGGATGACCTTCGAGGGGAAAGAATACGTCGTCGAGGAGCTCCGCGAGGAGAGCTTCGACGGGGTCGACCTGGCCCTATTCAGTGCCGGCGGGTCCATCAGCAGGGCCTTTGGGCCCGCCGCCGTCAACAAAGGGTGCGTTGTTGTTGATAACAGCTCCGCATTCAGGATGGACCCTGCGGTGCCACTCGTTATACCCGAGGTGAATCCCGAGGCCATCGAGGGCATCAAGCTTGGGTCAGGGAAAGGGGCGCTCATTGCCAACCCCAACTGCTCCACCATCATCTGCCTCATGGCAGTCACGCCGCTCCACCGCCAGGGCAAGGTGAGAAATATTTTCTTTAATCGTATTTTAAATTAAATATCCATCAACAATACGAAGAAAAGGCTGGAACTACTGTGTGTGGGAGACATGTGTCGGTCCTTGGGTGCTGCCTGCCAGTTTTGCGTTTGGCGTATTCTCCTGTGAATATATCATCGTTCTATTTGAATAAATGCACGCTTCTCACTTCTATAATACTATCCTTATTAGAATCTTTCACATAATACTCACATTATTGGTTACACACTTTTCAACTCTAACATAATTCCTTGCCCTTTTGATCTATTGTACGCTCCCATAACTTTATCTCAAATGTGTTATCTTGACTTGATTCAGACGTTGAATTTCAACTGATTCATTGCTCAATACACTCCAAAAGTCAATCATCTGATCCATACCGTTTGAGTAGTATGGTTGAATCACTATTCGTGTTTTTCTTTTTCCTCGAGGGGTGATCGCTTTCTTGAGCATATGAGTAGTCTTGCTTCTTTAGACTTTACACACTCTCTGATTCCGAGCTTCCACTTTGACTGAATTATGAATTCTAGTTCTAGATTTATGACGTTATGTCAGTCCTTTTCTCTCTAAGTTTGCATTTGTGCAAGTACTTTTACATACACCTTTTATTTTTGTGGATACACCAAGCCATATGTACCGTTTTGTTTTCTAATAATCCTACTTGTTACTTCTTACTTTTCAGCTGTCACTCTATAGCTGCTACTAAAAATATAGCAGTCTTGCATAACTTGGCACCATGTGTTATGTAGGTCAAAAGAATGGTAGTTAGCACTTATCAGGCAGCAAGTGGTGCCGGTGCTGCAGCTATGGAGGAGCTTGAACAGCAAACTCGTGAGGTATTTTAATACTATTGATCTGTATCTTGTTAGGAATAAGCACAGACCATAAAGAACATGGCAAAAGTGATTTATCTTGTGCATTCCTCCGCAGGTCCTAGCTGGGAAGCCACCCACCTGCAACATTTTCAAGCAACAGGTTTACCAATGTTTATACTACTCTACTTTAACCTCGTTTTATGGGTTGTCTATCATTTTCCTAAAGTTCTCTCTCTCTCCCTCTCTCCAGTATGCATTCAATTTATTCTCTCACAATGCACCTGTTATGGAAAATGGATACAATGAAGAGGAAATGAAGTTGGTGAAAGAAACAAGAAAGATTTGGGTAATTACTTCGCTTCTTATGTGATGTTTTCTCGTTATACTCTATGTTGTTGCATATATCTTATATTAAGATGTCTACAGAGTGATCCCGATGTCAAAGTCACTGCTACTTGCATTCGAGTTCCTGTAATGCGTGCTCACGCAGAAAGCGTCAATCTTCAATTTGAGAGCCCTATTGATGAGGTAGTAATTATGCCTGAACCTTGGTAATACTCTTTTTCTTTTATTCTTAACTTGCAGAAAACCAAAATACTCCCATAAATGTGACGTACATGATACATGCTATGAACTTGTTTTCATTTTTACACTATATCCTTATATTTCTTCGAAGTCAGTAGTTTGATGGTAGTTACACAATATTATCTGTTATTTTTTATGTTTTAACAAGTTTGATTGGCACTTGTCTATGCATCATCTGCCATCGCTGTTATTCACTGTTTCACACTGTCTTTTAATGAAGGGGCACGTGTAAACTGGACATATTAGCAGACGAAAAAGTTGCTCTAACGGGATAGTTGACGTTATGCTTTTGATAGGGCTTATTTATTGTTTTATTTCCTTTTAGTATTTCACCTATTCTCTATCCTTTTACTATTCACATTTGTATGGAATTGATTCATTAGGTATCTTGTTTGTTGAGGGGCATCGATTTCACTATCATAACCAAAAACATAACCTTTTCAGTCTGTTATGTTCAGAACCATTAGCATCTTAAACCAGTAAATCAAGTTTGTTACCATTTTATTCAGCAACAAGGATCACATATTTGTGGTTGTTTTTTATATTAAAAAGTTTCTGATTACGACTAATATTCATGATTGTTTATATTGCTTATATTGCTTATATTTAGTCAACTGTTGTCAGAAGTGCCAGCAGTCACAATAATAGCTGATTTTTTTTTTGAAAAAGTCATGTTTAAAATGTGATTTTTATCCGAGTTGTCTGGCTGAATAGCTCCAATTTCCAAATATTCCGTTTTATTACCGTTCTATTGGCATTTTATGTTTTTTTTATCTGTTTTATACTGTTTAAGACTCCGACTTTGTTTGAAGTGTAAATAGGTCTGTATATAAATGCACATACACATGCATATGAATGTGTTTATTTTATGTATATATATGTATGCACTGCATCTGTGCATATATGTGTGTGCGCTCAATATATATATGTATATGCATTTATATATGTATATGCATATATGTATATCTTTTTTTCCTGAACCATAGACAATTCTTGTAAGGTATGTTGGCCGCTTTTTACCTGAATTTCACACATAATTCCTAAATTCCGTATTTTTTAACTCCGCGGATCCCGAATGCCAAATTTGGTATTACGATTGCCAGTAAATTCTATAACATTGACCATTGCCTCCTAATAAAAAAGAGAGGACAAGTTTGCATTTTTACTGCTGGGTGTGTCAACATCTCTTGTTCTGCATGAGCACACAGACACATTCCGGACGAGAATCAACTGAGTTTTAAGATTTTGTTTTTGTTTTTCACGCAGGAAACTGCTAAACAAATTCTGAAGGGAGCTCCTGGAGTTGTTGTGATTGATGATAGAGCTACTAATCACTTCCCTACACCTTTGGAGGTTAGGTTTGTTCTGAAGTTCTACGTGTACCACAGTTTGACTCTGACATTAAATGAATAAGTAGGATCTCCCATTAAACACTGGATACGCTTTACTGAATTGAGCGAGTCATTGCGTTACTATGTTTCTTTGCAGGTATCAAGCAAGGACGATGTAGCAGTGGGCCGTATCCGTCAAGACATCTCTCAGGAAGGAAATCACGGGTAAGCCATGAGGAGAAAATAATACAATAACTTTTATACATGTCAGAGTGTCGAAGGAGTGTTCCAATTGCCTTGCCTACTGTGTATTTGTTCTGATATTAAGACATCTGTTCGTTTCTTCTTCTAGGTTGGACATATTTGTGTGTGGGGATCAGATCCGCAAGGGAGCTGCACTCAACGCCGTCCAGATCGCTGAGAAATTGCTCTGAGTCTCAGGATATGCACTCTTCCAGCTGTATACGATGCTTCCTGCAATCAGCGATGCCAGATGATTAGTAGAGTTCTTAATAATGTACTACTGTACGAGTTGTTTATTAACTTATCTGGGATAGTAAGATTCTTTTTGAGGTGGGACGGCTATATTTTGTGACACGCGAGCTTGTCCTGCGGAGGTAGCTGGTCGGATCATATGTACTAGTCTTGTGTGGTTGTAAACTGCTTTCCTGGAAAATTTCAAATAACGAAATGATACTTGCTGAATAATGATTGACTTTATTTGTTTTTGGAATCACGGATGGTCGTTTGGCATTTGCGTGAAATGTCCTATTAGTGTGTTTTGAAGCCTGAGCTGAACTGTATTTTCTTTTTCTACAAGACAAGTATGTTCTGCCCATATAAGTGTTAACAGAGACTTCACAGTAGATGAACAGAGTATTTGTAGAGGGCATTGATTTCACTATAGTAACCCAAACCGGGCGAGTGGGATCCTCTAGGCACAAGCCCCTAGCCAGCGGTTCTCTAGTAACAAGCCCCTAGCCAGCCCAAGCCACAATAGCAAACAATCAATTAGCGGCACTGAGTCACCCAAGGTTGCATTTATCTTGTCGACAATGACATATTCGGAAAGAGAGTGGGTGAGGTATATCTTGTTGCCTTGTTGCAAAGCAAGTTCAGCGATGCCCCCCTTCTGTGTACGTGTACGGATAGTCTTTGTAGACATCCTCCTAATGCAGTTGCACGATGTATGCGTCTCTACGTAGTTCACATTGATGGACCGCTGTCAAGAGTAAGGGAAGGAGAAATTTTTCGTCGGGTGATGTGTTAGCGTCTCGATTGTTCTCCTCTCTCTCTTGAGGATGATGACGGTTAGGGTTTACGTACATGAGTATGTCTACATATCCGACCGTTGTACCTCTTTAAATATGAGAGGAAAGGAAGTAAGATTTCTCAAGAACCTTGAGAAAGGAAAGATCGCGGTTGCGTTTAAAGCGGACCGCTTGTAGACTGTCGAATATGAAACTAGAATATGCTGGAATTATGTCGTTAATTAATTAATCAATTAATCATATTACACGGTTTATTAATTTCTTGTCACCTGGCTGTCAACTCTAGTCGATCGCTCGTGGTTAACTGGTTGACTTATCATATAAGTCAAGAATTTAAATCCAAAATTTTGGTTTAAATCTTTTAACCAATTAGCTTGGATTATATTTCAATATTATTCTACTTGCTTACTTAAACATTTTAGTAACCAATTTGACTTGAACCAATCATGTCCAAAATTTATGTGATCTTATGCGTTTGAATTTATAGACTCCAAATTAAGTTGGTAGTGATGTTCCGAATCAAATTATAATTTCACAAGTCATGTTTGGTATTTAGCAAGATTTAATTGTCATCCAAGTAATTAGAGAAGTTGGAGAATAACTTTAACTTAATATTGTGATCAGTGCGATACTGATTGTATAATCTCTTTGTTTCTGATATCAAGATTGAATTTGAGATATGAAAACATCATCCTCTTAATGTTCAATCTTTGTTTCTTGAGTTAGAGTAGACTATTTGAGATACACATGAGATCAATATCATATATTGACTCACATGAGCATGGCATGCATTTCATAGTCTTACTCATCAAGTGACCGATATATCACTCCAATCGGGAGGGACAAGTTCCATCCAAGTCACACACAATAATCCACGTGTCATAATGCACCTAGCACTACTTGTATAACAACCCTTTTTAAGGCGATGTTGAGTAGCATTAAAGCACATTGAACAACATGCAGTCATTGTAGTGATTTCAGATTTGAGGTACACAATCACCACTGTCACATTGAGATGCGATTCTGACCGCCATTATTGGCTTCCATGTATCACGCTCAAAGTGGGTATGTCCAACACACTTGTTCATTAAAGTATCTATGTGTTTGATTTGATACCCAATATCATGACTAATGAGACGTAGTCATCAATCGACACACATACTAGTATGAATGTATTATCATTTTCCTAATATATGCAATAATATCCGACTAGGGACTAAGACAAGAATGAATACTCTTAACATACACACGGTCTCATGTTCAAGTCCTTAATCTGAGTTCACATGTAATTCAGTCATACATTCTTAGGATATTATTATATTTATTCATTATCTCATTTTGAAACAAACATCATAATTGGAGTTGTCTTTATTAATATATATTCATTATCTCATATTAAAACAAACATAATAATCAGAACTACCTTTATTAATAATCAGATCAATTACAATATGTTAGGGGTCAATCATCATATGATTGACTCTCAGGACATATCACCAACAATCTCCCACTTGCAATAGAGCCAATCACTCATGAATCTTATTTTAAGTGATCTAACATGACCACCATGCTTCTTCTGTAAAAGTGCTTTCATCAAAGGGTCAACAACATTGCTTTCGGTTGGTACTTTGTAAATCTTCACATTTCCTTATTGTACGATTTCTCGTATGAGATGACAACATCGTAGTATGTTCTTGAAACGCTGATGTCATATGAGTTCCTTCACTTGTGCAATAGATCCATTGTTGTCACAATATAGCTCTACTGCATCATTAATGAATGGAATGACTCCCAATTCACCAATGAACTTCTTGATCCATACAACTTCCTTTGTTGTGTTGGAGGCAACAATGAACTCAAACTCTATTGTAGAACAACCATTGTCTCTTGCTTAGAACTTTTCCATCTTACAGCTCCGCCGTTGTGGAAAAACACAAAACCTGATTGCCATCGACAATCATCCTTGTCGATTTGGAAACTTGTGTCGATGTAATCCTTTACAAACAACTCTTCCTCACCATCATAAATAAGGAATTGATCCTGAGTTCTTCGTAAATACTTAAGAATGTTCTTTATGATGGTCCAATGACCTTCATCAAGATCTTACCGGTACCTACTCATTATGCTCGCATATGAGAGATGTCGAGACTTGTACATAGCATTGTGTACATGATAGTTTCAACTGCAGATACATACAAAATCTTACCCATGCATGTCCCTCTTTAGATGATCTTGGACACTAAGATTTGGAGAAACTTATTCTATATGACATGGGTAAGCTTCCTCTCTTATACTCTTGCATGCTAAATATTTTCAACACTTTGTTAATGTATGTACATTGACTTAGACCAAGAAGCCTTTTAGATTTATCTCTGTAGATCTTGATTTCTAGAATATAGGATGCTTTTCCTAAGTCCTTCATAGGGAAGGTGTTGCCAACTATGTTTTTACCAACTGTAGAGTAGTGATGTCATTATCCATCAAAAGTATGTCATCTACATACAATATGAGGAATACGATTATGCTCCCACTAACCTTCTTGCAAATACAAGATTCATCTTTGTTTTGAATAAATCCAAACTATTTGATTGTATCATTAAAACAAAGATTCCAACTTTGAGATGTTTGCTTCAATCAATAGATTCACCATTGAATCTTACATACCTTTTGAGATTTATTTGGAGCGGTCATCCTTCAGGTTGTGTCATGTGCACAACCTCAAGAAAATTTCCATTAAGAAATGTGGTTTTAACATCCATTTACCAAATTTCATAGTCATGATAAGCTACAACAACAAGCATGATCCATATGGATTTAACCATGGCAATTCATGAAAAAGTTTCATCGTAGTCAACACCTTGGACTTACTTGAAACCTTTTACAACCAATCATCCTTTGTAGATTTGTACATTACCATCCATGACAGCCTTCTTTTTAAAGACCCACTTGCATCCTATGAGTTTTACCCCTTCAGGTGGATCCACCAAGATCCATACCTTGTTGGTATATATGGAGTCCATCTTAGATCTCATGGCTTCTAATCATTTCTCCAAATCTGGTCCCTCAATGGCCTCAGTATAGATTGTTAGCTCATCATCATTCATGACCAACATATCACCTTGTTGAGTCACGAAAAATCCAAACCTCTCTAGTTCAAGGCGTGTCCTATTAGACCTTCAAGGTTCTTATATTACATGAGAAACTTGAGATTATATAATTATTTGTTATTATTCTTATTCCTTGTCTGCCTCCATAGATTCAATGTTATCTTGTTGGTCTCAAACTTCTTTAAGCTACATTTTCCTCCCAATGGTTCCTTTAGAAATAAGTTCCTTTTCAAGGAATACAACAGTTCTAGCAACAAATACTTTGTTATTTGATGGAATATAGAAATAATATCTCTTGGTTTCCTTAGGATATCCAAAAAACAACATTTTATCTGATTTGGGTCTGATATTTTCAGAATAATGTTTCCTGACATAAGCTTCACTTCTTCAAACCATCATAAAAGACACATTGAGACGTTTCCTGGTCTATATCTCATATGGTGTCTTCTGAACTGATTTTGAAGGTATGCAATTAAGTGTAAACGTTGTGGTTTCTAAAGCATGTCCCTAGAAGGAAGCTGGAAGATCAACAAAATTCAGCATTGATTGTACCATGTTCAACATGGTCTAATTCCTTCTTTCTGATACACCATTATGTTGTGGTGTTCCAGGTGGAGTCCATTGTGATACTATAATATCTCGGAAGGGTCTCAAACTCTTGTCTTTAGTATTCCCCACCTCGATCTGATCAAAGTGTCTTAATACTCTGTCCATGTTGGTTTTGCACTTCATTCATGAATTCCTTGAGCTTTTCAATGGATTTATACTTGTGTTTCATTAGATACACATATCCATATCTACTAAGGTCATCAATAAATCTAATAAAGTATTAATAACCACCTCTGACATTTGAGCTAAAAGGTTTACATACATCAGTATGTATGAGTCCTAATAAGTCACTTGCCCTTAAGCTTTTAACAATAACAATTGCTTTTGGCATGTTGCTCAATAAACAAGATTCACATATCTCAATTGATACAAAATTAAATAAGTCCAGATATCCATCTTTATGGAGTTGAGAAATGTGCTTCTCCTTTATGTGACCTAAATGACAATGTCTTTGATAGTTTTGTTTGACTCATCGAGTTTAAGCTTCTTAGTATTTATGTTATATACATTTATCCTAAAATATAATAAGTAAAGACCATAAGACATAGGGGCACTGCCATAAAAGATCTCATATTTATGAATTGAACACTGACCATTCTTAATATGAGATTTAAATCCATTCTCATCCAAAATAGAAGCAGAAGTAATGTTCCTATTTATAACATGTATGAAATAGCAATTCTCTAACTCTATTACAAGCCCACTTGGCATAGATAAACAGTGGGTGCCTACGATAGTGACATCAACTCTTGTTCCATTTACTACGTGTATCTCCACCTCTCCCTTCTTCAAGGCTCTACTTTTTTCTACATCCTGCATATTTAAGCATATGTGAGATTCACATTCGGTATCCAATACCAATGAAAATGAAGTAGATAAATTTATCTTTGTAATATACATACCTAAATTGGAGATCTATGTCCCCTTCTTCTTGTTCTTCAACTCCTGTAAGTAGAGGGGACAATTCCCTTTCTAATGTCCAGGCTGGTGACAATGGTGACTATTTACATCTTTACTCGCTCCTATTGCTTTAAGTGCATTAAATTTAGACTTTTACCCATCTTTAGAACCTTTCTTTTCTTTGCCTTTTCCCTTGGGTTTTCCATTTTTTTTTCTGAACATCGACATAGATTTGGTCTTGTATTTCTTCATTTGTGCCTCAACAGTTCTCAACATACCAAGAAACTCTATCAACGACTTGAAAAAGTTGTTCATGTTGTAGTTCATGACAAATTGGCTATATTATTTTAAAAACATTTGCAAGATCATGTCTGTGGACAATTCTAGTCCTAAATGAAATTCCAGTCTAGCTAGGCTTTCTAAATACCCAATTAACTTGAGCACATGAGCCCTGACTGGATCACCCTCTACTATGTTGCACTTAAACAATGCCCTGGAGAAATCATATTTCTCTTTCCTTGCCTATTGTTGATACATGTTATGAAGATCTGTGACCATCTCTATAAATACCATATTCTCATGTTGTTTCTAAATATCATGGTTCATGGAGCACAACATTAGGCAGTGGGTGTCTATTACGTCATCACCATGCTTGAGATAAGCATCCCTTTCTACCCTAGGCATATTCTAGGATAGTTCCTCTAATACTAGGGAGTCCAAGACATAGAACTTACTCTCATGAGCAAAAACAATTCTCAAAGTCTTAAACCAGACAAGGAAGTTATTCCTATTATATTTTTCCTTCTCAAGGACCGATCAAAACTAAAAATTTGTTGTTGGTGGTGTTTTCCATTTGATCTACAATGAATTATTTGCACGAGTCAATATACTAATTTGAAAAGATTTTATCAATATTAATTTGTCCTTTAATTTAACTATCGCTCCCATTATTTTACTTCAAATTAATAGCCCTCTCTATTAGTTCAGAAGATTGTAGTAGACAATCTTCTTAGTGGGTCAAGATTCGTATATCATCAATTCATGAGTCAGCTTTGGCTAGTCACCCACAATTTGATTGCTTAGGTAGGAAACACTTGTCAATCACATCTAATGCAATTTTTGATAGATGGATGCACAAAAGATTGTCATATCCCATCTATATGCTTGTAGGTACCAAATCCTATTAACATCACCTAGTTAAGCCCAACTCAAAGACCAACACAATAGAATATGCACCATGCTTTGGTAGGTCCACACATCTATTCTCACACTTCCCCAAGATATACAACACACCATGCTTTGGTCTTCCCACACATGGTTGGTTGAGGTTTTCATGTGTGTTGCACATTGGAAAGTATCTTAGACTTCATATTTTATTTGAGGGGTTTTATTTATATAAATATACATATTTAAACACCGCATACTTATAATATATATCATATAAACATTTTGTCCACAATCACAATCCATAGACATACGATCCACAAACATACAAGCATTGGTTATGGCCATACTTGTGTAATCCTATGAATCCACAAAGGATTACTATCCACCTAAGGTCCTTTGCATCTAATGTAACAAAAACATGTGAACATCCATATGAACTTGCATATGATTATCTTCATGGTGACTATCTTCATGGACGTTCATTGGATTTGGATCTTCAAGTTGCTTCTCCATGGATGCACCTAGGTGTTGGATCTTCAAGTTGCCTCACCATGCCAAGTCCTCTAAAACTAAATCTATTCCTATCTAATATTACATGATCTATAAAAAGGGGAACCTCAAGCTACATTTGAGGAAGTTTATAGGAATATATTTAGTTACACTTTAAAATAAAAGATGAGACTTGACATGCAAGCAGAATACTTATATAAAAATATCCATACACAACCATTCACATCCATACACAACATTCACATCCATGCACAACATGGACAAAAGGGTTCCTAAGCCATAACCATGCATACATCCACCACATAAAACATATTTCAAGGGTGACATGTTCTGATAGGTATACATACATACATACATACATACATACATACATACATACATACATACATACATATATATAGTGTACAAATCATACGAATACACTCAAGTGTGTTTTCTTATCAAGACTATTTTTTGCAAAATGTAAACCATTGATCTTCATTGTCATACTATAACTAGGCTACATACAAAATTTGAGCCCATTTGGATGAGTGTAAGTCACTCATCCAAGGGAAACAAAATCGACGCACAAAACTAATTTGAAATGCATAATTTTACGGTCTTTATAAGATGACCTATAAATGTCCAAATGTTCTCAAATTTTGTATATGAGCTATTCAAAAGATGTTTAAGAAGATCAACATATTAGATTTTTGAAAAAAAATATTGCATCATGAAAAACTACTCAAATGTATTCTGCTCCAAATACACTCGAGTGTATTCTAGCCTGACTATATATACATATATATATATATATATATATGTATATATAAAGTTGTAAACCCTATAGTGTGTGAAGTTTCCCCTTAAACAACAAACTTTGACTCTTACACAGACAAGGCAAGGTACACAAGGGCATCACCACTATGCGGGTTAAGGGGAGGCTGCCCCTCGTGGGGACTCAGGGGTAACGCCCCTAAAAGGTATACAAAATTTCACTTTCATGCACTAGGAAAAATTGAATTATTCCATATTGAACCCCTTCTGTCAGTTCAAAAATGATTGATTTATGACATATGTGGAATTAGGTTAGATGTGCACATTAATAATTTTATAGTTCACATTGCATGAAACTACATAAAATGATATACAAAAAACCAATCATATTGAGATTAATATAAATATATCATAGATCCATGTGGATCTGACACCATTGTTAGGATCCATGGAGGTAGAAAGCATAGCAGAAACAACAAAAAGTTTCTTCATGTATCCTATAGGAAGTTCTCATCAATAATAACATATTCTAAAAGAGGGTGTGTGAGATATACCTTGTCACAGAGCATGTCCAGCGAGGTCCTCCTCTCACGGTGGTGTGTGTCTCTCCTTGTGCGTATGGACAGTCCTCGTCAATGTCCTATGAACACAATCACACAACACCTACATCTTGGCGTAGTCCACGCAGATGGACTGAAACTCCTCATTGTGCTGCCTGAGTCGGTGGGAATGAGAAGCCTCTCATTCGGTGACATGCTACCATTGGAGTTTCTCTCCTTCTCTCTCTTGGGGATGATGGCGGATGGGGATCACGTATAAGAGTGTGTCTAATGATCCTACCATCATGCCCCTATAAATAGAGAGGAAAGGAAGCTGAGTTTCCCAAAAACTCTAGGAAATAAAAGGCTGCAACTGCATTTGAAGTGGACCACTTGTAGACTGTCAAATAACAAATTAGAATATTTTGGAATCATGTCGTTAATTAATTAATCATATTAATTGATTTATAAATTTTCCATCACCCGATTGTCAACTCTAATCAATTTCTCGTGGTTAGTCAATTGACTTATCATATAAGTCAACAATATAAATCCAATTAACTGGTTAAACCTTTAAACAATTTAACTTAGAATATAGTTGATTACCTAAACATTTTAGTAACCAATTTGACTTGGAACATATCTAATCATGTCCACCATTATACTCCTATTCTAATGCATCCTATGTGTGTGACCCTATATGCTCCAAATTATGTTGGTAGTGATGTCCATAATGAAACTATGATTTTACAAGTAATGATTGGTATCTAGTAGGACTTCATTATCATCCAAGTAATTGGAGAAGTTGGAACAACTTAAACCTAGTATCATGATCAATTTTATAGTGATTGTATATCCCTTTGTCTATGATATCTAGATTGAATTTGAGGCATGGAAACATCATACTCTTAATGTTCAATATTTTTTTCTTAATGTAGAGTAGACTATTTGAGATACACATGAGATCAATATCATATATTGACTCACATGAGCATGGCCATACATTTCATAGTCTCACTCATCAAGTGATCTGGATATCAATCCAGCAAGATGGACAAATTCCACCTATGTCACTCACAGTAGTCCACATATGTCACAATGTATCTAAGTAATACTTATATAGAAACCCTTTTCAAGGTCACGTCGAGTAATGTTAAAGTAGATTGATGCAATCATTTTAGTGACTACAGGTCCAACAACCACAATCACTGCTGTCACATTTAGATGTGATTTTGACCACCATTATTGGCTTCCATGTATTAAACCCTATGTGTTTGCTTTGATATCCAATATCATGACCAATGAGATGTAGTCATCAATAAACACACATACTAGTCTTGATGAATTATTTTTGTCCTAATATCCACATAATATCCAACTAGGGACTCATACAAGTATCAATACTCTTAACATACACATGATCTCATGTTCAATTCCTCAACTTGAGTTCATATGCTATTGAGTCATACATTCTTAGGACATTATTATATGTCTTAATTATCTCATATTGAACCAAACATAATAATGTGAATTGCCTTTATTAATAATCATATCAATTACAATATGTGCCATTACAATCATCATATGATTGTCTCTCCAGGCATATCACCAACACTTTATTCATAGAGTGGATTTGGTGTTAGTTGACGTTATCAAAGGTCAATTTGGTAAGAACTTCACACGGACATGTTCAAGCTATTTACAAAGTCTATTACTCAATTATTTTCCCATTAGTTTTTAAGAGAAATGGATCTTGAATTCAAAGCCAATCAAATGGCATTAGTGATGCTTGAATCAACAAGATTATCTAAAACCACCTCCAAGTCTCTTTTCCATGGATACGAGTCCTTCAATTGTTGAACGATGTTAAACAAGATCCAGGGGTCGATATAAGGCCTTAAATAAGGTTAGATATTGTGAAAATTACATTTAGGCCTATTTCCATATTTTTATACAACCATGACATATGTTGGTCGACAAAGTTTCTACTTGGCCTAACTAAAAAAGTCAAGACTCACACCCAATAGTATTCATTGACTAGGTTTTTAGAAGTCAATTCCAAGAACATCGTTACACATAAACCCCAATCTAATGATCAAACTTTGGAAACTCCAATTTTTTTAACATTGAAATCATGTTTGATAATAATATGAAGAGATATGCTTTGTAATTATATAATTGAGAACCAAAGTCATATTTTCTTTTACAAGGAATTTCATTCATATTTGATTTATATGCAAATGTGGAAATACTATACATCAGTTATAAGTCCTCTCTTTCCAAGACTCTCAACATTTGTACCGCTCTATTACAGCTACTATCAGCTTTTCCCCAAGAAACGTTCAACTTTATATTTGGAGTAGACTCATTAGAAGATTTCTGATTCATACCTATATATTATATAGGGCTTATAAGCCATTGTCTAGTGCGTGAATAAGATAAATGACAAGAACTCATGTTGAACTTAACTGTCCATTCAAGAGACGTAATTATTTATATGAAAAGTGGGAACAATAAATATTTCAAGAAAATTCAAGTGGAAAGAAACAATAAGCATTACTATTAATTAACTAAAAACTTCCCATGTATGAAATACAACCTTCTTATATTTTATAACCAGATGTCCATTTCCCTTTACTATTTGTACATACCCATTCAAAGAATTTCTTAATCTTAACTTGTACTTGTAACATCTTATACACACAAACTTGTAACATCTTATACACACAAAAAGTAAAATACAAGAGTCATTTACCATTCTCTCACATAACAATGATTGCATGTGTCTACTATAGAAAACTATTATCATCATTTAATTTTTCAATTATGTCATAAAACTACTTGGCATGCACCTTACTAAGTAGAAGCCATCTGGGTGTTAGCGCATGCACGAATCACCATCAATACCTTAGTGTTTATCCAGTCACGCTAAGGTAACACATAGCCTTGTCCCACCACAGGGCTAGGTGGGTGCCTCTAGAATCCTCACTTAACATTCCCACTCCTAGATATAAGGATGGCTCATACCACATTGCTTACATAGTTTCATAATTCACATTTCATATTTCACATTTCACATTTCACATTTCACGTTTCACATTTCACATTTCACATTTCACATAATTTGAGTATCTATCCCCACCTATGTAAGCTCGTGGAGGCCTATAGAGAAAGCAGAAGAGATCTTAATATGTGTTTAATTGATTTTGTAAAAGTTTTATAATGAGTACCCAGGAAAGTGTTGTCTATGGTTTTGGAGAAAAATGGTGTGCCAATCCAATACCTTGACTTGATTAAAGACATGTATGATACCACAATTGTAAGTGTGAAGAATTCTATGGGAGAGATACCAACATTTCCTATAATAATACTACATCAAGGATCAAATATGACCCCATATCTGTTCCTTAATTTTATGTATGAGTTGACAGAATATGTTCATGATGATATTCCTTGGTACATGTTATTTGTTGATGATATTGTGTTGATTGAGGAAACTAAAGATAGAATAAATAAAAAAGTTGAACTTTAGAGAAATGCATTAGAATCAAATATATTTATGACTAGTATGAGAAAAATTTAGTATAAGCATTGCAATTATAACCAATCTATAATTGTGAATTGTGGGGCCAAGTTGTATGGAGTGGATGTAGTTAAATGTGATAAATGTTGTTACTTGAGTTCTAATATTCAAATAGATGAGGACGTTCAAGATGATGTGTGTCACACAATCACTACATGATGCCTGAAATGGAGGAGTGCAACTAGAGTATAATGTGACCAAAAGATCCCTCTTAGCTCAAAAAGTAAGTTTCACTAAACAACTATACAACCAACCATTCGATATGGGAGTGAATGTTGGGTGGTGAAAAAAAAGGTCTCAACAAGATGAATGTGGCTAAAATGCATATGCTAAGATGGATGTGTGTGAAGAAAAGAAAAAATCACTTGATAAATGTCTATAATAGGAACAAAGTGGGAGTGGAAAGTATTGAGGACAAGCTGCACGAGGACTGACTGATATGCTATGGACATGTGCAACACAAATCGACAAACATGCCTATAGAGATCAGTGGTATCGAGCCAAGCACATTTGAAAAAAGGTGAGGGGGCCTAAATTAACCTTAAGGGATCTTATAAAGAGAGATTTGGAATCTTTACATCTTAATCAGAAAACGGTCCCTAATAGAGAATATTGGAAAGGAAGGATCCATGTAGCTGACCCCAACATCATTGGGATTGAGTCTTGGATGACGAAGATGATGAGATGACAATGATGATGATGCCCATCTATGTGGGTTCCATCTAATCCTTTTCACATCTCTTTCTTAAGGAGATCAGTGCTTCTTTTCAACCTCTTTGCCCCCTGATTTCATCTTAGGTTTGTCATAAGGATATAATCTACCTAAAGCCTCCCTCTCATGACTCTTTATTTATTAGAAAGGGTGCTAATTTTTTCCACCCCAACATGGATATTGGGGATGTCTTACAATGTCCAAGATGTCTTGGTGTATATGATAAAATTATCACTTGATGATTTAGCCATTTCATTCATCTTTGAGGGGTTAAGGCCCACTTGACATATCTTAAGATATCAAATACAACTTTATTTCTAGACTATATTATAATTATTGCAATACATAGTTATGTTGTAACTTAGAATGGGGAAGGATAATGCATTCCTCACAACAACTTATTGGTTCCACATCTTTTCACAGTAGATGCATACCCTTCGATTTATTCTCATAAGCATATAAAACACATTACTTATTATTGCTATTTCTTAACACCATGTAGCCGTATGCATCACCCTACCTAAAAGCGTAACACCATTACATGTCAACATAACTAACAAGCATCAAAAGGATTTCGTACAACCATCATTGTTACCATTCTCAATTATTAGGTTGAATTTTGAAGTTATACTATTTGTTATCATTTCATATATCTATTTTTCTCTTATTTCCTTCATTTCTTGAGGTCACACATTTTTTAGTAGTACTGTCATCCCAAAAACAATAAAATATTGAATTGAAAGACTCGCACATCTAATAATAGCATACCATAGAGAAATTATGAAAATTTCACAATTCATTCCAAAGCATTCTCCTTTCCCATTCTTATTGAGATTCTTGCAATCTAGATCCTTAAATTAGCAATCATGATCAATTCCACAAGGATTCTCCTCGATATATAAAATCCACTCTCCTCAATAATAGGAACTCCAAAATTTGTGCTTATGTACTTTAGGATCAACAAAATCTTCCTAGTAAACCAAGTACAAACAACTTCCACTTCTAGATCCTCTATCCTTTCTATAGAATAAGATTGAAGAAGAAAATGAAGAAGGATCTTAAGTGCATGCTCTACTTTAGGAGAAGAATGATGTAGAGGGTGGAGGAGAGCAGAAAGGATGAGAGAAAGATAAAAAAAACTACTTGTGATACAAGTCCCCATCGATTCTATAGATAGTTCTATCTTAGAATCTACTCAGGAAGATTGAATCCCTACTAGGGTTGATTTCATGGAAGAGGGTGAAGAACAATGGGAAACAATGTTTGATATGTTTTGGGGTCTAAATGAGTCAATGTGGGGTATATATCAAATTTTGTTTTTTACATCTTTTTAATATTTCTATATTATTATAATTAATTGTTGACCAAAGTTTGGACCATTTAGTTTAACTTTCTAGGTTGACAGAGGCAAAAAGATTGCTATCCAGATTGTAATATTGAGTCATTTCTATAAGACCCCTAACCCAACTCAGTGCTTGATGGTGCTTTCTTTGCTTAATAAGATTCTTAAACCTTAATCTAATCTTTCTAAATGCCTTAATAACATGTGACATGGTTATGTTTTCAGTTTTTTCCAATTTGATTGATGTTTGATCTATCTTTGCTACATATGTGCTAGTTTTGGACCTATTTGCAATTTACCCATGTTAAGGGGTTATCTTGCAATTTGTCACATTTAGGTTGTGCCCTTTGTTCCTTGGAATCATGATAGAAAAGATGTTTCTTAGGGGTGCCTTGTTATGCTTTGGTTTGAGGAGGAGAGAGAATGTGAATGTTGAGTGTTGTTACTAGGGTTTGCCTTGACGCCCTATGCTGATGTTGACCATGTGTTGACTGTTGGATGTTCTTAGTTTTCAGAGACCATCCTTGGATGTTCTTGAAGTTTTCCCTACGACAATAGAGGTTTTTGAGTGTGTGTGATGGAGTCTAAACAGCCGCTTAGACTCTCATCCTCTCTTTTATTCGCTAGACCTAGGGTTTGGTCGCTTGAAGTTGGTCGCTTGGTTTCTATGTGACCATGTGCCTTTGTGGCCATGGTCCTCTATGATCAATGGTCATCCATGACCAAGTGAGGTCGCTGGTTTACCTAGTTTTTCATACCTATCTTGCATGCATGGTTTTAGTGGATGCATGTTGGTTCTTTGGTGGACATGTGGCACTTATGTGCATGAAACCTCAACCCTTCTATCTCTCTCACACTCTTAATTATATAACACCTCTTCTACACATGTAAGTATCTCTTTTAGCCTTCCTCTTTGTCTCTTCCATCTTGTGCTTGTCCTTAGTGTTCTTGGTGGTGAGGAGAAGCTCATCCTTGGTTCTTGGTGGTCGAGATCCCTTGCATGTGGTGATCCAAGCTTGGAGAAGCTCTTCCTTGGTGATCTTTGATGGTTCTTTGATCTGTGGCAAGTTATCCCACCTCTTGATCTCATTTCTTTTCAAACCCTACATCTTCCTCCTTTCTACTGAATCCATGGGGCTCCATGGTAGTTCTTGTGTTGGGATGGAGGTACTCCTACCTCTTGGGTTGAATCCTTGGCGCTACCAAGGTAGTGATCAAGTTGAGTGGAGAAGCTCCTCTCCCTTTCCACTCTTTTGTTCATTTTGGCCTTGAGGTTTTGGGTTTCCCTTTCTTGTCCTTTAACCTAAGGATTTCTCTTCTCTTTTGAGGTGGTAACTAGCTTGATCGTGGAGGAGGTCAAAGCTAGGGTTTTCTTCTTGATTTTGGAGCTTTTGTTTGGAGGTGGTGCAACCTTCATCTTAGGTGGGTTATATAACTCCCTTCCTTCTATATTATAGAACTTTGATCCTACATGCAACTCATTCTAAAATGTAATATCTTGTTGTTGATAATGTCATCGCCATTAGGGTTAAGTTTCTATATTGATCTTGCATACTATTACTTCTTTATCTAAACCCTAATTCATGTGGCTGAACTTTAATGGAAGGTAATGATGGTGGTTTTGCATGCAACTGAACCTTGTTTTTTTTAATCTTAGTTCTTGGTTTGGATTTCTCATTTACATGATTCTTTAGTTCTATTTTCTTGAGTTGAATCCTAAATTTTCTTTTACCATATCATGGGTATGATGTTGGTTACAAGGAATGCTTAGTTATAGGGTTTTGAATGCGATATTTGCCCTAATGAGTTCTCTTTTTCAAGAATTCTATTTTCAAGATGTTAATCTATGTTTAATTGGTTTGTTTCTCTCTCTAAAACGTCCTTCATGTGGTGTATCTTGTATAGAAGGTTTGGTTTGAGTTTGGTTGAATGAAGTGGTTCCTTTGGTATTGGTTGCATAGATCATTGATCCTTTTTGGTCGCATAGAATGGTTGGCATTATTTGTCTGATTGAAATGAATGTTCTCTTTGATCATTTGGTTTCCTTCAACCAAGGAGAATTGGTTCTGTTTGGTCGCATGAGTTTTGGTGATTCCTATTCAACCTAGGGTTTCCCTGCGGTTGCTTGACATGTGTTAATGCCTTTGGGTTGCTAGTTTTGATCATTGCCTATGGTGTTTCTCTTAGTCGTTGATAGGTTTTTGACCTTGGATCCCTTCAATTGCTGGGGTGTTGTGGTTAAGCCTGGCCAATTGGTTTTGGTCTTGATCATGAGGTGTTTCCTTCCTTCGATCGCATGGGTTGTGACCCAATGCCTTATCCATCTGATGAAGGGTTATGCCATGTGTTGATAATAGTGGTTGATTTTATGATAATGGTTGACCCACATGTTCCAAGAATGTGGGAATGTGAGATACCTAGGGTTTGTTTATAGTGTTGGAATGCAAAACCCTAATTGTGTATACAAGT
Source organism: Alisma plantago-aquatica (assembly GCA_963693085.1). Lineage (NCBI taxonomy): Eukaryota > Viridiplantae > Streptophyta > Magnoliopsida > Alismatales > Alismataceae > Alisma > Alisma plantago-aquatica. Next base: position 565,612,459 of record OY856409.1, on the reverse strand, counting down.
GAACCCGAAACCTAATCCTAGGGTATGTAATACTTGTTGAGTTCATTGGATGAATGGCATGTGATTACTTTTTCTCTCTCCTACTTGTGTGATTCTAACCTTGTAGGTTGAATGAATGTCATAGCTTGTGTATGTTATGATGGTGATCATATGACACATGGTGATGGCTATGAGCCTTGATGAGACATGGTGAGATCATATTGATGTGATGGGTCATGTGACCTGGTGAAGGGTTAATGCCTATTGTGAGGTGATATCCTCTAGTGATGTGATTGAGGGATTGATATCCCACAGTGATGTGACATTGGTAGTAGCCTTGTATGGCTGTGTGACATTGGTGATGGCCTTATGAATGGCAGTGTTACAAGCATCATGTGATGATGATGTGACTATTTCACACCTTATACATTTTATATCTTCTAGACTTGTACTATCCCCTTATCCTTGTAGAGTTTGTTTTGGGTTTGTGTGTTGTAACTTGATTGATGCTAAAATATACCCAATTGGCTTAATTAATCAAGTGAAACTCTAATCATGTAGGTGCCCTGTGGCATAGATCCATTCAAGTGTATGTTTTATTACTGGATGGTGAAATGAGTCATTTCTATAGGAAACTCAGAGCACATATTTTTTTAATATGCGGGGGTGATTTAAGTATCTCCTTGCATCCACAATTACAGGTTGTGTGAGATGGCCATGTGTGATCTGTTCTCCTTGTGATATGTGATAGGAAACAGTTTAACTGCATGTGATGCCTCTTTCTAAGAATGGCCATGACTGAGCCCGTTCTTCTAGCACCACGACATGTAGGTGTTTTTATATTGATGGTCATGTGTGAGATAATCCTTTAACTTGATCATATGTTGTTGTTTACAGTTTAATGATATGTCTCTGTGGTGTTTCTCTTATACTGACCAGGTGGTGTTGGAGAGGTCGTGGGTTCTAGCTCTTCGATTGACCTTATATGGCACCGATTTTGACTTCACATTGGTTGGTTGGATTTGAGTGACACGTCTCAAATCCTCATGGAAAATAAAATACATAACACAATCGTGTAGTATGTTTGCTTAGGGTCAAATATGAATAACATTGGATGACCCCTTTGCCTTACCTTTTTACTGATTTCTTTAATTATAATGCGGTAAGAGGAATCAAATTTTATACATGTTCTTCATATTCCTTTTTATAGTTTTAATTGTTCTACTGCACAGTGGTAATTGCCCTATTCTGCTTAACCTGTGTTATCTATTAATTCATATCATTGAGCTAGATTTGTTTAAAATTATTTAATCTGTTTGTATAATCTACATGTGCTTTTAATAGATGTTGGTAGAGAGTTGTATTTCTTGCTGGGATGTTTGGTCTCACCCCATGGGTTTCCACATCTTTTAGGTGGTCGAGCACGTAGAGGTAGATATTGTGCTGTTGAGGATGAGCAGCAAGAGGAGTAGTAGCTGAGTAAAGGTTAGATATGTTGATTGTGTTTTGTAGTAGAGTCCTACTTATCGTCCCTGTACTCTTAGGTACTTTGGGAGGTGTTTTGCGGTTTTGTATATCGACATGTGTTTTGGCTATATGCCTTGGTGTACATATATGACATGTATGTATATGTGACAGATTACCATATGTAACATGATGTGGCTAGAGAGCCAGTAAATGATGCTATGTAATAATATTTTGGTAGGTGTTATATATAGGTGGCTTTTGTGGACTCAGATGTGATATGATCCAATTTTTGTGCTTATGTGCAAACAGTTTTAATTTCTTGTGTATACTGGTAACCTGGATGATTAGTGTTAATTTTGTGTTTGTTTTGAGTAATCTCATTATATGGCGCTCGGGACATCACAATTGAGTTTGGTATCCGAGTTTTAGGTTCGTTGAGTCTACATGAACATAGGACTAGGGTTTTTGTCTGTTTTAGTGTCCTACAGTTTGTTAATGGTAACTTCTGCTTATGCATAAGAAAAAGAGAAGAGAAGATGATTGGAGAACATGAAGAGCATGCTACCAAGAGCAGTGTTGCTGCACCCAGAGGTAGTGCCAGGAGGCAGGAGAGGGTTGATGGAGTGCCTGAGATGCCCCAGTTTGACCTAGCCATGATGGAAAACCCTACCTTTCAATCCTTGTTCGGTAGTTCATGGTGGTGATGACTCACATGGCAGACAAAATGCCCACACCACATTCAAGGGAAGCTATTCCAGTGCTGAATCTTTGAGAACTGGGACGACCGTTGAAAGGTTGAGGGGAGTTGGGGTTGTGGAGTATGCTGGTACGGTAGATCCAACGGATGTTGACCTTTGGTTGATAGAGTTGAAGAAGGCCATTAAGATCCTCAACATCCCTAAGGAATACAAGGTGAAGTATGTTGTGTATCTTATGAAGGGGAGTGCAGGCCATTGGTGGGCCATTGAGGAGAAGAAGAGGCCTGGTGCTTCTATTAGTTGGGAGGAGTTCTGATGTGAGTTCATTAGTTGGTACTTTCCTCGGACCTACCTGGATGAGAAGATAAACCAATTTGAGAGGATCCGATAGGGATCCATGTCAATCAATGAGTATGAGACAAAGTTCATGGAATTTTTATGGTTGTGTCCTTATATAGTAGCAATAGATGAGGAGAGGATCAGACATTCCAAGAAGGGTTTGAGCACTGAGCCGATGACATCAACATCTACTTTGAAGAATCATGAACGGTTTGCCACATTTGAGGACTTGGTTAGGAGGATTGAATGATCAATGGTGGAGAAGCGTGAGATGAATGCCAAGAAGAGGCCTATACAATATCAGGGGTAGTCATATGGAGGCTTTAAGAAGGCTAGGTTTTCAACACCACCTACATAGCAGCGACCAACGAGCCAGTCATAGTGGTCACCGAGCAGAGGCATAGGTCGTAGATTTCTACCTGTAGGAGCCCACAGTGATAAATCAGTGTCATTGATAGGGCCATCCGACCAAGATATGAGAGAAGGACGTGCTATATGTGTGGACATGTGGGGCATACGAAGCTATATTGCCTAGTGAAGGATGATGAAGTGACCCAACAATCGAGACAATGTCAATAGGGGTCACAGTAGTGACAATAGTACAATGATAGTGATACATGATGCGATAGGTGTCGTAGGCTGGTTCTTTTGGACAAGCTAGTAGAGGAAGGGGGAAACAAAAGGCAACAGAATGATTCTATGCAATGAGTCAACTAGAAGGAGCGGTCAACCCACAAGTTGTGACATGTCATATGGAGTGATTTCATTCTGACATCTCTTCTTCTTTCTTTATATCTATTTTGGTTGATCTGGGTACGACACACTCTTTTATCACTCGAGAAGTGATTGATGACTATTATTTTCATGTTAGTCGTAGACGTGATAGTCTTCATTTAGAAACCCCTTTAGTTGGTTCCAATGAGTTGTGGGAGGTGTGTCCTTTCTTTTTTAGGGCACATCATTCAAGTGGATCTTATACCACTTGACATGCATGGATTCAATGTGATCTTTAGAATGGATACTTTAGAGAAGTATCAGGGAGTTTTTTACTATAGTTCCAAAGTGACAATGTTTTTTTATGATTGTGTGATGTGGATCTTCCAACGAGATAGGAAGATTCTTCTGACATGTCTGGTGTTAGCTATGGTGGCAGAGAAGTCGATGAGGCAAGGATGTGATGCGTTCTTGGTGCATGTGGTGGATACCAAGGCAAGGAGTCTAAGTATCTAGGAGGTACCAGTTGTTTGTGAGTTTGAGGATGTGTTTCATAATGAGTTTCCTAGTGTTCCTTAAGTCCAAGAGAATTATTTTGAGATCAATATGGTACATGGCACCCAATAGATAACACAATCACTATACAAGTCGACACCATCATAGATGGCATAGTTGAAGAAATACTTGTAAGAACTACTTGAGAAAGGTTTTATCAGACCGAGCACTTCACCTTGGGGTGATCCCGTGCTATTTGTTAAGAAGAAGGATGGATCCATGAGGTTGTGCATTGATTACATGCAGTTGAATAGAGTGGCGATCAAGAATAAATATCCTTTGTTGTAGATTGATGATCTATTTGACCAGTTATGAGGTGTTATAATCTTCTCTAAGATAGACCTGAGATTAGGATATCACCAATTGCAGATCAAGGCAGATGACATACCAAAGTCATCTTTTAGGACAAGGTATGGTCACTATAAGTTTGTAGCTATGTCTTTTGGGCTAACGAATGCACTGACAACATTTATTGACTTGATGAACAGGGTGTTTCGGCCATATCTGGATGATTTTGTGGTGGTTTTTATGGACAATATCTTAATATATTCAAAGATATCCAGCAGCATGAGCAACATTTCATCAGATGTTGACCTTGTTAAGACAACATCACTTGTATGCTAAGTTCAGCAAGTGTGAGTTTTGGCTGAAAGAAGTGTCCTTCCTAAGATACGTGATATATGTTGAGGGTGTTTGTGTAGACCCCAAGAAGGTAGGATCTATAATAGAGTGTTCACAGCTGAATATGGCTATATAAGTTTGTAGTTTTCTAGGTTTGATAGGCTATTATCGAAGGTTCATCAAGAACTTCAACTTAGCTGCATTACGCCTAACAAAGTTGATGAGGAAGGATGTACCTTTTGTCTGGGATGACAAGTGACAATGTGCTTTCTAGTTAAAGGAAAATCTGACAAGTGTGCCAATGTTGGTTCTCCCTGAGCAAGGAAAAGGCTATATTTTCTTTTGTGATGCCTTGAGGAATGGTCTGGGATGTGTGCTAATGCTGGATAAGAATGCGATCTCTTTTGCATCATGACAGTTAAAGAAGCATGAGAAGAAATATCCCACCTATGATCTAGAGCTAGCTGTAGTGGTTCATGCCTTGAATATATGGACACATTACCTTTATGGTGAAAAGTATCATATCTTCAGAGATCACAAGAACTTGAAGTTCATATTTTCACAACAAGAGTTGAACATGCGACAGAGATGTTGGATGGATCTTATTAAAGATTATAACTGCACTATGAATTACCATCCAGGGAAGGTGAATATCGTGGCAGCCACCTTGAGCAGAAAGTCTCCATCATCATCATCTACTGATAAGGCACAATTGTTCTCCTTGGTGTGCCATAAGAGAGACATGTTGGTATCCTTGCGTCAGATGAATGTGAAGTTGGAAGTCTCCGTGGTGGGCATGTTTGTTGGCACAGTTATAGGTGAAGCCTATGTTGACACAACATATTAGATATGCACAACAGAGTGATACCGTGATACAACAAATCTGGTCAAAGTTCAACAATGAGAAGCGTGATGGTTTTCATGAGTCAGAGGATGGAACAATGTGTTACCACAACAAAGTTGTAGTTCCTAATGTTGATAATCTAAGGAATATGGTTTTGGAAGAGGTGCACTCTTCAATGTATGCTATGCACCTAGGTATCACCAAGATGTACCATAACCTTAAAGATATGTATTGGTGGTCTGGTTTGAAGCATGATGTGACAGAGTTTGTTGCAAGGTGTCATGTGTGTCAACATGTTAAAGTAGAGCATTAGAAGCCTACAGGGTTGTTGTAACGGTTTCCCATACCACAATGGAAATGGGATCATGTAACGATGGACTTTGTGGTTGGTCTGCCTAGGAAAGCCAAAGGTCATGATTCCATTGGGTAATCATTGATAGGTTGACAAAGACAACACACTTTTAGCCAATGAAGATGACATACACAACAGAGAAGCTTGGACAAATATATGTTGATGAGATAGTGTGTTTCCATGGTATCCCAACTACCATTGTATCTAATAGAGGTCCTCAGTTCACCAGTCATTTTTGGGAGAACTTGCACACAACTATGGGTATGCAGTTTAGGTTCACCATCACGCTCCACCCACAGACAAACAAACAATCTGAGAGGGTGATATAGACTTTGGAAAAGTTTCTTAGAGCTTGTGTCTTATAGTTTTTGGGCAGTTGGGATGTCCACTCTCAATCTGATAGAGTTTGCCTACAATAACAATTAACAGAAGAGCATTGATATGGCACCTTATGAGGAGTTGTATGGGAGATATTGCAAGTCTCCATTGTATTGGGATGAGACTAGTGAATATCAACTTCTTGGTCTTGAGCTTGTGAAACAGACAATAAAGAAGATAAAGATGATACAAAAATAGTTGAAAGAGGCCCAAGATAGGCAAAAGTCTTATGCTGATAACTAACATAGGCCCTTGGAGTTCCAAGTAGGACATAGAGTGTATCTCAAGGTCTCTCCTTGGAAAGGTATTTTGAGGTTTGGGAAGAAGGGTAAGTTGACTCTCCAGTTTATGGGACCTTATCTTGTGGTGGAACATGTTGGGAAGGTGGCATATAAGTTGGAGTTGCCACCTGAGTTGCACAGGTTGCATCCAGTGTTTCTTGTGTCGATGTTGAGGAAGTTTCATCCTAACACATAGTTGGTTTTGCAGCCTATGGAGGTAGAGTTGGATGAGGATTTGTCGTATGAGGAGGGTCCTGTGTTGATCCTACAAAGGAGGATCAAGAAGTTGAAGAAGAAGGAAATCATGTTGGTTAAGGTTTTTTGACATCAGTGTGGCATTGAGGAAGCCATGTGGGAGCTCAAGGAAGAGATGTATAGGAAGTACCCATCTCTTTTCGCATAGGATTTCAGGGGCAAAATCCTTATTATGGGTTTATGGTTGTAAGACCCCTGACCCAACATAGTGTTTGATGGTGCTTACTTTTCCTAATAAGATTCTTAAACCTTTATCTAATCTTTTGAGATGCCTTGATAACATGTGACATGGTTATGTTTTTAGTTTGGTCCAATTTGATTGATGTTTGAGCTATCTTTGATACATATGTGCTAGTTTTGGACCTAATTACAATTTACCCATGTTGAGCGGTTATATTGCAATTTGTCACATGTAGGTTGTGCCCTTTGTGCCTTGGCATCATGAGAAAGAAGATAGTGCTTAGGGGCTCCTTGTTATGCTTTAGTTTGAGGAGGAGAGACAAGGTGAAATGTTGAGTGTTGTTGCTAGGGTTTGCCTTGATGCCCTATGTTGATGTTGACCGTGTGTTAAACGTTGGATGTTCTTTGTTTTTAGTGACCATCCTTGGATGTTATTGAAGTTTTCCCTACAGTCGTAGAGGTTTTTGAGTGTGTGATGGAGTTTAAATGGTCGCATAGACTCTCATCCTCTCTTTTGGTCGCTTGACCTAGGGTTTGGTCGCTTGGGTTGTGTTGGGCACTTGAAGTTGGTCGCTTGCCATGTGCCTTTGTGGCCATGGTCCTCTATGGCTGATGGTCACCCATGACCAAGTGAGGTTGTTGGTTTACCTAGTTTTTCACAATCTATCTTGCATGCATGGTTTTGGTGGATGCATGTTGGTTCTTTGGTTGACATGTGGCACTTATGTGCATGACACCTCAACCCTTCCCTCTCTCTCATACTCTTAAGTATATAACACATCTTATACACATGCAACTATCTCTTTTATCATTTCTCTTTCTCTCTTCCATCTTGTGCTCAACCTTAGTGTTCTTAATGGTGAGGAGAAGCTCATGATTGGTGCTTGGTGGTCGAGATCCCTTGCATGTGGTGATCCAAGCTTGGAGAAGCTCTTCCTTTGTGATATTTGGTGGTTGTTTAATCCGTGGTAAGTGATCCCACCTCTTGATCTCATTTCTTTTCAAACCCTACCTCTTCCTCCTTCTTTCGTTCGAATCCATGGTGATGCTTGTTTTGGGATGGAGGTACTCCTACCTCTTGGGCCGAATACTTGGTTCTACCAAGGTAGTGCTCAAGTTGAGTGAAGAAGCTCCTCTCCCTTTCCCCACTTTTGTTCTTTTCGTCCTTGAGGTTTTGGGTTTCCCTTTATTGCCCTTTAATGTGGGGTTTTCTCTTCTGTTTTGAGGTGGGGATTAGCTTGATCATGGAGGAGGATAAAGCTATGATTTTCTTCTTACTTTTAGAGCTTTTGTTAGGAGGTGGTGCAACCTTCATGTAAGGCTTTTTATATAACTCTCTTCCTTCTCTACTATAGTAGTTTAATCCTACATGAAACTCATTCTAAAATGTAATATCTTGTTGTTGATAATGTCATCTCAATTAGGGTTAAGTTTCTATATTGATCTTGCATACACTTACTTCTTTCTCTAACCCCTAATTCATGTGGTTGAACTTTAATGGAAGGTAATGATGGTGGTTTTACATGTAACTAAACCTTGGTTTTGTTGATCTTAGTTCTTGGTTCGTATTTTTTGGATAGGATGAAGCTTTGGTTTTGTTTTCATGATTTGAATCTTGAATTTTCGTTTACCATATCATGGGTATGATGTTGGTTACCAGGAATGTTTGGTTTTAGGGTTTTGAATGTGATCTTTGTCCTAATGAGTTCTCTTTCTCAAGAGTTCTATTTTTAAGATGTTAATCTCCATTTTATGGTTTGTTTATCTCTCTAAAACATCCTTCATGTTGTGTATCTAGTTGTGAAGGTTTGGTTGGAGTTTAGTCGAACTAAGTGGTTCCTTTGGTTTTGGTCGCATAGACCATTGATCCTTTTTGGCCGCATAAAATGGTTGGTCTTCTTTGACTGATTTAAATGGATGTTCTCTTCGACCATTTGGTTTCCTTTGACCAAGGAGAATTGGTTCCCTTCAGTCAAATGAGTTTTCGTGATTCCTATTCGACCTAGGGTTTCCTTGCAACTGGTTGATATGTGTTCATGGCTTTGGGTCGTTGGTTTTCATCGTTGCCTTTTGTGTTGCTACCTTGGATCCCTTCGACCAGAGGGTTGTTGTGGTTATGCTTGGTCAATTGGTTTTTGTCTTGATCATGAGGTGTTTCTTTCCTTTGACTGCATGGGTTGTGACCCGATGCCTTATCCAACCGATGAAGGGTTATGACATGTGTTGATAATAATGGTTGCTTTGACAATAGTGGTTGACCCACATGTTCCAAGAATGTGGGAAGGTGAGATCTAGGGTTTGTTGATAGTATTGGAATGAAAAACCCTGATTGCGTATACAAGTGAACCCTAACCCTAATCCTAGGGTATGCTATACTTGTTGAGTTCATTGGATAAATGACATGTGGTTACTTTTTCTCTCTCCTACTTGTGTGATTCTAACCTTGAAATTTGAATGAATGTCATAGCTTGTGTATGATATGATGGTGATCATATGACACATGGTGATGGCTATGAGCCTTGATTAGACATGATGAGATCATATTGATGTGATGGGTCCTGTGACCTGGTGACGGCTTAATGCCTATTGTGAGGTGATATCCTCTAGTGATGTGATTGAGGGATTGATGTCCCACAAGGAAGTGACATTGGTTGTAGCCTTGTATGGTTGTGTGACATTCGTGATGGCCTTGTGAATGGCAGTGTTACAAGTATCATGTGATTATGATGTGACTATTTCACACCTTATACATTTTATATCTTCTGGACTTGTACTATCCCCTTATCCTTGTAGAGTTTGTTTGGGGTTTGTGTGTTGTAAGATACCCAATTGGTTTAATTAATCAAGTGAAACCATGATCATGTAGGTGCCATGTGGCATAGATCCATTCCAGTGTCTGTTTTATTGTTGGATGGTGAAATGAGTCATTTCTACAGGAAACTCAGAGTGCATATTTTTGAATATGCAGGGGTGAAAGTTGAGTATCTGTAACATCCCAGGATTTGAGGCCTCGGATAAAATGATCTTATAAGGAATGATTGGACTACCCATATCACCAAGGTGCACCTCCTTTTCCGAGAGCCCATCACTAAAGAACTCCATAGTTAAGCGTGCTCAGCTTGGAGTAGTACTAGAATGGGTGACCAGTCGGGAAGTTGACCCCGGCTTGCGCATGAGTGTGGAAAAAGCATGCAGTTAAGGCTAGTGGTGGTCTGTGGGGTCAGTCATTATTCTTGAAACTCTACTAGAGCCTTGGGCAGTGGGCCCAGGCATTACAAATGGTATCAGAGCCATAACCCCTCTAGTAGGTGGGACCCACATGGGCATGTGACATGCCAGTCTTGAGTCGTACGGTCTAGGCATGTTGGAAAGGGTTGTCCATGGTTGACGTAGCCACCCGTGTGCTGGTATTATGTGATTGGGAGCTGGGTGTCCATGGGCCATTATGGGTCTGCACTGAAATGGGGTGATATTATGATGCCATATAGTTGAGCCTTGACTAGGACGTCAAGAGTCTAAGTGGGGGAGATTGTGGGTCCAGTCGTCATTCCTGAAACTCTACTAGAGCCTTGGGTAGTGGGCCCAGGCGTTACAGTATCTCTCTGCGTCCACAATTACAAGTTGTTGATATGGCAATGCAAGAGTTGTTCTCCTTGTGATATGTGATAGGCAACAATTCAACTGCATGTGATGCCTCTTTTTAAGAACATCCATGTGTGAGCCTATTCTTCTAGCACCATGACATGTACCAAGTTGGGATAGGTGTTTTTATATGGATGTCCACATGTGAGACAATCCTTCAGCTTGACCATATGTCACTGTATGCAGTTGACTAATATGTCTCTACGGTGTTTCTCTTGTGCTGCCCAAGAGATGTTTGGGAGGTCGTGGATTTTGACTCTTCCATTGACCTTGTATGGCACCGATTTTGACTTTAAAGTGGTCGGTTGGATTTGAGTGGTACGACTCAAATCCTCAAGGCAAATAAAATACATAACACAACCATGTGGTATGTTTTCTTAGGGTCAAATACAAATAACATTTGATGACCTCTTTGCCTTACCTTTGTACTGATTTATTGAATTATATTGCAGTAAGAGGAATCAACTATTATACTCATTCTTCATATTCCTTCTTATAGTTCTAATTGTTCTATTTCTAAGTGGTAATTGCCCTATTCTGCTAAACATGTGTTATCTATTAATTCATATCATTGAGTTGAATCTATTTAAAATTGTTTAATATACTCTACATCATCTACCTATTCTTTTAATAGATGTTGTTGGAGAGTTATATCTCTCTCTGGGATGTTTGGTATCACCATGTGGGTTTCCACATCTTTTAGGTGGTCTAGCATGTAGTAGAGATCGCTTTGTTGAGGCTGGGCAACAAGAGGAGCAGTAGATGAGTAAAGGTTGGATATGATGCTTGTGTTTTGTAGTAGAGTGCTACGTGTCATCTATGTACTCTCAGGTCCTTGGAGAGGTTTTTGTGGTTTTGTATATAGATACGTTTTTTGACTATATGCCTTAGTGTACATGTTACAACTCGTTCCTAACTTTGCTAATAATCCTAGATATTTAAGATAATCTTAAAGCTTGTCGTCCTTTTGTTAGTAATATTTTATCTTGTGCTTTATATTAACTTTGGTAACCTTAAATACTTGTTTGGGCAACTCATAATCATGACTTAAGCCTACTATAAAGATCCGAGTTGGAGTAATGTAGCATTAACCCATACATGTATGCAAGAAGATAGTTAATGACATTGAAGGAAATAATTAATAAATAAATTTTCATTGGAGAATATTATCAAAACAATATTATAGGATTGTAGAGAATTCAATTATGAATCCAACAAAAAAGAATGAACTGAATCAGAGTTAAAATGAGAGTTATACCCTTTTTAGTAAACATGTACAAAGTACCACGACCTATACCGCGACCGCGATGCCGCATCATGTGCCACGATCGCGACTGATGTTGTGACCATGACGCTGCATCGTGTGCCAGGACCATGACCAATGTCGTGACTGCGACACTGCGTCATGTGCCCCGACCACGGCGGGTGCCACCCATGACATCCAATGATAAAATGAACACATCTTGAGCTATACTTATCCATTTTCAATGAAACAAAGTGGGTTGGAACCATAATTCAATCCTCTATCATCCCAAATACCTTTCTCAACGAGAGGGTGATCAATAAGGTGATTTCTAGGGCAATTTTTGGGGAAGAATGTGAAGAACGGTGGAAATCCAAAAGGGTCACCATAGATTTGACTTGGGAAGTAGTTTTAACCGTGGATTATTCCTTATCTTCATTTCCCCTTGCTTAGAACCCTTGATTCATCAAATTTGAGGTGTGGGTTAACATCTGACCTTCATCTTCTACCTACAACAGACCTCATTTAGGGTTGAAGGAAGAAGAAACCGTTGATTTTACTAGGATCTTGATATGGATTCAAGATTTTTAGATATGGGCTGTGTTTTAAGGTGTTTTCACACCTTAGGGTGAGTGGATACTTCCTTTAAATGGTATATTGCATGAAAATGAGTTAAATCATTAATAATTTTCAATTGCTTGGTATGTGGGTACAAATCCTAAATGGTCTATTTGATCTAGATTTTACAAGTTGATATGAAATGACTTATTTATCTGTTGTGATGAATTCCAGATGATGAAATCATATTATAAATGGGTACAATCCATCTAAATGATAATTCTTAAAGTATTCGTAGAGGTTATAAGAGTAAGCTAAAATTTAGGGTTTCCATCTATGACCTAAATTATTGTATAATTGAATAAAGAAGTTTGTCTAGTTGAATCTCCTTGCTTACGAATGATTGTTTTATTTGCATGTGTATTACATATATGTCAAATAGGATCTTACATATATGTCAAATAGGATCTTGCATTTCATTTGATGATATCAATGTTTGCTTGATATATCAGTAAGGAGGGTGAAACCCTAAATGAATGGAAAGTTGGAGGTTTGCAAATAGACATCTTGATTCAATGTTATTCTTCATGTATGATGCTTTAGTAAATGGCATGGAAACCCTAGTTCAGTTCATTATAGGGTTTCATATATATATTTGATTATATGTGAACTGCTAAAAGAAATCTTAATTGAATGATGTTATGAAGTGCTAAATCCTTATGTGAGTCATGTGATAAGTGAATGAAGTAAATGTAACCCTAAGGATAGGGTATTCAGTGAATCAAGTATTGTGATATTAATGTTTCTCAGTATGAGATGTGGTTATGCTTAACAGTTCAGTTGTGGTAAATGTTATCAGATGATTTATGGAATGAACGGTTTATAAAGATGAACAAAAATATGTTGATGTGATGATAGAATTGTGAATTTAAAGAGTGAATTAGACATGTAGATGCCCTAAACACTGTGGAATCCTCACATGATGAGGCCTGCACTGTGAGGAGGAAACAGTTTCCCGACTAGAGGTAGTCCAGATCGAGTAAGCCAGAGCACACCAGTAGGGTGCGGGGGTCTTTACCAGTAGGGTAGATGTCTTACAGTTGTGTGGTACCCAACACCAACTGGGGATGCCGGTGGTACCTGTGTTACATGTTGAGTGATAACTGGTCAGTAGGTCCACTGATGCACAATAAGACTGAGGGCTTTGACTCACCACTTGGGGACCTAGGTTGAGAGGTGGAGTCTGAGATATCCAACCACTCCCATTAGCTGCGAGAAGCAAACGTGTCGAGGCCTGCTGCAGACGGGGTCTTACTTGAGAGATAGGCTTAGGAACCCAGGCATGCTTCTAAACCTTGTACAATGAGATCATAGCTTACTGCAATTCTTTTACATGTTGTGGTACACCTCATGTGGGTTTAAGGTATAATAAGATGAATGAGAGGTTAAAAAAGTATGTGTAGTTATCCAATTATTTTTCGTATGTTTTTGAATTATTAGTTAGTTCTCTTTATGATCAATCAAGCATGTTCATATATTGATTCACTCTTGTAGATGTCTAGAGTATTGTTCCATATTTATGTTTGTGAATGATTAGTCTCTTTAAAAATTACTATTGTTATAATTGATACCAGCTGATCAATAATATATTTGTAATTATATCAGTGCTTTAGACTGTTTCTTTGAAGTACTCATTCACTGAGCGAGTAGGATCACCCATCTACTCATAATTTTTATGGATAACTCTGGACTGAAGATGTCTTTGCATCAGTGTAGATCTTCCACAGGAGTCAAGTGTGACATTAGTTAAGTTTAGTCGGTCCCTATCACTCTAGGTCCTTGTATAGATGTGAGAGAGTTGTAAATGATGTTTTGTATCTTTGTTTCCTTAATAATAGAGTATATATTTGGTTATCATGTTGTATGTACATGGAAGTGTTAGAAACAAATGAATGTACTGATGTGTATCATTAATGTTGAGATCATATTAGAGTAATCAAAGTTTAATTTTCTTGTAAGTTTGATTATGTGATTGAATGTGAGAAAACAAAGAGTTTGAAACAAAAGAAAAAGTGGGGAGTGAACTTTGTTTTAAGTATAATCCTCAAACTTATGCCCTAATCTCATGATTAGTGGTAATCATGGGATGCAGGCGTAACAGCTTGGTATCAGAGCTTAGGCTGAGTCATCAGAGACCATTAGGATAGAAAGTCAGAGTTATACATGTGGCAGTTAGGAGTTAGTGTGTTAATAGCTCTGGGAGGTCTAAATATTTAGATACCCTGGCCCGGTATATGAATACTTAGGTTGACCAATATCAAAATTCTCTATCTATTCTCCTTTAGATGCCCTGGCCAGGTATGCAGAGGAAGGATGGGCTAGAGAGAAACCCTAGAAATATTAGGGTTAGGAGAGTGGAAATTAATGAAGGAGTAAGAGATTAAACATAGAATGTGATACAACTCTTGCTTTATATTGCTTCTTTGATTGGAGATCAATAGAAAAGATCTTATATGTATGAATTCATATTATCAGTTTGTAGAATATGTATGGTTCTTTTAGATTGTTGTGTATCATGAAGTGATTCAGTTATTGTTCATATTCTTTATATCAAGTAGACCAAAAGTTATGATTAAATGAATTTACCCTGAGTAGATATTCTTTCCACAAGTTTGAAATAAGTAGGAGTTGGTTAATCCTGAGTAGTTCTTAGCTTTGGGACTATAGGTTCAGCTTGTTTCGACTGGCAGGGTGCATTATTGGGTCACTAATGACTCATATTGAAAATATAATAGGAGTAGACTCTAGAAAAATTAGACCCACATCATAGTGAGAATGTACATACACTAAGATGTTGAAATATAAGGGAAAGATTTGAATAGCTAAGAATCAATTGGAACTAATATCTGAGGTCCAACTATGGGGCCTCATTTGAGAAACCCTTAATTGGGAATAAAGTAACATGACACAAGGTTCAGATTAATTATAATGATAGTAAGAATCAATCATGAGGAATGGATCATATAATCAAGTACAATGCTTTTATGTACTCCAAAGCAAAGGCAAAATAGAAGAAAAGAGTTGAGTATACAATAAGTACATAGAAGTGAAGAGTCTTCAGAAGAGTTAAAGTAAAGAGAATTGGATGAACATGTATTTCATAAGACTAGACTAACAAACTTAGTTGAAACAAAGAGAAATGTTGGAAATTATGAGCTTGATTAAGGAATGAGGATTACATGATATAATTGAGAGCATGAAATGTATGCCTTTATTATGAAGTTTAATACATGCATCCTTACTACCTTTGGATTCTAATACACAATAGAAAAACAATATGTATTCAATAGCCTCCTAGTGATGAAATGGAACTAGTTCTCAAAGGAAGAACAAAGTGTAGCTAAACAAATGAACAAATAATATAGAGGTGGATTATATTCAGGGATGAAAAGCTGGATTGAGAAAGAAACTATGGTTGAACCCTACATGAGTCATTTTCTTTTAAATGAAATACATGTAGTGTATTATGTAGAAGATGAAACTAGTAAGGAGAATATTGATCTGGACTTTTGACTTAATAAAAGTAAAAGGATGATAAGAAGTATATATGGAAGTGAATATGAAATCATACACGAGAGTAAGAAACATGATCATAAGATAAAATTAGAAGTTAAAGATGATAGGTGGAAGAGTAGTATATGGTAAGAGGATTATGGAAAGCAAGGAAGGGTTTGAAACATGATGGAGTAATATAGATTATAAAAGAAAGAGGCTGTGAGATTCAAGTAGGTGCTAATTAGTCAAGTATCCATGTTGATAACTAATTAAACCTACATACACGAAATGTATTAAGGGAATGTTTGAAGATAAGAATTCTAAGTCTCAAAATCATCTTCTCTTTCATATCCTCCTTAATGAGAGAAATGTGGGAATGAAGTGAAAAGAAAATGAATCATATATGATGCATAACCACCATGGTAGAGACATCTAGTGAATGTAATAATGACACACAATATGATGATGAAACCCTAGTAGGTTAAATTGAGAATGTAATCTATCTGAATGGCCAAGTAAGAGAAAAGAAATTCAATTGATAAGATAAGGAAGACTTTAGTAAAACTTGTGAGATCCAAAGTTTGAATTTAAAATTAAGGGAGCAAAGTCACATCATTATAACGTCATGCTACTGATAAGGACCAAACCCTATAATGTTTAGAGTTGTAGTAGTTCAAGGGATGTCATTAGTGATTTGACCTTGAATACTAGCATCTCTATAAAACAAGGTCATGATATTTGCACTATGAGAAGTAAACTAGCACTGATAGTAATCCAAGGTTTAAAGTTAGTTAATCTGAAAGGTAGATAAACAATATGGAAATTATTCAGAGCAAAGGATAAGATATAGATTTGATATATAAGAAGTGTGATTTGAACAAAAGAAGAAGTGCAACATGAGAAAAGTGTAATCTAAAATAAATTCTTACAGTGATTGAAAGAATGATGAATAATCTATTCTTACCTTGAATATTTCAATGTTAGGGGTGTTTATTCTAGATGATCAGAGTGAGAAGGATAAGTAAAAAGAAGTTGTAATGCCTAAGAAGAGAAATCAAAGAAAACAAATGGCTTTCAGCAATATGTGAATTTGTTTTAAAGAAGTATAGTTTGTTTAAGGCGTTGCAAGGGATGAAAATTTGTTTTACATGTGACTTCAACAGTACACGTGCAAGCAATATACTAAATTGGAATGTGTTTTATGGTTTCAATAATTCATATCAATAGTTTGACTCAGTTTTATGTGATTATTGTTACTTCTAGTTTTGCAGCTCATGAGTGCTTTTTCTATTTGAGTAGCACAATAGTAAAATTCAAAATGACTTCATGAACTCTCTTTTGTGACTTATAGGTAATACAAAACAATAGTACATATTAATCTATATGAATTGAGATAGTTGGATCAGATTATCAATGTTGAGGTAACACCTCAATAGTATGAAAATATTGAAAATGGTTGTTTCTCTTTCTCTTTTATTTGATTGATTATGGCATATAGAATTATTTTGTTATCATTGAGAAGGCTTGCTTAAAATATATGTTTTTTATCAGTAAGCGTGCCTCTTTCTATTCACTTCAAAATTTCTATACAAGTGGGGGAAGAAATCTTCCAAATAAGTCCTATCTATGCAAAGCATTAAAGTCATCTTCTATCCTCTTCCAGGTGTAAGAGCTGGTAAGAGTTACATTTTCAAAAATGGTTTTGTTTCTAACATTCCAAATATGATAGAGAACAAGGGTGCACATCAATTTACTATTTTTATTCATGTAGGTCAGCAGATCACTTCTATTTTTTGGGAAGATGCCTATCCTTTCTCTAGCTCTCTCCCACATACTCATAGTATAGCAACAGTCCCCAAGGATATGATCTGCATTTTCACTTTGTGATTTACAAAGGTAGCATCTCGAGGCCAGAGATACACCCTTCCTTTGCATGAAAGCTTCTGTAACTAGAGCTCCTTGTAGGATCTTCCAACAGCTGACTTTGATTCGAGGAGGAGCTTTGGAGTTCCATAACCAACAGGCACAGTCACACCTTGGGGTGACATACCTGCAGATTTGCCATGTTTTCTGCAATGAGTAAGAGTCCATGCCCATGAAGTAACGTTTATCTTCTCCCTCTATGGGAACATCTTAGCATAGTTCAGTGATTTTTTCACTTCCTCTGAACTGTGGTATCGACCACATCTTATTAGAGATGATAACTTTGAGATTGAGCTCACTGCCGAAGCTAGACCTGAGTTGTAATCCACTATAGTCAGGAACACCCGCATCAAGGAACACCCCATTCAGCCACGGGTCATTCCACAAAGATATGTTTGCACCATCTCCTATGTGGAATCTCACCAGTGGTAAGCACTCATCTCTGAATATGAGGATGTTCTTCCACATCCAACTATTTGTTTGTTTGCTGATCGCTGACCAGACAGTGTTCTTGCCTTTGCTTAAATACTTGCTATGGATCCATCTGACCCAAAGGGAATTCTTCTTGTTGGCTATGTCCCAGAGAAGTCTGAATAATCCAGCATTACTCCAGTCTTCAACTCTTTGTATGGCCAAACCACCTTCCTGCCTAGGCCTGCAGATCACATCCCAAGCAATAGTGTGTAAGTGTTTACTATCATCTCTGTCACCCCAAAGGAAATTGCGATAAAGTCTCTTGATTTCCTCCATGGTAGCTTTAGGTAAAGGGAACATGCCAGTCCAGAATAAATGATAGGATGAGAGAGTCAATATAATCAACTCAAGTCTACCTGCCATTGAAAGGAACATGGTTTTCCAAGAATCCAACTTGGTTTTGATTCTGTCAATCAGTGGAGCACTTATAGCCTTGGTAAGGTGACCTGCAAAAAGAGGTAACCCAAGGTATCTTACTGGAAATTCAGTGATATCAACATCAAGTTTCGTACTGACTTCCACAGGGGCCATGTGGCTTAGGAAGAACTGGCTCTTTGAAGGATTCATTTCTAATCCAGAGATCTATTTGAACTGATTCATACAATTTAATATACCCTCTACATCATTTCCCGATGCTTCAGAGAAAATAAGCAAGTCATCTACAAAAATCAAATGTGAGATTTTGGTATCGCCAGCTACGAGAGGTTTTATCTTTCCATCTGCAACAGCGTTGGACATCAAGGTAGAAAAACCCTGCATGGCGATAACAAACAGGTAAGGGGCCAAGGGATCCCCTTGTCGAATACCTCTAGTAGCTTGGATGATGTCAGATGGGGAACCATTGAAAAGAATTTGGAATGAGACAGAGTACAAACACTCCTTCACCCAATGTAACCAGCACAGAGGGAACCCCATTCCACTCATAACTTCAAGAATGTATTGTCTATCAATTGAATCATAAGCCTTGCTGAGATCAGCTTTGAGACACATTTTCTTTTTTGTGTTGGGATGCTTGAAGTCATGTACAAGCTCATTTGCTAGCAATATATCATCAGAAATAGGCCTTCCCTTGACAAAAGCACATTGGCTAGTGTCAATTAACTCAGGCAGGACATCTCTTAATCTATTAGCTAGTATCTTCGCAATAACTTTGTAGGCAAAGTTGCATAAAGGAATGGGCCTCCATTCATTTATTTTATGTGGTTGCTTAGTTTTAGGAATCAGGGCTATATAAGTCTTGTTGACTTCTCTTAGCATTTTACCTTTCTCAAAAAAATCCTTAATTGCATGGAAGAAGTCCCCTTTGATAGTTTCCCAGGAAGCCTTATAGAATTTAGCATTCATCCCATCCGGCCCTGGAGATTTGTCTTCATTAGATTTTTTGACTACTTCATAAATCTCCTCATCCGTGACTAAAGCACACATACTCGCCAAGTGATGTTGTTGGAGTTTAGGAATATTTTGACACCTGAATCTAATTCTTCCAGACCTTGCATTGAACATCTTGGTGTAGTGTGTTTCAAAGGCCATTTTTATCTCAGCTTCAAACCTGAGAATGTTACCTTCGTGCTCTAGGATCTTAATTTGATTTCTGCTTCTTCTAGTCTTCAAAGAGGCATAGAAGAATCGAGTATTGGAGTCACCATTCTTCAACCAGAAAATTCTAGATTTTTGTCTGATAATAGATTCCTCTCGTAGCTTGGCTGCTTTGGCATCTTTAATTTTATCTTTCGCGATCTCCCACAGCAGGTGGTCATTAGGGGCTGTGTATGAATTTGCTTGAGCTAGCAGAGCATCCTTCTCCTTATTTTTTACCGAGTCAGTAAGATCTCCATTCCTCTTCCAGTTCCAAGTTTGCAAATGCCTTTTTGCTAGCTTTAATTTACTAATAAAATGGAACATGGGATTGCCTTGTGTATCAGTGTCCCAGTCTTTCAAAATAGTCTCATGGTAAGCATCCATGGATGTCCATGTATTGAAGAATCTTGTAGGATACTTTGTCTTTATTTTTTCTTCATCAAGATGTAAGACCTGCATATAATGATCACTGTATATAGTGGGCATTATCTCTAGCTAAAATTTCTGTTGCTCGAGTTGAAACTGAGATCAAAAGAAAGTTCTATGTATCTTGCTCCTTGTATTATTACTTTCAAGTTGTTGGTTGTTCCAAGTTAATATATGACCTTTAGCTTCTGCCTCCATCAGTCATGTTGATTGAATCCAATCATTAAAATCATTCATCAATTTAGCAGAAGGGGCAGTTTTTCCAATCCTTTCTCCAGTAAGTCTCACCGCATTAAAATCACCAATTACCAGCCATGGGGCTTGGATCTGGGTTCTAATGCGCTTCAGATCATACCATAGTTCTTCTCTTTTCCTGTCGTCATTCTCAGCATAGATAGCTGTGATTTCCATCTTAGTATCTCCGCAGATGAAACCAAGGTGGACAAACTATCTAGACTGATCAATCACAGTGATGTTGTAATCATCACTCTCCCAAAGGACAAGAATTCCAACCTTGCTACAACTGGTTGAGTTATCTATCCACTTAGCATGAGGCCAACTTCTTCTCATAGCCTTAGCTATTTTTTTTCTTCTTATTTTGACTTCAGTAAGAACGACAACATTTGCAATTGCTCTTCTCAATTCAGCTCGGACCACGTCTTGCTTGTCCCAAGTGGACATGCCTCTAACGTTCCAAGCTGTGATTTTGGGTTTATCAACCATTGGAGGGGGGGCTGGCTTGCCGCCACTCGATGCCTCTGAGTTTTTATCCAGGTTCTCGAGATTCTGGTATATGTTGTTTGTCTCCTGTCCTCCCTTGGACGGGCTCCTAGTGTTCTTCCTCCTTGGACTGGCGGTTTTGCGAGGTCGCTGGAAGCCATCTTCAGTAGCATTCCTTGTACCCACTGGCTTCTCACCTGCATTTGGTCGAACACTTGATTGCTCCACTTCAACCTAGATGGGTGGGTCCACAACAACCACAGGCGGTGTCTGAACTGTCACCGGTTTAGAGCAGAGAGATTTGTCATGTTCAAAATTTCCGCAATGGGGACATTTTTCAGGAATCCATTCATAGTCCACCTTGACCATGTATGGAGTCCCTTTGTCAGTCTTCAACTTCACATCCTTTGGAAATGATGAGGAAGCATTCATCAGAACATTGATCCTCGAATAGTCGATCCGGCTCCTAGCCTTTGTTTGTCTGTCAAGACATTGAGGCTTTCCCAAAAATGATGCTATGTGGGAGATCATCTTCTCACTCCATAGTTCTAAGGGCAGGTTCAGGAGTTTTAACCACACTGAAACCGAAGAGAGTTTTTTCTGCTCCAGGGGTTCACCCTTCTCCCACTTCTTCAGTATCATAGGTTTGCCCTTCACATACCACGGGCCTCCCTCAATGGCATTGTCAAGATTGTTCCCTTCCTGGAATTTAATGATAAAGCTTCCACTTGCTCTCCCCATGACTTCAATGGTGCCAGCCGGTCTCCACATTCGTTGAAGGTGCTCCTACAACGTCGGGATGTGTGGCATGAATCCAACGATGTATCTCGCAACTGTGTTCTTCCACAGAGCCACATTTTCATCCACTTCGATATGCGGAATAATGATCACATCGTCCTCCAGTTCGATGGTAACTTCTGGGATCCTTGTATCAGCATCGCCCATAGGGTGTTTACAGATCGTTGACCATTCCTTAGTGTTCCCCGAGACCCTGACAACCTCCGCACAAGTTTTGCGCTTCGGTAAAGGTCTCTTACTCCCTTGGCATGAGGGACGGCGATCGTGATCACCATCGCCCCCTAAGCCTCCAACCACGACTGTCATTAGGTTTTTTCGCTTAAAATATATTGTTATTAAAAGAGAAACAAATGACTCAATGTTGAAAATAAAATTCTAGACTGTAGTATTCAAAAGCTTAAAAGGAGAGAGATACCCCTAGTAAAGGTTATTTGGAGGATTCATGGTGTAGAAGAAGCTACCTGAGAAGTGGACATCAAGATGTTTAACAAGTATCCTTTCCTCTTTTAGAAATTTTGAGATGAAATTTTTATTAGAGGGGGAAAATTGTTACAACCCGTTCCTAGCTTTGCTAATAATCCTAGAGATTTAAGATAATCTTAATGCTTGTCATATTTTTGTTAGTAATATTTTATCTTGTGATTTATCTTGACTTTGGTAACCTTAAATATTTGTTTGGGAAACTCATAATCATGACTTAAGCCTACTATAAAGATCTAAGTTGGAGTAATATAGCATTAACCCATACATGTATGCAAGAAGAGAGTTAATGACGTTGAAGGAAATAATTAATTAATAATTTTTTATTTGAGAATATTATCAAAATAATACTATAAAACTATATATAATTCAATTATGAATCCAACAAAAAAAGAATGAATGAAATCGGGGTTAAAATGAGAGAGTTGTGTCCTTTTTAGTAAACATGTACAAAGTACCACAACCGACGTCGCGATCACGACTCTACATCGTGTATCACGATCATAACGCTGCGTCGTGTGCTGTGACCATGACCGACGCCGCGGTCGTGATGTTGTGTCATGTGTCACGACCGCGACAGATGCTACCTAGGACAGCCAATCGTAAAATGATCATATCTCAAGCTATACTTGTCTATTTTAAACGAAACAAAGTGTGTTGGAACCGCGATTCGATACTCTATCATATCATATATCTTGCACAATGAGAGGGCGACCTAGATGGTGATTTATGGGGCAATTTTTGGGGAAGAATGTGAATAACGGAGGAAATCTAAAAGGGTTTCCATAGATTTGACTTGGTAAGTAGTTTTAACCGTAGATTCTTCCTTATCTTCATTTCCCCTTGCTCAGAACCCTTGATCCATCAAATTTGAGGTTTGGGTTAACCTATGACCTTCATCTTCTACCTATAATAGAACTCGTTTAGGGTTGTAGGAAGAAGAAACTTCTTATTTTACTAGGATCTTGATATGGATTCAAGATTTTTAGAGATGGGCTGCATTTTAAGATGTTTTCACACCTTAGGGTGAGTGGGTACTTCCTTTAAATAGTAGATTGCATGAAAATGAGTTAAATTATTAATAATTTTCAATTGCTTAGTATGCGAGTAGAAACCATAAATGGTCTATTTGATCTAGATTTTACAAGTTGATATGAAATGAATTATTTATCTGTTGTGATGAATTTTAGATGATGAAATCATATCAGAAATGGGTGCAATCCATCTAAGTAATAATTCTTAAAGTATTTGCAGAGGTTATAAGAGTAAGATGAAATTTAGGGTTTTTGGCTATGACTGAAATTGTTGTATAATTGAATAAATAATATTTCCTAGTTGAATCTCCTTGCTTACGAATGATTATTTTATTTGTATGTGTATTACATGTATGTCAGATAGGATCTTGCATTTCATTAGATGATATCAATGTTTGCTTGATATATTAGTAAGGAGGGTGAAACCCTAAATGAATGGAAAGTTGGAGGTTTGCATATATACATCTGGATTAAATGTTATTCTTGATGTGTGATGTTTTAGTAAATGGTGTGGAAACCCTAGTTCAGTTCATTATAGGGTTTCATATATATATTTGATTATATGTGAGCTGTTGAAAGAAATCTTAATTGAATGATGTTATGAAGTGTTAAATCCTTATGTGAGTCATGTGATAAGTTAATGAGGTAAATAAAACCCTAAGAATAGGGTATTCAGTTAATCAAGTATTGTGATATTAATGTTTCTCAGTATGAGATGTGGTTATGCTTAACAATTCAGTTGTGGTAAATGTTATCAGATGGTTTATGAAATGAACGGTTTACAAAGCTAAACAAAGATATGTTGATGTGATGATTGAATTGTGAATTTAAAGAGTGAATTAGACATGTAAATGCCTTGAACACTGTAGAATCCTTACAGGATGAGGCCTATGTTGTGAGGAGGAAACGATTTCCTAACTGGAGGTAGTCCATATCGAGGTAAGTCATAGCGCACTAGTAGGGTGCAGGGGTCTTGACCAATAGGACAGACTCCTTACAGTTGTGTGGTACCCAACACCAACCAGGGATGCCGGTGGTACATGTGTTACATGTTGAGTGATCAGTGGTCAGTAGGTCCACTGATGCACAATAAGCCTGAGGGATTCGACTCACTGCTTAAGTACTCAGGTTGAGAGGTGGAGTCTGAGATATCTGACTACTCTCATTAGCCACTGAGAGGCAAACGTGCCGAGGCCATATGCAAACAGGGTCTTACTCGAGAGACAGGCTTAGGAACCCAGGAATGCTTCTAAGCCTTGTACAGTGAGATCGTAGCTTGCAGTGATTATTTCATATGTTGTGGTACACCTCATGTGGTTTCATGGCATAATAAGATGAATGAGAGGTTAAACAAGTGTGTGCAGTTTTCCAATTATTCTCCATATGTTTGTGAATTATTAGTTCTCTTTATGATCAATCAAGCATGTTCATATATTGATTCACTCTTGTAGATGTCTAGAGTATTATGCCATAATTATGTTTGTGAATGATTAGTCTCTTTAAAGCTTACTACTGTTATATTTGATATTAGTTGCTCAACAATATATCTGTAATTATAACAATGCTCTAGACTATTTCTTTGAACTACTCTTCACTGAGAGAGTAGACTCACCCCTCTACTCATAATTTTTAGGGATAACTCTGGATTGAAGATTTCATTGCATCGGTGTAGATCAACCACATGAGTTAAGTGTGAGATTAGTTAAGTTTGGTTGGTCCCTGTCACTCTAGGTCCTTGTATTGATGTGAGAGAGTTGTAAATGATGTTTTGTATCTTTGTTTCCTTAATAATAGAGTATATATATGGTTATCATATTGCATGTACATGGAAGTGTGAGAAATAGAATGAATGTATGGATGTGTATCATTAATGTTGATATCATATTAGAGTAATCAAAGTTGAGTTCTCTTGTAAGTTTGATTATGTGATTGAATGCGAGAAAACAAAGAGCTTGAAATAAAAGAAAAAGTGGGGAGTGAACTTTGTATTAAGTACAATCCACAAACTTATGCCCTGATCTCATGATTAGTGGTAATCGTGGGATACAGGCATAACAATACATATATGGCATGTATGTATATGTGACAGGTTACCATATGTAATAGGATGTGGCTAGAGAGATAATGAATGATGTTATGTAATAATCATTTGGCAGGTGTTATATATATATATATATATATATATATATATATATATATATATATATTTATATATATATATATATAGAGAGAGAGAGAGAGTCAGGCTAGAATACACTTGAGTGTAAATAGAGCGGAATACACTCAAGTAGTTTTTCATGATGCAATATTTTTTTCAAAAATCTAATCTATTGATATTCTTAAACATCTTGTGAATATCTCATACACAAAATTTGAGCACACTTGGACCTATATACGTCATGTTATAAAGACTACAAAAATTATGCATTTCAAATTAGTTTCGCACGTCATTTTTGTTGCCCTTGGATGAGTGACTTACACTCATCCAAATGTGATCAAAATTTGTATGTAGCCTAGTTATAATATGACAGTGAAGATCAATGGTTTACATTTTGCAAACAATAGTCTTGATATGCAAACACACTTGAGTGTATTCGGGTGATTTGTACACTCAAGTGTATTCTAGCCTGACTTATATATATATATATATATATATATATATATATATATATATATATATATATATATATATATATATATATATATATATATATATATATATGTGTGTAGATATATATATAGGTAGATTTTGTGGACTCGGATGTGATATGATCCCGTTTTTGTGCTTATGTGCAAACGATTTTAATTTCCTATGTTTTCTAGTAACCTGGTTGATTAGTGTTAATTCTGTGTTTGTTTTTAGTATTCTCATTTTGTGGTGTGTCGGGGCGTAACAATTTCCCATAATCTATACAAAAATTGGGGACAACTATGCCAAAAGTTAGTTGACGATGGCCAATCAACTTGTTTTTGACCCAAATGGTTAGACCAACCTTTGCAAAGGTCAATCTACTTCTTGGCCTGACCTTGCAATGTCAAACTTTGACTTCTAAAACACCCTCATATGATCTATAAACTTTTTGACTTTCAATTAATGTATACTTCTCCTTAATATATAAATTACCACGTTTACCATTATTACTAAAGATATGACATGATTCCCCACCTTTGTTTGTCTTTTAGTTAAAAATAAACTCAACTTATCATGTTTCATCTTTTCTTAACTACTAAAATAAACCTTGAACATCAATCATCACTTGGAATTATATTGACTTGTACATATTCTTATTGTCACATTAAGCATACAAATTTTTTTAATCATACTTATTCATTATAATAATATTTTGTCAAATTAGGGTTTATTGCATTGTTGTATTCACTACTAAAATAAACCTTGAACATCAATCATCACTTGGAATTATATTGACTTGTACATATTCTTATTGTCACATTAAGCATACAAATTTTTTTAATCATACTTATTCATTATAATAATATTTTGTCAAATTAGGGTTTATTGCATTGTTGTATTCACATATATTCCACCAGACACAAATTAGGGTTTTTGAATTACGCATGAGATGGGAAGAGGGAGAGAGATATCACATGATAATCATACACACTAAACAAGGATTAGGTTTAAATTATGCATGGTTAGTACAAATACTCCTTCCCTGAAGAATTTTTTTCCTTAAAACCCGAGATATATCCAGGAAACACATGTATGTACCTATATATATAGATTATACCTACTTAATTCTTTTTTTCTTCATGACTTCTCCCTTTTATTTCCTTTATTATCTTACTCATCCGATTGTTTGTAGAACTATATTTCTCTCTCTTACGAGCTTGTCATGATCATCTTATGTCTTAACTCACCCCCTTTATCATTTCTTGTTTCACTCCTACTTTTTCTTGCCATTTACTAGATTCCATTGATGACACATATGTTTTCTTGTAGTGTGTATGAGACAATGAATCTTGATTGGCTTTAATCTTAGTTTGTTTTTATTAATTCAATGATTTATGTGATTTTCTATAGATTAATTTCAATTTTATTTAAACATAATAGAAGTAATGTTGATAATTCACATATATCTTTGAATGATGGGAAGAGTTGTGTCAAATTCGGGTTTAATGCAATATTGAAAGTTCTTGACTTAAATAAAAACATCTTATGAGTTGCATTGATCGATGTAGTTGGATCGATGTTGTTGGCACTTTTTCGTTAGCTAATTCGAGTAGTGAGACCATGACTGGGCCGCTTCAAGCCATAGTAGGCTGATGCATGCATGGCCTAGTTGATATGAACTTGACTGGACCATTTGACCCCATTTAGTTGTGAATGTGTACCTAAGTCAGAGTGACACAACTTGCTTTGAGTCGATGTAGGAAACAAAGAGATTGATTCAGGCCATTGGACAATCAAAGTGTGTTGAAGTTGGTCAATGTACACCATTTAGAGGTGAAGTAGTCATGTTTTGGCCATTGTGGCGCACCTTTTTTGTCGAATGGGGGGCATGTGTCACAATGGATGTCAATGCATGACATTTTCCAGTCAAAGTGAGTTGTTTGATGTATTTTTAATTTTATCATGAACCCAATGATATAAATATAGCCCTTCAACTCATATATTTCACTATCTTTGTTTTGAACTAGATAGACCCTACTAGACAAGGCATCTTTGGTGGATTAACTCTTGCATATTGGCAAATTCTTGAATTTTTTTGAAGATAAAAGTTTGGAATCATGCTTCAAAGCTAGTTTAACTCAAATCCATACAAGTCTCCTCGCTTATTATCAATTAGTTTTCTCTCTTCTCTACCCTATTCACTAAAGTTTTTAAAAATCTAGGGAACTAGGTCTGACATTGAGATCTCTTCTTTTCATCTTCTTTATCCAAGTTGACTCTAGCATATACAAACGTGGACATTTTTGGGTTGATTGTAGAACTTTTGAAGCTAGAGTTCATGCATGCACATGATGTGAATGTGTTCTTACCTTTTAGATTCTATTTTAGTAATCTTTGTGATGCAATTTTTATGTATAATCACCAAATTTTAGTCTATTCATGATATATAAGTTATATATGATATCTCTATGGGTTTTTTTTAACAAATTTAAGATTTTGAAAAAAAATATAAATTATAAATTGATGTTATAAAATGAAGAACATGATGTTTTTTCCTTAAAATCTCATTACACTTATTTTTTAATATATAAAACACTCTATTCAAACTTTAGCAAGATTATAAATGATAAACTAAAACTACTGAATTTAAACATGGTATTATCAATACCATTACATATGGTGTCTCTAAACCTAATGATGGACACTAGGTCCATCAACCACTCATCAAGATGAGAGTTAATAAAGTTTTTAGGCTGAATGTTAACCAGAGAAATGGCAACGTCATAGGCTTCACATTCTAGATGAATAATCTCTAGATTCATTCTTTGTAGAGAGTGGTTCTTCATATGCTTTGTATGACAATAATCAAACAATTTGGTTGGATTGATTGGCATGATCATTTGGTGTTACTTATGAATAGTCTAGTTTTTACTAGTGTGACCCTCAACTTCATGCTCCTCCTAGCCTTCTAGTGGTATGTACTTAGCTACTATCTCTAAAGCCAGTTTGGTTATGGTTTCCTCAACATCACACTAAAGACTTCTTCTTCTCTGTTCCAAGGATGCAAAATCCTTGCCTCTACCCTTCCATTTCATCTTGGTACTATCGCGATTGACCTTCCTTCCCATCTGCAATACTATCTCTCCTTTATTTGTTTTTTTATGTTTTTTCCTTACCGTGGTTGTTTTATTATTTACAGATTCCTTGAACGAGGTATCACTTTTAAGCATATTTGTAATATTATGTCCCCTCTCCAAACTCAATCATCTCATTAATGTCTGGGTAGACAACTGTATGTGATTCCTTTAAACTCACCCTCTGACCTCCTTCTTTAGCTTCTCAATATTTCTTACTCTCTTTGTCATATTTGACTTTCCCCCCAAGTTTGTAGCTAGGCATGTTTTCACACCCTTCCTTAATACCTATGATCTTCTTCCTCTTCCATACCTTAGAAGGTCTTTTAGCAAATTCATGCATGTGTGTTTTAGGTTCTACAATGTTTTCTCTATCATTCATTTCTTCTTCCTCCTCATTCACAACCCTGCAAAACTATTGTTGCTATTAGTTTCCATTATAGTTTCAGCCTTATACCCTCACCTCCTCCTATTTCCTCCTCTTTGCATTGAGCTTGCCACTGCTGAGTATCCTTTAGTCTCTGGTCCATATGCTCTTCTGGGTGTTTATGTTAGCAACATCCACTTGCTCTAGGAAGAGTTTTGATTTGTGCCCTGTTTTTTGACAACATGTAAAACAAAGATATGTAGCTTGATATTCAACCAAATATTCAATATCATTAATAATAACCACTAGAACCAGCAAATGAGTTGTGTTCAATTCAACTGCTAAGCGGGAAATCTACTTTGCAATCTATCTGTTGTATAGGAATCGATCTTTATCAGCCTCCCAAGTGCCCTACCTATGTACTCATACATGGTTGGAACATAAAGGTGTAGGGGCAGCTTGTGGATATGTACTAAAGTTACTATGTGGGCAGGAAGCTCATCACATGGTGTGAAGGTTAGAAACCAGTCCCAACCACAAGACTACACCCAAATATCTTCCATAGTCCGTCGGTGAGGGCCATGCTGAATTCTCTTATGTAAGAGAGATGTACAAAAAAGTGACCTTTGTCGAGTTCAAACATGTTGGATCTACAACTTGGGGACCAGAATAAATTCAATCTTTCCCTTAATGTCATGTACCTAATGTATGCACCGATGAGCTTCACAACCACGACATACCGCCATGGCCATGTGATATTTTCCTTAGCATCTAGATAAATTCCAAGTTCAGGTTTGCCTTCAATCTCTTGTAAAGTTACATCGACTTCTGAAAGAGTCTCTTCAAATAAGCTCTCCAAAATAAGTCTATGTTCTTTGTGCTTCGTCCGCCCATAACGACACTACAGAATGATCTTGTGGCATTGAAATTGTTTGCATTCCCAATTGCATCCCCCAAATTCAGGGTTTGTAGCCACCGCCTGATTTTCATGGAATCAAGTAGGTATATCATACATGGTATAGGTATCGTTATTGGGTGTCTCTATCTACGATGCAAAGCGAAAAGGGGTAACTGTCGACTATGAGTTCGAGTTCCCCCACATCCCTACATAAAAAAAATTGGATTTGGATCCATAATATGGGTATAACTACTCCAGTAAGTTACAGGTTCCATTCACTGGTGTCTATGTCTTCACGATCCATGGGTTCCTTGCTTCCTCTACCTCCGCGTCCATCACTTATGTCATGGTGAAAATCCAGATTCTTTATTGCACCACCGCCATATCACCTTCCTAGTATCCCTCTACACTCCTCGTCCCCTAAAATCATTTCTTGGACTCTTCTCTAATATCATGTTGTTGGAAGTAGTAGTTTTTACAGGTAACATGCCTAAAATTGATTTTTTAGGCATTTGTATACTAATTTTTTTCTATATTGAACTCATGCAATGGAATTAGAGAAGGAACTTATCAAAGTGGTTCATTACTACTGTAAGATGATATTCCAACATATAAAGGTGGCCTTTGAGTCTGATATAAGATTTGGCCTATGCATCACTGAATTTGAGAAATATCTCGTTGTGCTTGTGCATGTTTGATAAAAATTAGCTTTTTATGATATCATTGTTTAATTGTTCACATCTTATGACAATAATGCATTCTACATTCCTATTAAATGAAATATGAGTGAATGGACTAATTCATCATGAAAGTCCTTGTTGATGTTGTTGTCCTGTGATCGTATTACTTCTCGATGATTACTAGCCAAGGAAGAAAAACAAATATCTTATAGCAGTAGTGAATCTTGAGAAGGTTTTCAAAATCATATTATGTTGAATATAAATGGATTTTGAGAATTCATATGATGTGTGTCTCATTTATTTAGGTGAGTATAGTCAAGGTCATATATCCTATTATTACATGATAGTTCTATCAATGTAATTCAAAATGATATGATGTGATGTTATATGTCAATATTGCCAGTGTGATATGATAGAATATGTGACATGGGTACTCAAGACAAGCCTAAGTTTTTATGTAGGCCAAAGACCGATGACCCCCTACTTTTTATACTCACAACTAATAAGTTGTGGCATGATCTTAGTGAGACCATTTCTACAGTGGGCTAAGAGACTTTATAGTCACTAGGCCATAGTTTGGGTGGTACATGCCAACCACCCAGGGATTAATAATTAAATGTTAGTCCGAGCCATGTAGTATTACTTATGTAGTAACTTTACTTCCTTTACTAGATAAACCTTTACTACATATAATATTTACTACTTTAGTATTTTTTATAGAAGGTACTTCTAACAATTTAATAATCTAATTCTCCTAAATATATTCATGCCAACGGGTGATGTTTTGTAAGATCTAACCCACCTGACCCGACCTCACCCAACCCGAATATGATCAACCAACCTAGACCATACAATAAAAGTAAAAAGTATGGCCTAAAGGAATTCAACCCCACATATATCCAACTTAACCCAACCCCTTCTAAACAAAACCAACTTGAGCATTGTAAAAAACATTGTACAATAAATATTAAAAAATGCAAACCCAAATCAAACCCTATCCAAAACCAAACATACCCCTATAAACCATGATTTTTTTTGTTGGTTTGGTTTGGGCCCGATTGTTTTTTCTTTCCATTCCTAACTGAATATAGTATTACTTGTACACTCTGATTACTATACATATTCTTTATATCTTTCCAAGACTCTGGTTTCACTCTTGTAGTTTTTGACCCTTCTTAGTTCTTGTTACCGATCCCAAAGATTTTCTAGAGAGAATACACCCTCTCTGAGGTAGCAACAAGAAATAAGTGGTCATCTATCTTTGTGGTGTCTAGCGCCATCCATGTACATTTACATATTTGGAAGGGAATTTTACACATCAATGTATCTATGACTAGATTTTTGTTTTATTCCTTTCATATGATGCTTGTGTTTATATTGTGTATAAGAAATTTGTGACCTTGATCATATATGATGAATGATGCATAATTATTTGAGGATATATAGATTTTGGGTCGTTCTTTACAATTTGCACATATATCTTGTCAAAAATTTATTTGGGAATATCCTTGCCTTCTTGATTGAATATTAGTAATATCATATTAGTTTTTTTGGATTTAAGATTTCTGCTTGTAGTGGAGTGATTGTGTGTTGATCTCGGGTTTGTCACAATATCTATTGTCTATAAGATTTTTTTTTGAATATGTTGTTAACATTAATATCATTGTTTATAATCCTCCAATTATTTGATTTTCTAGGTATTTGAACTCCTTTTCTCTATTCATTTAATTCTTACATTGATGTATGCATTAGAGTATCTAAGCACTACAAAGAAGTCATTATTTAAAAAGTTTATCTCATGTGCTATTTATTCCTCAGTATATTCATTTATTTATTTCAAGATTAGTTCTTTAGTGTTACTCATTTAGTTATTTTATCAATTACAAGTACTTTTTAGGGGGTTTTACATCATATATAAGGAATCTATTAACATGCATGTATGTTAAGTAGGAAATGATATAAATATGTGATAGGGCATTCATCTTCATTTACTGTAATGATATAAACTATGTTATAATTCGTTTATGATCTTTCAACATCTTTTTCCAACATATATGTGCCCTTTTTTCTCAATCCCTTTTGTTTTCCTTTTAAATTCATATATAAAGCACAAACACTATAGTAAGTAATCTAGTAGAAAATTGAAAACTTATCCTCATAGTTTCCATGCAACTATCTGACTAGTAAATGAATGAGAAACCATTTCTACCACATGCTACAAACTTTGGTATAATTGTAATTTATAACAAATATCAAGTACATTATCTTTCTCATACCTTTTATTTAGATAACTTTATAACTCTTCACAAATCAAAATTTTGTCTATCAAATCTTATCATTTAGATATTATCTTACTAAATTCATACACCATTTTATCAAGGATTGTTAAACACAGTGACTTGTGAACATTGAGGGTGCAACAACATATATGGATTTATATAGTTCCAAATTTCAAATTATTCTTGAATATATATATATATATATATATATATATATCAAGAATTAGTTAAATCCTTTCCAGTGATCCACACTGGCGTCCTTTTCTAGTGACCATAGCTAGCATTATACTCCTGCCTTATCTCATTTACTTATATGGAATATATTGCATTGCCATTGAATAGTTGTTAAGGACTTATATGAAAAAGTGCACTCTTGATATATTTCACTATCATCATACCCTTTTTAAGGGAGTTCTAGGTATACATCATACATACTCTATAAATAAAATATATGCCCAATAGATGATTTAGTGAAACCCTACTACGATTCATAGGAGACATCTAAAATTACGTACTTGGACACAAACTTGATGATCTAGAATACTTAGTCCAATACACTAAATATACATAAAATCTCGTTAAATACTCTACACAAAACCCCCCCTTAGGCCAATATACTAAACATACATACAATCTCATTAAATTCTATATTCAACACACCCCCTCAAGCATGATGTTGGCAGAAATACCATGAACAACTTGCCAAAATAGACATACAGACTTAAAATATAAAAACAAAACATATATCCATCCCATAGAAAAGACTACACCCCCTAAATCTCCTAAATTCAACACCCAATTATTCCCCTTGAAGTACATAATATCAACATACAAATAGACAAAAAATCAAGCATAAAATAACATCATATTTAGTAGTAATATATAATAGTAGATATCCTCATGTGACTTTATCTTACTTTATAGCATGATCATGCAGTCTAGATAGTGTTGGTACATAGTAAATAGTCAGTGTGCATAAGGGAACATGGATAAGTGACTAAATTCCTTACACCTAGACCACAAAAAGAAGGCACTGAGACAATATATGCAGAGACAAACAAACAGCTTCAAGATGATTGAATATGTTAAAAGTGAAGCTCAATAGGTAGAACAATAACACTTGCCAAAGTCATGTTCTCCTAAAGTTTCAATGTTATTTTATCTCTTCTTATAGGCCTCATCCTTTCTTGCGATCCTCCTCTTTTTATCCCCGATCACTCCAACAAACATAGAAAGAGTAGTTCAGGTGAAAAAAACATGGTTTTAGTTGGCCGAACTTACTCCCCTCAATCGAGTCACTTATAGAACCACAAATAGCGAGGATGATATCTTCAAGTAGTAAAGAAAAGATGGTAGGTACAATTAATAAGATAATGGATATGTGAACATGGAACTATGATGTATGGATGAACTATATAAGTTACAACATCGTATAGCAATAGGTACAATGTGTACATAAAGACAATTACAAACTCAGAAACTTAAGGTTGAATTATAATACAAACTTGGAAATGTCAATTTAATCTCTTCACGGTGGTCTTAGTATAATTAAATCACACATATACTAAAATGATGGAAAACCAAATGAGACAGATTCTTGAAAGAGATGGCAGCTAGGGCTTCCGTTGCGGGAGAGGGTGACCACCCATGCGATCATCGTTTCTTGAAGACGAAGGAGACGGGGACCCTTCTTCCGGTCCATCCAGCACGGTGGTGCTGGGGTCCTCAGGTTTATCTCTCAATTTCGCTTCTCATGGCCAGCAGTCGGTCGATCGCACCCACAGGGCTTCCCCTACCGCCGGCACTACGTCCATGGATTGTGACGCGCAGGATGCTACAAAACCTTTTCCCCCGCTATCGGGCCAAAACCATCAGACCACCGATCCCCAGAGCAACACAAGGCCATCCTATAAAGACACCGTCACCCAAAGATCATGGGACAATCCAAGAAACTTCATCCGGATAGATGCATATGAGAACGGCACCAACCTACTTCCTTCAGACATAGAAATCACCGCCGAGCAAGGCTTTCCTGCCTTCCGCCTCCGTCAAGAAGCCCTGGAAGACCTACTGAAACCATGGCAATACTCTGTGGTCATAAAACTTCTCTCACGAGAGATCGGATACCTAACGTTAAGAGATAGAATCAAATCTATGTGGAAACTGGTGGGGGGCTTCAACTTGATTGACGCGGCGAACGATTACTACATTGTTCAACTGCAAGCAGAAGACGATTACATTAACACTCTGGCAGGCGGGCCTTGGCCGATATTTGGTTCTTACTTAACAGTTCAAAGATGGTCTCCGACGTTCTCCCCAGACAGAGCCTCGCCTCCTAGCATCGTAGCCTGGGTTCGCATCCCTAACATGTCGATTCACCTGTACCAGGAGGTGCTTCTGCGAGAAATTAGCAATCGCCTTGGGAAAACCATTAAAGTAGACACAAACACCATGCTCCAACGGAGGGGCCGTTTCACACGCATAGCGGTGGAACTCAACATGGCAGTGCCACTCATCCCTGTGATCTGGGTTGACGATATCCGTTACAAGGTAGAGTACGAGAATATACCCTATATCTATCTCCACTGCGGAAGAGCATGTCACATTGAAAAGGACTGCAAGAAGAACATTGAAGAGGAGAATGCGGCCAAACGGGTGAGTGTGGAAACGAGATCCCTCATCCCTATCTCTACGCAGCAACACATGGCAGGTTTCTCAGAGGATATCCACGCCAAACCAGTACTGCAGAAACCAAGGAAACATCAGCCTACACACCCACAACAGAAGACGTCCCAGGGCCACAACAGGTTGCAGGGACTTGAGGTTGATCCAGAGGAAGATGAGGATGTCCACGAAATCATTGACGCTGATAAAGTAGCAGAGATAATTACTGGCGGAGGAGGAGAAGGCATCGACTGGAGCCAAAGAAAAAGGAACAACAGACCTCCCAGGAACCAAGGAACATCCAATTCTCCACGCACCCACCAACCTCCCCAAAACACACGTTCCCAGACTTCCGAGCCCTCACCGGCCTCCTCCCCTTCTTCCGACCACACAGTGGCACGACCCTCAGGCAACGAGGTTCTTCAAGGATGACCAGCGCAACCACACCCCTTCGTTTCCACTCAGTTCAATATGGGTCATCTTGGTCCGTATTATGTGTCATACAGGAGTCCGTCCAAACCGTCTGCAGGCATCCACCTTAGAAACAAAAAGGTGATCCATGCGGGGGATCCTGGATGAGCCTCTACCATAAGAAGGGGGAAATAGTCACACCTCCAGAATTTAGAGAAAGTTGCACAGGATATGGGAGCCTCCACCCTAGAAGAAGGTAATCTATGAAGGTCATGAGTTGGAACGTTCAGGGTATCTGTGACGACGATATCCAGAACAATTTGAAGAATCTTGTCAGCAGATATCACATTTCTGTAGTAGGAATCTACAAACCGCATTGCAGTGGAAACAAAGCCACCACTATAATCAACAAGATGGGCTTCCCAAACTCTCACAGGGTTGAAGCGGTAGGATTCGCCGGCGGGATTTGGGTCCTATGGAAGACGAGTACCCAAGTAGAAGTTCTCCTCTCCCACAAGAAATTCATTCATTGTCGCATAAACAACAACTTCCTCTGCACTTTCGTGTATGGAGGCACCACAAGGGGAAGTAGGAAATTCCTCTGGCACCACCTCAACCTGCTTGCTTCTGACATCGCCATGCCTTGGGTTGTTGTGGGCGATTTTAATGTGGTCATGTTCCAATCGGATAAATTTGGCAGTAGATCCTTTGACAAGACAAATAGTCAAGACTTCATTGAAGCTGCAACCTCATGTAATCTCCACAATCTCAGCACCAACGGCCCCCGTACTACCTTTAGGAGAGGCCTCCTCCACGAGAATCTAGATAGAGCTCTCGGCAATAGTCACTGGCTCGACCTTACAACATCTTCTCCAGTCTTGGTTCTTAAAAGGAATAACTCTGACCATGCCCCACTATTAGTCACCTACGTTGATCCACAACACAAAAGGCGCCCCTTCCACGGTACAACAACCAGTTGGTCCGAGACAGAAGGCTTCAAACTCTTCCTTCGGAGCAACTGGGATCCTGGATCCCCCTTTGGCGAGGTAGGAGCTGGCTTTCTACAGAAGGCGGCATCGTGGGTTGTGAAGAAGAAGGAAAGATCGGCTTGGAAACACAATTCATTGGAACCAATTCCAACTAGCTCTCAATTTCGATTACAATCTAGCAAAAAACACGGTGGATTTACAATGTCAACTGGACGAGATCCTACGAAGGGAAGAACTGGATTGGCAACAAAAGGCTCACTGTTCTTGGGTCAAGCTGGGTGATAACAATACGAAGTACTTCCATTCTATTGTTAACATGAGACGGAATAGGAACAAGATCACTCGCTTGAAGGACTCCCAAGGCAATTGGATTGAAGAAGGTGAGGACCTAAATAACCTTATCTTGTCCTTTTTCTCTAACGTCTACCAGGAAACGTCGCCCGATCTACGTCGTCACTCCAGTGGCACCTTTATCGGGAGTTTTGTTCCACCTAACGCATAAGCTTTGGAGTCACTGGCTCGGACCCCGGATAGCGACGAGATAAAGGTCTCTCTTGATTCCATGGCGCCACTGAAGGCTCCAGGCCCAAATGGTATAGCCGCATCTTTCATCCAAAAGCATTGACCTTTTCTCAAACAGCAGATTTGTGATCTTGTGCAAGGCCCCTTTGCGGGACTTCCCATTGAGCCAGGAAGCACGAACTTGACACTAATCCTCATCCCCAAAGTGCCACAACCAGAATCCTACTCGCAGCTGTGCCCGATATCCTTGAATAACGTCTGCTTGAAACTCCTATCCAAGGTCATCGCTAACAGACTGAAGCCATACCTTTCATCATGGATCTCACCTTACTAGTCCAGCTTCATGCCCAGTTGGAAAATTGGAGACAACATAGTACTTTTCCAGGAGATCATTCATTCTCTGGAATCCAAACAGAATCGAAAGCACTTCTGTGCCATCAAGCTTGATCTTATGAAGGCTTTTGATAAGCTAAGTTGGCCCTTCATTGCTGATACTCTCTCCAGAACACATATTCCCAGCAACCTTGCACACATAATCATGCAGATCATCACCTCAGGTATGACTTCAGTTCTCTGTAATGGGGAGGAAATAGGTTCTTTCAAACCGACCTGTGGTGTGAAGCAAGGAGATCCCCTCTCTCCATACCTCTTTGTCCTTTGCCTGGAGCGTTTAAGCCAATTGATCAAAGAAGAAACTTCTCTAGTCCACTGGAAACCTGTTCGTTTAACTAGACAAAAGCTCGCCTTCACCCACATCAGCTTCGCAGACGATATCATCCTCTTCGGTGAAGCCTCTTCTCGCCAGGCAAACACTATCAACCGACATCTCTACCGCTTCATCCAAGCTTCAGGTCAAGTTCTTTCCCATGGAAAATCCTCGATTTTCTTCTCTTCTAACACCCCACGGCACATAAGAGCAGAGGTCAGCAGAGCATTAGATATCAAGGAAACCTATGACCTGGGAAGACACTTAGGCATTTCGATCATCCACAAGAGGAAAAGCAAGGACCATTACCAATATCTGATCGACAGGATCTGCTCACAGATTAATAGCTGGCAGAACAGATTTCTTTCAATGGCAGGTAGAGTCACTTTGTCAAAGTCTGTACTATCCGCCCAATCTTGCTACACAATGCAATCCACTCTGCTACCTACCTCCACTTCGGACAGAATAGACCAATTGATTCGAAACTTCATATGGAGCATAACGCAGGACACCAAGAAACTGCACTTGGTTGCCTGGAAGCACATTACCAAACCACTTCACAGAGGTGGCCACGAAGTGAGAACAACAGCAGGTTCCAACAAAGCTCTATTAGCAAAGATCGCATGGGAGTACATACAGCATGGCCCAGCACCCTAGACATAACTCATTCATGCCAAATATGGCAGGCAAAGCTCTGTAACTACCTATGGCTCACACACCTGGAGGGGGATCAAAATGCTTTTACCTCTCATTCTGAACAATTCATCTATGACTACAATCTCAGGCGATAAAACAAATGTCTGGACAGACCTCTGGGTCGGTGATGGAGCCGCCCCTACCCTTAAGGTGAACCTCACGATCCCTGATGATATCAGAGACATGAAAGTGTCATGCCTCGTATCTGACTTCGGAGAATGGGATACGAGCTTCATCAATTTCTGGTTTGACGATCCCTCAGCACACGCCATTGCCCTCATGCCACCTCCGAGTCAATCGTATGGAGAGGATAGTAGAGTATGGCTACCCTT
This sequence comes from Alisma plantago-aquatica, assembly GCA_963693085.1. Lineage (NCBI taxonomy): Eukaryota > Viridiplantae > Streptophyta > Magnoliopsida > Alismatales > Alismataceae > Alisma > Alisma plantago-aquatica. The sequence goes on along the minus strand of OY856409.1, from coordinate 565,573,055 downwards.
TGTAGACGGTGCTTTCTCCTCTAACTCAGCTTACAAGATCATCATGAACTTCACCAAAACTACTAGCATAGCCTGCTATAGCTCTATCTGGGGTTTGAAGACTCAGCAACGAATTAAAACCACCATGTGGCTACTTCACCATGACAGGCTTCTCACCAATGAGATAAGGATCAGGCGCCATCTCACACAAGACTCATCATGCGAGAAGTGCCAATGTCCTCTAGAGGATACACTCCATGCCATAAGAGACTGTCCGTAGGCGAAGGCAGTGTGGACCCAACTGCTACCTCCTGACGCAACACATTTCTTCACTCTCGATTCCACCAAGGACTGGATCTCATATAACTTGAAGATCCTTAGTCGGATACCCAATTGGGGTGTCTACTTTGCAACAGCCTGCTGGTGGCTCTAGAAAACCTGAAACCTCCACATCTTTGAGAAAAAGTCTTTACCTCCATCATTGATCGTCACTCATTGTAGAGCGGCGATAACCACAACTGACCAGGCTTTCAATATCCCCCCGTCACCTCCCCCAGTATGACCCCTGAGTACCAAAAGCTTTCCCATCACTCCTCATTCCTTCATAATCCATGTGGATACGACTCTCAACAAAGAGGTAGGCATGTGTGCTACTAGTCTGATCGTCAAAGACCTGCAAGGTGCCTGGCTCCATGCTCAATCTCAACGTTCTCCCAGCATAGACCCGATGAGAGGAGAACTGATGGCCATCAGAGAAGCTCTGCTATGCTCAAAACATGAAGGTCTTAACTCTGGAATCCTGATCACAGACTCACGGAATGCCACAAACTGGATTAAGGGCCTTGAAGCACCCCACCCAGATATGTCCTCCTGACCAAGGCCATCCAACTCCTATGTGTTGAACGCCCACTCTTCAAGGTGGTGTTTCAGCGAAGAAGCCAGAATAAGCTAGCTGACTGGCTAGCCAAGCAGTGCCTAAAACAACCTGACGACTCATGCTCATGGGCTACCTGCCCGGCCACCCTTCTGTCATCTTACCAGGAAGATCTTCAGGATTTCAATAGAATTTTTATCCCGCTCTCGGTCACTATGTAATCCTAGCTACCTTTTGGTATGTTCCAAAAAAAAATGAGACAGTAATAAAATGATACAGTCTAAACAAAATGAGATAGAAAATAAGATGCACTTCAACAAATTACAACTAGCATTCATTATGTGGTGATCATAGACACTACAAATTACACATAATGATATTTGTTAGCCTCCTCTTAAATGCCCAAACATAGGCTACATGCATGATGGTTGATATGTGGATGTGACCCTTGCTTTAGTTAAATGACTACTAATCAATCACATATTTTAGATTGAGGAGGTTATGTGATATTTCACATGCACAAGTGTAGCATTTGTTTTTTAAAGTGAAACATATATGGATGTATTCACTCAACATCATATGAAACAAGCGTGTATGGCTAGTTCCTCCACCAACATGCGACCACTCAAAATATTTTGCTAATGACTTACACGTAGTTATTGATAAGTGAGGAGAAACCATAATAAGAAACCAAGGAGAAGTGAATATTGGTAGTACCATATTACAAACATCTCTTCTGACACAATCAACTTCATGTTGGATAAAAAAAAATTTATTTGTACAACCAAGGAAAATGACATTTAGTTCTATAATAATTAAATGATAAATTAGAAACCTTACATATCCGTATATGATAAAAAAATGCATGGTAATTTGAAATGTGGGATTATGAAAAGTTAAAAGTATAAATTGACAAGAAACATGAAATTAAGAAATGAAGGTGTTACGACCCCACCTTCTGGTAACCCCCAATTAAGGGAGACCGAGAGGTCGAAGTTGTACCCATAATTTCCGAATCAAAGGTTCCGCATTTAACCAAGAACAATTATTAAATTTTAACAGACTAAACTGGAAAGTTGTAAGAAAAATAAACTTTTACATACCTTTTTGAAAACTTGGATCTCTAAACTTTATCCACTTATGGATTCTACTCTAACTAATCCTCCTTGTATTTTAGTTCATGTATTTCACAATATGATGATTTACTATTTGTCCTTTTGGCTTGTACCTAAAACGCCGACAAACAAAACATCGGTCATCCGAAGCTGGTATGTGGGGGAAACAATACATGTGCAACTATGATAACAACGTAATCATTCAATTAATCATTTAACAACCAAGATTATATTTTAAATATAACTCTGCGATCCATGAGTACCCTATCCTCTGTGCTATCCCTGTAGTGGACCTGGATACTACCTTCCTTATGGTAGATCCCCATTAAACCCCTCATGGTCCCACCTATAGGTGAACCAGTTTCTAGGTTTGAGTCACATGGCACTACTCATAAGTATCCCACTCCTTAACTCATGGCATGCTAATGGGTCTCATGGCACTACACTTGGTAGCCCAATTTCTAACCCACGATAACCTAGACCTTACTCTAGGTTACCCCTTTTTAGCCTTTACAAGCCATAGAGGTGGACCCGGATCTAGCCAGTTATACATGTATATTCATAGTGATAGTCATAGTCACTCTATAGTTGCTTGAAATAAGAGCATCCAACAGTTATTTCAAGCCATGAGGGAAACATCGATAAAATCCTCAAAAAACTAGTCGGGATAATCATAAGCGTAACCACATACCTGACTTGATGATTTCACAAGAATTAAGCAATTCCAACCAAGAAAGAAATCCAAGCAAGCAATTCAACATAATTCATGAAAAGAATATGTACTCTATTTATTACACACTCTATCAAGAATCTACTTTATTGACTTGGATTCACTTTCTAGGGTTTCTAATCTGAATTAAGGTTTCATTAATCTTCATTAGGGTTTCTTAGATCCATTTCTCAAACTTTATCCCTTTTAGGTCAACAAACCCTAAAATACTCTTTTCTACTCATATAAACCCTAATTGCTCAAATTATCCATTTTAATAGTCTTTTATACCCAAATTGACTTAGGATCATCATATCCCTATTTATTCATGGATTTGAACAATTAAAACAATTAAAAGACATATTCACCTAAATTAGTGTTTTCAAGCTCATTAATGCATATTCATGCACAAAACCCTAAATTAAGCCAATTACATAGAAAGATCATCTTTTTAGATCTTATCTTCACTTTCATCAATAACAGGTTAATATTGGCTTGAATTATCCAATGAACAACCTTAAATCCATCCATCATCAAATCTAAGGGTTTTTCATTAATTACATCCTTAAAGATGATAACTTTATGTACTTTTCAAAATTCAATTATATTTATGCACATAATCTCTAAATTAAACTAATTACATGCAAAGTTCATCCTTTTCGATCTTAATGTACCTTTTTACAATTAATAGGTTAATATCAACTTTAATCGCCATTAAACTCTACCAATTACATTAGTCATATCAAAGTAGAGTTTCTTAATCTTTAATTTATTAAAGTTGATAACTTGCACTACTTTTTGAATACATGTAAAATTAGACTTCAAACATAATTTCTTTGTATTCCTCTCATTTTGAGGATCAATTTTCATATAAGACTTGTTTTAATCCGAGTTTCCTGGAATTAATTATGATTTTAGCAAAAGTTACCTTTCTGAACCAATGGCATGTTGCCACGTCGTCCAGTTCATGCGACGTGCTTGCAAATTGGAAAACATAACTGAGTTACATTTTTACCCTCACTTAAGCAACCCGCTCTGCACAGCGCAGAGGGGTAGAACCATCAAATAGGTTGGATCTTCTTCAACCTCCAGCTTGCGCAAACCAGTCGCCCTAGCTGCCAAGGGCGTGGCTCCAGCTCCATCCCTGGACCCCGACGGTGACCATGAATTGTATCTTCCTCTCGAACAGCCCCATTCACAACCCTCCAGGCCCTGCCCCACGGCCAGGATGGTCAGGCATGCGGGCTTTTTACCCCCGATCTGCAGTCGTGTTGCAGTCTTCCTGTTGGTCCCGCGTGAAGGTGCGGGCAAGGGGGTGATGGCCGATCTCCCCAGAGTCGTCGTGGGTTCATTCCTCACTGATCAAGATCGGTTAAAAGCTTCTAGTGGTGCCATGGCCACGCTGCTCCTCTACCTAGGGTTTTGAGAAAAGAAGATGTATAAGAAGAGAGAGATGAGATAGGAAGGGATGCATGAATCTCCTTGGGCTCGACGCAGAGGTCCTAACCTTTTATATAGGAGGGTACTAATCCCTAGGTGGGTTATATCATGAGTTACCAAGCCCTTTTCTCAAAAGAAACTCTTTTCCTTCAATGTGAAGTAAGTTTCTCTCTCTCCTATTTATCTTTTTAGATATTCCTTCTTCTTTAGATATTAAGATTTTAAAAACCATCCCTCTTATTGCTTTTTAAACCATTGGCATGAAATTCTATTTTCATTTAATAGAAAATCACTTCCTTTTTCACAATGCCACCAAAATCATTAATAATGTGTCATATTATCTTTTTATTTTGCAATTTTGGTATTTTATCTTTCTTTCCTCTTTATTGGGGTTCCTTGGACCCTAAGAAACTCCAAGATTTCGAAATTACTTTTTAAGGATACTTATTATCCTTCTAGATGCATCTAAATGCATTATTCTTCATTATCATGTATATTTCTTATTAAAATATTTCTTTTTGAGGATTTCTCTTTATTTCTCTTTTATTTTCCTCATTGGTATTCCTTTTATCATTATAAATCCTTGGGATACGAAATTCCACAAAGGATAACTCAGTTATACATCTTTTCATTTGTTTCCAACATTTTAACATTGTTTTCAATTTCTTTCTTAATAAAGAAATATTTAATTGATCTTTTCTTTTCTTATTGCACTCTTTATGCAACTTTGGATTTATTGGAACCCAAGGAACCCAAGAGGCACGAAATCCCTCTTTGGATTTGCCTTGTAGAGGTTTCCATCTCATTCTTTTCTCAAATATTCAATTATTCATTCACTAATTGAATTTTCTTATTATTTGGGCCCAATAGCCAATAAAGCCCACAACACAAACATCAAGGCTATTGTAAACAAAATCCATTTATGCCAAATATATTATATCATTATTTGTTCAAATATCCTTAATATGAGAAAATTACATTTCTCACCAAATAAACCCAAAAAAATTTGGGGTTGTAACATCCTTCCCCTCTTATAGGAATTTTGTCCTCAAAATTCTATTAAGCAAACAAATAATTCAAGATAAGACTTTTCCATGTCCATCATTGGCCCCTATGTGGCTTTACCTTACTCATGGCGCTTCCAAAGAACCTTTATCATCACATATTCTTTTCTCTGAGTTCTCTCATTCTGGCATCTATAAACTGCACAGGTGGACTCAGGCCATTTCAGCCTCCCTTGGGCTCACTAGGTTCATTTCTTAGCACATGGTTGGGGTACCTCACATAGTGATCTAAATTGGACACATGGAACTCATCACACATTACTTTATCATGAGGGGTAAGATCAAACTTAACCTTCTCCATCAAACTGTGTCAAAAGAACCCATGCATCGGGGACTCAGCTTTCTTAGCTATAACTTAGAGGGGTCAGATTTTTATGTCACATATTCTCCCACAGTGAATTGCATGTCAGTCTACTTTGCATCTGCTCATGACTTTCGTCATCTCTAGGCTCCTTTCAGCCATTGCATGATCAAAGCGACTTCATTTACACGCACTGTGGTCTTTTTCTAACCATCACGTGGTCCTTTCACCAACATCACCTTACTGAAGTGGTGACCGACACAACCTCCCTTACAGAGCTTCTTTAAATCCTAATACTAGCTATGGTGGTTATCTTCACATCTTTCATAGGACAAGAACTGTCTCTAGTTGTCACCCTGAACGAGCACACATGCTCTCATCAGACCCTTTAGTCTGGATCATACTAACTGTTAGTTAGGGGTGATAAACTGTACTAACATAGAGTTCTTTATGTACCTTCTTCCATCTTATGGAAGTAACCCTTTAGGTTATACTCAAGAACTTTTGAATTCATCGTATGGTGTAGTTGAACCATCTCTCTCATATGTAGTTCAACCTGATCTGTTCCTTGAGAGTACTCTTTCTTTCTCATGTCATCTAGGTAAGGCGATCTACCATAACCCACAATGCATCTTGACCTTCCTTGGTCTAGAGGAGACTTATCACAACATCCGTAGTGATGAACTCCCATTCCATCTCGGGAACTCTTTATCCTCTATATCAATGCATTGGGTTACCGATGTTCATCCTTCACCTTTTGTCACGCATGGCAACATACCACATGTAGCCTCATCTTCAAGATCCATAGTAATCCTACCACTCATTATCTCAGTAGTATCATGGTGTATGGTGATCTTAAAATCACGATTTCCTGTCTGTCATGATTCCTTAAGATAGATTCCTCAGAAACCCTAAACCACTCTCATCAGGGTTTCATCACCTTCCTATCCAAAGTGTGCATTGGAGGTTCTACAACCATCCCTTCATTGCATCAAGGACTAGACTGGCTAATCCAAACAACCATTAACTTTTTCAACATAACTCATTACATCGGAGTGTTATCCAAATACATCTCCTTTCCAAACTAAGTGTTAGCCTAACAACCTCTTCTAGCCAAACTAGGTAGTTATATCTCAACCAGAGCATCCATTACCACTTCACATCCTTAGGTATTAGGTAACATTGAAGGTATACACTTCCATGTATTTCACTTATCATCTCACCTCAACTCTATGTCTATCTTCATTAAGAACACTCTCTGATTTCATCATCATGGTGATCAGACTCAACCTGGTATAACGTGTAAGTTCCACATAGCTCCTGATAAAAACATCCTTATAAGATGACTACCTTATTTCTCTTTAAGGTTTGCAAACCATCCATGTATCATTCACTTTACCAGGGCATGTTATCCTCTCTATCCTTATACCTCGTAGCAACGTTCCAACTCACGTCATCTTTTATCCTTGGTGTATGGCATGCGTACTATCCTATTTCTCACTCCCATAACAAGAAGAAATAAGCATTTGGCGGCCGTCCAAATACAAAGTTCTTCCTTTTCCAAGAGTAGAGATGGTACATCCCACCTTGCCAATACACCTTCAAATCTATGTTGAAACGTGCCACAAAGGTCTCTACATCACAAACATCATGATATCAAAGTTGCTTCCATGGAAAACTGGTCTCGAACCTATTTGGGTTACCACACAATCCTTGGTCATTTCCTCCAGGTCTATAGGGTGCTGGCACTTTTGGAGTCATCCCTCTTACCTTATGCATTCAGAGAGTGCCCTACTCATCTGCCCTTTGGGTCCCATGAGTTCATGAAGGTGATCAATCTCCTAACCCATGGCCCTTAGACAATGATAGATGTTACCTCTCGACCCTATGGTTAGGTGCAACTAGGGAATTAGGAAAATCCTACTTCCATCGGTCTTATCCCTACCTGACCCTAGGATAGACTTAGGATTCTCCATTTATAGTACATGTCCAACTTAGAAACTTTCCCAAGCCTTCATCATCTCTCTTTGTATACATGGGCTGACATCCATCCTTTCATAGGGGTCATGGTGACTTGTCTACCTTGGTCAGGCCCCTTACCGATTACCTTCATGGTAACACATCCACATACATTTAGATATGGATATCTATGGGTCTACATGTTCATTTTTATACCATGTACTTTTCACTTAGCTTCTCAAGATCCTATGAGACCTCTTTAGGTTACCTTAAACCAACAAAACTGGTATGCACCCTACAAAAGGGTCCCTCTCCCAAGATGGGAAGAAACTACAGCAAGGTCACAAACATCCTTAGGGTTTACATCCATATGAGCATGCCTAACCCAGCAGCTGCTAAGGCACAAGTGGACCACTGACTAACCATGCTAGGTCATACTTGTTCTGATTCCTCAGCATTGGATCAAGATCATACCTTCCCTCATCCTCAACTTAGCTGTGAGGGGTTCATAGAACATACCTTAAACTTAAGGGGCTTCCCTTTTCCTCTATACATGAGGAGTACCATGCTCGAAACTATAGCAACTTAATTCTCGTCATGAGCATCAGGTATACTGCTTCCCCTCTTAGACCTAGGAACCCTAGGTTCACTTTTTGGGTGTCCAACTGCATGCTCAACCTCTTAACCACAAACCAAACATGTATCGGGTCATCCTTTTTCCTCGATCGACACTTTAATGTGGAGTCTTCCTCGGGGACAAAAAACAAGGTACAAGGCCTCATAACCTGTTACTAAACCTCTCCAAGGCATACAGAACTTCTTCTTCCTTTCTCAGAAGGTAAACACTTATACCATAGGAACAGAGGTGCCAGAAGTCGCATCCTCTCTCTAGGGTTTGGTTCCTCCCATGGCAACCAAGACATCATCAACCTCTAGGGATCAAGCATGTGGTGACCACTATCATCCACTTAGGTCGCATCATCCTCAACTCCTGACTTCTCCTCGTATCTCGGAGTCTAGGATTCCAACCTTCTTGCTGGGTTTCCTGCTCTCTCTCTAGAGCTAACCCTACAACCAATCTCACCATTAGAGGTCCTCTCTTCATGAAGGATCAACCTCGAAAGCATGCCCTTACCTGGATGAAGCCTATGTTCAACTTATGTTCGCTCAAGGTTATCCATAGTTCTATATGCTTATTTCATAAGCCATCCTTCATACTCTCCTGGTCAGGGTTTCAACCTATTGCTCATACTACTAACGTACCATGTGTGCATGCTATGACCTATTCGCATAAGCCCATAGGGTTTCTACAGGTCCTTCACTAACATCATCATCGAAGGAGTTATCCTTTACTCTAACATGCACAACCCTTCCCTGGGTTGGGTTGCCAAAGGTGCTAGGTCACCCATGGATCATATGGCATCCCAAACACATGTCCTTTCAAACAACCAGTCTATTGTGATATCTATTCACCACTTCATCTCTCTCTAACCAACACTTAGGGTTAGGGTTATCATCATCCTCAGAGGATGTGCCATGTCTCTACTTGCAATGAAGATCTCTATCTCCAAGACTGACTTTCTTTCCTTATCCTCCTGACACGAAGGTCTAGCCTCAGGTCTCTCCTGAGGGTAGGACAACTTATGTTATACGACCTAAGCATGTATCTATTCTTTAGTTTACGCTTACTCTATCAAGCTTATGTCCATGACATCTTAATTACATGCTTTTCATTAATTCGATGGAGGATTCCTTAGACCTTATTAATCTTACCCATACCTCAAGAGGGTGAGGAGAAGAGGGAAAACCCTAATCCATAAGGTCCTTAATAGAATTTGTGATGAGAAGGGATGAATAAGATGAGAAAGTCCTAAAGGTATCTTATTTCGATTCATACCCTAAGACTTTGGCCATGTAGTTACACGGATCCGGGAGTCCTCGTATTCCGACTAGCGGTGCGGAGGAAAATATTGCCAGCCCCCAGGCGTGATCCTTTTCTAGACACCTCCGTCTTTCAGATAATCCTCTAATAACTCCTTGGGTTCTATGGATTTGTAAAATTTAATAATTATTAATGGTTAACTGAGGAACCTACGCTCTGATACCAAATGTTACGACCCCACCTTCCGGTAACCCCTATATAATGGAGACCGAGAGGTCAAAGCCGTACCCATAATTTCTGGATCAAAGGTTCGACATTTAACCAAGAACAATTATTAAATTTTAACAGACTAAATTGGAAAGTTGTAAGAAAAATAAACTTTTGCATACCTTTTTGAAAACTTGGATCTCTAAACTTCTATTCACTTATGGATTCTACTCTAACTAATCCTCCTTGTATTTCACTTCATGTATTTCACAATATGACGATTTATTGTTTGTCCTTTGGCTTGTACCTAAAACGCCGACAAATAAAACTTTGGTCAGCCAAAGTTGGTATGTGGGGGAAACAATACATGTGCAACTATGATAACAATGTAATCATTCAATTAATCATTTAACAACCAAGATTACGTTTTAAATATAACTCCGTGATCCATGAGTACCCTATCCTCTGTGCTATCCCTGCAGTGGACCTGGATACTACCTTCCTTATGGTAGATCCCCATTAAACCCCGCATGGTCCCACCTATAGGTGAACCCGTTTCTAGGGTTGAGTCACATGGCACTACTCATAAGTAGCCCACTCCTTAACTCATGGCAGGCTAATGGGTCTCATGGCACTACACTTGGTAGCCCAATTTCTAACCCACGATAACCTAGACCTTGCTCTAGGTTACCCCTTTTTAGCCTTTACAAGCCACAGAGGTGGACCCAGATCTAGCCAGTTATACATGTATATTCATAGTGATAGTCATAGTCACTCTATAGTTGCATGAAATAAAAGCATCCAACAATTATTTCAAGCCATGAGGGAAACATCGATAAAATCCTCGAAAAACTAGTCGGGATAATCATAAGCGTAACCACATACCTGACTTGATGATTTCACAAGCATTAAGCAATTCCAACCAAGAAAGAAATCCAAGCAAGAAATTCAACATAATTCCTGAAAAGAATATGTACTCTATTTATTACACACTCTATCAAGAATCTATTTTATTGACTTGGATTCACTTTCTAGGGTTTCTAATCCGAATTAAGGTTTCATTAATCTTCATTAGGGTTTCTTAGATCAATTTCTCAAACTTTATCCCTTTTAGCAACAAACCCTAAAATACTCTTTTCTACTCATATAAACCCTAATTGCTCAAATTATCCATTTTAATAGTCTTTTATACCCAAATTGACTTAGGATCATCATATCCTTATTTATTCATGGATTTGAACAATTAAAACAATTAAAAGACATATTCACCTAAACTAGTGTTTTCAAGCTCATTAATGCATATTCATGCACAAAACCCTAAATTAAGCCAATTACATAGAAAGATCATCTTTTTAGATCCTATCTTCACTTTTATCAATAACATGTTAATATTGGCTTGAATTATCCAATGAACAACATTAAATCCATCCATCATCAAATCTAAGGGTTTTTCATTAATTACATCCTTAAAGATGATAACTTTATGTAATTTTCAAATTTCAATTATATTTATGCACATAATCTCTAAATTAAACTAATTACATGCAAAGTTCATCCTTTTCGGTCGTAATGTACCTTTTTACAATTAATAGGTTAATATCAACTTTAAACTCCATTAAACTCTACCAATTACATTAGTCATATCAAAGTAGAGTTTCTTAATCTTTAATTCATTAAAGTTGATAAGTTACACTACTTTTTGAATACATGTAAAATTAGGATTCAAACATAATTTCCTTGTATTCCTCTCATTCTGAGGATCAATTTTCATATAAGACTTGTTTTAATCCGAGTTTCTTAGAATTAATTACGATTTTAGCAAAAGTTACCTTTCTAAACCAATGGCATGTTGCCACGTCCTCCGGTTCATGCGACGTTGCTTGCAAATTGGAAAACATAATCGAGTTACATTTTTACCCTCACTTAAGCAACCCGCTCTGCATAGCGCAGAGGGGTAGAACTGTCAAATAGGTTGGATCTTCTTCAACCTCCAGCTTGCGTGAACCAGCCGCCCTAGCTGCCAAGGGCGCGGCTCCAGCTCCATCCCTGGACCCCGACGGTGACCAGGAATTGTATCTTCCTCTTGAACAGTCCCCTTCGCAACCCTCCAGGACCTGCCCCACGGCCAGGATGGCCGGGTGTGCGGGCTTTTTACCCTGACCTGCAGCCGTGCTGCAGACTTCCTGCTGGTGCTACGTGAAGGTGTGGGCAAGGGGGTGATGGCCGCTCTCCCCAGAGTCGTTGTGGGTTCATTCCTCACTGATCAAGATCAGTTAAAAGCTCCTAGTGGTGCCATGGCCACGCTGCTCCTCTACCTAGGGCTTTGAGTGAAGAAGATGTAGAAGAAGAGAGAGATGAGATAGGAAGGGATGCAGGGATCTCCTTGGGCTCGACCCAGAGGTCCTAACCTTTTATAGAGGAGGGTACGAAGCCCTAGGTGGGTTATCCATGAGTTACCAAGCCCTTTTCTCAAAAGAAACTCTTTTCCTACAATGTGAAGTAAGTTTCTCTCTCTCCTATTTATCTTTTTATATATTCCTTCTTCTTTATATATTAAGATTTTGAAAACCATCCCTCTTATTGCTTTTTAAACCATTGGCATGAAATTCTATTTTCATTTAATAGAAAATCACTTCCTTTTCACAATGCCACCAAAATCATTAATAATGTATCATATTATCTTTTTATTTTGCAATTTTGGTATTTTCTCTTTCTTTCCTCTTTATTGGGTCTCCTTGGACCCTAAGAAACTCCAAGATTTCGAAATTACTTTTTAAGGATGCTTATTATCCTTCTAGATGCATCTAAATGCATTATTCTTCATTATCATGTATATTTCTTATTAAAATATTTCTTTTTGAGGATTTCTCTCTATTTCTCTTTTATTTTCCTTATTGATATTCCTTTTATCATTAGAAATCCTTGGGATACGAAATTCCATAAAGGATAACTCAATTATACCTCTTTTCACTTGTTTCCAACATTTTAACATTGTTTTCAATTTCTTTCTTAATAAAGAAATATTTAATTGATCTTTTCTTTTCTTATTGCACTCTTTATGCAACTTTGGATTTATTGGAACCCAAGGAACCCAAGAGGCACGAAATCCCTCTTTGGATTTGCCTGCTAGAGGTTTCCATCTCATTCTTTTCTCAAATATTCAATTATTCATTCACTAATTGAATTTTCTTATTATTTGGGCCCAATAGCCAATAAATCCCACAACACAAACATCAAGGCTATTATAAACAAAATCCATTTATTCCAAATATATTATATCATTATTTGTTCAAATATCCTTAATATGAGAAAATTACATTTCTCACCAAATAAACCCAAAAAAAATTGGGGTTGTAACAGAAGGCATATCATGTAAGCTCTTACAATTTCTACAACATGTGCTCAACCACCTATCTTATACTTTCATGTGGATACGTCAATACCATCTAAGACATGTATATGTATTTTTAGAATTGTGCATATAAGATGCATGATATTTTATAGATGTCAACGATCCCCTCTTAGATGTCAATTTTGACCCACCCCAACAAAGTGCATTCCAAGACCTGACACATGAAGGCAACTCAACCCCATTTTATGTAAAACAACATGGATTTCTATCTCGAGACTGCCCCTGGCTAGTGTCAGGTAGACAATTTTTATGGCATTGTAGAGTGATATTGGTTGTTATAAAAACAATTACATTCTATTCTTTTATTTATCTAATAAACTACAATTTATCATTTCTAATAGGTGAGAGGTTTATTTAGCTAAATAAATTGAAAATCTATAGTAACAATGAGATCTCTTGATGTGTCAATCTAGATAAGTCAATAAATAAATTGTAATGTTATATTTTCAATGTCAGGTGAGGTCATGACTTCACCAGACCCCAATATAGATATGTTATTGTAGGATGAGAAAAGAAGTTACTAATGGGAGGGGGTTCATATGGCATGATTCATTGAGTTTGTTTTATAGATTGGGTAATAGTTTGATTGAATGTTGTCTCATTGGTTGATACTCAAATGTATGAATAGCATAAACTTGACCGAGTAGTGGGAACTAAAAGAATAAAAAAAGAAGAGTGTTGGACAACAAACATGTTGGACCATGACTTGATATTAAAAATAAAATAAAATCAATATCTAAAAGGGTATCCAATAGGTAGATATCACAAAAATATGATATTTTGAATTCCTCAAACCAATATGCACAAAGTTAGAAGATATAGGCAAACTGGTTAGCTTATACAGTTTCCTACCTTGTTTTTCTTCAATCCAAAAGTTATTAAATCCTAGCCAATCAGTTAGATACTCTAGTAGTCTAGCTAGATTTATTTTGAGCAACTACTTACAAAACATATGTGTTTATCTATTCTATTAGCCCTCTGGTGGTCATCTACAACCCATGATATCCTAGTCATTGTATCCAAACTTTCTTATATGCCCAACTCAGTGTTCTCAAATTCCCATCACGAAGCTTCTCATGTAGTTTTGCCACCTCTCTAAACCACATATGTTTATGCACTCCAATTATTCCATCTTGTCTACATATGTAGTGCATATGGTTACATACACAACATATATGCAGCTCTTTTTGTATAAATACTATGTGTTTGTATTTTATTATTAGTTATGTTGTTTAATCATTTAGTTTACTATTTATGCATACAAACACACACCAAAATAAACATATATGTATACATATATACGTATGTGTAACATATTATACATGTATATGTGTTTAGTTACATATTTATATATATAATTTAATATTTATAGTTCAAATATATATATATATATATATATATATATATATATATTCTTTATCTAAATAATTTATGAAAACAAGACAATACTACATCTGCCCCACATATGTCCCTGCATATACTTAATGCATCACCCTGCCAAGACATATACTACTTTTCATAACACTGCCCTTACTAGTTGTTTTGATGGTTTGAAGAGTAAATGTGAATAGAAATGTTTTCTAGACGTATGATTAGTTTTCCGATCCATGTATCTACCATTACTCTACCTACAAAAAAATCTAATTGATCTACTTGTCCCTTAGAAAATCATCTAGAAAGAGTGACATGTATAGACAACCCATAGGAAATGGTTAGACAGCCAACTAGAAATACACTAAAAAAGATTGTGGATCGATCTTCATCCATTGAAATGGCCCACAAGACTTGTACTTTTATGAGCCAATATATATCCACTCCGTGAACCTATTATATGGTTCACAACCCTAGCCATAATTGTGATAGAAAATTACAAGGCCCAAAGTTCTACATAGAGACATGCTTCACTAGATATGTGGCCAATGATTGGTGTCACCGACTAGAGGGTAGATTTACAAACCAAATACCTTCTTCATCACACTTTTACTATTTTTAGGAAGCTATTTTATTCCTACTTCATGATCATGAGTAGATGTAGTTCTGCTACTAGGATGTGCAATTGGTATGTGTGAAACCATCATTTATTATTATTTTGAATGGTTAATCACCAAACATCATGTTCGTAAGGTTAATAACTATTATAACCATGTGAAACTGACTAACAACGTTGATAATTTTATATTTTTGGGTTTGATTCTATTGCATATACCATGTGAGAGTGGCTTATAAATTGATAATTTTATGTTTTTTATTTTAATGCTACTATAGATAACCTGATCCCTAGGTGATGGATATGTGATGTCCCAAACTTCACCACCTTGTGAGGAGACTGGTATCTATCTCTTATCAAATCATCGGTTACATTTAAAAATTGAAGTGTTAATTGATCTAGTAACTCGATTTGTATATATTAGGATCGTTGAGTGAGAAAGATGGAATTAGGTATGTGGGATGGAACCTCCATCTTAGTTCCTTTATTAATTTGAAAACCAAAACCCAGTTCATACTTCTTAATCATCATAGTTTAATTGAACAAACCATCAATCAATACCATTCATTTCATAGTCTTAGGTTTATTTATCAATCTAATAATTCTTCATCACTTTTTCACTTGGGATTTGATCCTATATATTATTGTGGTAAGAATCCAATGTTTACAACTGAGTTTGTCATACTACTTCGAAGGATAAAGTTAGAATTCAATATCTTAATGAACTTAGAGTATACATAAGTCATATTAAGTTTTGACATTATTATGGGGACAACAATATTTTGAATTGATTAGTTATATTAAGGTTAAATAGAAAATTTGCTTTAATTGCTATTTTAATTGTTTGTCTACTTGGATTTATATTTTTTCATAGATTACTAATACTCTTTTGTATCTGTCTCTTCAAGATTTGGTTCTAATTTATAACCCTTTGGGTGACTGGGAACCACAAATAGACATCACCTACTACAAAATATATAAGAAGCCCCATTTAGATCACCGATGCATTTATTTCCATAATTACTTTCAACTATAAACAAGTCCTTTTACTTATAGACAAGTAGTTCAAGTTTTCACGTGCAATTCTTGTATTCGTAGTTTTTATTTTCAAACTGGTGCTTTTATTTCTCAGTATCGTTTGGTGATCTTATTTGTTAAGTGCACTTTGGGGATTTCTCTATGATTTTCACAACCTTTGGTTGTAATGAGATTGCTCTCGCAATTTCCACCATGTTAGAATGATCAATCAGTGTTGCTAGCTACTAGGGTTTCCACTATGATTCATAGGAAGTGATAGTGTGTCAAGAGAGTGGATTTCTATCATATTATTAGGTATTTATATTGTCATTTCTTGTATCTTTATTGAGCCATCATAGAATTTTTCAAGAAAATAAAATGAGTAGATCGATGATTTGGTAGGATGATTGGAGAGGCGTAGGGAAGTCTTCTTGGTGTAGCACCATCATATCAAATATTGTTTGCTCTATCTATTCGTGCATTACTTCTACACTTGTTGCTCCCCCAATATCCATTGTGAGATGATGCCAGTGGTAGTGGTAGAAGTTGTTTCTTCCACCTGTCTAACATCATGTTACTCTTCCTTCTCTACTCCTATTCTCTATTACTCTTCCTCCTCACTATCAATTCTCTACCATATGTTATAAATTAGTGTTTAGTTCTATAAATACAAGTACGTTTACTACCTAGCCATGATGAATGATAGTATGGGACATTATTATAAGAGGAAAAGATATCTAGTGCACCAACGACTATCTCCATGTCCACTACTCCATTTTTTTCCTTTCTATGATAATTAACACATTGTGAAGATGGGGTCTCCCCTCACATCTCCTATCATCACCCCTTTCCTCCTTACCATCATCTAAACAACATGTCATAATAGGATCGATTTTAGAAACCAATTCCCTTGATGTAGTTTCAACAAATGTGAAAGTCATTGTAGAGGCTCTTCTGCTCTGAGCTTCCCATTTAAAAATACTTTTTTTCTTCAAGCTAGCTGAGATTGTGTTATATCAATGGACTTGATGTGCCTTTTAAGGTTTCATGACATAAATTCTAGGTTTTAATAGGTACACTACATATGATATTTTTTAGAATTCATATGTTTAGAGCATAGACATGCAACTTGAATGAGAAAGGCATTGTGCACTAGTCTGTAGGCAAAACTGGAAATATAATTGTGTCAACCTGATAGATCAATATGTTGTAGATATGTGCTGAGATTGATATTTATACCATGAATATTGATCAATCTTGGAGGTCGATAGAAATTCCACCGATCTTCATGATTTTGAGTTATATTCCTGAAATTTGCAATAAAACTCAATCAGAACTCAGTATTTGGTTTTTGAGTATAAAATGGATGAATTTGATATCTTTAACATTTGATCATATGATTTTGTCTATTAAAAGTCATGAAATGTGCATAAAAACTGATGTTATCAATGATGTAGAAGAGGACATACTCTAGTTGCTGATCTCTATGACACTAGTTACCAAGTCATAGTCCCTATAGAGGCAATCCGCCTCTACCTATATCACTACCCTCTCACAAAAAAACACTTCATTGGTATAATTCATTCCAACTCAACAACATATAAACCTTTGATAAGAAGCACAACTAGTTTCTCAAGAATTTCTATTGTCCTTTACTCACTAGTCATATGTATCATCTTAGGATTTAAGTTATTAAATAAAATTATCTTAAAATGAATGATAGGAATAACCACATTAATAAAATGTACATCCTTTCTTTTAGCCCATCAATATGTACTCCATGTTTAAGCATGCTCAACTCAGAGTTTTTTTTTCTCTAAAAACCCCATGAGCTTTATTGGAAAAAGTTACAACATAATTCAGAACAAGCTCGTGACCATAGATAGTGCTAATCTTGTTCAACAAAGCAGTTTAGCCACTGCATGGGCTATAGAGTTATACATATGACTAATATGTTTAAAATAATAGAAATCAAAAGAATAAGTTGAGTGCTTAATGCATTCTACTAAGAGACCCAGGTGATCTCTCCTCATGCCTTCGGAATGGATGGCCTTGATTACTAGAAAAGAATTGGATTCTACTTCAATTGATCAAACATTCCAGCTGGCATCTTGTATAAGAGAAGAGCAAACTGATTCCCTCTCAACTAGAATTTACATCCATGCTATTTCTCTCCTCATACTAATCACAACAATAACCTTCCCATCATGATCTCGTAAGACACCTCCTAGCCCGATCAATCCCTGTTGGTCAAAAACAACATCACAATTGATTTGCACTGTACCTTACACTAGAGTCCTCCATGTTTGTGTTTCCTCAGTTATCAGGGTGTTTGGCTCCTTTCCAGTTCGAGCGTTCACCTTTTGGTAACCTTCAAGGAGACTCAAGTGAACTTGTATTGTGTGCATGAGTAGTCGTTCAGAAGTACCAAATAGCTTGTTGTTTCAAAAAGTCCATAACCCCCACATAATTGACAGTGTTATGTCTGGTTCCTTCTCTAGAAGTGTATCATGAAGTCGAAGAAGGGTTTCACTTAGATTCAGACTGGTGAGTTGATGCAAATATCTAAATATCAAGCTTGGTGACCATGCATCCACAGTCATGTAACAATCAAATAACATTTGGTTAATTATCTATTTGGTTGTTCCACATATGGTACAATTACCATACTCTATGAATATATGATTCCATAACCTTCCCCTTGTTGTGAGTCCCGCAATGCACATCCTCCACAAAAAGTGAGCTAGATTTGGTGGCCATTGTCCTCTCCAAACAATTTTCTAGATCCTTTCCAGTATCACTGATTGGCTTCGCTCAAGCTCTCTTCTGCCTAATAGTGCCAACCAGTATGTAGAATGGGTACTAAAATTACCTTAATGGTCAGGCCACCAATGTGGTGTATCCTTTGGTAGACTCCTACTGATTGGGGTATTTAAATCCTTGCACCCACTTCTATTGGAAAGACAAAAAAATCAAGTCTATATCCCACTCACCATATTCGACATTTATCAAGTCTTTCACTATCTACATATCACCTTGTATGACCCCCCCCCCGAGCTTCAACTATACATTCTCAGTCTCCTAAAATCCACCTATCCCTCCATATATTGATATTTTCTCCATTCCCCACCCTCCATAGTAGTCCTTCTAGAAACACTGGCTTTGCACCCCACAAGCTTCTCCATGTAAAGCTCGTGTTGTATCCTCAGTTGGCCTCCAATATAGATGTATTATGAAAGTATCTAACCTTTAACACTTTGTACGCCAGTGTATCTATCTTTTTCATTAGCTGCCTTAATTGTTTTGTGAGTAAAGCTTGGTTGAAATTCTACATGTCTCAGAATCTAAGACCCCCACTCTTTTGGGCATGCATAAATTTTCCCAATTGGCCAGGAGATCTTCCTGGTAGTATCTGTGGGTCCCCACCAGAAACATACAATGTAACCTTGTATCTCATCCAAAAGACCTGATAGAAGCTGAAAAATGCTCATCACATAGTTAGGAATTTCCTGAGCCACCGCCTTGAATAGTATATCCTTTCCCGACTTTGACAGAAATTTTTCTTTTCATCCTTGGAGCTTTCTCCACACACATTATTTTATGTAACTGAAGACCTACTTTTTTGACCTACCTATCACTACTGGGAGGCCCAAATATCTTGCATACTTGTTGACCTCTCGCACCTGCAACAACTCCTTCAGTTCATTCCTCTTCTGGAAAGGCACCCCTTTACTAAAAGCAACTTCCGTCTTTGACAAATTGATCTTTTATCTCGATGCCTGATCGTACTGGCTAATTAAATTAGCTCATATCAGGCATTCATCACATGTTTCTCTAGCAAATAAAATGCTATCATATGTAAAGAAAAGATGTGAGATCCGTGGTCCATTTCTACTGGCCTTAATGCCATGGATGGAGCTTTTATCTAGTGAAAGAAAGATAGAAGTAGAAAAGGCTTCAGTACATCAAATGAAAAAATGCAGAGAGAGAGAGAGAGAGTTATCTGGAAAAGTCCTCAAGATGGTAGAATCTTCTTGGACTAATTATCATTGATATAAAAAAAAGTTTACAGATGAAACACACTCCATGATTTTTCCCTCCATTTTCTTACAAAGCCCAACTTTTCTTGTACATGATCCAGAAACTTCCATTCCACTTTGTCTTAAACTTTTGACATATCTAGTTTTAGAGAAAAATATCCTTTGGAGTTCTTTGCTTCATTCTTAATTTTGTGGAATACTTCAAAAGTCACTAAGGTATTATCTATAATCATCCTCCCAGGTAGAACACACTTTGATTTTTAGAAACTAAGCCATCCATTAATGGCTTCAGCCTATTTGTAAGGACCTTGGATTCTATCTTGTATATAATATTACAGTGACTTATAGGTCTATATTCAGTGAGCTCAATAATTTTTTCTACCTTTGGGATGAGAACCACCAGTGTAGAATTCATTTCAGAAATATTTATGTCCCCCTTCCACCACCCTTTTTATGTAATTGGCCACATCTCTTCCCACCACATGCCAGTATTTTTGGAAGAACATAGGATTCATACCATCTGGGCCCAACACCTTGTTTGTATGCATATGCTTCACAACGTGACGTACTTCCTCCTCTATTATGTCCTTTTCCAGAAGGTTTTTAAGAATTTGGTCCACTTTCTTTTCAAGTCCTCTACATGCCTCCTCATAGTTGGACAGTGTGTTGGACGTCAACAACTCCTAAAAAAACTCAAAAATTGTTGCTCAATCTTTGCTTGATTAGTGATATGCTCTCCTTCTCTATTCTTTAGGCAGTCAATTTGATTTCTACATCTCCTGTGAGAGGCCTTATGATGGAAATATGCAGTGTTCTTGTCTCCCAGGCACATCTCATTAAATCTATCTCTAGCATTCCAATATTCATATTCTTTTCTATGACATACTGCATCTCTTTTGCTAGTTCAATGCATTGAGTAAGAGTAGCATTATTTGGAGGCTTTTGTTGCTCTTCCCCCATTTTTGCTTAGTATCCTTTATCTTTTTTCAGATCTCCAAAGCAATTTTCCTCCAATGATTTGAGTTTTCCCCACACCCAATAATCTTCTCTGGAAGACCTCTTTGTGCAGGTCTCTCCCAATATGCCTTTATAGTGTCTAGACAGCCCTGCTCATCAGCCAACATCGACTCAAAATGGAAGTATTTTTCTCTTCTTTTTTAATTATTTGCCCTTTTTCTATCAGCATCAATAACAATAGGAGAATGATCTGATTCATACATTGGAAGATGGAAATCTCTAAAGTAAGGAAACAAAGACCTCCACTCGTTGGTTGCTTAGGCTTTGTTCAAGCGTTCTTTGACCAAAGTATCTAGAGACATGTCACTTTCCAAGGTGAAAGGACACCTTGAGAAGCCCAAGTCAATTAAAGCACAATCATCAATAGCAACCTAAAGTCATCCAACCAACACTCAGGTTTGTCCGGTCCTCCCCACTTTTCCTCATTAGACACAATCTAGTTGAAATGACCAAAGAAAATAACAGGCATGCCAACCTTCTCTTTTAGTCTTCTTATCATACTCCATGATCAAGGTTTGTTTGTTTTGTCAGCCCACCCGTATATTGCTATGGCCCTCCATTTGAATCTGCCCCCTTCTTCTATGACTATGCTTTCCACATGATGCTAAGAGTAGCTAACGACATCCACTTCCACTAGAAACCAATACCCCCTAAACGACCAATACTATAAATAGACAGTCCCTCAGTAAAACCACATAATCTCTTTCCTTCATCTAGCTTTACATCAACAACTTTAGTTTCTGAGATGAAAGACAAATTTGGGATTTCTCTCCAACACCACATGCAAAGAGATTTTTACAGTCGAGTTTGCCCATCCCTAAACTATTCCAGTTGAGGATCTTCATTGTTGTTCACATGTATGGTCCTTGCTAGTACCTACTACATGAAGTGTCAAACACTCCATTGTTGAAACCTCTGCATTATTCATAATCACTTGCTTTTTCAGCCTAAAGATGTTCTCAAAGTCTTCACCTAGATCCATATCATCCATGCCATTTTCACGAAACCTCTTCCCCAGCAAACATTGACTTTTTGCTCTCTCTTCAGATTCCTCTAGGGCTGTCTCTCTAATAAATTCCTTCTCATAATTTTAGGCCTCTTATTCTTAGCTTTTGTTTCTATAATGACTGTCTCACTCTTTCCTTGCTTCATCGTGAAGGCTCAGAGCTTCTGCCCCCTAGTTTGATGACGACTGCTACATAAGCCATTATTGAAACACATCTCTTTCTCTAGCATGTCTCCCTCTTTCAGACCTCCAACTATCCACCTACCATCATAGCCACCTAAATTGTTGCTTAGGTTGTTAAAGACCCCTATGACCTTCATTGTATTGTACCTATCATCCCCTCTGTTGCCCTCTATTGGTTTTAGAACCCTAAAGTCTCGAAGAGCTTGTTGGTCAGTTGATTTCTTTCTCATCAACCCTTCATAGCATAGGATGTCTGAGCCAAAACACCCTCAAAGTGAGGACTTGAAGGAAGGCAAAATATTCTTTTAACGATGGTTTGATTGTTCTTCACAATCGACTAGATTTCCCTACAGGTCTGAGCTTGACTGATCTTCTCTAGAGGGCACACTCCTTCGTTCCTTTTCCTTTGATGTCGCCTCTGTGATTTCCTCCACCTTTGTGATCAGGGACCTCTGTTGTCCTTTGCCTCTCAGGTTGTCATCATAGTTTATCTACAACGACGTTTTTCCATCAGTTGGGTCATGCCCCCATATTCGATGGTGATGTGCTCCTTGTGCATGGTTTAACTTTGAAGCTTAGGGTTTTCTTGGTTGATCCCTTCCTGAGCACCTCATCCTTCATTGAGACCCTTAGTTTCCTTGGTGACGCCCACAACCACATTCCCCACCACCTTTGTTTCTCTCCATCTTCCTCCTCTAGAGGGAAATCCATGTCAACATGATCAAGTAATCCACAAAGATAGCAGTACTTCGGAAGTTGTTTGTATTTTATCTCTATTGACACCATGTTGCCCTTCTTATCCTTCATCTTCTGGCTATGTTTGATAGGTTTTGTGATATCTAGTTCTATGCAGACTCTCATAGAAGCCTCCCATCTAAGTTCATCCCAATCCAACTCAACCACCCATTCGATCCTACTCACAATCAAAGATATAGTAGTTTTCGATCACTATCCCAAGGGAAGACCATAGAGTCGTACCCAAAAAAGGCACTCCCTAAAGACTATTGTCCCTGGAACATCATCATCATCCTCTACCTCTTTTGTGAGGAGTAGCCTATTTTGAAAGTGCCATGGTCCCCCTTATACAACCCTTCTCTTGCCCTTTCAATGCATGAATTGGATGATGAAAACCTCTGTGTCTATCTACTTGAAGATGACTTTATTCTTGATTGCCTAAGCCAGCACTAGAGTTCATTTCAATGCCCAAAAGTTATGTAAGACCCTTGACCTACCTGAAAATCTTTCTTACTTTTCTTAATAAGATGCTTAAACCTTAATCTAATCATGTGATGCACCTTAATAACATGTGACATTCTTATGTTTTCAATTTGGTCCAATTTGGATTAATGTTTGAGCTAGTTATGCTATATGTATGTTGCTTTTGGATCAAGTTTCAATTTACCCCCATTGAGGGTTTATCTTGCAATTTGTCACATGTTGGATGTGCCTTTTATGCCTTAACATAATGAGAGAGAGAATGATGCTTAGGGGTGCTTTGTTGGACCTTAGATGATGAGGTGGCAACATGTGTGTTGAGCTAGGGTTTGTATCGATGCTTGGGTTATTAGTGTCAATCATATTGGTACGACCTTTGTAGTGACCTAGGTGTTTTGTGTTTTGGTAGGTGTTACGACCAATATGCTTTTTGTTGTGTTTTGTCACGACCCATACACCTTGTTCTTTATCTTAGTCGAAGATGGTTTTGAGTTGTGCTTGGGTTGTAGCAACCTTTGCCTTGTTTGGCATAGTGTTGCGACCGCTACATGGTGATCCCCTTGGTTTTGTTTCAACTAAAGGTAGGTAGTGGACCTATTGGTCGCTACCAAGCCTAGTTTTTATCATCCTTGATGTGTGTCTATTTAGAGTTCTTGCATGTCCGATCATGTGTCCTTAGGTTCTCTAACATCTTGAAAATTCATATCCCTCTACCTCTTTCCTACCCTTGGGTACTTATACCCCTTATTTCACATGCAAGTAACCCTTTCAGCTCTCTACTTGCTTGTGTTTGGACTTGAGCTTGGTGATGCAAGTGGAGGTGCTGATCTTGGAGAAGGTGGTTGTTTTCTCCTTGCATATGGTGATCTAGGGCTTGATCATCTCCCTTGTGGTGGTTCTTAGTGATCTTTGATCTTGGTAAGTATTTTTTTTTCTCTTTGATATCATTTTTCTTAAACTGTACCTCTTTATTTCTTATCTTGGTTGTTAGACTATGGTTCTCCATGGTGGCTATCTTGAGGAACTCTCCATAGAGGTCGATACTATGGTTTGACCATGGTAGTACCTGAGTGAGATAAGAGGACATAGGGAATGAGGCGAGAGTTGGATGAGGATGAAGGAACTCCAATAGGAGCAGCCCTCTTTCTTCTATTTGAAGCCATGGAGGAAAAATGGAGAATAATGGGATAAACTGGAGAAGATCACCAAGGTCGTCTAATCACCTAGGGTAGATAGGCAAAGGAGCTAGGAAGGTCAAATGAGGGTTGACTAGAGCTAGGAGAGGGAAGGTCAGGGCTAGGGTTGAGAGCTTGAGAGAGCTGGAGGAGGAATTGATTGAGTTTTCTCTAGTTGAGAGGGAGAATAGTCAGCCAGAACCTACTAAAGTGTCGTTCCATCCTGGCCATCGGTCGACTTCTGTGAGATGGAAACTCACTCGAATGGCTTTTTACAAAAGCCCATGGCCACCAATCAATTGAGTTGGCAACTCGACCGACAGAGGTCCTGTCCCAAACTTAAAAATCTTAGTTTCTAACCATTTGAGTGCTAATTAAATTTATTTTTCTAGTCCATCTTGCATTTTAAACATACTTAGGCACATACACTCGTCATTGGGTACTATTTAGCGATAAAACCATCATTTGTGGAAAATACCCAAAACAAGCAAAAAATAAGGCATAAGAACATGACAATTTTAGCACTTTAGCAAGCAAGGGTGATCAAGATATGAGCAAAGCATATAGGATAGATACAAACTAAATAGAAGTCATGTCAGATTCATCCAAAGCATTTATGAGTAGTTTAGATCTAATAAAATTAAATAGATCTCTAGCTAGAGGTTTAGTAAAAATATACGCCAACTGGTTTTCCATGTCAACATGTGTGATATAAATATCCTTTTTGGAAATGTGATCACGAAGAAAATGATGATGAACCTCTATATGCTTGGCTCTACTATTCAATATAGGATTGTAAGATAAATTGATTGCACTAGTATTACCACAAAAGATAGGAGAAGCGTCAAAATAAATGTTAAAGTCTTGGAGCATTTGCTTCATCCATGGAACCTGGGCACAACAACTCTCGGCTACAATGTATTCAGCCTCGATAGTTGATAGAGCCACTATGCTCTATTTCTTGGAAAACCAAGACACCAAGCATGGTCCTAGGAGGAAGTAAGTGTCACTTGTGCACTTTCTATCAATCAAACATCTTGTGTAATCAACATCATTACAAGTAGTAAGAGTAAAGTCCCTTGACTTGGGATACCATACTCTAAAATTTTGGGTTTTGGCTAAGTACCTTGAAATCCTCTTAATAGTTATAAGATGTTATTTCTTGGGATTTGATTGAAAGTGAGCACATAAGCCAACACTAAACATTATATCAGGTCTAGAGGTAGTTAAATAAATTAAACTTCCAATCATACATGTATAAAGCTTCTCATCCACTTTCTCACCTTCTTCATCTATATCAAGTTTGGTAGTGTTTGACATGGGGGTGTCCATCGCTTGGTGTTCTCCATCCAAAAGTGCTTGAGTAGCTCACTTGTGTACTTGCCTTGGTTGATGAAGTTTCCATCTTTAGTTTGCTTGATTTGAAAGCTGAGGAAGAATGAAAGATCACCCATCACGCTCATCTGGAACTCACTCAGTATAAGATCACTAAACTTCTTGCAAAGATCAAGATTAGTTCTGCCAAAAATGATATCATCAACATAAATTTGAATGATAAGAAAATTGTTAGAAGTGTGTTTTAGAAACAAGGTAGAATCTACTTTGTCCATGATATAGCCATGATCTAACAAAAAGTTCTTTAATTTCTCATACCAAGCTCAAGGTGCTTATTTGAGACCATAGAGAGCTTTTTGCAATAGATAGGCATGGTTTGGCAAACTATCATGTTCAAATCCCAGAGGTGGTGTGACATGCACTTCCCCCCTCAATTGTACAAAAACACACTTTTAACATCCATTTGATATAGAAGGGAATTCTTATAACTAGTAAAAGCAAGAAACATATGAATGGACTCAAGTGTAGCTACAGGTGCATATGTTTAATCAAAATCTATACCTTCCTACTGATTGTATCCCTGATCCACTAACCTTGCTTTGTTTCTTACCACCTTGTCGCTTTCATCTAAATTGTTGTGGTAGACTCACTTGGTTCCACTGATCTTTCTATCACATGGTTTTGGCACTAGAGTCCACACATTGTTCTTATCAAATTGCTCCAATTCTTCCTGCATGTCTAGGATCCATTCATCACCCCAAGAGCTTATTTGATGTTCTTTGGCTCAATTGTGAGATGAAGGTGTTGTTTGCTTGTTCCTTGTTGTAGGCAGCACGCATCTTCACTCTTTCAAAGGGGTCACCTATGATTAGTTCTTTAGGATGATTCTTTGCAAAGCAGGGGGTGGATCCTTCTTTTCTTCATCTATCTCCTCTTCTTGAGTGGCCACCTCTTTTCCCTTTTGGGTGATGTTGAGTTCTTTCAAGATAGGAATTACTTCTTTTGCAACATCAACATTAGCGATATCCTTGGAGATAGAGGGGTTAGTCTCAGTAAATTTGACATTAATAGATTCTTCTACTTTAGACAGATCAACACTATACACTCTATGAGCCTTGCTAGTAGTGTTATAGCCAAGAAAGAAAGCCTTGTACGATTTCAGATCAAACTTTCCAAGAGAATATTTCTTGTCAAAACAAAGAAAGGACACCTAAAAATGTGAAAATACTCGATATAAGTCTTCCTTCCATGCCATATCTCATAGGGGGTTTTCTTCAAAGAGGGATGTGTGAAAACCCAATTTTGTACAAAACATGAAGTACTTACGGCTTCGGTTCAAAATTTCCTTGGAGTGTCATACTCTAAAAGTATGGTCCTAGACATTTCCTGTAGTGACCTATTATTCCTCTCTACAACCCCATTTTGTTGAGGTGTTCAAGGTGAAGAGAAGTTATGTGCATATTCAGACTCTTCACAAAAGTGCTCAAAAATATCATTTTCAAATTCTCCCCCATGATCACTACGGATCAAAACGATGTAGCAAGAAGCTTCATTTTCAACTTGTTTGCAAAATCTAGAGAATACATCAAGTGTATCACTCTTATAAATAAGAAAGAAGGTCCAAGTATATCGAGAGAAATCATTAACAATAACAAGACAATACTTGGAACCACGAAGTGGTTGAGTTCTCATAGGTCCAAATAGATTAATATGGAGAAGTTTAAGAGAGAACTTGGTGCTAAGGACTCTTTTGGATTTAAAGAAGGACTTGGTTTGCTTTCCTTGGGTACAAGGTTGGAATTCCTCATCCTTTTCAAAATCCAATTTAGGAAGTCCCTTGACCAAGTCCTTTTTGCTCAACTTCTTCAATTGATTCATATTTACATGACCTAGTTGACGATACCAAAGAGAAATATCATTCGAATTGACTACAAGCCATCTACCAATAATAGGCTTAATAGAGTCAAGCACAATTACATTTACATCACCCCCCATATTTTACTTCACCTTTCCTATTGTCCCCAAGAGTAATTGATCCTTCTTTCTTCTTTGTGAAATTATTGAAATGGCTTATATCACCTGTCATATGCTTTGTGCAACCACTATCAATAATCCATTTTCCTTTTTTCGGTAAGAAAGGAAAATGTTGGTTCCCAACTCAAACTTTGGGATCCAGAGTTAACATGGGGACCTATTTCATATTTGGGTTGGTCCCCTTAGGCTTATATGGGCAATAAATAGAGTAATGATCATCACTCTTGTAATTAGAACAAATCATATGGTTATTTGAGCCAGAAGACTCTCCAATAAAAAAGTAGTTTCCTTACTCTTTTTCATACCTTTGGACTTACTCTTTCCCTTAGGAGCTCCCCCTAAAAATCCCAAACCACTAGTACCACTTTGTTTGGTAGATTGATCAAGGATTATATTTATGGAGTTTTTCCCTTTGTGGAATTTTTGTAGAGAGTCTCTAAGTCTATGAATGTCATCAATAAGAGATATAACAGTATAAGACAAACTAGCAAGATCATATCTAGCATGAACAAGGTCGACCTCTAAATAGAGGGCTTTAGTCAAATAAGAATCCATTTCAAGAGTGATAGAAGCAACATCATTACTAGGCAAGATAGATCTAGAAGATAAATCATTAACTTGGCTAAGTAACCTAACATTTTCATATTTAAGCAATTGAATTTCTTTGAGATAAACATCTCTCTCTTCTCTATGAGCATCACTAATAAGCTTAAGTTCAACATTTTCAGTTTTAAGTAACTCAAGCTCATTTAGGCACTTTTGGTTATCTTCCTTAAGAGATGCAATATTCTTGAGATAGACACCATTCTCTACTTCAACTCCATTGTATTGGAGCTCAAGATCAAGAAATTGGCCTTGCAAGGAATCAATGCTCTTAAGATCAATTTTCTCATTTTGCTCAAGAATATTAAGTTTATCATACAAGTCATCTATGACTTTACCCAATCTCTTCTTTTTAGATTTACATTCAGAATAAGAAAAACGGTTAGTAAAAAGCATTTCAATAAGAGTTTCTTTAGCTAACTCATGCAAACTTACCTCACCAATATCTTCACTTGTGGAGGCCATGAGTGCAAGGTGGCACTCTCCGTCTTCATCAGAGCTTGAGCCACTAGAGGATGATCCTTCCCAAGATGCATCAGTTGTGTCTTTGTACCTCCTCTCCTTATCCTTTCTCTTGTATTTTTTATCTTTTGTTGTAATCTTCCTCCTTCTTGGATCTTCTCTTATGGTCTGACTTTCTAGCCTTAGGACATTCACTCTCGTAGTGTCCTTTCTGACCACACTTGTATCACCTTAGAGTAGATGAAGAAGATTGCTTTCCTTTGAAGTGTTTCAAGAACACCACCTTACATCTAAGGGCTTATCTATCCCAAACAAGAGTCTTCAACCTACACAAGTGTTGACTTGAGAGTTCTTCATTTATCATATTTTTATAATGACTTAACCATTCCATTCCTATGTATCTAATATGTTTGTTCAAGATTGATTTCAGGCTTTAGGTACATGAAAAGGATCAAATTACACAAGCCCTAGTTTGTTCAAGTGCAAGTCAAAATCAATGCAAGTGTGCGTTTTGGGAAATCACTCCAAATGACCTTAGATGATTTTTGTAATCACTTGTATTGATGATTTGACTTGTAACTAAGATGAGAAAAAAATCAGGGACACTTAATTCCAATGTTTGATCATTCAAATGTCAATTTAGAAAATTTGTCACAGAATGTTTATCAGTCGAGTTGGAAACTCGACCGATCTAGTGATGGATTTTCTATAGAGACCAATCAGTCAAATTGCACACTGACAGAACTTAATCGACCGACTCATTGAACAAGACTAATTTTAGCTCATCAGTTGGGTATCCCAAAACAACCTCGATCGATAGTTTGAAATTTGGATTTGTCATTTAGTGGATCGTCGAGTTACATTTATTAGAACTCGACCAAATGCACTGTACGGAAATGCAAAAAAAAGTGATCATGACTGTTGGCAAGCTGTTTTGAGTGAGAATAGATATGTTGGAACTTGGAAAATGGTGTATTTTTGCCTTAAGTGATCCCACACTCAAGGGAACACCCCCATCTATAAATAGGACCCCTTGGAATTCATTCCAAGTTTGCTCATTCATGTTATTCTAAGTCCTTGCTATATTTGAGGGTGTTGCAACTCCTTGATCCCCTTTCTCTCTCTTATTTACACAACATTTTGTGATTATGAGTGAGTTAGGCCAGTTGTAAGAGAGATACTTCCTTGTGCTTGTAAAGCTCTCATTCCATTTCATCTTCCCTTCCCATTTCCTCAAAGAAGTAAAGGTGAAGCAATCTACTCTGAGTGAAGGTGGAGTTGTTGCTATTCTTCTTCGAGGTTAAAGAAGAGGTGAAGATCTTCTCCATGTGAAGGAGAAGGCAAAGGCTGAAGATCTAAGAAGAGTGGGTAATCCCTTGAAGGATGAAGACTTGTACAAGAGTAGGTAAGTCCTTGGAACAAGACGGAAGACTCTTGCAAAGTGGGTAAGTCCTTGGTAAGGTTGAAGACTTTTTGTATTAGATAGGTAAGTCCTTTTGTGGTCTTGTGTTGTAACTCTTATTGGTGACTATATAGAGGAAATCATTTGCAAAGTCCTAGAGTTTTACCTCTCTAGGTAGTGGATTGACTCTCTCCTAGTTTGGAGAGTGGAACCACTCTAAATGACCTTGTCCAAGTGCTTGTTTCATTTTATCTCATCCTTACTATGTTTGTTAGTTAGGACTTCAAATTGCACTTAAGTTATTGATTTTGATTGATATAATTTGAGGGTCTAATCTATCTTGTGATAATTTTTGAAGCTCTATTCATCGCCACCTCTAGAGCCCTAGATTCAACAAGTGGTATAAGAGCCAATGATCTTCTCCAGCAATCTCCCACGAGATGAGAAGATGGGCAACAACCTACTTGGTTCACTCAACCTAGAGGGATGCTTCTCCATGCATCCTCCGATCTTTGACGGCACCAACTTCCTCTATTGGAAGAGGCGCATACAATTCTACATTCAAGGCATGAACTTTGATATGTGGAAGGTGATGGTCACACCATATAAGGATCCAACTGAAGTTGTTGCAACATGGAGTGAAGATGCACTTAAATTAGCCCAGCTCAATGCCAAAGCCATAAGCATCCTCTATGCAGCCCTTACACCAATGGATTTTAACCGCATCTCATCTTGGGACACCGCCTATGAGATTTGGGACAAATTGTGCATCACTTATGAGGGCACAAAGCAAGTCAAGGAGGCTAAGATCTACATGTTGAATAGCCTTCTAGAGAACTTCAAGATGGGAAAGAAAGAAGGGATTGTGGAGATGTACTCAAGACTCAATGTCATCATCAATGGGTTGGCTGCTTTGGGCAACACTTTGGGTAGAGGTGTAATCAACTCTAATATATTGAGGACTCTACCAAAGACATGGGAGTCAAAGGTGACCTCCATTGAAGAAGTGAGGAGCCTTGGTGACATCCCAACCGAAGAGCTCATTGGCAACCTCCAAGCTCATGAGTCAAGGCTTGACAAGCAAGAAGAAGAAGAAGCCAAGCAAGAAGCGAAGGAAGCCAAGAAGATCAAAGATAGTGCTTTCAAAGCACAAGTGGAGTCAGTCATCCTTCAACAACAACTTGCTTTCCGGACTTCTCCTTCCTCCTATAGTGAAGATGATGACCCTAGTGAGCATGAAGCCAACTACATCAAGGGCAATATGTATGGAAAAAAGATGCATGTATACAATATCTTCTTCTGACTGCCTCTATCCACTACAGACTCTATATACCACATGATCATGTACATCTTCTTCTATCTTGATTCTTCTTTTGTATTAATTCCGCCACGTATATTGTCAATGAATATGATAGCATTGATAAACTCATAAGAAGAGAAAGACTACTAAGGTATTGCTCATCTTGATTGAGGAGAACTTCTATGTGCTCTACTTCTGATTGGCCATAGGAAGCTCATGTAGTTGAGACCTTGTCTCTCCCTGCGTTAGGGTTGGATAAAGGCTTTATGTTATACATTTATCAAGAAAAAAGATGGCATGTATGCAACAACAATATGAAAAAAACATGGAGTAATTGATCCTCAATTAGGAGAACTGTTGGCTATAGATACTCATCAAAGTAGCAAACTTGAATATCAGGAATGCTTACTCCTCATTCATTGCAAGATTGCCACACAACTTAGCAGGTACATGCATTCAATAGTTAATAGATGCAACAATAACAAATTGCAATTACATATCCTCATGTGTGCACCGATTTACAAAAATTGAACAAATCAAAAGGATAACTCATATTCTCAAGCAAACAAATTAAATCAACATCATGAAGGTCATGGGAAAAAAAATAGTTTGCTATGATTCACAGTAAGCGTATCAGGTGGCACTGTCGAAGGAGCATGGACAAATGAAAAATTCTAGTTATACATTAAAATGAGTCTGTTTAAGGTCAATTTTCCCCCAATATAGTTTACCGGATAATCTGTATAACTACTGAAGTAAAGGTAAATAAACCAAAAATAAACACAAATCTGATTTATAGATGTAATCTAATCACTTAGGCAGTAAGCTTAAGCGCTATGCCCACATAGCAGCCTAAGTATAAGAATACTATGGAGAAAGGTCATACCTTCTCTGGTGTAAAGTTTACTTGAATGGGAGCAGCATCACGTGGGTAAGAAGAAGCGATGATGCAAATGCCACGCCTAAAAAACACATGTGCAATTACTTTATGTCAGCAATAGATTGTAGGTTTGCTTAGCATTACCTTGAACAAAAAATTGTTGAGTTGAAAGATAGCTTAACAATTCTCAGTTAGATGCTACAGCAGCATATCATATGCTTTTGTGGTGCCAACAAATATTCTAAACATCAACATCTAAGCAACATTTTAGGGACAAGCTTAATGTTAATGTATACATCCATGTTGAGCAGTTACTAACCATATATGCCATATATCGATGCATAAATCAAACATTTATCTACTCCCCTTCATCAAACAATCCTTGCTTTTGGATGTTAATCACTGGTGCACAAATACTAATCCAAGTACCAAGCTCCAAAGTTATCTATGTGAATGACCAACTGTCAAAGGGTGCTAGCATCATATTAAGCAAGTTGAGTTATGATTATCCTAGAAGTAGTAGGAGGAGAATTTTGGTTGTATGATAGAATCTAGAATCCAGCTGACAGTTACAAAGAAGCTATGAACAGTTAGGTATTTTGCAGGTAGTTTTTCGAAATATTGTAGCAGAAGTAGATCAAATAGCACTTGCTGCAAATTGAAACCATGCCCCAGCTTATCAGTGAACAAAAGCAAAAGAGTGTTAGCACTTAGCATGAATTACATCATTATATGAATCTTGAACCTGTGAGGTTGGAACAATTAGGCAGTCCTAAATCAGGAATGTAGCTAGCAGCAACTAGAACTAGAAAAATGTTCACTCAAACAGGAACAAAACTCTAGAAAGAATGGCTAAGATGCAATGATATAAACTCTAAACAACAACATCAAAAACTATATAAAAGAAACATAAGTATCAACACCACATTTAATATGGTTCCTATCAATTAGCAAAAAGATTCAGGTAGCTTACTCCTTCATCTCCACAGATAGTCAGATTGTGAATTCATCAACAATCCACTTAATATTAGCTCCAATAATTGTGGGTTTGATATCAGTTCTCTTGGAAGTGTTCAATGCATACTTTATAGCTCTAACACCTACTTCATAGCCTTTAAAATCATTCATAATAGCAGCAGGGCATTGAACATCCTTGTTGTTCAAGTAACATGTGTACGATTTCTGTAGTGTTTGTAATTTAAAGAATATTAAGATTGCTTCCTCCATGTTCTGGGTGAAAGCAACATACCTCTTCACAAAGGTAACCAACCTGGAGGCAGGTTGGAAACCTTCAACATATAAGGTTAGCTATTTTGACAGGATCATCTAATAGTTTAAAAGATAAAATTCAAAAAGAAGTAGATATATATCTCTCTAAAACACAGAGAAAATGATAATTTGTTACAATAACTTATATAAAAATACCTTTTTATATGTAATCATGTTCCTCAGTCATTTGAGTTCTTTGTCTTCCTATTAGTAAGATTCAGCTTGGAGGCGTTGAATATTTTTTGTTCACCTACATAACATGTCTTGAATCTTGTCTTCACCTCATAGCCTACAAAATACTCACTCTCACCCCAATGCACCCTAACGATTTCAAATATCTTCATTCTAGGCAGAATATGGTGTGGGCATGGAAGCCAATCCACCATCAGTTGTCATCAAAATTCTTATCTGATATGGAAAACATACAAAATTCATGTCAGACTATACACTAGAAACATGGCAAGTATAGCTATAGATTTAAATCCAAGGTCACATATAATAAAGAACTAAAGTATAAAAGATTTATTCATAAAGAACATCATATTTATTTCTCATGAATAGACCCTCATACCTTTTTGCATCCTGGGCATATTACACGGTTGCCCCTACTGACCAACCAATAGAACCATACGAGTTCGAGATTCATACCTAAAAGAGAAGATAAACAGTTATGAATAAATGGATGGAAAAGGGCATGAAAACTGTAAGCTAGTAAAATCTAAACAAGATGAGAGACTGCAGTTCTAATCTAAGAACACAATAGTAATACAATAAGAATCGTAAGAAGGATGGGCCTCTATCTGCTTGGATAACACTCATCATTTTCTACAATACTATTTGGAAGAGAAGAAATGAACAACTTTGTATTTAGACTGTAAAGCAAATAGCATGTGTGGCTTCTAGCCTTTTGAAATGGTTATAGATTCACATAACACTCAGCTAGATATGTAGGTAGGTCATCTACCCCATCCTATGTTTGAATGGTTACAGATTCACATGAACATCTGAGTTTGGTGAAAGCCAGGAAAATTTATATTGATGCTCTATCTATTCTCAACACTTGGGCAGTCTAAAATAAATGAGTTAGTCTAAATTGGTGAGATAGGTTATAGAGAAGTTGCTACATATTTTTTGCACCATGTTGACTTCATTGATGTTCCTACAACACATGGAGTGTGGCTGAAAATGACACAATAAAATATGTAGGTTAGTAGTTGCCCCTTTCATAAGTTTATTAGTTTAATTGATGACTTGTAAAGAATTTCAGAATTTCAAAAGGCACCACCAACAATGTTATGGAGTTCATAATATATCTATTTATTTTTTATAGAGGGAGACAGTATGAAGAAAAGTCTCGAAGAGTGTAACATAATATTTGGGAAGTAAACCTAACACGCATCAACTTCTATGCATCAACATATAATTTTACATGCAGACCTTATCACATACAAATAACAATATATATGCACGTGTACATTATATAACAAAGAATAACAAATTGAAGACAATTCTGATATAGACAAAAATTTTGAATAGCAAATCCTTACCTAAAGGTAGAAATTAACTGATTAGAATGTAGAGAATGGATAAGAAATATACCAAACTGAGATCAGAAAGATTACTGGAAGGGGATGGTAACAGTGGGATGATGTGTATCTTAGGAATGTCCAACATCAGAGGTTCAAGGTGGTGTTCTACCACCACCTGTGCCATGTGGGGTTCTCTTGAAGAAGTTTTTGTAATAGTAGGATACATTATGGACACTTGGGAGGCAATATAATAAGCCAAATCAATAATAATTATATCCCTATGAGCAAGATATACCTTTGTGTGAACTCCTTCACTGAAGATCCTATGGACATTAAGAGGCCATATGAGCAGTCATAGGTAAGGACGTTTAATAATATACATATTCATGTTCTCTTGATTATCACAAATTATATAAATCAGGCTATAATACTGAAGATAATAAAACCAATTGTGAATTGATTTAGAATTTTGAAATGATAATTGATAAAACTCTGCATATAGAAGGATAGTTTATGCTTACCTATAGGGTGCATGACTTCAGCTTGTTCCATCTCCAGATGCATCTTGTGGGGTGGGTATGGTAACTAGATTTAGGAAATGTAGACACAGGAAAAGTATACAGGATGCAATACTATGAAAATATGATTATTTAGTAGCTTTTGATTATTCAATAAGACTCAATCTAGGGACCATTTGGACTACAAACACACAATAGAGGCCTCATGGGAAACTTTAGCTGGTATTCATCAAGTCATTAACAAATGTACTCATGAAGATTCAATGTGTAGACCAAAATTAGATTAATTCTTGGGTAGGGAATACTACCATACATGAACTGTGATGTCTATATATCAAAATTTGGCATAGAACAAGTAGATTAATTGTTTATACACCAATATCCATGAAGTGTGCAATCTAATAGTCATCTTCTCAAAATGTGTGGTGTGGTGTGGTAGAATCCTCACTTGAGTCATTCTTAGGCATATGAAGGCGGTTTCCCAATTCAGTGATAGGAAAGATGCATGGTGGAATCAATTTCCTCTAAGTAAAAGTCATGACTTATGATATTTAGTCATGGATGTGGATTGTTGCCAATTGTACCATATCTCTATCGAATTTCAATAATTGTAAAACAATGTGATCATGCCCCTTGTCACACCCTCTCTCATGGTCCCTTGCCAAAAATATGTTGACTTCAATCTTGAAGGTGGAGTTGGGGTATAAGGATGTCTCTAAGATGGTCATCTAGACATGGACATGTGACCTACTTGGTTTACAATCTCTACTAGTTTGTGAATCATTTTGAAAGTTAGAGCCCCATAATGTAAAAGGTTAGTATATTATGCCATATGCATGCCAGTGATATAAAATACAATTATACAAATCAGTTGCAAAAAGACTAAAAAAGAATCTCATTATGTTAAAGATGATGCTTACCTTTAGGTAAGTATGTCTGTTCATAACATGGAACTAATACGGTCTTACCTCCAAGTTTATACACACCATATCAATGAAATAGGCTATGATATAGATGCCTAAAGCATTTAAGTCATGATGGTATATTTCTGATACTGGTCAGGTATAGCATGGAGAGGAGATGAAATATAGGGAAGTAAGTGCTTGTTAACAATTGAAAAAGTTTGATTCATGTCTTCAATTAGCCTAGGGATAGCCACTAAGTTGTTATTTATAGCAGTATGCACAATGAAGTTGCGAGAATATCCTCCTTTGTTAGTGGTTCTATTTCTATAATATCTTCTATAGGAGGTCTTGCAACTAGTGCTACAATCAATTATGATGTTATATATATTTCACAGTTTACAAACATGATACTTGAACTAGTACACATTGGTCAACTGCTTGAAAATGGGTATTCTAAGCAAGAAACAACTTGAAAATGATCACTTATGTCCATTTATATGTTATATGGTTATTTAGGAAACATCATGAGTTATGTGTTTTACATATAAAAAATTTAACATACCTACTTTTTTGCACAATGTGAACTAACTGACTGCATAATACATGCTTTGACCTGTAAAAAATCTTGAAAAAAATGTTTATATTAGAGAAAGTTCATGGGATGGAGTCACTGATGACATCCCTATGTCTAGCAGCGAGGTCCTTGGGGGATACTACTTGTGATGAC
This sequence comes from Alisma plantago-aquatica, assembly GCA_963693085.1. Taxonomy (NCBI): domain Eukaryota; kingdom Viridiplantae; phylum Streptophyta; class Magnoliopsida; order Alismatales; family Alismataceae; genus Alisma; species Alisma plantago-aquatica. Next base: position 565,535,509 of record OY856409.1, on the reverse strand, counting down.
ACCCATATGGGTTGTTGCTACTGGTGGTACCGTTGGTGTCTGCTGTTGAAGGTGCCCTTGCAGCTATCGAATTAGCACTTCACAGTTGACCAAAGGAGGAGCTTCCAACAGTATCGTCTTGGGTCTCTACAAACTGCCAACTTTTAGTAGTGCATATGTCTTATTAATTCTATCTTTGTATTTTCAATCTAGGAAACCCGAACAGAATATAATATACCCCATTTTGTATGTACTAGCCAAATTCAAATGCAACAACATCACTACAAGTTGGTATTATGTCAAATATCAGGAAGAATTCTTTCTCTAAATTACTATGGAGTTAGATACAAAGGAGTATCCATACAAAAACAAACCATCATGAGTAATTGTTGTTAATCAAAGAAAATCACAATAATAATAGGTTGGCAAAATATATCATATTCAGTATACAAAATAATTAATACTGCAAGATTTCAAATTGATATATTTATAGCCAGTTCACTTGACAAAAAAATGAACCAAAATATGGGTCAATTAAAACAAGAGCTAAAATGAGTACCTGCACATACCACAAGGCCTAAAATTAAAAAATGATCTACATTTGGGTGGAAATACTTGCAGCTTCGCCACACTGACCACAATACCACATGATCCATAGAAGTGTTGATTATCTCCCTTTCACTTTTACAATCTAAGATATTGCATGATAGTCACACATAGACTATTCAAACCACCATGGCTAAGTCAGACCCATAGAAGTCCTATGTTTGAAACATGCTTCCAACTCCTGTGTTTCGCACTGAAGTGAACAAAATACTGAAATATGAAGCAAAGCAGCAAATAGATCAAACTTAAGCTCTTCAGTAGGAGATATGTTGTTTAAGAGTTTAGTTTGTTGACTTAAAAACGAATATACTATAATTTGCCATTCAAAAATACATACTGTTTGTAATGCATTTTGGTCATGTCATAACGTCCACATAAAAGGACCTTCTTCACAAGCCTTGGTACAGCCTAGCTACTATTTACAAATGTAGGAAACGATGATGTTATTATTAGATACCTCATTCTACTTATATACAAACAGGTATCTACGAACAGATTGCATAAACAAAGAGGACAAGCAGGGAGCTATCTGTAGAATGATGATACCCTAGTTCACCAATGGGTGTAGGATCTTCATAGTTAAATAATCACATATCTAACAAATATCCATATATATATTGAAGGCCCGATACATATGTTCCTACTCCATGAAGACCTTTTAACCATGTATCAAGCATCTGAAGACCATATCATACAAATAGACATTGTCTATTAGATACGCCTAACTAAAGTAGCTATAACTAAGACACGAAATTATATATAAATAAAAGATCTCTAAGGGTCTGATCAACAATCCACATCAGCTCTTTATAAACATCATCATGAGGACCTACGTTGCTATATGGATTGTAAATCAAAGGTCAAAAAGGAGTTGATCGCATCCACCATCCTTCTTTGTCATGAACACGTTTTATTATGTCCATTTGAGAAGGATTAATAGGAAAATAATACAGAATACAATAAGACGTGAAATTATCAAATTGGTCGAGCTCACCATCATCTCTTGAACATGATCCATTCTATAACCAAGTTCATGGAATATAATGGGTATACAATCTTGTTAACTTTCAAAAAAGAGCCCACTACAAAACATGTACAGTAAACAAGTTTGTACCCACATGTATTGATGATCTTATATGTTATTTTTTTATTAATACACACACTTAAAATAGATTTCGAATTTGTAGTTTCAGAATTTAAAATTGGAGTGTATGGGAGTTTACATACAAACTTCCCGTACTTCAGAATATAGGGGTCGATCATAGCGAAAGGCTAATTAATATTTATAATTTTGGGGAGAGTCTCTAGGTTAACAACAAATGTATACATGTTCTACTTGTAAGTATTCCCACTATTAAAAATAGAGAAATAATAGTGGATAAAGAATTGCATGTTCATGCAGAAATCTATTTTCATTGATATTCATATACACAACTTACATCGTTTTGGATCCTAAAGCTATGGTGTAGTCATTTTTACAGATCCGAGTTTACAATCTCCATTGTAACATTTCTGAGTTTACTAGATGAGATGTTGACTTGTACCTGCTAATTCTAAATCAGAATGTATTCAAATCAATTGTTTACCTCAAAGTGGTAGGCTTATACCCATCTCCCCAAGCAGCAATCCGATATAGGTTTCATCCTATGATGCTCTGGAGGGCTTGTATCCAGTGTCACAGGGTACAAAGTTTCCTGTGGGATGATGATGCAACACCCACGAGTACTTAGAATGCCTCCCGCAACTCCTCCTCATCCCAACAGGGTCAGTAGGGTATGCTGGGTAGTGGATGAGGTAGAGGAGAGTTGTACATGATTAATAGTAGCGAGAGTGGATGAGGGCATGGTGCCAGTGAGGGTGGATATGGGAAGTTGGAAAAGGGATGTTGTAGAATGGCCCACGGGCTGAGGATAGAGAAACATATGTAGGCATGATGAAAAGGTGGAAGACGTGGAGAAGTGGCGAGGGTGGTGCTCCTCCCATGGTGGAAGACATTATCGAAGCTGTAAGAAGTAGCCATGGATCGATGAAAGGTAGGACATGAAGCATAGGTAGTGGGAAATTGGAAATCTCTTTTAGGTGGAGAGGCCTATTCGTAGAGATGAGCTGTGTGTGGAAGGGGAGGATAGATCGATCCGGAGGGGAGGGAGGACTGCATTGGGGATGGAGAAAGATTGCAATTGGATGGGGGGATAGAGGGCGAATTTGGGGGAAGACTGATGTGATTGGGTTGAAAAATGGACTCTGTGCGGGAGCATGGTTCAAAGATTAGGCGTGATTGAGATTCTAGACAAAGACTAGTTATTTCATTTGAAATGAGAAAGAGGATATTTGTAGTGAGACTGTAGGTAACTAATTACTATTTGTCTAACTACATTTGTTTTGTCTACATTACTATTATATGTAAAGAAAAATTACTTTTAACTATAAATAGAATATGTGTAATCAGTATAATTGTAGCTAATTCATCTTTTTTTGGTAGTGTTGATTGATAGAAAGTGCACAAGTGGCACTTGCTTTCTCCTAGGACCATGCTTGGTGTCTTGGTTTTCCAATAAATAGAGCACGGTGGCATTATCAACCACCGAGGCTGAATACGTTGCAGCTGGGAGTTTTTGTACCCAGGTCATGTGGATGAAGCAAATGCTCCAAGACTTTAACATTCATTTTGATGCTTCTCCTATCTACTATGATAATACTAGTACAATTAACTTGTCATATAATCCTATCTTGCATAGTAGAGCTAAGCATATAGAGGTTCACCATCATTTTCTTTGTGATCACATTGATAAAAAGGATATCTATATCACGCATGTGGACACGAAAAATTAGTTGGCAGACATTTTCACTAAACCTCTAGCTAAAGAGAAATTTAACTTTATTAGATCTAAACTGCTCATAACTACTTTGAATGAATTTGATATGTCTTCTAGGTAGTTTTCATCTATCCTATATGCTTTGCCCATATTTTTACCACAATTGCTTACTAATATGCTAAAAATCAGTTTTTCATGTTCTTTTGCCTTGTTTTTCTCTTATTTTTGGGTATTTTTTGCAAACATGAGTTTTATCACAAAATAGTGTCCAATGATGAGTGATATGTGCCTAAGTATGTTTAAAATGCAAAATGGAATTGAAAAATAAATTTAATTAGCACTCTATTTAGAATTTCTAATTTTGGGCCAGGTTGACCATCAATCGAGTTGCCAGCTCGACCGATTAGAGGCCGAGAGATTTTTTAAAAGAGCCTATCGGTCGAGTTTCTGAGTCATAGAACTCGATCGATGGTCGGTCTGGAGCAAACTTAAGATAGGTTCGGCCGACTATTCTCCCTCTCAACTAGAGAAAAGTCGACCGATCCAACCTCTAGTTCCCTCAAGCTCTCAACCTTAGCCCCGACCTTCCTCTCCCTAGCCCTAGTTTGACCTAGATGGACCTTCTTTGACCTTCCCCCTTTCTACCCTAGGTTGTTGGATGAGTTTTGGTGGTGGTTCCTTAGCTTTTTCTCTCTCCATCCTCTCCTTGTCATCTCCATGGCATCCAATAGGAGAAAGAGGGCTGCCCCATCTAATGCACCTTCATCTTCATCCAACTCTCACTTGATTCCCTTTGATGACACTTTCTTTGTCTCAAATGAGGCTCTAAGTAGGTACAATGAGCTCCTTCTTAGGAACCCTTTTCCTTTTCGTGCCCTATTTGAGCCACGTCTACGAAGACAAGAGGTCATAGATCAAGTAGTGGAGTTGTTATACGACCACCATCTCTCAGCCTTGGGTGTTGAACGCGCTTGCTATAACAATTCCATCACCAGCACCAAAGCCATTCACGAATTCTACACAAATTTGCATTGGAATTTATGACACCTTTGTACCCCCACCTAATACTCAAGTAGTCCTCACATCTACGATAGCCGGGAAGAAATTCTAAGTCTCTGAGGATACCCTGAACATCTTCTTTTTGGGTACTGGAGTGAGTGACACCTGGCGTAAGGACTATCCTGAGTATTTTGACCTAGTCGAGCCTAAGGCCTTCTACAAGCAATATGATCTTACTCTCCCTGATATTCATAAATTCTTGAAGAAGCCTCTGCTCTTGTATAGGAAGAAGTGCACCCTTCCCTCCTCTACCTTGGACCTCAAGAGATGCATACTTGCCTTAGTCGTTAACTGCAATATTCATCTATAGAAAAATCAGACTGAAATTGCAGATAACACTATGGTAATTATGTACTATCTATTGAAGAACATATGAGTCAAGTGGGCGAGATATGTTCTCCATCATATGACCTTCTTTGACTCAGGTAAGAGCACATGTGGAACCCACCCTCCTTACCCAACCCAAATTTGTGGTCTTTTCCAACTTACTACTGGCAAATCTCTTTTCCATGACCTGCACTACAAACCTGCCCGAAAAGGAATTTGCATCAGGGAGACCACACTTCAAAAATTTGTGCCTATCCTATCCTCTACCACACCTGGTTCCTCTACCTTTACCTCTACCCGAGCACCTCTACCACCTCAGCCTACCCGACCTACCCGTGTCTCATTCCATGTATCCAATGAAACCCTTATGGGCTACATGATGCATCAATAGGCATACAACCTTCAGGTTCAGGAGTGCCTACATTAGGACCTCTGTTCCATCGTGTCCAACATGAACATGTCATGTGCACACCCTTACCCTGCCTACTAGCCCTACCTAGAAGGTTCCTATGCATCCTTTGCATATGATCACTTTTACCATACCCCTCCACCTGCATCTTCTGCTACTACACCCTCTACTATTAGTGGATCTACCCATGGTGTGCTGCTGACCGACCTAAATCGTGCGTCCTAAATTTGGAGGCGGATTTGAGGTAGTCGAGCTTTTACATTTATAAACCCGAATCCTTCTAGGCCCCCGCAACTTTGTTTATGGGGTCGAAGTAGATATACGGGGTCGAACACAGGGACAAGGGGGTAGTGTTGAGAACCCAGAATCGACACGCTACACTCCGGCAGGTTAAAAGAGATTATAAATTCCCCAGAAGGGAAACGTAAAGATGTCACAAACAAAACAAGAAAACTATCTCCAAGTGGAGTTACTAGAAAGATTTAAGGTTTTAAGCATTTAGCAGTTTTTAGGGGTTTTCATGCAACAGAAACCGAAAGATAACACTAGAGCTAGAGCAAGGTACGAAGGATAAAACTACTGCAAAACAAGCGGCACCAGTAACACCTTGCACCCCTCCTCTCAGAGCGGGCACCTCTAACCAAGCCTCGACACCCCTCTCGAGGTTGCTGGGCTCAAAGTTAGAATGGAATGTTACTGAAACAACTCCGTTCCCGGTACTCTCGTACTCCAGAATCAAACCAAACACTAGAGCCACAACACAACTCTCGAAGTTGTTGCGACGGGAAAACACGATTTGATAGCTAAGCGAAACGTGATCCAAAACATGCAAGCTAGAGTTCGGATATCAAACATAGCAGTCATCCAACATATTGCACCAAGCATAGAGCAGCAAGTAATTAAGCATTTCCATTTCTATAAACACTAAAGGTCTTAATTACAATTAAATGACAGAATTAAAGGTATGTGTCGCCTTCTTGATGTAGAAGGACGACAGGCTACAGTAACCATCCCGCCCGATATCGGACAGGGGGCCTAGCCCGATACAGCCGTGTCGGGCGGCACGCTCTCTCAAACGGCACACCGCGACGGGCGACTGCATCGCTCAAGGACCTGGTCGATACGCTCAAGTCGAGCGGTACACCCTCTCGGGCGACACGCCTGACGGGAGGAGCGTATCGGGTTTGTTATCGTGTCGGGCATGGAGCTGCATATCCTATTGCCGGGCACTGGTGTCGGGCGCTCGTGTCGCGTATCTACATAGGCCGATATCGGCTCCCAGTGTCGCCCGGTACAGTCCTAGGTGAACCAGTCCCCTCCCTCTTGGGATGAGGAAGAGCTCACCTAGTATCGCCCGGTACAAACACTTGAGCACGATACGCCTGCTCTCATAGTCTCCTCCGAAGATCACTCGACTATCCGAAACCTGAAGTGACCAAGCTTGTCCGAACTGTCTAAACTGTCTTTTCGGCTCCCTGTAGCTGCTATTTATAGGCAGTTGGTCGTGAGAAGATATGGTGCTCGAAGCGCCACGCGTCCTCCTTTCTGCCGTTCAGTTGGCAGTCAGCTGACGCGGGTATCGCCCGGTACAAGGAGGTCGGCTGTCGGGCGTCGTGGCAAGAGGCGCCTGCCGGTGGGTGGCCGATATCGCACGGCACATGGAGTAGTTGCGGTGTGCTCGGCTCCCTGTCGGATAAAGAGGCGTGTCGTCCATCGGTGCCTTCTCGCGCGGAATCCTTGCGTCACGCTTCGTCGTATCGCGCAGCCCTGTCGGGCAGCGTGCGTATCGGGCGTCAGGGGGGCCAAAACAGACTTGGACTTATTTGCGGGCCGGAACGACCTTATTGGTGCTAAATGGGCCAAAATGGGAGGAAACTCTGCAAAAGATAGAAATATTGGACTGAGAGCATTGCTTGGCTAATTATTGCAAAAATGCATATAAAAGAGAGGAAAATGTCAGAAAAGGGCAGTTTTGATAACAGAAAAACAATCTAAAACATCACAAAAATTGGTGTTATCAACTCCCCCAAACTTAGCTTTTTGATTGTCCTCAATCAATATTTAAACTTTATCTGGCGATGCTTCTTCTTGCGTAGTATGCTTCTCAGGCTAAGATGTAAAACAAGTATCGTAATGCCTTTAGAGATAATGCTGCCTCATTACGAACAAAAGACTTCGTCTTTCCTGCCTTATTGTTTAAGTAAGATTATTCTCTACAGCTTCGGCGAGACGTTGTTGTATGATTCTGAAGTTAGCTTCCACACCAAACAGCTTTATTTTCGGGGCAGAAAGTTGTGTATAGGGTAGGCTAAGGCTTTTTGGGTTTTCTTCTTGTTTCCCATCGGTCCATCCAGGTAAGGGTCCGTTAACGGGCAAGTGGTCCCTGCAGTCCAAGCCAGTTGACTTTAGAGCAGTGATTTCACATCCTACGTACCACTGCCCCAGATCTACCATGCCTAAAGATGGGTACTTTTGGAAAACAAGTGTGTGTATATTTTTTTTCTTTTTCTTTTATTGGGCACAACTCTCATGCTTTTATTCACGCTCATAAGGCTTCTCTCTCTTATTAGGATTTATGTCGGGTAAGGGGAAACAAAGAGATTCTTGCTGTTTGGGCAGCTTTTTCCTTCTCCGTACTCGTCTCTTAACTGTTTGCGAGATTATTGTATTTTTCAAAAATTTTGACATGGCAAAACATATTCTTTTGTTCATTTGAAGCAGCACTATCAAAAAGATATAACAAGACTTGCGTCACATTTAGCACAAAGAAAATAAACTTGGCAAGCAGTTTCATCTGGGTTTTTACTAATATAGCGACTTTGTACATACGCATGGGAACAAAATAAGCAAAATTTTCAAAAATTTTATATGAGCAAGGGTGCAAGTACATGATATAGGGGAAAAGCAAAATGGCACAAGAGAATGTTTATACCTCCTTCACTGGTACATGGGTACCCCCCAAACTTATCCAATACTTTGTCCCAGAGTATTGAATAAGAAGGTGAGTTCATGTTAGTCCCGTGAAGGTTATTTAGCGGGTTCGCTTGTGCCTTGTAGAAGCTGCAATATGCTTCTTTGTTGCCGCCTCCTTCTTTCTCATTTGGAAACAGCTTCGACAAGTGCGGGCACTTGTGGTTGCTTCCTCTTTATTAAGTAGCTGGAACCGGGATGCCCAGGTTCCCTCTGGAGGTCGTCGGCAAAGTGCTTTCCAAGCTCAGCCTCCGCTTTATTTCCCAGCTCAGTCAGAACACGCGCAATGGCTCTTGGTAGACAGAGAGCTCTTGTGTTGTCCCGACAGTCACCGGGGCTGTACTCGTGCTGTCTCTGTAGTTGGCCCTAGGATACTACAGAAGACAGGCTATGATAAGGAAACGAGCCTCTTTCGAGGCTACCTAATCAAGGAAATTTCCCCTTGCTCGTTTTTTGGTGGTTGGTGGCCCGTTGTGACGTTTTTGTCCGACAGTGCTGCTTCGGCTGCGGATGTCATTCTGCCTGTTATCAAGTTCATTAATCATTTAAAATGTTAGATAGGAAAAAGAAACTCGATAAACTTATTACAATCTCCGGATATCGTCCATCAAAACAAAAAGTCGAGTCGATATGAAATCAGACGATACAAGGTTGCCGCGCGATACAACTTGCCGCGCGACACTGGTGTATCGGGCGATAAGCATGTCGGGCGACAAGGTCACATGAAACAAAAACCCGATAGCAAGACGTGAAAAGCATTGTGCTCGATATGGGTATATCGGCCGATAAGGTCGCCAAAGAGCAACTTCTCGACGGGACGTCACAAAAGAAAAAACGTGCCGCCCGACATGATGTGTCGGGTAGACACCATCGGCCGTTATGTCACGCTTACTGCGTCGGGTGATACAAAATTGTCAGCGCGCGATAGGAAAAACATGTGTCGGGCGATAAGCCTATCGAGCTATACCTTTGCTCATAGGAGCCATCGCTCGATACCACGGTGAAGGCAGCTGGCCGACACGGGAGCAAAAGGGTAGACTACTAAATGTGTTACATGTGGCTAAAATGAGTAAAGTGTGACAGCCCGACACGGTAAAACATCCGTTCTTATTTATAGCCGGCTCGGCCGGGTGCGAAACGGACATCTCTGAGGTGCGCGTCGGCCAACGGGTCAGGTGGTTCCCGAGACGATGGTCATATCAGTTTCATTAAGGGCATTTATTCCCCTGCACGATAGGGTGCATGCCGTCCGGGAATGCCAACCGTCACGGCCGTTGCGATGCCCGAGAGACCAAGACCCGGTACAGGCAGTCCTGCGCGCCAGCTGAGTGGCTGCCCGACATGGTTAAAACAGGCGGGCGTAAAAGCCTAAGAGCAGAAACAACGATCAAAGGGTAAAAGATCATCGGCCAAGGGGTTAAGCCCCTGACCTCAGAGTGCAATACACTTCATGGCTTCGGAAAATTCCGCGATGACCCGTAAAACAGAAGAGTCGGCATGCTCGGCGCATGCTCTGACTCGGGTCTTATTACATGCCATAATGTTTGTTTTTGCAAAGAAATAGGAAAAATGCATCCTACTCTATGAAAGAAAGAAAAACTCGGGCTGCCTCCCAAGGAGCGTTGAAGTTTGCGTCGCCAGCTCGACCGGTGTGGGATCATCTTGTTCAACCCTTGACTATGCCCATATCTAGCAGGTCGATCTCTGCTCTCCTGACAAAGGCCTCATCCTCATAGAATCTTTTCACCCTGTGCCCATTCACTTGAAATACTTTGGTCGAATCGTCCTTGTCGTAAAGCTCCATCATTCCGGATGGGTATATTTTTGACACGGTAAACAGTCTTGACCATCTCATTTGTAACTTCCCAGGGAAGAGACGAATAGAGGACTTGTATAACAAGACTTTATCCCCCTCGCTTACATCTTTTCTCCTGAGGTGGGCATCATGCCACCATTTTGTTCTCTGTTTGTAGATTTTTGCATTTTCATAGGCGTTCAATCTCAGCTCTTCGAGCTCTTGAAGCTGCAAAAACCTCTTTTCTCCTGCTTTTTCGAGGTCCATATTTAGGAACTTGATTGCCCAAAGGGCCTTATGTTCCATTTCCAAAGGCAGGTGGCATGACTTTCCGTAGATAAGCCGGTAGGGGGTGGTTCCAATGGGCGTCTTGTTAGCAGTTCGGTAGGCCCAAAGCGCGTCGTCAAGCTTCATGGACCAGTCTTTCCTTGTTCGGCTGACAGTTTTCTCCAAGATCTGCTTGATTTGTCTGTTGGAAACCTCCACCTGCCCTGACATCTGTGGGTGGTAGGGTGTAGCGATCTTGTGCTTTACTCTGTACTTGCGCAGGAGTGCTTCAAACTGCCTTTCCCCGAAGTGTGACCCTCCGTCGCTTATAACTGTGTGCGGGACACCGAAACAAGGAAAGATGGTCTTCTCGAAGAGCTTGTTAACTGACTTGGCATCACAGGTTTGGGTGGCTACTGCTTCCACCCGCTTCGATACATAATCCACTGCCACGAGTATGTACTGATACCCCCGGGATGGAGGGAACGGTCCCATGTAGTCGATCCCCCATACGTCAAATATTTCTACTTCTATCCAGCTTGCCATTGGCATCTCATTCCTCCGTCCTATGTTCCCCATAAATTGGCACTCCTTGCAAGTCTTCACAAATTGTGCGTCATCTTTAAATAATGAGGGCCAGTAGAAACCTGATTGTAGCACCTTCGCTGCTATTCTTTCGCTACCCAGGTGACCACCGTAGGGGGAGGCGTGGCATTGCTTCAGGATGTCCGCGGTTTCTTCTTCTGGGATGCATCTCCTGTACAAGCTATCAGTGCACCTTCTGAATAGGAGAGGTTCATCCCAATAATAGTTCTTGGCGTCCACGAATAGCTTCTTTTTCTGGTTGTACGTGATGTCAGGAGGCAGTTCTCCACAAGCAAGATAATTGCACATATCCGCAAACTAGGGTAGACTTTCTTCTTGAGCTTCGGCCAACTTAAGGGCCTCATCGGCGTAGTCATCGTTGATAGGTGGCCCTCCCTATCTCTCAGTCATGATCCTTGATAGATGGTCAGCGACCACATTTTCTGCGCCTTTCTTGTCGATAATTTCATGGTCAAACTCTTGGAGCAATAGGGCTCACCTCAACAGTCTGGGCTTCGCGTCTTTCTTTTGCATCAAGTATTTTATTGCCCCATGATCTGTGTATACTTTGACCTTTGCTCCGACAAGATACGACCTGAACTTATCAAACGCGAAGATGATAGCGAGCATCTCCTTTTCAGTTGTTGTGTAGTTTACCTGAGCTTCGTCCAATGTGCGACTAGCGTAGTAGATCACATGGTGCCTTTTGTCTTTCTTTTGTCCCAGGACTACTCCAACCACGTAGTCACTAGCGTCGCACATCAGCTCAAAAGGTAAACCCCATTCTAGAACTTGAAGGATAGGTGGTGATACTAAAGCATTTTTCAGGGCCTGAAAAGCACTTAGACAATCGTCAGAGAAAACAAATTCAACGTCCTTTACCAGAAGATTGGACAGTGGTTTGGAAATCTTTGAGAAGTCCTTGATGAATCATCGGTAATATCCCGCGTGCCTGAGGAAGCTTTGCACCCCCATCACGGATCTTAGTGGAAGAAGCTTGGATATTGCTTCAACCTTGCTTGCGTCCACTTCGATCCCACGCTTCGATATCTTATGCTTGAGGACGATGCCCTCCCGCACCATGAAATGGAATTTTTCCCAGTTTAGAACTAGGTTGTTCTCCTCGCACCTTTAAAGAACCAACGATAGATTCTTCAGACAGCTATCGAAGTCCTTCCCATAGACGGAAAAATCGTCCATGAAAACTTCTACAATGTCTTCTAGAAAATCCGAGAACATCGATATCATGCATCGCTGAAAGGTGGCGGGGGCGTTACAGAGTACGAAGGGCATCCTTCGGAAGGCATAAGTGTCGTAAAGGCAGGTGAATGTTGTTTTCTCTTGATCGTCGGGCAAGATGGGTACCTGGTAAAAACCTGAAAAGCCATCAAGAAAACAAAAGAAATCGTGATGCGCTAACCTTTCGAGAACTTGATCAATAAAAGGTAGCGGAAAATGATCCTTCTTTGTAGCCTGATTTAGCTTTCGATAATCAATACACATCCGCCATCCGGTGACGGTTCTTACCGCCACCTCGTCGCCCTTCTCGCCCCTAACCACCGTCATTCCGCCTTTCTTGGGTACTACGTGGATAGGACTTACCCAATTGCTATCGATGATTGGGTAAATAATCCCCGCATCCCTAAGCCTTATTACCTCTTTCTTGACGACCTCCTTGAGCATCTGGTTCAGCTTCCTCTGGGGTTGAGCCAGAGGCTTGGCTGATTCATCTAAGTTGATGTGGTGCATGCACAGGGCGGGGCTAAGGCCCTTGATATCCTCTACTGAATATCCTATAGCCCCCCTGTGGAGCCTTAACTCCTCAAGGAATCGATCCAGCTGATTGCTTGAAAGATTGGCATTTACAATGACGGGGTTCCTCTGCTCTTCATCCAAGAACTCGTACTTCAGGCCTTCAGGCAACACTTTTAACTCTGGCTTCGGTCTGGGTACCTCCTCTCGAGGCTCATCTTTGAGGGATGCATACCTTGCAGACTCCACCACCTCATCTTCTTCTTGCAAATCTTTGTCAGAAAGGTCGAAAAGGTGGAGATACCTCGTGACTTCAGGATCTTCGAGGTCGGGATCCTGACTGCTTATAACCCTTGCGAGGGGGTCCACTGTCCGGATATCCTCCTCTATTTCCTCGCAGAATTTATTGTAGCTATATGTGAAACATGCTGATTCAGACAGGGAAGGGCTTCTCATGATATCCTTCAACTTGAAGTCAATATGGTCGTTTCCGACCCTCAAAGTGATCATCCCCTCAGAGACATCAATCAACGCTCTTCCTATTTCCAAGAAAGGACGTCCAAAGATGATCGGGCAACAGGGGTCTTCAGCTGTGTCGATAACGACTATGTCACAGGGGATGAAGAAATTTCCAACCCTGATCGGCACATCTTCGACAACACCAACGGGTCTCTTAAAGGTGTGGTCTGCCAGTTGAATCTGCATGTTGGTTCGAACTATGTCGGTCAAACCCACTCTTCGTGCAAAACTGAGGGGCATGAGGCTGATGCTTGCTCCCAAGTCTACTAGACCCTTTCGCTCGACATTGTCTCTGATGGCAAACGGGATTGTGAAAGCTCCGGTATCCCTCCTCTTATTAGGCAAGTCGGGCTTTACGAAGGCTGAGGAAGCAGAAGCTAGGTGAACTGTCTCTATCCTTCCTCCCCTTCTTTTCTTGGTGACAAGGTCCTTGAGGAACTTGGCGTATGTGGGCATCTCCTCCAAAGCATCCAGGAAGGGGACTTCAAGATGCAGTTTCCTGATTGAGTCCATGAACCTCTCATGACGCTTCTTCAGATTTGCCTTTATCAACTTATACGGGAACGGCGGCCTTGGGGTGTAAGGATTCCTCCCACCAGGTAGCTCGTCTGAAGGCTTCTGTGTAGGCTCTTGAGCTTCTGCTTGTCCACCTTCGCCCTCTGCTGGAATGGTGCTCTCAGACCTCGGTTCAGGCTCCGGTTCGGCTTCAGCTGCACGCTCCACCGTCTTCCCAGACCTTAGTACCACCATTCTGGCAGTTTCCTGGTAGGAGAGTGTCTCTCCCGCAGGGTTCTTCATCAGTGCAGCCATCTGGGCCAATTGTTGATCGACTTCCCATTGGCGCATCTGCAGACTCGCCATCTGGTGTTGCATGGAATTCTGAGCTCCGGGGCCGGGAAGCGTACCCAGTACTAGTTTGCTGATAATGGTATCTTGTCTCTTTATGTAGGTAGAAAGTTGACCAACCAAGCTAGGCTGGCTCGTCCTCCCGCCTCGGCCCTGACATTCACCTTCAGGAAGAGACTGCTCACAACGAGACATGATATCAAAACTCGGTGGAGCAGGTCAGCTTTCAGGGTTCCTGCAAGAGCATATAAAAATCAAGTTAGAAAATCGAATTATTTAGTCTAGGCTAAGAATAAATAACATTAAAAGGAAAGAAAAGAAAAGAAAAAGGGTGATGTAAAACTCGTTTCTAAGCTTGAGGCACGGGAGTGCAGTTAGTGGATTCGGATTCGTCTACAGTACCGTTTTTTCCTTGTCCCCGGAACGACGCCAAAAAGTTGACCGGCCTAAATCGCACGTCCTAAATTTGGAGGCGGATTTGAGGTAGTCGAGCTTTTACATTTATAAACCCGAATCCTTCTAGGCCCCCGCAACTTTGTTTACGGGGTCGAAGTAGATATACGGGGTCGAACACAGGGACAAGGGGGGTAGTGTTGAGAACCCAGAATCGACACGCTACACTCCGGCAGGTTAAAAGAGATTATAAATTCCCCAGAAGGGAAGCGTAAAGATGTCACAAACAAAACAAGAAAACTATGTCCAAGTGGAGTTACTAGAAAGATTTAAGGTTTTAATCATTTAGAAGTTTTTAGGGGTTTTCATGCAATAGAAACCGAAAGATAACACTAGAGCTAGAGCAAGGTACGAAGGATAAAACTAATGAAAAACAAGCGGCACCAGTAACACCCTGCACCCCTCCTCTCAGAGCGGGCACCTCTAACCAAGCCTCGGCACCCCTCTCGAGGTTGCTGGGCTCAAAGTTAGAATGGAATGTTACTGAAACAACTCTGTTCCAGGCACTCTCATACTCCAGAATCGGACCAAACACTAGAGCCACAACACAACTCTCGAATTTGTTGCGATGGGAAAACACGATTCGGTAGCTAAGTGAAACGCGATCCAAAACATGCAAGCTAGAGTTCGGATATCAAACATAGCAGTCATCCAACATATTGCACCAAGCATAGAGCAGTAAATAATTAAGCATTTCCATTTCTATAAACACTAAAGGTCTTAATTACAATTAAATGACAGAATTAAAGGTATGTGTCGCCTTCTTGATGTAGAAGGACGACATGCTACAGTAACTATCTCGCCCGATATCGGACAGGGGGCCTAGCCCGATACAGCCGTGTCGGGCGGCACGCTCTCTCAAACGGCACACCGCGACGGGCGACTTCATCACTCAAGGACCTGGCCGATACGCTCAAGTCGGGCGGTACACCCTCTCGGGCGACACGCCTGACGGGCGGAGCGTATCGGGTTCGTTATCGTGTCGGGCATGGAGCTGTGTATCCTATTGCCGGGCACTGGTGTCGGGCGCTCGTGTCGCGTATCTACATCGGCCGATATCAGCTCCCAGTGTCGCCCGGTAAAGTCCTAGGTGAACCAGTCCCCTCCCTCTCAGGATGAGGAAGAGCTCACCTAGTGTCGCCCGGTACGAACACTGGAGCACGATACACCTGCTCTCGCAGTCTCCTCCGAAGATCACTCGAATATCCGAAACCTGAAGTGACCAAGCTTGTCCGAACTGTCTAAACTGTCTTTTCGACTCCCTGTAGCCGCTATTTATAGGCAGCTGGTCGTGAGAAGATATGGTGCTCGAAGCGCCACGCGTCCTCCTTTCTGCCGTTCAGTTGGCGGTCGGCTGACGCGGGTATCGCCCGGTACAAGGAGGTCGGCTGTCGGGCGTCGTGGCGAGAGGCGCCTGCCGGTGGGTGGCCGATATCGCGTGGCACATGGAGTAGTTGCGGCGTGCTCGGCTCCCTGTCGGGTAAAGAGGCGTGTTGTCCATCGGTACCTTCTCGCGCAGCATCCTTGCATCGTGCTTCGTCGTATCGTGCAGCCCTGCCGGACAGTGTGTGTATCGGGCGTGAGGGGGGGCCGAAACAGACTTGGACTTATTTGCGGGCCGGAACGGCCTTATTGGTGCTAAATGGGCCAAAATGGGAGGAAACTCTGCAAAAGATAGAAATATTGGACTGAGAGCAATGCTTGGCTAATTATTGCAAAAATGCATATAAAAGAGAGGAAGATGTCAGAAAAGGGCAGTTTTGATAACAGAAAAATAGTCTAAAACATCACAAAAATTGGTGTTATCAGCTGCCTCTAAAACCTGGCCCCTTGACCACTCTGCTTGATATTCTTGGTAGTTCTGCTCCTTCCTTCCCACAAGACAATGAGCTCCATGCTCTTGGTATGTCTTGGGATGAGCAGAATGCTCGTTGGCCCAGTCAAGGTTTTAGTTCTCTTGTTGATGAAGAGAAGCCATACTAGGCTGATGAGGAGGATGCTAATGACAAGGAGGTTGATGATGACGATGGTAAGGCTTCTGATGATGACTCTGATGGCTTTGCTGGTGCCTCCAATGATGAAGGCGATGCTTTTCTCTCTTCTACACCTTCAGACGGAGATGATGACTACGAGCCAAATGCTTCTGATGCTGATGCTGATGATGTTTTGGACATAGATAGCTTAGATGTTTAGATTTTCTAGTTTTTAGTCTAGATGTTGATCATATATATCTTTTTAGGCTAATTTGTATCAAAAACATATGTACACATTTTCTGAGTTGTGCTATTTTATCATCTCGTTTTCATCATATTAGCTTGTAGTTGTTTTATGAGAACATGTTTTCTGAGTTGTAATCTTAATCCTTTGTTCACTTACTCTTTGATTCACTATATCTCATGAGTTGGTTCCATATTTACCATATTTTGATTATGACTTAGATTATTTGTTTCTCTCATCTCTGTTTAGTGTATGCTTCGAGATTACGTGTTGTAGATGTATGTTTGGTTGTGCTTGGAGAAGACCTATTTTTGTGCTCTTCTACCCGACTTCCTTTTTGATAATGTTAAAAGGGGAGAGAATTTCAATGTTTTGAAGCTCAACCATATTGTTTTTGTTGCCTATGTGATCCTTTTCTTGTTCATTATATGCTTTACCATGTGACTTGCTAAAGGACCATATAGTATATATGTCATGTTGCATTGTGTAGATAGACTAACTATGCAGGTAAGAGTAAGCATAGATTGAGGGGGAGCAATTCTTATTGTTCAAATCTTGAATTTCCTTGCAATTCATAAGGCAAAGGTATAACTTTACATATCCTTTTCAATATGATTGAGGAATGGTTTGTCATTATAAAAAAGGGGGAGAATGTTGAGTTGAGATTTCTACATTGTCCATATTTTGATAATGACTTAGTCATTACATTCCTATGTATCTAATATGTTTGTTCAAGATTGATTTCAGGCTTTCGGTACATGAAAAAGATCAAATTACACAAGCCCTAGCTTGTTTAAGTGCAAGTCAAAAGTAATGCAAGTGTGCATTTTGGGAAATCACTCCAAATGACCTTAGATGATTTTTGTAATCACTTGTGTTGATGGTAGGACTTGTAACTAAGATGAGAAAAAATCAAGGACACTTAATTCCAATGTTTGATCACTCAAATGTCAATTTTGAAAAAATTTCATAGGTTATTTATCGATCGATTTGGAAACTCGACCGATCCAGTGATAGATTTTCTGGAGAGACCAATTGGTCGAGTTGCACACTCACAAAACTCGACCGACTGACTCATTGAGAAAAACTGATTTTAGCTCATCGATCGAGTTTCCCTAAACAATCTCGATCGATAGTTTGAAAATTGGCTTTATCATTTAGTGGATCGGTTGAGTTACCTTTATTAGAACTCAACCAAATGTACTGTACGGAAAATGTAGAAAAAGTGATTACAACCGTTGGTGAGTTGTTTTGAGCGAGAATAGATCTGTTAGAGCTTGAAAAGGGCTATATTTTGCCCTTAAGTGATCCCACACTCAAGGGAACACCCCCAACTATAAATAGGACCCCTTGGAGTTCGTTCCAAGTTTGCTCATTCATGCTATTCTAAGTCCTGGCTATAGTTGAGGGTGTTGCAACTCCTTGAGCCCCTTTCTCTCTCTTATTTACACAACATTTAATGATTATGAGTGAGTTAGGCCAGTTGTAAGAGAGCTACTTCCTTGTGCTTGTAAAGCTCTCATTCCATTCCATCTTCCTTACCCCTTTCCTCAAAGAAGCAAAGGTGAAGCAAGCTACTCCGGGTGAAGGTGGGGCTGTTGTTGTTCTTATTCAAGGTTGAAGAAGAGGTGAATATCTTCTCGAGGAGAAGGAGAAGGCAAAGGCTGAAGATCCAAGAAGAATGGGTAATCCCTTGAAGGCTGAAGACTTATGCAAGAGTAGGTAAGTCCTTGGCAGAAAGAGCAAGACTCTTGCAAAATGGGTAAGTCCTTGGTAAGGTTGAAGACTCTTTGTATTGGATAGGTAAGTCCTTTGGTGGTCTTGTGTTGTAACTCTTATTGGTGACTATATAGAGGAAATCACTTGCAATGTCCTAGAGGTTGACCTCTCTAGGTAGTGGATTGACTCTCTCCTAGTTTGGAGAGTGGAACCACTCTAAACGATCTTGTCCAAGTGCCTGTTTCATTTTCTCTCATCCTTGCTATGCTTGTTAGTTAGGACTTCAAATTGCACTTAAGCTATTGGTTTTGATTGATATAATTTGAAGGTCTAATCTATATTGTGAGAATTTTTGAAGCTCTATTCACCCCCCCTCTAGATCCCTAGATCCAACAACAAGGAATACCCACTAGATCAAGATGTCTTCAACCTTCACCAAGGACTTACCCACACTTGCATCAAGTGTTTGGCCTCGTAGGGATTACCCACTCTTCTTCGATCTTACGTCTTGTCCTTATCCTTTACTTGAAGAAGATATTCACATCTTCTTCAACCTTGAAGAAGAACAACAACAACTCCTTCACTCAGACTAGATCACTTCAGCCTTTGCTCTTTGAGAAAGGGGATTGAGAAGATGGAAAGATGGATATCTTTACAAGGTAACATTGAGGTAGCTCTCTTACAACATACCTAACTCACTCATAATCACAAAATGCTTTGTAAATGAGAGAGAGAAAGGGGCTCAAAGGGTTGTATCACACTCAACTATAGTAAGGACCAAAGATAGCATGAATGAGCAACCTCAGAATGAACTTCAAGAGGTCCTATTTATAGCTGGGGTTGTTCCTTTGAGTGTGGGATCACTTAAGAATAAAAAATAGCCATTTTACAACTTGCCACATATCTATTTTCATTTACAACAACTCTCCAAGGATTGGGATCACTTTTTCTTTGTTTTCCATATAGTACATTCGGTCGAGTTTCAATAAAGGTAACTTGACTAATCCACTAACTGACAAAGCCAATTTTCAAACTATCGGTCGAGTTTATCTTGAGGTAACTAGATCGATCAGCTAAAATCAACTTTGGTCAGTAAGTTGATCGGTCGAGTTTTGTGAGTGTACAACTCAACTGATGCAATCATTTCCAAGAATCCATTATGGATCGGTTGAGATTCAAACTCAACCGATTAAAGTGATGTGGCAAATTTTTTAAATGATTTTTAAGTGATCAAATGATGGAATTAAGTAACCTGATTTTTTCTCATCTTAGTTACAAGTCATATCATCAATACAAATAATTACAAAAATATTCTAAGGTGATTTGGAGTGTTTTCCCAAAAAGCACATTTGCATTGATTTTTACTTGAACTTGGACAAGATAGGGCTTGTGTGATCTTTTTCATGTACCTAATACCTAAAATTAGTCTCAAACAAACATATTAGATACGTATGAATGAAATGGTTAAGTCATTATCAAAATATGGACAATGTATTACTCTCAAGTCAATTGGTCTCCCTTTGACCATTTAGTTGTTGGTCTCCCTTTGACCGCTTGGATGTTGGTCTTCCTTTGACCGTTAGGTTTTGGTGATGTCTCTAGTCACTAGTTTTGGCTGTTTTCCTTAAGGTTAGCCTTCGATTGCATGACCTATCCACCTTCTTCGACCGCTGATGGCAGGTGGTGTTTCTGGTTGATGATGTGCCTTTGGCCATGGTGAAGTCTCCTTCAACCATGATGAGTTCCTCCCTTCGATCGCATGGTTTGTGGCCTAATGCCTTGTTCAACTGATGAAGGGTTATGACATGTGCTTGATATGAATGGTTGTCTTGATGTTGGTCATGAAGGACCATGAAGGATGTTCTAATAATGTGGGAATATGAAATACCTAAGGTTGTTGATATTGTTGTGATGTAGAACCCTAATAAGACATAATGTTGAAACCCTAACCCTAATGTGGGACTACAACAATGGTTGTCTACTTTGTGCGATGTGATAGTATGAAGTGATGATACATTGTTTCTCTCTCCTATTTGTATGATATTAACCATGTAGGTGAATGATTGCCATAGCTTGTAAATGCTATGATGGTGATCATATATCACAAGATGATGGTCATGAGCCTTGATGAGGCATGTTGATGTGATGGGTCTTATGATCTAACAGAGGCCTAAAGCCTAGTGTGAGGTGTTATCCTCTAAGTGATGTGATGAGGGATTGATATCCCATGGCAATGTGATAATTGTGATAGCCTTGTATGGCAAGTGGCATCATGTGATGATGTGACTGGTTGATACTTCAAATGTTTCATATCTTTTGAAGTTGTATTATGCCCTTATCTTTGTAGAGTTTGTTTAGGGTTTCTACGTTGTAACTTGATTGATGCTAAAATATACCCAATTGTATAAATTAATCAAGTCAAACCCATGTATATTCCATGTGCCACAAATCCATCTTCAACATCAGTATTACCTAGATGATGAGACGAGCAATTCCTACAGGAAACTTGGAGTGCATATTGCTAAATATGCGGGGTGCAAGTTGAGGTATCTTGTAGCGACCTCACTTTTAGCATCCTCCAATTAAGGAAAGACCTTCAAGTTATGAGTCGTTACCTATATTCCCAAGGAACCAGATTAGTCGAATAATAAATAATAGAAAAAAATTTCAATTAAATTTCAAATATTGTTTAAATTTTTTAAAATGATATACCTCATGGAACTAGTACCTATTGAGAAGAAGTATTATCTATCTAATCCTCCTGCATAGCTTTAATACCTTCCATGGATTTCATCTTATCTTTGTATTTTTATCTTGTGTATCAATTACCTAAAACACCAACAAACAAAACATGATCAACATATTTCTATACTAGTACGTGGGTTCATCCAATAATCACAAGTACATATAATCAACCATAAATTATTTGAATATAAGGACATGTATTTTCTTTCATATTCTAACCCATATTTGGTCTACTATCTCAGATGTATCCACTACCCATCATTGGACTTATGTGTGTTACCCTTCGATCAATGTAACCTAGGGTTTAGAATATCATTATTTACCTTATGTGATAGTCATAGGGACTTTATAATTTGCATTAAATAAATAAGCATCCAATAGATATCATTCATTTAATCTTTGAGTAACCACGAAAAATGTCAGAAGTCGATACATATGATCATAAGTGTAACCACGTACCTTGATGATGAGCCATGTTGATCATCATGTAGAATGCACTTCAAGCATATTATCCATTCAACAAGCAAACTAAGAAATCCACATTTTAGTCTACATGAATATAAATGCTAAGGTGTCACCATCACATATTAATCACATTAAACCCTACTCGGATCTAATCTAGGGTTTAGGTCACCTTGGTATCGTGTTATCATTAGGGTTATGCCTCAAAATCCTAATTCCCATGATTACCACTTTAATGGCTTAAGAACCCTAAATCATATTAGGTGTTGTTATGATTATCAAATCTATCATATTAATTTATCATGATTACTAGGTCCAATTATGTTCCTTAATGATATAGAAAATATGATATTGAATCCAAATTACTTCATGTGCATGATTATTCATATTAGGCACCCTAAGTATCATCATCATGATCATAATTGTGTCATATCACCACAGTATTAGATAATAATATAAAAGATAGATTTTAATATTTTCAACATGTTAATATCCAATCTAGGATTTCCATTTATAAATCTTCACTTGACTACATATATCACCCTACTTTTGGAACATGAAGTATAAATGAGTCTCAATTATATTTTCTTTGTGTTTCTCTCATTTTTATGATCAAACTGATATATAGTTTTGCTATTTTCCAGTGCTCCTAGCATTTTCTATGAATTAAGCAAAAATAACATTGATACCTTATATTTAGGCCACGTGGCACTTCCCGATTGGTCAGCTCCAGTGCCATGTTGGTTAAGTATGGGGAGGCATAGTTCACTGCCAGTTCTCCCTCCTATACAGGACAAGACCAAGTGGTGGCTCGTCTGAACCCAACTAATCACACATCTACTGGATCGTCACTCGTCTCTTGGACCCAACAGGTTTCTTTTCATGCGCACGACAGGAGTCCATGGGTTACGTCGATTTATGCTCTCCAACTGCCTATCTATGAGACATGGCACTATCACTCGACTAGGAGAGGCACCTATAAACCTCATTTCCCTCTTCATCTCCCTTCCAACCCACCTCCCATGCACGTAGGTTGTCTGTGGCATCACAACTACTACTGTCGGCTAGCCCTTCAACTCTGTCCATGATCGCTTATGTCTATGATCCCCATCATCTTCCTCCTTCAGCCCTCGTCAGCAACAAGGTGGTGCCCGTGATGGAAGGAGGGGCTCTATGAAGTGGGCATCTTCAGCTTAATTGTTGTGATGTGAGATCAGTTCAAGGAAACCGAAGAGGCCTCTCAGGCGAACCACGATACCAAGCCCGTTGAGGATCAGGTAGTCGGATCCAACCACGAGTCAAGGTTTTTGCTTCAAAGCACCCTATTCCATTAGTCGTGGATAGGGTTCCCATGCCTCTATACTGAGGTTGGTGGAATACTGGTCAGTTGTAGTCTCACATTGTCGAGGAGTATTGTAGGTCGGCTCGTGGGTGGTGATCAGACCCTAACTATGGTGAAGCCAAAGGGATGTACAACATGGTTATCCTACTAGGAACGTTGTTGCCTAATCATCACCGAGCTGTAGGTCTTAAGACAGGAAAGGGAAGGACATGCAAGGGTTCAACATCGATGAAGGACTCTTCATGGACAACTGGAACTGGAGAGTGGAGACACAAGTTTTAGGTCCATGTGGGTTCAGTGATATGCAACTCACGCTGACTGAGGCAGAGATGCTCTCTGTGAGGGTATGACTCCTTCTCTGGTTCTTGCCTTTTTAAGGCCCCTTGCAGAGAGTAGAGCGAGGATGAGGGCTCTAGGATTCTCTTTATATACACATCCAGGAGGAACCCTAAAGGGTACTATGAGAAAGGAAAGGAGAGGGAATATCTCTTGAGTCTCATGGAGATCATATATATATAAAGACCCCTTCTCATACTTCCCTTTGTTCTCTCTTCTAAAGAGGCAAGCACACCAATACTCCATTCCCAAAGGTCAATATATCCTTTTTATAGAAAATATTCTTCTTGTATAAATCAATTAAATTATGGGGAAAAGGTGAGGCATAACTCCACATTTCTCTTACCTTCCTCTTATTTTTTTCTTTATGTAAAACACTTGGCTTTTATTCTTTAAATCCAAAGATAACGAAGAGTCATCACCATAATCTTATTAATATTTGGATTTGGGAAACCATTAAGAAATATTTGTTTCTATACGGTGCCTCATTGGATAAAGAATTCTAGATTATTCTTTAATCTCTCTCTATGGTATATCCTTTAATGCAATTATTCCATGGCAAATCATTACTACCTTTCCCAATTTATATTTATTAATTGGGATGTATTTTATATACAAAACTTATTTCTTTAGGCATCTCATGAAAATAATTACCATAATGTTATGTAATGTCCTTTCATCCTAATTTTAAAATTCTCTTTCTTATCATTATTATTTTCAAGTATACAAAAAGACAAACTGAAATATTCTTGTTTGGTGCCTCAACCATGGTGTTGCCAATCTCGGCTAGATAATTATCCTCTAATTATCTAAAACACCATAAATCCTATTTCTTTTGACACCTTGACAATTATTTCATTTATCGTAACAAAAGGTCATTATTACTAATTCATTTACAAATTCCTTTTATTTATTTAACTTGTGCCACAAGCACCCATGCCACAAAGGCGGTCCATATTATTATTTCCCCGATAATAACATTAGGGGATTTATTTATCAAAACAGGCCTTATGTTTATATAACTCAACTTTACTAAAATTGACGATGTAACATTCACCCCTCCTTAAAAGGAATTTTGTCCCCAAAATTCACACCTAGCAAGCTCATGGTGAATGATAACTCGTCTTAATTTTATAACTTATGATTAACAACCCTGCTTAGATATTCTTGATATCTCTTATTGAGATGCAAAAATCCTCACATCATGACTAATATTGGTACTTGAATTCAATTCAAGGTATATCCACATCCTTAGTAATTACAAGATATCATCTCTTGGTGATTACATTTTCATTTATGATTTCAATTTCAATTGGTGATTACCTTTTCACCTAGGTTTCCAACCTATTATTCCTTTATCATATGGGTGAGGTAACACCTCTAACCCTAGGTCATCTCATTAAATTTTCAACTCAGGATATTCATTCTTATATCTCAATGTTATGCATAATGTGTATCTATACAATCTCTCTCACTCATAATGGGATGAAATAAGCATTTGACTGCATCTCAAGCATAAAGTTCATTCCATTCCAAGAGAAGGGATGGTATATCCACACATTATCTTTCTACTTCACATTTTAAGTTGAATCATTCTCAACACAACTCTAAACATACTTGCTTTTAATTAATGAAGTCAAATATCTTTTCACTCTTGAGTTTGTACACAACTCCTCTCATCATTATTATATGACTTCTTATATATTTTATCTTTACACCTCATATATTATGAGCCTTAGTCACTTCCCTGAGGTCTCTAGGGGTATAAGTACTCTTTGGAGTGATCTCTTCCTTATGCATCTAGGGAGTGTCTCTCACATTCACCCATTAGGCCACATGATCATCATGAAGGTAGCTAATCCCCTGAGTCATGGACCTTGGGTAAACATAATTGTTACCCCTAACCCAAAAGTCTTGTGCATTCACGGAACAATCAAATCCTAATATTATCGGTCTGTGTACCTTTAATACTCCTACTTGACCTTAGGATTGACTTAGGGCTCTACCCTTCCCAAGGGTTCATTCACAACACATTATTTTCATATGCAATTCTTTAAACCAGATTGCTCCATCTCTTATAATGCTCATTATGCACTTTATGTCCCCTCATTGGACTCATGGCAACATTTCTTTCCAGACTTAATCTCATATGGTTCGCCACTTCCATAGCGAATTTTCCTCACGTTCCTCAAAGATGGCATACTTGGGTTCAAAGAATCATACTCTAAATATGTGATTTCATCTTTTATAGTAGGTGACATGCATGGTTACCTCCATTTTTTAGTTGGTTCGGTCAACTTACCTTTCCAGGGAAGGTCCTAACCTAGGGTGCCTTCATGACTGGTAGGAGGAAGTTAGGCTCTCTAGCCACAACCTAACCCCAAGGTCTAAGGTTTTACCTCCCCCATAGGTCATCTTCCCACTCTTGGGTTGACCCACCCCGGGTTGGCACACTATCACTAAAGGTTCCAAATTTTCTTATTTATGCATTGTTTTTATTATTATAACTTCTCAACCCTTATTTTCTCAATCTTTGGGATACCCTCTCATTGGGTTTGTCCATGTAGTGGACTTGGGCCACCTTCCCCTCCAGGGGCTTGGTGCCTATGTCGGCCTTCCCCTCCAGGGGCTTGACCTTTCTTGACCTTCCCTCCAGGGGTTTGGTACTATGTCAGCCTTCCCCTCTAGGGGCTTGACGATCTGTGATCTTCCCCTCAAGGGGCTTGATCTTTCATGACCTTCCCCTCTAGGGGCTTGATCTTTCCTGAACTTCCCCTCCAAGGGCTTGATCTTTTGTTATCTTACCCTCTAAGGGCTTGATCTTTTCTAACCTTCCCCTCCATGGGCTTGATATAACCATAATCAAACTTCTAGAGATAGCATGAGGGGTCCAATCAAGTTATATTTGGATTTTCATTATCATATATATGACCATTGGTTTCTTAATATTTCTCAAAACTTATCTCATTAATGCCTTATTCTACATGCTCATATGCATGGAAGGCTAAATCACCTAACTTTTTTTGTAACCATAATATGTTGAGCACACATTTTATATTATAACTTCTCAACTTTTATTTACCCAATCTTTGTGATGTACCCACTCTCTGGGGGCATTCATACTCAGAGGGAGCATTCTCAATGGTCTACCCACTCTCTGGGGACAACACACCCACTCATTTAGGGTATTCTTTATCCATCCATTCCTTCAAAGATTGTATTAGGGTGATGAGAAAGTTATATCCCTATTTTTTCATGTATAACCCTTGGTTATTTTATATTTCCCATGTATATTCAGATCTTTTCACATGCATCATGCATGAACTTCTTTCACATTCATGCAAGGGAGACTGGGTCACCTAAACCCATTTATGTTTTTCTTATCTCTTTTCACTCTTACCCTAATTGAGTCCATATGGGTAAGGTTTCCATTTTACCCATTCCACTCCCATTTCTTAGGATTTGGGTTTTATGTAAGGATTAGAGACTACACCCTACCTCTTTTGGTTTCTATATCCTTTAACCCATAGGGTTTTTCCAAACAAACCCTAGTTCCATCGAGGGTTATCCTCACAAGGAAAAACCCATAACATAACTTTATTTACTTTATCATTATTTCCATGTTACATGTACATTCTTTTTTTTCACATGCACATTATTATTTCCTCATTATATGTGCATTTTATTTCCATATATACTTTATTATTCTCATATTACATGTACATTATTATTTCATCATTAAATGTACGTTAATTGGTGGAGGATGCTTTAATCCTACTTCTTCTCAAAACCCTAACTTGAGATGAGGAGGGAAATTCCTTTATGGTTTATTAAGCAAGACGACGAGAAATGGACGAATCAAGATGAGAAGTAAACCTAAATGTATTTTACTTCGGGCAAAATTATCCGACTTTGGCCAGGCAGGATACATGAGTCTGGGAGTCCTCGTAAGCTGACTAGTGGTACAGAGGAAAATATTGCAAGCCCCCAGTTGTGGTCCCATTTAGACACCATCGTCTTTAAAAAATGCCCTAATAATTCCCTCATATTACTACAAATTACTTGAAATTATAAACTATTGAAAATTATTAAAAAAATATGGCACTCTGATACCAAATGCAACGACCTCACTTTCAGTGTCCCCCAATTAAGGAAAGACCTTCAAGTTGATAGCCATTACCTATATTCTCAAGGATCTAGATTAGTTAAATAACAAATAATAGATAACAATTTCAATTAGATTTCAAATATTGTTTACAAATTGTAAAATGATATACCTCATGGAACCAATACCTATTGAGAAGACGTATCATCTATCTAATCCTCCTGCATAGCTTTAATACCTTCCACATATTTCATCTTATCTTCATATTTGTATCTTGTGTATCAATTACGTAAAACGTTGACAAACAAAACACAATCAACATATTTCTAGACTAGTACGTGGGTTCATCCAATAATCACAAGTACATATAATCAGCCATCAATTATTTGCACATAAGGACATGCATTTTTTTCATATTCTAACCCATATCTGGTCTACTATCTCAGGTGTATCCACTATCCATCATTGAACTTATGTGGGTTACCCTTTGATCAACGTAACATAGGGTTCAAAATATCATTATTTACTTTATGTGATAGTCATAGGGACTTTATAATTTGTATGAAATAAATAAACATCCAACATATATCATTCATTCAATCTTTGAGAAATCTCAAAAATATCAAAAGTCGATACATGAAATCATAAGAGTAACCACATACCTTGATGACGAGCCATGTTGATTATCATGTAGAATGCACTTCAAGCATATTATCCAATCAACAAGCAAATTGAGAAATCCACCTTTTAGTCTGCATGAATATAAATTCTAAAGTGTCACCATCACATATTAATCACATTAAACCCTACTCGGCTCTAATCTAGGGTTTAGATTTCCTTCTGACTCGAAACCCTAATTCCCATGATTACCATTTTAATGACTTTGAACTCTAAATCATATTAGGTGTTGTTATGATTATCACCTACCATATTAATTTATCATGAGCACTAGGTCCAATTATGTTCCTTAATGAGATAGAAAAGATGATATTGAATCCAAATTACTTCATGTGCATGATTATTCATAATAGGCACCCTAAGTATCATCATCATGATCATAATTGTGTCATATCACCACAATATCAGATAATAGTATACAAGAGAGGTTTTTAATATTTCAACATGTTAATATCCAATCTAGAATTTCCATTTATAAATCTTCACTTAACTACACATATCACCCTACTTTTGGAATATGAAGTATAAATGAGTCTCAATTATACTTTCTTTTGGTTCCTCTTCTTTTTATGATGAAACTGAGATATAGTTTTGCTATTTTCCCGAGCATTTTCTATGAATCAAACAAAAATAACATTGATACTTTGGATCTGGGCCACGTGGCACTTCCCCATTGGTCAACGCCAGTGCCATGTTGGTTAAGTATGGGGAGGCACGGTTCACTCCGAGTTCTCCCTCCTGGACTGGCCAAGACCAAGTGGTGGCTCGTCTAAACCCAACAATCACACATCTTCTGGATCGTCGCTCGTCTCCTGGACCCAACATGTTTCTTTTCACGTGCACGACAGGAGTCCATGGATTACGTCCACTTACGCTCACCAGCCGCCTGTCCACGGGACACGGCGCCGTTGCTTGACTAGGAGAGGAACCTGCAAACCTCCTTGCCCTATTAACCTCCTTGCCCTATTCATCTCCCTTCCGATGTTGCCTCACATGCGCGTAGGTTGTCTGCGGCACCGTAGCTACTATTATCGGCTACCCTTTTGGCTCTGTCCGTGATCCCCTATGTCTACAATCCCCATCATCTTCCTCCTTCAGCCCTCACCAGCGACAGGGCGGCGCCGGTGATGGAAGGAGGGATTCTATGAAGCGGCATCTTCTTCTTAGATTGTTGTGATATGAGGCCGGTTCTCAACCGAAGAGGCTTCTCAGGTGAACTGCGATCAGAAGTGGAGACTGCTGTGTCACGACACCCTACTCCCTTGGTCGTGGCTAGGGTTCCGATGCCTCTATACTGAGGTTGGTGGCATCCTGGTCGGCTGTAGTCTCACATTGCCGAGGGACGTTGCAGGTTGGCTCGTGGGTGGTGATCAGACCCTACTCAACTAACCATGGTGAAGCTGAAGGGGTGTACAACATGGTATCCTGCCAAGAACGATGTTACCTGCTCATCGCCGAGTTGCAGGTCATAAGACAGGAAGGGCGAGGACACGCAAAGGTTTAAGATCGATGAAGGGCTCTTCGTGGACAACCGGAACTGGAGACACAAGTCACGGATCCATGTGGGTCTGGTGGTCTGCAACTCACGTTGACTGAGGAGGCATCACGCAGTGGAGGATACAGAAAATAGATGGGCTGGATTAGTATGAGTAGTGAAAAAAATATTTATACATATAGATTGAAAAATGATACTTATTTAGAAAGGAATGAAGAAAAATACACCTAATGTAATGTTTCATTGTCTCCAATATACAAATATAAGCTATTTGTAAAAAAATAAAAAATCTAACGTAAATGAGGTGATATAATTCATATATCATAGTGTGATTTTTTTTAAATGTCTAAGGTCATAACTCATAAATAACACATTATTTGACCATGTATTTAAGATTAAACCAATAATATAATCATAACTCATGGTCACTTGATCAGTTAATTGTGCATTTTGATAACGTATAAGAAAAGTATCAGTTGTATTAAATGGAAACCAACTCATCTTTTAAGTGGAGAACAAGCATCAAAATATAACATGATACCGTTTCGTGGATGGTGTCATACTGGAAGACCCAAAAAAAGTAGCAGTAAAATCTTATACTATAAAGGATGTAAGTATAATGTACAAGGTAACACAAGTTTTTAACATCTTGACACAATGATCAGTATGAAGGAAACTTCAAAAAGAAAGAAAGAAAATATTTAATGTGGTTGTATAAACAACATATGATGGACAAGGAAATTGAGAAATGAAAAGTGATGAGAATGAAGAGGGAAGATCCATGTATATATTTTTTATTTTTTATTTTAACTTTAAAGAAAAGAGGATATGAAAGAAGCAATTATACATTTTTATTGACTTTTATTTTACATGTCATCCTTATTTTTCTCTCTAGAACTGATTAAAATTATATCTATAGGATGGGCTTTCCTACCTTTTCTTCTCCTTCTTACCCCACATTTTACATACTTTTAGCTACTCTCTTTTTTACTTTATACCAATTTAATAGTTTTCTTTTCTTTTATCGATAGAAATATTGACAATATTTCTTGTCTAGTTCTTGTAAATTTGTAATTATTGTTATTTGAATTAAACTTATAATAACTAAATGTTATGTAACTAAAAGTTTGTGAAATACCATGTAACAATAAATATTATTTGGATCTATTTCTGTATAGTAATATAGATCTTTTCTTAAATTGAGAGTGATTGAATAATAAAGTTTGAAAGAAAAATATATAAATAGAACGTGATTAGTTGTGCATGTATGGTTATCATATTTTTAATGGTGTATAATTATAATTGAGTGAACTTACTCAAGTTATTACAAGTAATGTTTGCCAGTTAATGAGTCAATTATATTGATATTAGACTTCAATTAATACATCAACATGATTAATGATATTTTTGTATAAATTTCATGTTATATAATTAATTTCAATATTGTAAGGGTACATGCCCCCCAGTCTTTAAAGAGCTCCATTTTCAAGTATGCCACGGGAGACAATTTGTATAAATCTTAACACAATTAATATGAAATTATTAAGAAAATTTTATTAGGGCCAAACATACCATTTCTTAAGCCATAATGGATGTCATATATATTAGGATTGTAAACTTTACGATTTGTGAGGGATAAGGCACATGGTCAACAAATTTATTAACTTTAACACTTAAGTAGTTTATATAAAGAAGGATGATCGAATTGATTGAAATGATAAAATTAAAAGTCACATTTTGTGTGGTGTAATAAAGTATTTTTATAAAATATAAATATGTATATGGTATCATAGTAAACAAAATATTTTTTTGAAGGGGGGCTTCAGCCTGGGTAGCCCCCCCCCCCTCTGGCTCCACCCCTATGAGGAGGAGATGCTCTCCATGAGGGTACGACTCTTTCTCTGGTTCTTGCCATTTTAAGGCCCCTTGCAGACATCATATCAAGGATGAGGGATCTAGGGTTCTCTTTATATACACGTCCAGGAGGAACCCTAAAGGGTACTATGAGAAAGGAAAGGCAAGGGTATATCTCTCGAGTCTCATGGAGATCATACATATATAAAGACCCCTTTTTGTACTTCCCTTTGTTCTTTCTTCAAAAGTGACAAGCACACCATTACTCCTTTCCTAAAGATCGATATATCCTTTTTATAGAAAATATTCTTCTTTTATAAATCAATTAAATTATGGGGAAAAGGTGAGACATAACTCCACATTTCTCTCACCTTCCTCTTATTTTTTCTTTATGTAAAATACTTGGCTTTTATTCTTTTAAATCCAAAGATCACAAAGAGACCACCATAATCTTACTAAGATTTGGATTTGACAAACTATTAAAAATATTTATTTCTATATGGTGCCTCATTGCATAAAGAATTCTAGATTATTCTTGAATCTCACTCTATCGTATATCCTTTAAAGAAATTATTCCATGGAAAATCATTACAACCTTTCACAATTCATATTTATTAACTGGGATGTGTTTTATATACAAAACTTATTTCTTTAGACATCTCATGAAAATAATTACCATTATGTTATGGAATGTCCTTTAATCCTAATTTTTAGTATTGTCTTTCTTATCGTTATTATTTTCACATATACAAAAAAGACAAACTGAAATATTCTTGTTTGGTGTCCCAACCATGGTGTTTACAATATCATATAGATAATTATCCTCAAATTATCTAAACACCATAAATCTTATTTCTTTTGACAACTTGACAATTATTTTATTTATCGTAACAAAATGCCATTATTACTAATTCATTTATAATTTTCTTTTGTTTATTTAACTTGTGTCACAAACACCTATGCCACAAAGGCGATCCATATTGTTATTTCCCCATAATAATATTACGGGATGTATTTATCAAAACATATATTATGTTTATATAATTCAACTTTACTAACATATCTCCTTGTATCCTTAATATATAGGGATGGCTGAGGTCATACCCTAGTAGGAGAAAAGTTGAGACGGTATCTCATATGATGTGATTCACTACATGTGATGTGATATGTTTATTAGGATGACTACGATCATACCCTAACAGGAGAATGACTGCGGTCGTATCTCAGTTCACTAACGTTGTGACATATATACCAAGGTGGGCGAGGCTGTTTGGTAGTTGGACTTGATATGTCACTACAGCAGACTCGGACTGACCGAGGGTGTGGAGAGATCATGAATTCTGTCTCTTCCATTGATCTTGTATGGAACTATTTCGACTTAGTAGTGGTTAGTTAGAGTATGAGTGGTATACCTCATCTCTTCAGGGTATAATAAAAGACGTAATACAACCGTTTAATATAATTGCTTAGGGATAAATATGACTCACATTGGATGACCCCTTTACCTTATCTTTGTACTGATTTCTTGAATTATAATGTGGTAAGAGAAATCAATTGTTATACATGTTCTTTACGTTCCTTCTAAAAGTTTAATTTGTTCTACTTCTCAATGGTAACTGTCAATGTTGATTAATCTGTTGTATCATTTGTATACATATTGTTTAGTTGAATCTGCTCAACCTAATAATAATTTTATCTATCTGTTTTAGTTTACATGTGCTTTTAATAGACGTCGGTGGAGAGTTATATCTCTCGTTGGGACATTTGGTCTCACCCCATGGGTTTCCATATCTTTTAGGTGGTCGTGCACGAAGAGGTAGAGATCGCGTTGTTGAGGCTAAGCAGCAAGAGGAGAAGTGGCTGAGTAAAGGTTAAATATGCTGCTAGTGTTTTGTAGTAGAGTCTGACATGTCGTCCCTGTACTATCATGTCCTTGGAGGAAGTTTTATGGTTTTGTATATCGATATGATGGTTTGATAGTACGCTTTCTTGTACAAATATGGCATGTATATATATATATATATATATATATATATATATATTTGGTAAGTAATGTATGTATATAAATAGGTTGTTATAGATGTAGCAAGTAGAGGCCGTTGAGCCAGTGAACAATATTATGTAATAATCTTTTGGCAGGAAATATATATAGATACAAGTGGTTTTGTTGACTCAGATGTGATATGCTTCCACTTGAGGTGGATATATGAAATTGTTTTAATTTCCTATATTTTAGGGTAACCTGGTTGATTAGTATTAGTTTTGTGCTTTGTTTTGAGTAATCTTGCTTTTGTGTGACGAGTATGTCACAATTCCTCACGAATTCCAATAAATATTATTTATGTAACTCATTTAGTCCATTAACCCCGTATTTTTACACAAAGAAAATTGACGTTCCACACTTAGATCCAACATTCAAGTATTATCCTTTATGTGTATTATGCATTGCAAGATCATTTTAAATCCTTAATTCATATTTCTTTACATCGTATCAGTCACTAAGCACACTTAAGTCATTATCTGAATAAAAGTGAACAAAGTAGCATGCAAAGTATATTTAATGCGATTAATTACATATGAAACCATGTTTAGGTTATTAGGTTGATTTCATGAGTATTAAGCTATATTATGTGATTAGAACCCTAAATCAACAACAAAGACTCATATATTAATTAGTCAACTTTGACATAGTGTTTAGGCCAACATGACCACTATACATAACATACACCGAAACAATACATATGAAGTCCAGGGTTAGGCTCCATATATTCAAATCATCATCTTATTGAAGTCCACTTATCCTCGACATGGTCATTGTCCACATTGAGTTATTTTGGTTATGTGCATAAATGTTCATTAGGGTACACACATGAGTATTAGGGTTTATATCCATCCTTATTTGGTAAAATCTAAAAAATCAAGCATACTTATCTCCAGATCTTGGGATTAGGATTTTTAGATTTAGGGTAGCCAGATCTCTCTATGTCAAAGGACTCCAACCCTTAAAAAGGATTTTGTTCCCCAAATCAACATATCTATATTCTATAAGGTACTAACCCTCCACCCTTAAAGAGGTTTGACTTAATAAGTCAAATAAAACTAGAGATCCATGGGTAAGTCTAATTGAACAGTGCATAGAATCTATCACTTCATCACTTACTTTATTAATATCACATTACATCAAAGTTTAGATTCCAAGAGTAGTCTAACCCATCATGTGTTCTACTTTGGGTATCTCAAACTTCAACTAACCTCATCATCCTCTTCACATAATTCTACTCTTAAGTCAGATCTCATAACTCCATAACATAAACATGGTATCAAACTTATATCCCAAGGAAAATGCACATGATGTCCAACCTAATAAGGGTTACTTACTCATGTTTCTCATTGTGATTTCATTAGATTCTATATACTTCTCTCATCCTAATAATGTCATCATATGTAGATTTATGTGTAGGTATCTCATCTAAAGAGTTTCTAAATAGGGTGAGGCTCCTATTAAAAATCTAAGGAGATAAAGATTGAAATAGTCAGAGTAACTGACTACCTTGGCTCTGATGGCACACTTGTAAGGAGTAGGACCCCATTGGGGAGCCACTCTCTTACTCGAGAGAATAATAGAAAACCATCTAATGGCAAACACGATGATAATTTTTTACAAAAGATGATAAACTAAAATTCAAGTATGTAATGTATCAATTACCAAATATGTAGCATCTGAAGACAAATGATCTAACTGGTGACAATGCTTAGTGATGAACTAAGGGTTTGAATACCCAGATCTAGTAATCATGATGATGGTAATGCTAAGGGATGATGACATGCAATCATCTCTATAATTCCTATGTTGATGACATGGAACCTAAGAGGAAACAAGATTGAATGACACATGAACAATTGAAAGATCATGCAATACTCAAAGAAGGTGATAACCTCTTTTCTTTAATAAACAACCCTGAATAATGATGAGGTGATAAGAAGGACTGTGTTTCCTTGTATTCCTTCCTTTCAGGAATATGACAAATAAGTAAGTCTTATGACACTTGATATACATAGATTTGAAGTAATCTATAATGGGATACTTTGAAAAGTATCAGTTAGTTCTGGATTCTAGTTCCAAGACAAAACTATATCACTACTACAGAAATAACCTTTGGCGCCAGTTATTTAAGGCCTAAGGCGTCGGTTTCCAAGCGACACCCAAGTGGGCGCCGCTAAAAGTTGACACTTTCAGCGTCGGTCCCCCAACCGACACCATAAACATTCCCGCCACAAAAAACGCACCAGTAAGGGGACTATCGGCATTAGTTCTTAAAAAAACTGACATGATAACCTTATTAAAACGTCAATTATTAAGTAACAACCGACACCATACCCCTTCCTGCCATCAAAAAGGTGCCAGCAAGGGCATCATCAGTGTCGGCTTTATATAGGTAACAGACGCCATATCCACAGCCACAACGGCCGTGCTACCCAGCACAGTCGTGGTACCTGGCCAGAATCTACTAATAACTGACACCATCGGCGTCGATTTGTATACTAATAACCGACGCCATATCCCCTACCACCACGACCGTGCTACCCAGCACGGCTGTGGTACCTTGCAATAGGTGTTAGGTTTACGGATAACTGATGCCAGAAGGGGATAAAGATGTCAGTTTTACACTAACAACCGATGTCTATGTGTTTTGTTGTCAGTTTTACACATATAACTGATGCCTATATTTTGATTTTTTTTCTTATCAGTTTGCAGGCCTGTTGTATGACTGGTTAGTAGGATGTAGAACCTGCGGTTCAGTTCTGAACTGTAGGTTTGCAACATCCATTGATATCAGCCAACAACAGGCCACAAACCTGCAAAATTAACAGTATAGACAATATTATATATTTATCATGTGATTCACACACATGTATAAGCACATTTAATTCATATTATTTTTCATCACACACATGTAGAAATCAGTAGTTCCATTTCAATTTTCCTCCATTTTCACACACATTTAGCAACCTGCAATTCCATTCATTTCATCTCTTTTCTCATTCAGACACATGTAGAAACATTCATGTATTGATCATCTTCACATTCACACATATGGCAATTCATAAAAAGTCATTCACATCCACACAAAAATAATTATGAGAACAAAGTTTAGAAATATCATTCTTTATTCATCATTGTCATTATCCCAATTATATTAAAAAAATTCCTACTACTTGTAGGGCTTCTGTCCATTGTTCTCTTACATCATTTAACTCATCTATTGTATAGGGAGTATGTACATATGATAACTTTTCACCTGTAGTGAAGTCAGTTTTAAACACCTGCAAAGAGAATGATGTATATATAATTAATAATATATAATAAGATTGATATATTTTATATTATCTAATGAGACTACATATAATACCTGACGTATGGTATCTATTTCCATTGTGGCATGTTCGATAATTATGCTCATAAATCGCATCACATAGTATCCACATGCCCAACCGTTGTCTTGTGTAGCACACTATAAATTGAAACATATAAAATATTCAAAAATACAAATAAGCACAGTTTACATAAATAATATATACATTGGAGTCGGGAAATTACTTTCACATTCTGCCAAGTTAGTGACTGGTTCTTTTTCTTGGGGATCTTTCCTCCAGCTTTGGCATACTCTTGTAAAGCCCTACATGTTAATGTAACACATTAAATTGCATAATTAAATAGTAATGTAATAATAGATGTTAACTGATATAAAAATATGAAATATTTCTCACGAGAATAATGTCCTTTTCATTGTGTGTCCATATATATTCAATTCCTTCCCAGCAGGATCTAGATAATAGACAGTGAACGTCTCGGGGACAATAACTAGTAACTCCCAATGCTTACCACTAGAGGTAAGAAAGTTATAAATTAATAACTCAAAAGTCACAATAAAAATGTAATTTTCTTAAGTCCAAATTATAAGCAAAGTAAACTTACCTGACATTGAATGGAGCTATTATCACTGTCTTCTTGTTTCTACCAAAATATTCAAAAATATCACAGTAGTATGAAGTAACTGACCTAGGGTTTTTAACTACAAGACTAATCAAAGATGGAACCCAAAATCCCACATGGAGAAATGAAAAATATGTACATATCGTGTGTAAGTGGCTACAAAACATGTATTACGTATACATTAATATATAAGAAATCAGATCACCGTATATAAAATAAGGTATATGGATGTATAAATAAGATCTCACCATATCCACATCTCTATCATAGATGTGTTCATCTAATCATAATGAAAACACTCCAAAATATCTTGTATAAATATCTTGTTATCGTATGATTGACCTGCATTAATACGTATGCAAAACTTGTATTACGTATGCATTAATACATATGCAAAACTTGTATAAATAGATTGTTATCATATGATTGACCTGCAGCTTCCTCCGGAATAGTAACATTTATAGGGCAATTTGGATCATGTCTGTCTATCCAATTTGCCATACCCCTACAATTAAGACCTAACGAGGCGTGTAGGTCCTTTGAAAGCCAACTTGGTACTTCAGGAGGTGGAGGTAGATGCCGAGACGTAGCGGGTGTCTTTATTTTGACCTGTATATATAATTTCATATCAATTTACTCATATATACGTACACACTAACAAATTAACGTAATGTAAATTTAGCATACAATATTAGTATAGACGACATCCACTTTGGGCCATAATATCATTCCGCCTCCTGCCTCACCAAGCGTTTCAGAATTTGGGTGGGCATATGGAAATGTAAGATCCCTCCATTTAGGGACTACATTTATCGGGCTCACACAAACTGCACCATCTGGTACTGGAGTCCCATGAAACATTTCCCCTAGAAGGGGTGGGTAAGCCGACGCCTCTGCAATGACATATTCTTGACTTTTTAGACGACATGGCTTCAACCCCTACAAATTTATGTAAAGAATGTTATATGCATATATACACAAAATCCCAACCTCTGCAAAGACTAGCTACTATGTCATAAAAATACTTACAAAGGATGTGCTAGGTGGTGGGTCTACAAGATTACTCCCAACCTCTGCAGTAGGAGTAATAGAAGCATGACACGTCACATGTACCATCTGAGTGGCCGTCTGAGACGCATGCCACTTCACCATTGCTTCTTGGACTTTCCTCTCAATTAATTCATCTACCTATACATGGATAAAAGAAATGCTAGCTATCAATTATTGAATTTCCTTTCATAATAACATTCTAAAAAAAGAATAGGTTACCTCAACTTGTGAAAGTCCCGCTTTTGGGACAGGTTTGCGTTGGGATGGCCCAAAGAACGCTTTGATGCCCACAACAACGCTTGCACTCCTAACACGTCCAGGATGCTCTGGGTTACCCAGAGAAATTGTCAATTCATCCCTTATGCCCTCATGAATGAACTTGTCTTTCTTCTTCTACTCGTCCAACTCCCGCTAATTGCCATCAACAGAAATTATTAAGTAAACATAACAATAATCAATATCGATCGATTGCTATAAGAGTTGAATTTTACCATTTTTGTAGCCACCTCAGCAATTGCGGGCTTTGTTATATCTCCCTTCTTGTTTTGCCTCCCAGCTATCCACATAGCATGGCGAGGCAGAGGTGCGAGACCAATAGTAGAGGACTCCTGAGTAGCAACAGACTGAGCAGTATACTCAGCCTGTAGTCTTTGGAGAACGCCTGCATAGCCTCTTGGACCCATTGTGTGGTCATGCACATTCAGTGCATGCCTTGCTCTTTGAACATCGTTGATAGCCTTGTTAGTAAGCACATTGATTTGGTTAGTAACACTAAAGGTTAATCTTGAATAGGTGAATACATAAGAACATATATTAATTAAATTAGGAGTGGCGCTTAATACCTTGAATTCATTCATTTTTCTTTGGGTAACAAACTCCTCCCAGTCTTTGGGGTCCAGGTAGTTTCATTGATCAGGGGCTACCTTCTTCCTAAATTTATTTTTTAAAGAGAATACAAATTTTTTTTATTAGTGTAGAGTTAGTAAAAAAGATATCAATGTCTAGAATTAGAAATCAATCAAGAACCTCTTCTCAGCATCGCGTATGTAATCTCGGGTGAGATTTGTCCTATAGTTCCTTAGGACCCTCCCACAGTGTTTCATCACACATTTATAATGCAGCTTTTCATCTAGATCAAATATACTCTACAAAATAGAATTGCTATTAACTAGTATCCTAAAAATTAGTAATCTACAAAAATATAATTGCAAATAATGATAAATCACACATAGTTCCTTTCAAATTAAGTCTTTCTTTCCTTTAGGAACTCTATGCCATTATTCAAAAATAGGACTATAATGGCTGCGAGTAAGAACCCTAAGATATGAAATAAATGAGTTACGGTTCACACCAACTGGATTTCCTGCATGATCGAAATCCACAGCTAGTTTGGGTCCATTGCCCCTTTGTTGTAGTAACTTGTTCATCATTGTGATACCCCTCACTTTCTCAATTTTTTTACTGCTCATCAAGTGCCCCAATTTCTTCAGGGGGTACATCACCAACCTAAAATTTGACAAAAAAACACACTTACAGGATATAACTATAAATGTGAGGCGAGATATATTTTTAAAACTTACATTGTGAGGCGACGCATTGACGTCCTCATCCTCACGGTAATCATCAGTACAGTCATCATATGAATGCTCAGCTATCTGAAAGTTCACATTCAGATAGTAAAGTTCACATTGTAAAGTAATTCACATTGTAAAGTTCACATTCACATTGTAAAGTAATTCACATTGTAAAGTTTACATTCACATTGTAAAGTTCACATTCAGAAAAATAAAACATATAAAAAAAATATAAACATGCATGCCTCTAATATTGCGATATTTAATCAATTAACAATCCTTCATTATGATCCCTGTGCATATACAAGTCATCATTAGCTTCAATATTTGGTGGTGTTGGCAACCCAACTGAGAATGGACTGGAGTCATCATACTTATCATAGTACTGTTCTTCATCTATAGGATCTTCAATGAACTGTCTTTTACCATGAAGAACAAACCATTTATCATTTGCAAGATCATCGATATAAAATATTTTTTTTGCCTATGATGCCAATATGAATGGTTCACCCTTCTTGCCAATCTTTTCAAAGTTCACTAATATGAAACCCAATTCATCTACTATAACTCCTTTGGTGTTATCAACCCAATTATATTTAAAGAGCGGAATTCTAAAATCTACATAGTCAAACTCCCATATGTCTTCAATGACACCGTAATATGACATTTTAGCTTCGTGTGGACTCTTATCCTTTGCACTTGTAAAAAATAAAGAAGACGCTTGAAGGGTGACACTACTATTTTAGACGATACTCTTATCATCTTGACGCTTTGTGTAATATGAGAATCCATTTATGTCAAACCCTTCATAAGACATAACATTCAATTTTGGTTTAAAGGTGAGGCATTTGATAGTTTTAGTAAGATTATCTGGTGTTTGAGATAGTTGATGTAAGACTTTATCTTCAAACCACTTAATAAATGTCTTGTTATGCTCTCTAGCAAGCCACATTGAATTGGCTCGAGGATATTGTCTCTTGATGAAATCGGTATGTTCCTCGATATAAACACTCACTCTGTCGATGTTGTGTAAAATATACAAGTGACCTTGTTCCAACTGCTCACGGCTGATTACTTTCATCCGTGATCCCAAAATTCCTTTGCCAAAATGCTCCTCAATATTCTTATCATTAACATGAGCGCCATTAGCACTCAGAAAGTCATTGCAAAAATCCATAACCTCTCTCGCCACATAACCCTCAATAATACTCCCTTCAGGCCGATAACAGTTTTCAACATCACCTTTAAAAATGCTCATGTATCGTTCAAAGGGATACATCCAATGTAAGAAAACCGGTCCCAACATTTTCACTTCCCTAGTCAAGTGGACAACAAGATGTACCATGATATCAAAGAACAAAGGAGGAAAACACATCTCAAGCTGACATAGGGTAACAACCACTTCTCTTTGCAATTTATCGAGAGTATCAGGGTCAATAACTTTGCTGCACAGACTGTTGAAAAAGAAATAAAGTCTGGTGATTGCAAACCTTACATGCTTCAACAATATAGATCGAATTGCCACATGCAATATTTGTTGCATTAGAGTGTGATAATCATGAGATTTAAGACCTATCAACTTCAGATCTTTCATTGATACCAATCTACAGATGTTGGATGAGTAACCCTGTGGCACCTTAACATTTACCAAGCATTAACAAAAAGTTTTCTTCTCCTTTCTAGACAATGTGTAACAAGTGGGAGGTAAGTATGTTCTCCGATCGCTACTACCTACTTCTGTTAATTTTGTCCTTATTCCCATTTCATGTAGGTCCATTCTAGATTTTATCCCATCTTTAGTCTTACCTACTATATTCAACAGAGTATCGATGACCCTATCACAGCCATTTTTCTCAACATGCATGACATTGATACAATGCCTGACTGCCAAAGAACTCCAATAAGGAAGATCCCAAAATATTGACTTCTTCTTGAATAAAGATTTGTCACTCTGTGTGGCCATTGTACATTGTGATCTCTTACCAAATTCATTGGCAATGTCTTTTACTCTTTTATAAACATCCTCCCCTGGTATAGGTTTAGGTGCACTCCGTTCCTCATTCCGTCTATTGAATGTTTTGCACAACCTACGATACAGATGGATTTTTGGAAGAAACCTTGGATGACCAAGATATACAGTCTTTCTGCTGTGTTTTAGTCGTATTGAATCAGTGTTCTCTTCACATAAAGGACACGCTTTAGATCCTTTGACACTATATCCAGACAAATTCCCATATGCTGGAAAGTCATTCACAGTGCAAAACAGCATAGCGTGCAAATAAAATGTCTCTCTTCGTGAAGCATCATAGGTCATCACACCTTCACCCTAGAGTTTCTTCAAGTCATCAATTAGAGGTTCAAGATAAACGTCGATATCATTTCCAAGTTGTTTAGGGCCCAATATCAACAACGACAACATAACATACTTATTTTTCATACACAACCAGGGAGGAAGATTGTATATAACAAACATAACTGGAAAAGTGCAATGTTGGTTGCTCAATGTCCCGTACGGATTCATCCCATCTGTACAAAGCCCAAGTCTTAGATTCCGGACTTCTTCACCAAATTTAGGGTACAATAAATCAATCTTCTTCCACTGTGGGGAATCAGACGCATGTCGTAGGATCCCATCATTATTTTTCTTAACATCTGCATGCCACCTCAAATTCTTCACATCTATCAGATTGACAAACAAGCGTTGAAACCGTGGTATTATAGGTAGATAACACATCACCTTGGCAGGAGAACCAGTTTTGGACTCCCCTGAAGTCGTCAATTTATACCTTGACGCACCACATTTGGGACAATCTTTCAAATCCACATAGTCCTTTTGAAATAATACACAATCATTTGGGCATGCGTGTATCTTCTTGGCCTCCATTCCCATTGGGCACAACAATTTGTTTAACCGGTATGTTGAGATTGACAGCTCATTTCCTTCAGGAAGAATTTCTTTCAACAAAGACAACAATGATGTGAAGCTTTTGTCGCTCCATCTATCGTTAGCTTTCAGCTTATACAATCTTAACACAATGCTAAGCTTCATCAA
This sequence comes from Alisma plantago-aquatica, assembly GCA_963693085.1. Classification (NCBI taxonomy): domain Eukaryota; kingdom Viridiplantae; phylum Streptophyta; class Magnoliopsida; order Alismatales; family Alismataceae; genus Alisma; species Alisma plantago-aquatica. The sequence continues at coordinate 565,492,502 of OY856409.1, read as the reverse complement.
CTTACAACCTATGTATAACAGTATCTCAGCATCATGCACAATGTTTCTAAACATGGGAGGTGGATCGATGTGCTCTACCCCACAACTATGCATCATCGCATCAACGATGTCTACTGGAATTGGTTCGTTCACATCTACGTCATCGGAGGCAATTTCTTCTTCCACATAAGCACTGCTATCGACATCCACTGATTTTAGGTTTGAAATATCTCCATGCCAGTGTCATTCTGTATAGCCTTGTACAATCCCGTTGCACATTACATGACTTTTGATTTTGTCACCAGTGCTGACTTTCAAGTTGTTACCACAATGCCTACATGGACAGTAGAACCTATCTCTAGGTTGTTTCCTATGTTCCTCGGCAAATCTAATAAACTGATCAAGACCAGAAATAAACTCTGGGGTGCAGTGATTTGGAATGGACATCCATGATCTATCCATTCTATGATCAAAGAGAAAACAAGTATATATTAGAACAATATTAGGGTCTAGGGTTAACAGATTAGAGTTTATGGTTAAAACTTTAGGGTTTAAGGTCTTATTTATAATTAATGGTTAAAACATCCTAAGTGAGATTAGGTGTTCAAGAACAGTCCCAAACCGGGGACTATCAAAGATTTACTCCTAATGAGTAAATCTTGGACGAGTTTCTAGGCCAAAAAATACATGTGTTGTCATTCTTATATATAATAAATGTGTACCACATATCCCATTCTTGAACACCTAATCTCACTAGTAAGTGTATAATGTGTATTGGGTTTTCAAGAAAATTTTGGCAGCATTTCCCCGCTATTCTCCAAGTACATATGTACTTAGAGAACAAACGGGGAAATGCTACTGAAATTTTCTTAGAAACCCAATACACATTATAAACTTACATCCTAAGTGAGATTAGGTGTTCAAGAATATTCCCAAACCGGGGACTATCCAAGATTTACTCCTAATGAGTAAATCTTGGACGGGTTTCTAGGCCAACAAAATATAACACCAGTCCCTTATTCACAACCCCATTCAACACACAATTTTCTTATAAAAACACTTGAGGACAACCATAACAACATAGCAATGCTTCCTAAATTAATTAATGTATTATTTTATATATAACACAAATCTGGTGGGTATAACATAGCAAAAAACTCAACATGTCACAACAGAAACATGTCCTTAACCTAATATACAGATGTTTGTAACATAACTCATTAGGAAGAGAGACCATGAAACACCATGCATTGATTTGAAGTTTTCTTTCCCATCTAAGGTTATTTGCAATTTCATGCGTGTTTCATTATCTTTCTTTCTAGTATTTCTACTTGAATTGCATATATAATCAATTTCATATAGATAACCATCACATTATGTTACTAATCATTACTTCATATTATGTCCTATGTAATTTTTACTTAAATAGGAATATGTCCATTTCTCTCCATGTGACACATTAATAGCTTATGAATGTTTAAATGCATTTATACTATCAATTCCTAGGGTTTACTTTTTTTACAGTAGCAAAATATAATAGGGTTTATTTTGATCATTTTGTTACTAAAAATTGCATGTCTCTATGTAACTTCCATAAATAAACTGTTATATATTAATATGATACTTTAATTGCCTGTGTTCATAGAGTCCACTTTAGGGTCTGGACAAAGGTCGACAGTTCTACCAAATAGATCTTCTATTTTAGAGGCAATACATATAGTATAAAGGTGAAAAAAAGAAGATTGAAGATATAGTTTTGAAAAAATTTCAGAATATGAAAATTTAGAACTATGAGACAATACATCGCTAGGGCATAACTAAACAGAAACAATAATATATTTCATGGACATGGATGTGTATCCAGTTGTTATTTTTAATCATATAGAATAGTAAAAATGTCCTCTTGGGACGTATAAATAGAAACTGGGTTTGGAAGTGACATCACTTTTGTTTCATACATACGGATTTTGGGGACAAAATCTTTGTTAGGGGTTTATAACTTGTAATGACCATGATCTGGGTTATGAGGTAACCCTATTTGTTTTGGCTAAGTAAGTTGCTTAGATATTTAATATAATCTTCTAAGGTGTTTTGTTATCATATGACACACTTATGTTCCAAGTTTGGTCCTGATTGAATGCCGTTTGAGCAATGTTCCTTTGTTTTGGACCAAAGTGCAATTTACCCAAAATGAGGGTTTATATTGCAATGTGTCACATGTTAAACGTTACCTAAGTGTTTTAGCATTATAAGAAAGAGAATGACACTAAGTGGTGGTTTGTGAAAAGCCTAAAATCCAAGTTTGAACTTGTTTGAATAATGTTAGTGCCTTGTGTACCAATTTTGGTACAAGTTGTAATTTACCAAAATGTAGGGTTGATATGAAAATTACCACCTCCAGAGTGTCCCTAATCCCTCCTAGTATCATCTAGAGGATAGATAAATAATGAGGCATCATGTTTGAATCATTTATGAGTAATGGTACTCTTGGTGATGAAAAGACCAAGAAAGGGTTGAATGTGAAACCCTAATTTGAGGTTGTATCGGGTTGTAGAGTCCGTATGGGAGTGCCTATCGGCCAAGGAGCCATATAGGGGATCCCATATTGATTTTTGAACTCTTGGCCTTGTCCATGACGAGCTAAGCACCTCAAGGAGGTGATCCATGACGAGTTAGGTGCTCCTTGCAAAAGTTGTATCAGTTTGCATAATTTATGAAGACAAAGATAAGATATCTTATCAAACAAGATAACTAATGGCCAAAATATCATATCTAGATTATCGTCAAGTGTTTTAAATGTCAATATAAATATGAGTGCGTGCAAGGAGACGTGTCAACCATGCATGGAAACATGGCACCTAGTAGCTTAAAAAGATGACACCTCATATACACACTTTTTCATGAACCTCAAGTATATATACCCTTCCTTTCACCCATAAGTAGAATTTTTCGAAATCTATCACCCCTTGCTCTTAGATATCATGCATAGAGTCTTGATATCATGCAAGGGTGAAGGAGTATCGTGCATAGAGCCTTGGTATCACCCATAGCAAAGTGATATCACCCATTGCAAAGTGATATCAGCCAAGTGAGGGATATCAGCCATACGTGAGGGATATCGGCCACAAGTGGTGAGGTATCGTGCATAGGGCTGAGGAGATCAAGTATTATACCTTTGAGAAGCTCAACTTCAACCTTGGAAACGTGAAGTTTTGGAGCTTAGAGCTTTGAAGTTGTTCTTGAGGTGGGTTATATAACTTGAACTCAATTATGTTATTATTTATCATCAATCTTGCCTTAGTTAAATGATTTACTTTCAAATAGAATTTTCTTACATAATTTATGAATCCATGAGCTCTAGTGGTAACCTAGGATTGTTTTCCATGAACTAGAACAAGTAGAATTAAGGTCTAGAGCTTGAAGATGATGGTATCACCTTATAAAGTGATATCGGGTTCAAGCACATAAGCAAGCACCTCTAACCCGATACGGTGATGCACCTACACTACTAAAACAATATGGATATGAGTTTATACTTCCTTGCATGATTTGGCTGTCGGTTTGGTGGAGGTCGTTAGATAACTATTACAATATTTAAGTCTAACATTGCTCTTGACCATGCAAGGTGAACACAAAAGGAAACTACTATAGCTAGGAGGCTGCAGAGGGAAACCTGGATACTCCAATCTATCTCCAAGAAGAACAACTACTCTCGAGCAAGTTACAACTCAGGGTCACATATGGGAAGATCCTTCCACCTAATGGGTTGGGAACGCCCCCACAAGACAAGACAAGGTGGAAGATTATCTGCAAAAGCTGGTATGAGCATGTAATAGGGTTTGGACAATAATATAAGGATAAAGTATATCAAAAGTAAAGTAACATAGTTACCAATGAAGAGGGAGGCAAAACATACAAATGGTATTAGAGCCAAACCCCTCCTGTTGGTTGGCCCCACACGGGCATGTTGCATGCCAATTTTGAGCTGTGTGGCCCAAGCATGTATGAAAGGGCTGTCCATGGTGATGTAGCCACCCTTTTACTGGTAGTTGTGTTTGGGAGCTAGGTGCACATTGGTCATTTGGGGTCTATACTAAAATGGAGAATGATTATGAGGCCTTATAGTTGAGTCTTGACGAGGACGTCAAGACCTGAAGTGGGGAATACTATAACATCTCAGGTTTTAAGGCCTAAGATAAAATGATCATAAAAGGATTGATTATACTACCCATATCACCAAGGTGTATCTCTTTTTCAAGGAGCCCAATGTGGGACCAGTTGTCATTCCTGAAACTCTACTAGAGCTTTTGGTGGCAGGCCCTAGCCGTACAAAATTTTTATGAAGAAAAACCATATGGATTACAAAAAGTAAGAATATGTATGTTCATACTTACAACAATCATACATATAGAAGCCATAAATACTCAAATTTCAAAAATTGAACTAGAGTTCGCTTGGAAATGAGTTCCACTTAGCACTTATGATAAACCAATCAAACCATTCTAAAAATTATATAAAAGGGGGATTGCTACACCTTACCAGTGACAAATTTAGTCAAGCCCATTTTTAGTTTCCTTGATAAGTAGTTGGATGAGATACCTAAGAAAACAATAAAAAATCCTATCACCTTGACCATGGAACATGATGGATTAGAATTTCGCCTCATGGACAACAACACATGCTCTCTGCCATTATAAGCGCTTAATCTCTAAAATCATGACTAGTGCTTTTTCTTTTTAACAGGTGTGCTTCACACATGCAAACAAATATGGTGAAATCCATTGCACACATAATGTTACCTCAACTTCATGTGTTACCTTGAGGAGATATTCAAGGACTACAAATGCATTGAAATTAAAAGCAACTAACAAGAAAAAAGCACTCCATTGTAACATATCCCTTTCAGAAAAAGTTGATCTTATTCTCAACAAAAAGACATGCATGGCTCACATACAATATGTTATCTAAGAATAAAAAAATGTTATCATGAGGTGATAATATTTTATCATATCTTCATCAAGTTTTTAACTACTTAAGGATAACATTTTCAACATGTGGATCATAATGGAGCCTCATTCTGTAAAGAGTTGCGCATTTGAGCACATGAAGAGTGCCCTTATACGAAATTTCTTACCCCTCAAATATTACCTAAGAAAACATAAATACGTGTATATATTAATTTCACTTGAAAGAAGCACATAATTTCTTTTACTAGAAAATAGAAGTAATGTGCATGTTATATATGTCACTCCCCATCACGTTCAATATGAACATTGAATGAAATAGAAACTAAATTTTCCATTTTTACCATAGGTTTTAATACACATTTCCCCATAAATATTTATCTTTTAGCAAAATAATTAGAAAACCATGTTCGAATCAATGTTTATAAAAGACAAGAACACCATTTTGATATGTAATATTAGGTGATGAGCCCTTTTCCAGGACAAATCCAATGTCTTACTTAATTTCTTAGTTTATCCACCCCTCTTCAATAAAGTTGGAGCGAGTTTTTTTTTCTTCTTCTTATTTTACCTCTTAATAAATATAAAATATGAATTGATTCTCATCATTTTCTCATAGCATGACCATGTTTTGCTCACATGGAATATCGTGGTTCTTAAATTTCAAATATTAAGGTAAAAAATATATTTACAAAGTGTATCATTTGTACTATTAAATTTCAAATATCAAGTTGAAATATGCACTATTAACGAGGCTTCTCATTGATCAACAATATAGAATTACATCGAGATGGAAGGAAGACGACAACAAGCTGCGCCGCCAATTCTTTCTGAATAACAAAATTAATCATCTGAAATACTACATTCACAGACTTGGGAGTCAATGATGTTACTATGTATAATGTTTTGAACCCTCTTGAGAAATCCCACAACTTCTGGTGTTAAGAAACCAAAAGTATTAAACCTAAAAGATATAAAAACGTGTTAATCGTCAATGCACTATTGTATTGTGTTTACTCCATTTTCCATGTTTTACGTGGCTTGTTACCATGTCTCGAAAAATGAACTTTTACCAACCTCTTGGGTCATCCGGGCTCTGGCACCTGTTTGGAGGGGGGGGCTTCGGCCCCTGCAGATCCAAAAAAAAAGAAAATGAACTCGTACCTATTAAAATTTTTCAATATCAAAATTCTTCAAGCTCTAATGGATGCATTACAAGTCACGGTGGCAAAGCCCAACTCTAGCTCTCCCTATCACTTTCGTAAAACGTGCACCCAGCGTGGAAGTGCACCCTTTTATGCACGACAAGGATTTTGCCGACCCTAAAGCCTAGACTCTGTAATCGGGTTCTCGAACTCTATACTGCAAAAAGACGCCGGCCCACCATGATTGAGGCCCACCCATTGATTCTCGACGGAGATTTATATAGCCCAGGAAGCGGCGGCGCGAAAAGGAGGCCCCATGCTCCGGCCGCGATGGTGCGGCCGCAAATCCAACCCGAAACACGACAAGGGCGAGAGGAAGCCGCGTAAACTCTCTCCTCCTCTGCCTTTCTCTCTCTCGTTCTTATTCGCCGCCTGCTCCTCCGCCACCTCTGCGAGCTTACTGAGCTCAGATCCTGCCTCCCCCAGGCAGTCAGACTATCTCTTTCATCGAATCAATTCGTCCATTCCATTCGCACCGGCGCTTCCCCGATCTGGAATCCTCACTCTTTGGACCCCGCATTCCCCCCTAACTCCCTCTCCATTCCTTGCCTTTCTTCCGTCACCTAGGGTTTGCGTCTCCGCAGGCCGGCCACGATGGATAAGGAGAAGTCTCCTTCCCCATCTCTCCCGCCGCAGCCGCCGCTGCCTTCGTCATCCTCTTCCTCCGGTCGCCACTCCCCGCTCCCATCCCCACAGCCGCCCTCCGGCGGTGGGCGGTTCAGCCACGACCTTAGCCGCATGCCAGACTTCCCACCGCGGAGCGCGGGTCACCGCAGAGCCCACTCTGAGATCCTCGCCCTCCCCGACGACATTACCTTCGACAGCGATCTAGGTGTCGTGGGTGGCGGTGCAGGCGGCACAGCGGAGGGCTCAGACGAGGCCGACGACGAGGACATCTTCTCCTACCTCAACATTGACAAGTTCGCGGGCTCGTCTTCATTCTCAGCGGCGCAGATGGGAGGGGATGGTGTATTTGAGGAGTCAGGCGCTGGCGTTGACGTTGGCGCTCAGCATTACGCCGCTTCTTCGGGGATGGGGGGTTCTTGGGCGGGCCCCAGCGTTGAGAGGCCAAGAATTAGGCACCAGCACAGCATGTCCATGGACGGGTCGACATCCATCAAGTCGGAGTTGCTAACGTCTGGTGGCGAAGGGGCTTCTTCCGCTGAGGCTAAGAAAGCCATGTCGGCTGCCAAGCTTGCTGAGCTTGCTGCTGTTGATCCCAAGAGAGCCAAGAGGTAATGCATAACTATGCGGTCTTCTTTTCTTGTCACAGGCTCAAAGTAAAACCTGATTTCCACAGTTACTCTTCAGAAATGTAATTGAAACTTGTGCAATGCTTTCTGGAGAAGCACCGCTCTCCCAAACGAACTTCAAAGATAAACATAAATCATTCGTATAACCCTGATGCTTTAGGCTCTACAAGAACCGTTCTACCAATGCGATAACTTTGAAAAACAACAGCTATTGTGGTACCTTGTTTTCTGATTGCGGACTTGAAGCCTTTACAATCACTGAAAAGAGCAACCTTATCAATGTGAAAAGTATATGTAGATATGGGTCAAACAGCTAATTGCAGCCAGCCATGCCTGATCAATAGGTTGAATTCAGTCTGATAAGCTCACTGTAAAAAAATTGCCCAAGCCTCCAAAGCAGCCATATAAAAGGCCGCTGTTGTAACTTTGGTTGTGGGTAGCTTGGTCTAGGAAATATTTGAAGTCTTCTGTCATTTTAAGACTCACATGTCATATTTGCAACTTGAAAAATAAAAGCTTCTGCTCAACAATGACATTTCTGTAAACACTAAAACCCCCGAGTGATAATGCAGAAGATTTTTTTTTAAATTTTTTAAATAAACAACAAATCTGGAGTCTGGAGACTTCTCTGAGAGCCCAAATTTTCATATAACCAATTTGCTCAGCATTCACATTTTTAAGAAGGAGATTCTTCAAGTTTTTCCCATCAAAGTCTATTAGATTCCAAGCATTTCTGCAAATTTCGGCTTTTTGATTCAAATCTAGTCTTTAGTGTCATCCTTAGTTATCAAGGTGCCTGCCTAGGCGCTAGGCAAGGCGCCTCAAGCTAGACGCCCAGCCTATTAAGTGCCTTAAGTGGTGGTCTAAGGCCTTTTAGGCCCAAATCAAACAATCTTAAGCTAAATTAACATGAATTATCTGGATTTGGTCAGAATAGATTAAGTTAAGTCATTTTATGGTTGAAATAGGTCTGATTTAGGCCAAATCAGGTCAAATTTTGGTAAATTTGGTCTGATTTGGGAAAACAGGTCTGATTCGGGGCAAATATAACTCTGATTCCCCGAAACTAGGTCTGATTTTGCCAAGATTGTCTCATCTAAGTTTTATAGGGTAAATTAGGAGAAGCAAAGTATGATTAGGTCATGTTAGCCAAAATTAGTTCCAATTTAGTCAAAATCAGTTCAAAGTTGGGAAAGTTAGGGCTTATTTGATTTGGGGAAATTACGTCTGATTTGGCCAAATTTAGTTCGCATTTAGGTCAATATAGGATATATTAGGAGAAGTAAGGTCTGTTTAGGCCCTAATATGCAAAATTAGGTCTGATTTAGGCCAAATCAGGTCAAACTGACCAAATTAGGTCTGATTTGACCAAATTAGGTCCCATTTAGGTAAATATAGGGTAAACTTGAGAAAGTTAATGTCTAAGAAGTCTATGCTATGTAACATTTGGTTAGATTTTCGTATAATTAGGTCATATTTGGTACAATTTAGATCAAGATAGGTCAAATTAGGGCCAATCAGGTGTAGTTTAGGTCTTGTTACTTGTTAGTGGTTATTTAGGTCTTATGTAATTATTACAAGTTAGATCTAACCATTAGAAATACACGTAGTAATGTAACTATATGAATATAGCTGAATATATATGTAAATATTACTATATGTATGTAATTTTTTTAGGCTCCGATTGGTTTTGTGTAAGTCATAAGTTATGTGGAACTCATTTTCCAGAAATTCTAGTTCAATTTCTGAAACATAAGTTCCACTTACTTCCATGTGATTGGTTTGTTGTAAGTTTAGATAAGGACATCATTAACTAACATTGTTAATTTTTATTAGGTAATACATAATAAGCAAGAACGACAAAGACATGAAGAAAGAATCATATCCGTTAATAACCACAATATTTCTTAACCATGATAACCTCAACAATAAGTCATGGTACGGATGTCGCTCCATAAAAACATAGTGTTGTATAATTATAATTTAAATAAAAATATAGTTGTTGAAATCACACCACAATATTTTTACTTTGCTTTGTATGTACAAAGTATTGTAATAATATCTACATTTTATGTGAATGTAAATATAAGTTTTGATCATTGGAAAACAATATACAATATCAAAAATTTTAGTATATTCTTTGCGTACGATTATAGTTAATTATCATTGTTTGAACATAGAGAATAAAAATATGTTAGATAATTTTTGTCACATGGTGCAGTTTGATTACTTTTACATAGTGTTCATATATTTTTGTTTTATAAGTCACACTGATAATGGTGGTTATAGAGTAAAATATTTTACATAGTGTGATTATAGTGTATGACATTTTTCATATTATGTTATTGTTTTGACAATAAACCATATCCACACCGCTAACATTTCTAGCCTAAAATATTTTACTTATGTCATTTATGAAGAATAAAAAATATAATTGTATAGGAAATATTGATAGTAGTTCCGGAACTCATTTTCCACTCTTTTTAAGAGGGAACTCAGGAACTCTGTTTTGTATGCATTTCTGTAACTCAAGTTCCAGCACTTACTTCAAACCAATCATGAAAAATTGCTCAAGGAACTCCAATTCATAAGTTTTCCTAGACCAGTTACAACAAACCAATTGGAGCCTTAGCAAAAAGCCGAAACAATAGTAGTGTCGTTAATCCGCATAATATTATAAGAAAATCAAATATCTGAGGAATATCATCATGGACATGTTTTTCAACTCATATATATCAAGAACGAATACACATAAGCTCAGAGCTGATCCTTGATGTGCCCTTAATATTGAAGGCTTCTGAGCCATTGCACATACACAGTGAATTAAAAAACGGCCCAGGCGGCCTCTTAAGCGGCCGCTTAATCGGCTAAGACCCTCAGCCGCCTAATTTATCCCTAAGCGCTCGTTAAGCGGTTTGAACAAAAGCGCCCACTTTTTGCCTGCCTCACCCGCTTTTTGCCGGCTTTTAAAAAAAAATACTACTATAACCATTTACCATTAATTAATTACATGTTCCGAGTAGCGTTGACTATAATATATGAATCTTGTATACATTAAATGTTCCATAATATAGCTAGAGTCCTAATTTAGAAATCATACTTTGTGTGTAAGCTGTAATAATACGGTACTGTTGTAATGCATCTAAGTATATATCATATTACTCTATTATACTTCTAATGCATGATTAATTTTACTGATTTCCTTGCTGATTTCAGTGATTAATGATTGGTACTACTGGTTAGTATTACTTTAAATCAATAATTCATAGTTTGTTATTTACAATTACTGATCTGCTTGCTGATTTTAGTGATTAGAGATACAGATTAGTAGTAAAGTGTTGATGAATACTTAGTTAATTACTCATTTGCTGATTAGAGATGTATAAAAGTTCCTTAGAAATATATTTTTTATATACACATACATGTAAATTTTGTATAAAAATATATAAAATTTAGGCACCCGCTTTTTCAAAAATCGCCCACTTAATCGCCCGGCTACCGCTTAATCGGTTACAGGGTGTTGTCCGCATGCCGCCCGCTTCCCGCTTTCTAATACACTGCACATATGTTTAAAACAATCAATCAATTTATTAGAGAGAGAGAGAGTGCATTTTAGGGTAGAAATAGGTCTGTTTTAGGGCAAACTAGGTTTAGTTTAGGCGAATAAATGCCTGATTTGGGGAAAACAAGTGTGAGATGGTAAATTTGAGTCTACATTTGGAGGAATTAGGTCAGATTTTTCCAAATTATGTCCCGTTTAGGTTTGTATAACACCTGTCAGGGTAGACAGATTATGTCGTGTTATGCCATAATATGTCTAATTTAGGCCAAATTAGAGCAAACTATGCTGACTTAGTATACTTTAGATCAAGTTAGTTCAAATCAGGGCAACTTAGGTTTAGCTTAGGTCTGTTAGGTGTGATATAGGTCAAGTTCTGATTGATTAAGCTTAAGGGAAACCAAAATACACATAACAATGTATATATTCAAATACAACTAAGTATCTTGGAAGCACGGACACATACACGAATACGGACACGGACACGGGACACGACAATTTTAAAAAATGTAGGACACGGACACGGGGCCGGACACGGCAAATTGTTTTTTCCACATATATATGTATACATTATTGATGTATAAACACATTCTATTATAGAAATTTAATTGTGGAGTTTGCATTTCATTTACTTAAAAGACATACAATCATCCATCAAACACATTCATCCAAATAGAAAAAACCCATCAGATACAACAAGCATGGCCTAGTGATATTTATAAATTTATGTAAACGCATCCATGTCCATGCTTCCAATCAATTAAAGCAAATTGTCAATTTAAATCATAACACAATGACTTTTGAACAGTAAATAAACAATAATTAGACCAATTCAACAATAAAGAAATCCAACTCAGAATGATGTATGATTAAATACAGTAAATACTACAGATTTGTATAACATAACTGAACCAACATCAGCAATTATTGTTAACATTATAACAAAACAGAAGAAAAAGACTTATTAGAAAAATTGGGCATAGATTGATAGAGGGGCAGGATTACAGTAAGAAAACAACAAAAATTTGGAGTGAAATTGAGGAGAAGGGGAGCAAATATCGGTGGGTTAGGGAACAAGGACGAGTTTAGTCTTTTTTCCTAACATAACTGGACCTGGATGTGGCTGGGCTGGGTCAGCCGTGTCCAAGCCGTGTCCTAGCCGTGTCCAAGCCAAAAACTCTTCAAAAAAAAGTTGGACACTCCGGGGCCGTGTCCACCGCGTGTCTAGCCGTGTCCACGGCGTGTCTGCGTCCGACACGCGGCAGACACGGCCACGACACCTCCCGGGAAGTGTCCGTGCTTCCTAGCTAAGTATTATATGTAAATCTAGTTATATATTTGTAAAAAGTTATGAAATATTGAAATGCCTAGTCTCCCGCACATAGCTGTCAAGGCAGCCCACCTTAGCGTTGGGCATGACACCTAAACTCAAGCACCCATGCCCTTGAGGTGACTAAAGTGGGCTCCTAAGGCCTTGTAGGCCAAAATTAAGGTACTTACATGCCAAATTAGCATGAATTAGATCAAATTAGACTAACTTAAGTCATTTTTTTTGCATTGAAATATGTTTATTTAGGTCAAATCCGGTTTAATTTGGGCAAGTTAGGCTTGTTATGGGGGAAAACAAGTTTGATTTGGGGAATGATGTCTGATTTGGAGGAAATAGGTCTGGTTTGGACAAATTAGGTCTCAATTAGGTCAATATAGGAAGGGGATGCTAGGTCTTATTAGGTCATGCCTTGCCAAATTACATTTGATTTAGGCCAAATAAGGGCAAACCATGTCAAAGTAGGTCTAATTTAGATCAAGTTAGGTCAATTCAGGTCAATTAGGTCTATTATAGATCAAGTTAGGTTGATTAGGGCCAATTAGGTCTAGCTCTAGTCATGATAGGTGGATTTTACATCAAGTTATGATGGTTACAACTTATTTATTCCAAATATTAATGTAAATTGTGATATATACATTTGATATAGCGAAATATATACATCAACCTAACTATAGGTTTGTAAATAAAAAACTAGAGATTCTTATGTTCCAACAGGATGCCCCTTGGGTGGGGAGGACTGCCTAACTGCTTAGACAAACCATACTTGTGCCTAGGCGCCTAGACGGCCTAGGCACCCCTTGAGTGGGAAACAACGCATAAGTATGGCTAGAGTAGACCTAATTGCATATATCGAGTCGTACACTCATGTGTTGGATACATAAAGACCGGTTTATCGAAAAAGCCAAACTATTGAGATTCATTATTATGTTAAATATAGACAATAGCACAAAATTTGATCTTATTTGGATGCTTGTAAGGTACTCATCCAAGAACAACAAAAGCATGCACATTATCTTTTCCAAGTGCACTGTTTTTTTGCCCTTCGATGCAAACTTCTTATAAATGTCCAATGAGCTCAATTTTTTTATACAAGATATTCAACTGATATTAGTTCTAAAAATAATGTTTGGATGATACAAAATGACTTGAGTGTATATCTTCATCAATACACTCCTAAGTGTATCCTAGCCTGATTATCTCTTTCTCTCTCTATATATAAATGTGTGTATATGTGGATGCATGCATGTATATGGTGTTCGGTCTACGGGTTCATGCATGCATGTATGTAACATATACACATTCCTGATTTTTTTTTTTGATTACTTGACCGAACTTTGCCAATTCTTTATCACATTTATCCAATTTCTTAGCAATGTTGAACTTATGAGTAAGTTTTAAATCCCGATCTATGACCAGTGTCGAGTTGTCATCTCAGATAGAAGATCGTTTACATCACTATATCTAAGCTTACTGGCATACAACACATGCTCACTACTACTGTTTAAGATAAAAGGGACAATAAAACTTGTCTGCATAGATAGACATAGAGCCAACGTTGTCTTTTGATTTCTTCAAGTTGCATCCTAAAATATTTGTGCAAATTCAAAAATATTCTTGTAGTGTTGAGGTTTTCTTGAATACTTAAGTCGTGATATAGGTTCTTAGTAAGCTACACTATCTAAGAAGTAAGGAATTATAAAGAATAGGGGAATTTTCAATCTGAATTTGTAAAAATGACTAAAATATTGAAATTCATGCATTGATCCTTTTTAATCTTCTCATTGAATGACACCAAACTAGTCCAAGTTCGACAGCTATATTTTGAATATTTTGAAAGAAAAACGGCAATGCCAGTATCTCATTATGATGACTTTGTCACGACCAATATTATAGTATTTCCCATGCAAATAATATGAGAAAGATAGCATAAAAGCTCATTGACATGGTTGAGAGAAAGATGCCATGTATAATAATAAAGCATCTCAGAAAAGTATTATGCTTCGCCCTTTGGTTTTTTCATGTGATAGTTCACTACCACACTCTCCTTTTTATTAGAGATTAACCCAAAGAAGCACATTAAACTAGCAAAAGAATATAAATGAGCGTCGTCAGGTTTGATCTCTGAGAGCCCGGTAATTCAAAATTACAAGGAACTATGAAAATTGCATCCTAGAATTTCTTGTAAAGCTGTTGCAACAACATAAATTCTACCCCAATTGAAATCCAATTGTGACCTTTGTGTTGATGCTCTGTGGTATTTCCTTATTATTAACACCCATAAATAAGAGACGTTGCATCAGTTTTAAGTGTAGTATAGCCAGGCCATCCTCAATGGGGATGAAAGTTGATCATGCTGCTGCAATGATTTTAGAAGTGACTAGAGCAGGGAAATTTGTCATTGTAATTTTGAAGATTTCATGCTCTAGCAACAAAAGGTTTACTCCCTCATAGATTCACCAGACCACATGTTCTAGTGTGACGGTGAGAGGCACTAAATGAAAAAACAAAATATTCTTACACCATCCTTATAATTTTATACTCAAACCCGAATTTATGATCTAATCATATTGGTGTTTAGTGCATACTTCTAACTATGTTGGAAAACAAAAACAATGCTTAGCATCCACTATGAAAATGAAAAAAAGAGGTGTTTTACCAATTTTTTTAGCTCATCTTTGCTAGTTTCAAAGCGTGATTCTCTTTGGTATTTCTCAGTCAATCAACGAGTGAAATGGTTGGGAAAAGGGAGTTTCATATGCGCAATTTCCTTGTGTGTTCATTATGTAATTGTCAACCCATGGAACCATGATGTGAGGACCATTGAATGGGCACTTTCTTTTTGCCACCTTAGTAAATATGAATTATCATGATAAAGGTTGTTAGGACCAAATCGACGAGGGATAACAAGTTCACGATGGTTTGGTTGGTGATATCAACAAGCCATTATATTTTGTTTTGCCTTGTTGAGAATATAGGCGAAACATAAGAAAATAGTAAATTAGGAAGATAAGAATGTTGTGCAATTCATTACACTTGAATTTCACCTTTTTGTTTGGAGACAAAGGAGAGAGAGGAGCCTTGGATTATGGAACAAGCTTATGCAATGTTCAAGAAATTGTTGAAATTTCGGTCAAAATTTCTATTTCTGTGGCAATCGGACATCATTGACTGACGAAACTCTCGAAACAGGCAAATCATCGATTTTTTTTCTATGTTTTCATATACTACCTAGAGCATATTTTTTTGCACAATATTGTGTTTTTAAGTCTATATATTGTGCTTGCAAACTATAATGACTTAATTCATTGATTTCACCATTGAAAATTAACATCAAAAATCCCCATCGAAACAGTTCAGGGTCATTCACTAAAAAATGATGAGACCCCACCCCCACATTTCCAATATGGAATATTATTACATATTTGAGTAGATCTACACTAGTAGATCATTCTGGTAAAATTTCATAAATTAATTCGTTTATTTTGCCGTCGAAACGCCATAAACGCATTTATCGAAATTTCTGTCGAAATTTCTATTTTTGTGGCCACCGAAACACCATCGAAATTGGACATTTTTTTTCCTTGAGCTTATGGTTCGACACTTTCTGACGCTAATACTAGGACATCTCATGCGGTGAATAAGCCACCAAGGTAAGTATCAGTGGCTGTGTTGTACAGGCGCACGCCTAGGCTTAAGTCAAACTGGGCGCCCAACCCCCTAATTGACCTAAGTTGTTGCCTAAGGCCTTTTGATGCCCAAATTAAGCCAATTCAAGGCTAATGTAGTATAAATTAGATCTGAATTTGATCAAATTGAGTCAGTTTATGGTTAAATTGTGTCTGATTTATCCCAAACAGGGTCAATTTAGGGTAAATTAGGTCTGATTTGGGGGAAAACAGGCCTGATTTGGGGGAATCAGGTCTAATTTGTGGGAATTATGTCTGATTTGGTCATTTAGGGCCTCGTTTAGATCAACATAGGGAAATTTAGGGTTAGTTAGGTTTGATTTGGTCATGTTATGCAAATTAGGTTTGATTTTAGGCCAAATAATGTCAAAATTGAGCAGATTAGGTCTGATTTGGGGAAAACAAGCTTGATTTGGGGGATTCAGGTCTAATTTGGGGGAATTCTGTCTGATTTGGTCATGTAAGGCTCGTTTAGATCAACATAGGGAAATTTAAGGAGGGTTAGGTTTGATTTGGTCATGTTATGCAAATTAGGTTTGATTTTAGGCCAAATTATGTCAAATTTGAGCATATTAGGTCTGATTTTGGGAAAACAAGTCTGATTTTTGGGAAATGATCTGATATGTTGAGATTAGGTCTAATTTGGCCAAATTAGGTATTGTTAGGTCAATATAGGGAAAATTTGGGGAAATTGGGTCTGATTGGATCATAATATACAAAACTAGGTTTTATTTAGGCCAAATCATGTCAAAATTGGGCACATGGGTCTAATTTAGGGGAAACAGTATGATTTGGGGGAAATTGTTCTAAATTGGATGACTAGGTCTTATTTGGCCAAATTTTGTCTCATTTAGGTGAATATATGAAAAATTTATGGAAATTGGGATTGATTAGGTCATGGTATACAAAATTAGGTCTGGTTTAGGCAAAACTAGGGTAAAATAGGCCGAATTTGATCAAATTTGGATCAAATGAGTTCAAATTATGGCCAGTCAGTTCTAGTTTAGGTCTTGTTAGTTTTGATTTAGCCTAAAATCTACATAATAGTATTGTACATGCTTTGGCCACAAACATTATACATGTTTAGCTTTCTAATTTCTATATGAATTTTGTTTAGGGAAAACTTCCACAACTCAAACCATATCTAATAATTTTGTTGCTTTCTTCATACGATGCTAGCACATTGATTGCATATTTATCATGTATATTTGTATGTGTAAGGATTGTATCTTTTAGAAATTTTACATATATCTGTTAAAATAAGAAATATATAAAAACGATTGGGCCTCCGCCTGGGCGCCTAGGCTGTCTGGGCGTCCCCCTAGAACGACTGGCCGCCTATACAACCATGATCAGTGGTGTGGGGGTCAAAAGTACAAATGTCATTGGAAAGGGTTGGATTGGGTGGCAATAGTTGGTGGTTGTGGGTAAAAATAGGTAGTGAGCAACATGTAGTTAATTAGGAAGAAATAGAGGGCAATGTGACAAACTAACAATAATGGTCATTGGGATGTGAATAAGGAGTTGCATCGGAAGGACGAAGACGAGGTAAGAACAACAAGATGGTAACTACACTTGGGTGTTGTGGTTCATCATAGTGGGGAGGGGGGATGAGAAAGGAGGGAAAATCATACACAAGGAAGGGGAGCATTGGATGCCAAGGGGAAAGGGCAGTGTGAGCAACAAGCAATGACGGGTCTAACATCAACAGATAAATGCTAGCAACCAAGACAGGGAAGAAACTTCCAATCATGGTTTTAAAAAGCGGTATGCGGTATACGAGCAAAGAGGGTACCACATAGAGCAAATGTGGTATGCAAGAATATATACGGGAGTTTACGCAGTTCGATTTTTTTTTATTAAATTGATTATATATAATCATAAAATTACATATTGAGCTTGTAAAATAACAAATTTTAAATGTAGAATATGTAATTATTTATATTTTGATGTAAACACACACACACATATGCATACATGTATGACATGTTTATATATCTTATATAAGTAGATATAAAGGTATATAAATAAGGAATACTTGCGTAATACATGTAAATATATTCAGATTTATACATTTAATGAACTAATATTTGTGTAGAGTGTGTGTATCTGAATAAACCAAAATGAATACACGAATTTGCAATTGTGTGTGGAATGTTAAGTAGGTATATTATATATATATATATATGTGTGTGTGTGTCAAAATGTGTGTGTATATATATATATATATATATATATATATATATATATATATATATATATATATAGTCAGGCTAGAGTGTGTGTGTGTGTGTATCAAAACATATATATTTTATTTATATATATCTGTGTGTGTGTTGTGTGTGCGTGTTTTGTGTGTGTCAAAACGTGTGTGTGTGTGTGTATATATATATATATATATATATATATATATAGTCAGGCTAGAATGTGTGTGCGTGCGTGTGTTTGTCTGTGTGTGTGTGTGACATATACATATAAATGTAAAATGTGTTAAAATCAGTATATAAATTTGAATGTATACTTGTGAATATATGACTATCTGTGAATCGTGCTTATATCCATATAGGCATTTAAGTACAGGAGTATATAATGGGCTTTTCAAAAAGTGGAGTTTAATGCACCGCCTAATCGGCTGCATATACGACCCATGATTGCTGATCGAATTGATTAGGAATATGCGGTACTGTATAGTGACTAGACTACTTAGGCATATGCCGGAGTATATGCAGCCGTGCGGGCCATATTTTAAACAGTACTTCCAGTACCTAGTGAAGTAATGGTTTCTGTCATTATTTTAGGTGGAGTGGCTATGATGGAAACATTCAAGTGAGGACACAACTAAAGTTGGCATAGTTGGTGAAGCAACTACTTTATGTCAACCTTGGAGCGTGGAGCAGGATCTGTGGTTATTCAACAAGAAAACAAAAGGATTAAATAACAATATGATCATTGCGATGGGAATAAGGAGTTTGAGTAGGGCCGAAGAGTGAGGTAAGATGCCAACTCAAGCTGGGTTGTTGTAGTTCTTCATAGTGGAGAGGGGGATGAATGAAGAGGAAAAACATACATGAGGAAGGGAAAGCATTAGAAAAGACTAGGGGATAGGACAGTGAGAGTAACAAGTAGTGATGAGAATAACAACGAATACACGCTAGGAGCTAAGATGGGGAAAGAGGTTCACATTGCAAGGTAAAATAATGGTTTTTTGTCGTTCTTTGTGGGTGGAGAAGGCTATGATGAACTCTGCTAAGGGATGACACAACTAATCTTGGCACTGGTGGTTGATGAAGCAACAACCTTCTGTGCCACCATAAGATGTGAAGATGCTAGCTACCACGGTCCTTGGTCATCAATGATGGGCACTAGCAGTTGGATTGTGCTTGTGGGGACTGGATCTAGTGCATGTCTGGCTCTTGGGCTTAGGATTACTGTATTTTGAAATATCCTTCACATACTTATAAGACTTGACTGGGTTAGCTTCATTTGTGGGTTATATGGATGAATGGACCAATTATGATGCTAGTTTGTTGCATGACTATCTTGATAATCTTGATTATCATGCAATCCCAACCACGTAAGGGGCGGCAAGGGGTCACTGCCCTTCCGTTACTCCTTTTTGATATTTTCTCATCTCTCTACAGATTCATCTTAGAGTTCTCATTCGTGCCACATTCAAAATGCAAGCAACTAGTTTCTTCACCACTCAACAGTTGCTACTATATGGCATCATTCGGTGTATAACTGTCCTATAAAACTTTCCTATTGAGATTAAAAGTTTATGGAAGCATGAATAATTCATTTTTTATGATAGACGATCAACAATCTATCTCTCTATCTTGGAAAATTATTCATGACATAAGATGCTAAGTTGCTAATAGTGCCCACAAGGGTGTGGTGTAGTAGTGGTGGTTGGACCATGACACTAACCAAGATCTCCGAAGTTTGTTTTACATTTTTGATGAATTATTATGGGATTTTCTAGTTAGTATGGTTTTATCTAGTTGTATTTTGCTAGCCCTTGATTTACCTACCCTGCCATGTAACGACCCTTGAGTAAGTAATAGTAGTGAATGCTCTGAAATAGTATCCTGAAAGCTTTTTACAGTGGGATTGGCCACTTTAGGAGCCGATTTTTTACCTTTAATATACATTTTTCACTTAGAAACTATCTGATGTCAAAATCAACACAATAAATTACGTAGCTATTATTGGCGATCATAAGGTTGTTCTTTTACTTGGTGAGGTTTCATAAATTACTTGCGAAGCTGCCTGGATGTAAAACTGACTATTATTTATTGGATCAATGAGTTTCATTTTAACCCTAAGACTATTATTTGTTAGCATCAGCTACAGGAAGTGATAACATCACCACAAATTATAGAGTAGAAATTTGCAATAACAAAAAATGTTTAAATTTTTAGAGTTGAACAACCAGTTGTTATTATTAGGTCGATGATAGTAGAAATGTTCCAAAAAATTGTTTGTATGGACGCTAAAAAAATATGATTTTTACTCATATATTAGAAAAGACATAAATGGCCTGTGAAAGCCCCCTTTCACGCACTCCACCACCAATGAAGAGCTTTTATGCCCTATGAACCGAAGAAGTATATGAACCTTTGGAGGAAATTCAATCCTCCAGAAGTGGGCACCATAGAGGCTATTGTGTCCATCTGCAATAAAGAACTTGTAAGCTATATTAACACTGTATTTTGGTCCCCAGGTCCATGAAACTGTAGGTTCATTGTAGGTCTATTTATGAGACTTTTAAACAGGCCATTTTCTCTGTGAGATTGATGACCTCCAAATATCTTTTTAGAACGTTCTGCCTATTAGAGGTCAGTAGAGCAAGCATTTTGTCAAAGATTGATGTTCTTGATATTATTGAGAATGTGTTGATTAACGCTGTATTGGTCTAAATGTCCCAAGTTTGACTAATTATCCGCCTAGAAATTTGTGAGCCCCAATGAGGAGGGGTGTTTATAGTATCTTGAATAACATGTATGTTGCTGTTGAAGTATTCCCAAAAGTGTGATAAACTTTTTGTGTTATGAATATAAACCGAAGGGGGTTTGTGCCCGTAGTCCCTTTTTATGACGTATTTGTACCACATTGTCCTTGTTTTCTATGATGCTAACAACAATTTTGTTGAAAAGACATTGTGAATGAAGTCAAACGGTTATACCCCACCCATCAAGTGTTGTGGGCTTGTTAATAGTTGTCCAATTAACAAGGCACATCTTTTTCTTATCCTGTGTACTTTACCAAAGGAAGCTACAGGTTTTTTTTTGTCAATTTGCAAGTCAATCTTGTGAGGTAGGGGAATGCAACTAAGATAATAAGATGTAATGCCAGAGAGGGCAGTGTTGAAGAGTGTGAGACGACCCACTCTGCTAAAACAATATGTTCTCCAAGTCGCTGCCAAACAGTAGCCAATAGTTGTTTTGGGGAAGTAGCAATCCCAAATATTTAAGTGGAAAGGACTCCACTGCATATTGGATGATGTGACTATATCTATTTAGATTGTCCTCATTATTGTGTGTCCCAGCCAGGGTAGATTTGTGAATATTTTTTGAGTCCCGATAGGTGTTAAAAAAAGCCAAGGATTCTATGGTATTGATAACATTATCATCATCTGGTTGGTTGAAAATAATGGTATCATCTGCAAACCATATCATGTGTTTGTTGTGGAGATACTTTATAGGTGAAATAATCTTATTTTTAACCCCCAACCTAAATATGGAGGTTAGAATGAACGTGATTACTGTAAACAAATATGGCGAAAGTGGATATCCTTGCCTAAGCCCAATGGTGCATTTGAAGTAACCAAAAGGTGAACCCTTTAATAAACATTGTAGAGTGTCTCGACATGATTCAATCCTTCATCTACTTTTTTAGGGATACTATGTCCTTTGAGATAGAGGATAAAAAATTCACAGTTGACATTGTCAAAGGCTTTCTCAAAATCAAGTATGATGGTTTGTAATGGCACATTCTTAGAGTGACGTGTGCAAAATTTCATTAGCCATGATATAAGCATCCTAAATTATGCTGCCTTCTATAAAGGCAGTTTGTTTTATGCTAATGTTGTGATTCGTGTGCTATTTCATTCCGATATTGAGAATTTTGGCAATTATTTTGTACGAATTGTTAATGAGATTGATTGGCCATACTGACTGATCTTAGTGGGTTGTCAATCTGTTTTATCAGAGTGATAAAAACATTGTTGATCTGATTGATGTCCATTGTTGTCTCCTCTTTTGAATTCTCTAAAAACTTGGTATGTAAGGTCCTCAACCGTATTCAAAGATGATATCTGATGAAAAACTGAGCTTGTGGTTGAAGAGATTATGGAAGTAACTCGTGGTGTGTTGGATAATCTCTATTCTTTTACTTGTCAATCCCCAATCACAATCAAGAGATTGAATCATACTATTCCTCTTTATGCATTGCAAACCTTGTGGAAGAATTTTGTGTTGTAATCACCTTGTTTTATCATTGTTGCTTGGATCTTTGTTCCAGATGATTTCCCGATCCATGATCAGTTGCTGGATTTGTGTTTTGATATTGTCAATCTCTAGTTCATTTCTGTTAATATATGGCAATATGAGGGTAATGCTGATAGTTGACAGAATGATTATCACGGTCTCAACTTAAATGCTTTCAAGCTTTTATCATGTGACAAGATTAAATGCATCCGAACTCTTAATGAAAAATTCCAGTCCACTGTTCCACTTCTCTTGATGAACACATTTTCTCTTAAATTATGTGGTCCAATATGAGGGTGATGCTGATAGTTGCTAGATTAACCAATTTCTTTCAAATCTAAATACATCCAAGCTTTTATCATGTGACAGGATTTGGGCAAATAGGCAATCAGCAGCCAGGTCCAAAGAGCGGAAAATGCGCTACATTGCTGAGCTTGAACGGAAGGTGCAGACATTGCAAACAGAGGCAACGACGTTATCAGCTCAATTAACCATGTTGCAGGTATTCATGTAAAGTAAAATGTAGGAATCAGTAGTACAAGCTTTCTGGTGTATCTTCTGATTGTACCTGCCTGGGCATTATTAATAGATTGCAGATTATACAAAATATGTTTAATAGCCGGGCTTTTAACGTATACATGTATACAGAGAGATACCACTGGGCTGAATGCTGAAAACAGCGAGTTGAAACTGCGTGTGCAGAGCATGGAACAGCAAGTTCACATACAAGATGGTAAGTGAATATTCTACTATATTCTGATATCAATTCCTCAGTGGACAGATGATGCTTGCATTTCTCTTCGTCAATGTTTTAGTGTTAACATTACACACGACCTTTTTTTTTGGTTTGAATGTGGAGGGAGAGTGGATGTCACAGACAATCTATAGGGTTTGTTGCGAATTTAATAAATTCTAATCCACTTAGTATTTAGTATTCATATCTGTGATGATGGTGGGTCATGATTCACTCTCCACCCCCAAAATCGCAAGTTCAATTCTTTAAGGGTTTGGGGCAGGGGGTTATGGAGGACCTGAGGTTTTAGGTCCTATGTGCGAATTCGGTATTATAGCGTATGGGCTCACGGTTAAGGCCCCTCTGTTGGGTCAATTCATGAATATTTGTAGATCTTATGGCTGTGGGCGGGAATGTCCTTGTTATGACGAAACAGAAAACAGAGTTCCTGGTTTTCTGAATATTCTTATTGCACTGACTGCTGCAGGTCAATTGTCTTGTGTAATCGTTTTGGTTGTTGTATAATGCACAGCTTTGAACGATGCTCTGAGGGAGGAAGTTCAGCGCCTGAAACTAGTGACCGGCCAAGTCATTCCAAATGGAGGGCAGATGATGGGCTACGGCTCTGGATCATTTGGAACCGCTGCCAGCCAACCATTTTATCCACAGAATCATGCCATGCAATCTATTCTAGCAGCCCAACAGTTTCAGCAGCTTCACATTCATTCCCAACAGCTGCAGTCTAACCAGCTTCAACATCAGCATCAACAGCAGCTACCACCATCGATGGAGCTGAAAAGTAGAGCACCTGTTACTATTTCTTCTCCAAACCAGAACCATCGAGACAGTTCATCAGATCCAAATAACTTACTGCCAAAGGACTGACCATGTAATTTCGTTAGTAAATTTGTGATGTAATTTTGTTACATCTGAGAACTATTTATTTGGGTAGTATGTGCTGTTAGAAAATTTATTCCAGGGACGGCAAAATTAAAGAAAATGTAGAAAACCAGCCTCACGTGTTCATGTGAGATTTCCTCTTCTGGTGTCTATGGGGAGGATTGTTCTGTTTATACTTGGGCCGTGTTTGGTTGGTAGGATACAGTACAAGATTGGATTTAAAACCTACGTCATATCCATTTCCGCTGTTTGGTTGCCCAAATAACATGCTAAGCTACAAATGCAGCGGAAATCACAACCTGTATTCGCTGGATTAATAAAATCTGCACCGACCCGTGTTATTATTTTATCCGATGCGGAGCGTCAGTTCCACTTTTCATATTTTTTCTTTTGCTATCCAATTTTTGCTGGCAGGACGCTGGACATAGCGGACGCACATCTCACCACAACAGCATTAT